>CM034621.1:33114565-34314565 GCA_020080225.1 Gynochthodes officinalis | reverse complement strand
GTAGATGAACAAGCCAAAGCAGCAGAAGAATTTAAGAGGACACTTTATGGCTCTGCTGCTGATGGGAGCAGCAGTGATGAGGAAGAAGGTTCAAAGACGAAAAAATTACATATTAGAATTCGAGATAAACCAGTAGCATCTTCTACTGTGGATGTAAATAAGATTAAAGAAGCCACAAAGCAGCTGGGTCTGCCCCTGCCCTTGGGTAGGACTAAGTCATTAACTGGTTCCTCCCCAGATCTTGGCCTGATTTCATCTCAACCTCCTTCTGCATCCACTGGAAGTACAACAGTGCCTATGGTTTCTGCTCCTGCTGATCCTTTTGGAACCGACTCTCTGGTGCAACCCGCACCTTTGGCACAGCCTTCTCCTGTTGTGATGGGTATGGGAGTCACAGCGGGGCCTATTCCAGAGGACTTCTTCCAGGACACAATATCATCTATCCAGGTTGCAGCGTCACTGCCTCCTCCTGGAACTTACCTTTCACGACTAGATCGAAGTTCTCAAGGGATAGAAGTTAACAAGGTTACACCTAAACAGGACAGTGCATCTGTAGTGGATATCAGCCTACCTGGTGGTGGTGTTCCACCACAAGCATCACAACAACCTGTTTCACCCGAGTCCATTGGCCTTCCGGATGGTGGTATACCACCACAATCAATTGTTCAGCCAGCTGGACTGGTGCAGCAGCAAATCCATATGACACAAGTTCCAATCTCAACTCAGCCTCTTGATCTCAGTTCCCTGGAAGGTCCTGGTTCTGGTTCTGGTTCTGGTAAAGTTCCTGAACGACCTGCTTCTCCAAAAGCTGTACGTCCAGGACAGGTGAGCATTTTTCTTTTGTTTCATCTCAAATTTCTAAAAGAAATTGAGAAACTTGTCAGTGGAGTCATCCACGGGTTTCTGGAGTGGTCTAGAATATGGTGCCTGGCTAGAGAAACTGAAGGTGGAAAGGACAGAGGCCAGTCCATATACCCACCTTCAAATGTCCACTTATATGTCTCTTTTCGACATTAAAGTTTGATAGCAACTTTTAAAACCAAGATCTATTTATCATAATTTTTCTCTCAAGTTTTAGAATGACTTCAACACTATTACCTTTTTTCTGAAGGAAACTCAAGCACAGCCCTACTTGAATTCATGAGTTTTGAATACACTAGTTGTTGGGAACATAAGTTCGCAGTATAATTCCTGCATTATTCCAACCTAAAAATGCACATAATCAACCTATCTTAATAATTTGTTGTCTTTCACTATAGATTCCTCGCGGGGCTGCTGCTTCAGTTTGCTTTAAGACTGGACTTGCTCATCTCGAACAGAACCAACTACCAGATGCATTATCCTGCTTTGATGAAGCTTTCCTTGCTCTAGCCAAGGATCAGTCTCGTGGGGATGACATCAAGGCTCAAGCCACAATATGTGCCCAGTATAAGATTGCAGTGGCACTACTTCGGGTATCACAATTACTATCCTCAAAACAAATTTACAATTTCTTCTCTAGTATTTTTTTTTGAGATATTTGCTGTATCAAGGGTTAGCATGGATAATTGGCAAAGTTCAAAACTTGTGCCAACCCTTTTCATCTATTCTTAAACATTTCACCACTCTTTATATCCTATCATAAGCTTTTGCATTATCATGACGTAAGTTGTTGAAGGAGGCAATTAAGGTTGAAGTTAGCTTGGCATTTCATTTTAATTACAATTTGGATCAACTGCCTGAGACCTGAAACCTGAGACCTAATAGCATTACAATGAATAATTTGTGACTGTATTACTACCCCTCCCTTTTAGATCTGTGAAATTGTAATATTTTGTCAACCTTTTCAATTTGTGACTGTATTACTACCCCCTCCTTGTTAGATCCGTTTGCTTGGTTGAGAAAGCTCTTAAATTATCCCATAGAGCACAACGAAGCAAACAAAATCCACAAGTTTTGTTAAGAATTTTGGACATTATAACATTGATCGTTAAGTGGATTCCACTCAACATTCTCTAGATTGGACTTATCTCTTTTTTCTTGGCATAAATTCCACAAGTTTCCTTTGTTGAGTCAAATGCCTTTTTTTCCAGGAAATAAGTCGTCTGCAGAAAGTTCAAGGCCCAAGTGCTATCAGTGCCAAGGATGAGATGGCAAGGTTGTCACGCCACCTTGGTTCATTACCTCTTCTTGCAAAGCACCGGATTAATTGCATTAGGACCGCCATTAAAAGGAACATGGATGTGCAGAATTATGCCTATTCAAAGCAGATGCTTGAGCTACTCCTATCTAAAGCACCTCCAGGCAAGCAAGAGGAATTGCGGAGCCTGATTGATATTTGTGTTCAAAGAGGGTTGTCCAACAAATCTATTGATCCTTTAGAAGATCCTTCCCAGTTTTGTGCTGCAACACTTGGCCGTTTATCAACAATTGGTTATGATGTTTGTGACCAATGTGGGGCCAAATTCTCTGCACTGTCGACGCCTGGTTGTATCATCTGTGGAATGGGAAGCATAAAAAGATCTGATGCACTTACTGGACCTGTCCCTTCGCCATTTGGCTGAGATGTCTTAATTGGCAATTTTGTTTTATACAACCTGTGTGTTTTACTCCGGTATGATTTATACTTCCTTTTTTTCAATCCATGGGGATTAACGCTGCTTTCCTTTTTTGGTTTGAGGAAGAGAGTAATATTGCGTGTTAGATAGTGTGAAGTATGAGTAGACGTGTGTAAATAAGCGTTGTGATTGAATGTAAATGATTAATGTATTCCCCAGCTGTTGGCTGGAACCTTCCCTTTTCTTTTTTTTTTTCTTTTTATTTTTTTTTTGACGTATTTAGCCAATTTTATATTCTCATGTTATTTTATTTTGATTGCTGGTGGGTGTGGAATTGAGTGAACAGTTACACGTGACCTCTACATCACCCACAAATTAATAGCTTCAATCCTTTTGATGCCGATGCACAATCATCAAAATGTCAGAAGAGACAGGACCGCTACTTCGCGTTTTGCGGTCTCTTTGTTGGTGTGATTCAATGGATCACAGAAGGAATAAATCCATGTACCAGAACTTGTCAAATTGCGTTTGTTAGAAAATATACCATGTCAATAAATTTGTCAATTTATTGGACATGCAGTTCCAATAATTATGATCGATAAATTGAATAAAATACCTGCAGAGATTTCCCCGAGGGTTCGTGACTAGTACCCCCAAAAAAAAAGGAATCTTATTACTTAATTTCTGTCTATGTACTGGTTGTGTTGTGTCTTAATATGTTTCAGTATGGAAAGTGAGACCACCCCCTATTCTCAAAGCTTGAAGATTGAAGGTTTCGAAAATGGGAAGGGCTGGGGAAAAACACTTCCCAAAAAAAAGATAAGGGTCTCTTCAGCGCTGCATGAGATACCTGAAACTGAAATTGAAAGGCATTATTTCAAGAATTTTAGAAAGAGGGTCTCTTCTCCCAAGGCATTTCAGCGCTTCATTCCTAAGTTGCTCTGGAAGCTGCAAACAAACCCAATCTAGTAACCCATCCAAGTCTTTGGCAAAGTCGAGAAGGTACCATTCCAACAATTTTGGTATTATTAGCTTCTTTACTGATGAAATGCCAACTGATGCTTGCAGATATTCCTTCTTTGCAGCTTCCAATTCCTTCTCAACTTGTGCTGCAGTGTACACCCGCACCTTCATTCAAGAAATTCTGTTAACTCGCACAAAACACACCCCATTGATCCAGAAAACCCAAAAAAGTTTCTACTGTTGGGTTTAAATGGCAGAAATAACTTACAGCAGGTGAGGACCAACTTCCACATGACAGCGCAAATGTGACCAATGGCTCAGACCACTCCAAACCAAAAAGAGTATGAGCCTTCGTATCATTGCCTTTGGCAGATTTTGGACAAGTCTGTTGGCAGATTTTCAGAATATTCTCAAAATATAGACTATCTGCCTAACAACCAACCGTGATATGAAATTAATTACAAGTTCAAGGTGATCACAGACTTACACGTTGTAAATGATATGGTAACCTCAGGATAAAATGCTCAATTGTAATTGCATTCAATATATGTCCGCCAACATTTATTGTTGCCTGAGATAAGCATCATTTAGTTTCAAGTGTCAGTTTCATCATTAGCCAAATATTTGGTCACAATGCAGAGTGTGATATTTCATTTGGATTTATGGAATTGGAACACATTCTCAGCCTTCATTAAACATATGTCTAATGTCTTCTCATTTTTTGATTACCAGAGCAAACATAAGCTTAATGTATTAACATCCAGAATTTCAACATTTGTTTATTAGTCATCTTGACTGCGGACCAAGGTCAATGGGAAAGAAAGACTCATCTCTTTCAAAAATTAATATGCTTGCCTTTTGCATGAGGTCTACAACCTGCTCAGGACTGTCAGGAATTCCATGCTCTAAATATGCCTGAAAAATGGCAAGCACTCATATATCATTATTCAGGTACCCAAATTTAGTTGCAGATGCACAGTTTAGACTTTTTTGCGGCAATTTGTTTATTTACATTTGCAAGATAATAAGTTTTAGAGAGCTGAACAGCGTTTGACAAAAAATAACCACTTACATTCATCATGCAGGAATTGTAACTATTTATCCAGAAAGCTAGCTTCTGCTGGTGAGTGAGTCCCTCTAGTTTGGCTGCCGCTAGCTTGCTAAGGAGGAGCCTAAATATTTAAGCATTAAGAAGAATTGGAGTTCAAACCGATTAATTCTTGAGACACAAAAGAGAAATGAAGATGAATGGAAAAACGGCCTGCGGCCTTACTTCAGTCTACGAATCAGAAACAATGCATTTGCTTTTCGGTTCAGATCAATGGAACTTGCTTCGACTATAGGGAACTTTTTGTAAGGACCAACGTCCCTATTTCTATCCTCGGAAGAGATAAGGTAAGGGTCCCGAAAGTCTATTCCCTCAGTGTTCTCTCTACAATCCCCTGCTATAAGACAAGTAAAGGATTCTGCATCCAGTGTCTTCCCTTTTGATGTGCTCAACCTTAAAAAAATTGTACACAAGCACTTCAAGATATCCTGGGAAGTTCTATTGGCCTCCGATTCAGCTTCCAACACTCTGTCATCTGAAGAACCGGAAGAACTCTCATGCTCCTGCTCTAGAACACTGCACTGCAAGAGTAATTCTAATTGAGTCTGATGGACAATGAACCCACTGAGACCAAAATTGAATCAACACAATCCTACCTGCAATTTCAGGGAATCAGCACGTTTGCCCATTTGTTCTATCTTGATTAGAGACGCACTCACTTGTGATTTTGCTGTGGGTATATTATTGGCTAGAGATGGTTTATCCTTTGCCAAATTAGGCCTCGATTGGTTTTCTTTTCCTAATATTCCTTTTGTTGGGGAATTTGATTTCTTTGCATTTTGTACCACAGGTGCTAATCTCTCATGGCAATACCTAGTGCCATATGCGTCAGATGATACTGGTTTTCTGGTTGAAGAACTTCTAGTAAGACAAGGCGCAGGCATTGCTGTAGCTACGGAGGATGCCAAATTGATTTCGATGTTGGAAAAGGATCTTGAGTGTGTTCTTCTGGAACTTAAGATATCATCACTTGGGCCTGCTGAATTGTTGCCATTGTTTCTAGAGGATGTGTAAACAGCTTCCTCGTAAAGATCTTTTCTGAAATTGAGCACCAATTCTTCAAGAAACACCACCTCCTCTTCCAACACAGCCACTTCAGCAAGAAGTTCTAGCATCTAATACACCATTTACCCACAAAGATATTACTTCCGCACCAATAATGAAGATTTATAATCTTTGCAAAGAAATAAATGGGCTAAAAAATCAGGACATTTTTATTTTCGTTAAACCTATCACTTCAATTTTGACATTAGTCATTTTGACACTCCAAAGATCTTCTCAGGTTAAAAAGAAATAACAGAGAAGTGACAGCTCTAAAGAATGAAGAACCAGGCTGGTACCACTTACGCATTGGGGGAGATAAGGGGGGAGACGGGGCAGGGCTCCCAATGGCCTGTTGAAAGCCCTCTCCAAAGCTCTGTGAACATTCTCTTCATGCCTTAGCTTCTTCTTCAGCTTATCAACCTACCAGTTTTGAAAGAGTAAGAAAGCCACAATAAACATTGCGATCAGGATCAAATAATATAATTCAACAATGCACTCAATGAAACTGGCACTAAGGACAGAATTTAGTTACATCTTGTAATAAGGCCAGCTTTCTTTCCCTGGCTGATGGACGCCTTGTGAGTTTCTTTGCAGAAAGTAATTCTCTTTCCAGTAGTTCCATCTTCTCCTATTTTAAGATTCAGAATATACAAATATTCTTAAGTTTGGCAACATTTTGGACAAACTCACAAGCACACGCACATGAATTTTTTTTTTTTTTCATAGTAGTTATAATTTGGTGAATGAGTGAATCAGTAAATGAAAAACCCATTGAGATTTGGATCAAAAGTTCATAACTTTTCAGTTCAGAGTGACAATTCACACTCTACTATATCTAGATAATAGTTAAAGAATACGAACATCAAGAAATTTAGCTCAACTTTGTGGGTTTTCTTTAACAGGCCAGTCATAAAAAAGAAAAAGTAATAAAGGACATACATTTTGAGGACACAAAGGCGCTTTCTTGGAGTGAAGATTATTACTAGTCCGGTGTTTGCTGCTCATTCTCTCCTCCTTACTTCATAACACTCTGCATTGCAATGACACGTTGAATCAGCAATGAATCAATTTTAAGTTTTAACCATCGCCAAAGGAAAAAAAAAACAAAAACATAGGAAAATGGCAACCTATTTCTATTCAGATGGGCACTAAATGATGATATGAATCAAGGTTACCCAAATGCAAATTCTGGAAAAGAAAATAATTAGTGAGGCAAATATTATAGTAATAGGAAACAAACAAGAACCTTGAAGGGTTTGAGACGCAGAACTTTGTATCATTTTGGTTCCAAAGAGACAGAGAGAGGGAGGGAGGGAGGGAGGGAGTGAGGGAGAGCGGGAAAGATTAAGAATGGCAAAAAAATATGACTGACAAATAAAGCTTAGTTTAGTAACGTGTGACGAGCGAGTTGAATGGGTGAATAAGCATGGCTGACAGCATCTTTCTTGGTTGTGGTATGACGAACCCACATAACCAAACAATTTCATATCTGAGATACAAAGTTAGTCACAACCGTATTAATCCTTATTCTTGAAGAACGTGAGGAGAGGAGTAAGCGGGTGTTTGATAATAATACTAGTACAATCAGCAGTAGTGTAGTAAAATCTGATAAAAAAACAAAAGACCAACATTGACTCGGTGAGCTCTGGCTGAAGAAAACGAGGAGTTTTTGGAGAGCTTCTAAGTTAGGAATTCAGCATGGTCAGGTCAGGGTCACCGAAAGCAAAGCATCCCGCAAAAGATGAGGATGGCGTTGGGCTGGATTGATACAGACGCCCAATAGCACGGGAATAAATATCATTGATCCAGGGAAGAGTGAAGACAATGATAGGAAAGGTGGAGGAAGAGCAGCTACCTGCCTGCTGGACTTGGGAAAAAACTGACCTGGCATATGATTATTTGTTACGAGTGAGACATCCAGTTTTAATCATGATTGAACATGCATTACAACACCATCCTCCTCGCTGTCTCTGTCTTTTCAACCAAATTTCTTGGTCAGTGACATTTTGTTCTTATTCTCATTCTTATTATGACAGTGGGGTTTTTAACATTTTGTTGTTATATAAGAATGCATTACTTAATTTTGTTAGGCTCTCAAAGTAGATATTATGCTGTCAGATTAAAACACGATGACAAAATATGATCTATATAATCAACATGATCTATATAATTAACTTTACATAATGATATAAGTGCTTAAATTGTTGTCATTATTATTGGTATAAATTTCCTCCATTCGATACAACTTCTTTTTACAGCAAATTTCCACACATGTAAAACCATGGTGATCAATTTACAAATTGAAAAACAGAAGCAACACTGCCGTTGGTTTTAACTTTTATAAATGACGGCAGTACACTGCTATGAATTGAATCGTTCCTCCATTTGGATCCATAGATGGCTTTGATGAACTCTGAGTTTCCTCAGCACCACCTACGAATTTGGGAAATCTAATCGGTCCCCTCTGAATTGCATTTGTTGTTAATTACAAGAGACAATTTCGAGTACCAAAATTTATCACACTGACAAACCACACAACTCTGCAATATTACGGAGAAGGCGTGCAATGAACAACGAAGGCGTTAACGTCATAAATACGGCTTTACAAGGTTTTTCCCCGTTTCTGCAGGTCATTAAAACACCTTTTCTTAGTTTCCTTTATGTAAAGTAAACTGTTGAGCCGGCATGCAAACTTTAATTTCCTTGAGATTCAATTGTAACACTTCTAATTAATTAATTAAGGTAAGCAGCAGATTAGGTGCGTGATCGTGATTAACAAGTGCGTTATAATATTCTGGAATGACACATGAGTCATGTATTAATCAAGGGAAAAGTTGGTTTTGTTTCTTCCATTCTAAATATAATTTATTTGAAAGAAATTCATGATAGGATTAAAATAGGACTAATAAAAGGAGTACAAATTTACATTAAATATTTTTAATTAATTTTTACTGTGACCGATGTAGAATTTACTAGTAAAAGAGTATAAGATTACAACAGCGAGAATTATTAAGTGACTTGTACTGTATAACCAGCCAAAAAATGGTATCGGATCATAATAATAACTACAAATATGTAATTTCTGCATAAACTCTATATTAACCATGGTGAGGGTATTGAATTATAATAGCAGCGACTACAATTTTTCATTGCATTTATTGTTACCCAAACAGAAATATGAACTAAAGGTCCTCCATCTAATCTTCTATAGGATTTTTTTATTATTATTTTAATCATCACTCAAAACGAAAAAAAATCAGAAACAATGGTCGTCCATCAACAATGTGTTCAGACACATATGTAGGGGCAAAGTATTGCACCTATAATCAATTAGACGTAAGAGTACGTTTGAAGTGGCCACAAAAATAAGGACCAAAAGGATCCAAAGTCTATCCATGTTTCACTCTCAAACAAGAAACACAAGACAACGCAGCACGAACGTGATGTACGCTTTCTACACATTTTAACCTACTATTCCCGCATTCATTCATCATCTTTTTGTGGGAAAAATTACTCTAAAGAAATGCCACTCCATCTGTCCTCCTCATTCCCACATATTATACATATTACATGGGGCACGAATATGTGCATTTAGTCAAAATTGTTGGGATTTTTGGATGGAAAATGTTACTTTTGGGCTGATGTACTCAGATGATTTCAGGAATTATTTGTGTCAATGAATGGATTCGAAACAAGTATAGTTGAAACTCTCCCAACTCGTAGTTTTTGTAGGTTAGATTAGATTACTTCTCTGTACCAACTCTCCCCGTCTGTGCACAGGTTTTCTCTGTTTGCATTTATTTACTTCACTATTTATATGTCTCAGCTGTTTAGCATTGTGGTAATTCCCAAAAAAGAAAAAACAAAGGGGTGATAATGTGGGGAAGAAGTTTATGTTCAGTTGGATGGAAATACCATATGTGGCCTGTATCATAATGGAAACGGATGGGCCGATGAGGATAGCTTCTGAGATTAGTGCATTTTGACGATGAAAGGTGTAAAGGCCAACCAGTGATCTTCAATGTCCATTGGTTACAATAAATTTTCTTGTGATGCTCAACAACAGAGGATTTCAAAACTCTTATGGAGTCGCTCGATCATTTTATGCATGGTTTAGCCGGTCCTCAGAGGATGAGAGATGATGGTGATTTATCAGTCCCAATCATTCGCTGTAACGAAGTGGTCCTAGGTTAGAAGGGGAAACTTTGGACCATTCTGTGTTTCCATGCATCACCACCATTCACCACCCATCAGAACAGGGCAGATCGGTACCATCCCTCGAGCCCCTTTCCACTTGCCAAACATAATTGTAGTTTTGTGGATTCAAGACCCATGGAATGGAAGGAAAGCAAGAGCAACTACAATAGAAAGTAGTACTTCCCAGGGCAGCAAAAGGCTTAATTAGGCCATGTTGTGTTGTGAGACTAGGACCAACGAAACTGATGGGAAGCTAAATCATTCAATCATGTTGCGCATAAAATATAGTCGTGTCATTTTCCAGGCTGCAATTGTATCGTGTTTCTTTGCCAGCCCAGTGCAGCGCAGGCACTGGATGAGGTAGAGAATGAAGATGGTCCCAAAGGACCCAAACCAAAGGAAATTCCCCCAGTTCAAGAAAAAGTTGAAAACCGAAGTTGGTATTCAACGATATTGCCCTGATTGCAGGCTATTTCAACCACACCGCCTGGCCGGCGCCATCCTTCTGTAGTCAACATCACTCCCCTCAAAACGTCCTGCCCTGCCTTTATCTGCTCTTATCATCCAATTGTTAACTTCAGTCTTCAGTAACCAACATGCATGCCCTGTATAGAGCCCCAAGGTTGCAGCATTAATTCTTTCTATTGTTATACATTGTAGCAAAAATTAACGTCGGCAACCTTCGGGGCCTTCTGGCAAGAGTAGAGTAGCCCTGCTGTGTGCATATTTACTAGTAAGTGATGAACCAATTTAAGCACTCAACAAGAAATTATAGTATGAATCAGCAA
Source organism: Gynochthodes officinalis (assembly GCA_020080225.1). Taxonomy (NCBI): domain Eukaryota; kingdom Viridiplantae; phylum Streptophyta; class Magnoliopsida; order Gentianales; family Rubiaceae; genus Gynochthodes; species Gynochthodes officinalis. The sequence continues at coordinate 34,303,928 of CM034621.1, read as the reverse complement.
CTGTTCAAATCTGAAACATAATTGGCGCTCCTTCAAAGCAGCAATGGGATGCTTGCTATCCACAAATACTAGAAAATTATTTCCTTCATAATTTCTTGTATTACTCGAGCATAACTCTCGTTAAAACGGACAACGCTGGGGGAATATCAGGGACGCATAAAAATCATTGTTTTCCATCTGCCCGCGGTATCCACAGAAAGACTATGCTGTCGTTTCAAGAGCCAATACTGTTCATAAGTACGTGACTTACATCTGAAGAATATTGTTAATTCAATCTCAAGGAACAGAACTACGTAGTTACCACGGCATGTAATGTAGCATCCCTAGATCAGAATTAAGTACATGCTGCATGAAACATGGATGCCTAAGACCAGAACTTCCTGCTTTTTAATTCCATAACATTTTGTCTATAGGAAGCATATTCTAATCCCTTTCGCCTCTTTTCTCTTTTTTCCTCACCTGGAGGAGTGGAGGAGATTGATCATAAATTTTTATTTCATGCGGATTCCATGATCAATAAAAAATTATAGTAACAGAGAGGAGATACTAGGATATGCACACAGGTTTTAAAATATTAATTTCTTTTTATCATTATTAACCCAATTCATCAGAGCAATTTAGTGGTTCAGGTTGAGCTATTGTCTTGAGGGTTTGCGGACCTCTTACAAAAAAGCTATCTGAGTTGTTTTCTGTAGTATGGGATAGCAACCTGGAAGTGCCCTTTGATTCATCCATAAGCGGAAGTTCAAACATATGTTCACCCCAGATGTCATATCTAAATTTTTCCTCCCAATCTGCCTTGCCTTCGTTTTTAACTGCTTTTTGCTCATAAAGTTTAGACCCGGGAGCCCTTGCGTGTGGAGCAATTGTAGATGCAGAAGCCTGAAAGGATGGAGGGGATGACCGGAGTGAGTCGGGCCTGCCAGCACTTTGAAGGTTAGCAGAGGGTAACAACACAGGCTTGCCAGGCATTTTATGCAATGCATCCAGTGTCTCCTGCGTAGAAATGCCCCAAGGCTGATTCTTCTTGCCACCCGGTTCAGAAGAAATTTCAGACCGCAAAATATTTCCCTTGGATTGGGGTTCAGAGGAACTACTCCTTTCGCATTGTTGAATGGCAACATCAACAAATGGATTCTTGGCCAGAACAGAATGATTCACATCAGGAGACAGAGGACGTGGCCTTTTAGGAGTTAATGATGAGACTGGAGACAAGGGTGATGAAGGTGTTGAATTGCCACTTTGACTACTTGAAACTTCAAAAAGTCCAATAATGCCATTACCAGAACTCTTTTTCTTCCTTCGCCTTCTTCCTTTATCTTTTCCAGTTTTGACTTTAAGGTTTCCAGCTTGTGACATTTCCTGAGTATCAGAGCTCTCAACTGCCACTGAATTTGTCATTCCAGATGATGAAGATGTCACTCCCTTTTCTGTATCTTTCAAACATCCGCTTTTCTTACCAAAAACCATAGCAGATTTGACAGGTTTTGCAGTCAAACTTGAACACTCTTCACTGGGGACAGCCCGACCATCATTACACCTATTAACAGACTCCATCAGTAAGGACTCCTCTTCCCCAATAGATTTCAGCAGACCATTCATTCTTGCAGACAAGGCAAGTGTACCATTTCTTTTATGGCTTTGATGTGCACAAGAAGATTTTCCACCTTGAGTTACAGTAGAAATGGTGCTTTTCCCACACTTAAACAAGTAACCTTGGCCAAAGGCCATCACAGAGGAAAGGCAGCAACAAAGCACTAGAAAAAGTATGGAAGCAGCAAGAAGGATTGTGACTGTGGATCTCTTCACTCGCGTCCAGAAAATTGTCTTTTTACAGAAACTTAACATGTAAAGTGGTAGACTTGCTTTCATAGGAATCACAAGGATTCCTGTTGCTAATCCCAATTCAAGATCTCTGTGTATTGTAGCCACAGAAAAGTCAGCCTGATACGTTATTGTGAGCATGATGGAGTTGCCTGGTTCAAGAACAAAACCTTTACAAGTCTGTACTGCAAATCCATCCAATCCACATTCAGTCCCGGAAACTTTAATGCTTCTGATCTCCAAGGGTAATTCTCCAATATTTTTTGCATACAACTCTTTTGATAAGGGCTGAAAACAGGAATGGATGTTTTCCTCCATGTGATGGAAAATGTCAAGAGAAGTAAAAGTATGAGGAGCAGGTAAGCTTAACTTGAAGTCCAGACTCTGTACAAGTTCGGACTCCTCAAGCAACAGCATGGAGAAAGAACCCCCAATACCACGCAAAGATAACCACTCCACACCAGAAAGATTGTTCCTTACAAGCACTGAACTTCTCCACCCACATCGATCTGATGGTTGAAATAACAACGGACCCAAGGATGCTCTCCCATGTGGATGTACAAGAGCCTCAGTCAAAGCTCCCTCTGCTATTGAGAAGCCATACCTTGGGGGAGAAGCCGCTTCATAACCAATCAAACTGCGGGAGGAAGGGGGCTGAAAAGGCCCATCTACTGCCTTGCACTCATCTATAATTTCCCCAGAATGCAAAATGAGTTGCATGACAACAGGATGGTCACTTGGATTTTTGACCATAACAAACTCAGAAGAATGACTACCAACCATAACCACTGGAAATAATACTTCACTACCATCAAGGACGGACATGCCACTTGCAGTAGCATGAGACTTCCAGTTCTTCAGTACCAGTTCATCTGCTTCTAGGGAATTCAATGCCTTCAATAAGTATGTAAACAAACAAGTCATTTTTTAAGAAGATAATCATGTCTGCAAGAACTTATTAACAAAGGGTACAAGGAAAATTATCCACAAACAACTTAAATGCTAACTAAATTTAATGACAGCGATCCTTTATCACAAATACCCTCCAGCAAATGCATTGGCATCCATCCAGGCTTCTTCAAACAACAAATGCAGGCGGGAACTAATGAGGTTTAAAGCTTACCTACAGAATACTAGAATCATTACAGTCAAGATAAGCATGTCATGCACCTGCAAGATGTAACTATTCTCTATAGTTGCAGTTAACCACATCCCTTCCAACATCCAAAGCATCTTATACCTTCTTGAACATGAATTAACAACTATGTGGATACTCCCAAGACAAAATTGATGTTCAATGCAACCTTAGTTCCCACAACTATGGCTGTCGTGTTTAAATCATCATTCATACTCATTTATTGGTCTAATGCTATGCTAAAAGTAATTCAGAAATTAGCAAGTGGGGCCAATTCTACGGTAAATTCTTATATCTTAACATGTGTGGTTGGTACATTAATTCTTTAAAAATTTGTATCTTATATTGTAGGATCTTTCTAATCCCAGAAAAATAGAGTGGAAAGCAATGGACAATTCTACGGTAAATTCTTATATCTTATCATGTGTGGTTGGTACATTAATTCTTTAAAAATTTGTATCTTATATTGTAGGATCTTTCGAATCCCAGAAAAATAGAGTGGAAATCAATGGACAGCTACTTGAATGAAAAACACTCAGTTGGACCTCTTCAAATTGGTCCACGAGTTATATAGGAAAAAACAGTTCCTTTGGACATTTTATATTTATACAATTCCAAAACCAAGCCTAGCAAATTATTAATTTGGTTCTGTGTAGGTTAATCAGCATACAGAAACATCCTTTTCAGTACAAGAGCCATATTTTAAGTTAACAAAACCAATTATTGCATTCAAATTGACAGAGGCAATGATTAAGAACAATAATCTAGTTACCTCATTCAGGAGCAGTGGCTGCTTTGCACTGCTTGAACGTTTTCCTCTTATGTCATCACTTCCCACATTTTCAGAACCTTGCACAGATCCAACAGACGACTCTAATATATGACTTGAACAAACACGGACTATGTCTCTGCAAGGAACTTTAATCTCCGCATTTCTTGAATCATCAGTCAAAACTAGTAATTCACAATTCTTGTTCATTCCACTAAGCTCAGAAGATGGGTCAAGAATTGGAAAGGAAATGGAAGCTACCTGTGTGACAGTGCTAGGGAAAAGAATGAGCCCTTCAATATATTTGATACAGAAGTGGTTTATGTTTTCTCCCACTTCATTAATCTTGACAACTCTCAACACATAAGGAGCATCATTCTTCAGAGACAAATTAACAACAATAGTGCCACTCCCATCGGAAGGCACCAGAGCCTGAAGAGATACTGAAATAGGACTTCCTTGCTCAATATAATCTGAACTTCCACCGTGTTCCACTTCAAGTGGGACCACAACTGTTTCAATCTTTTCTTTTGAAGATCTCTGTAACTGCATACAGAAGGCACCAAAAATTTTTCCTTTGGCAGGAAAAGAAAAATCAAGCTCCACAATGGTCTCGGTCTTGAGAGGACCAACCTCCCATTTTCTATGTGGCCTCATTGAAACTAGTGGCAGACCAACTTCACTACTTTTGACATCTATCCATTCATTAACAGCCGGCAAACTTAATTCATGCTGATCCTCAGTACTATTAATACTACATACTGCTTTTGTTGAGTGGGAAGTATTCCCAGAAGAAACTGATATCCAAGCAATTACCTCCTCCACATAAAGAGCATCATTGAAAGGATTAAACAAAGATAAGTTCTTTCTCCACTTTACACTGGAGGTAACGTCCAGGCCAAGTAAGGGCTGTATTTTGTAAGGTGACTCAACTCCAAAGCCTGTAATCTGAATCAAGAAACCGCCAGAACTTGTTTGCAGAACTAACTGAGCTGAAGACAATCCTAACCATGCAGGCAAAAACACAAAGCAAATTGAGACAGCTTCACCAGGTTCCAACAATATTTCACTAGAATTGCAAGGATAAAACTGAGAGTTGGTACTGTAAGGTTCATAAATTGTCAAAAGATTGTCTCTGTGTGTGTTTTTAACTGTTAAAAAAGCTAGAGAGGGAAAATATAAGTACTTTTGTCCCCAGTCCAAAAGTGGAGGGCTTATTTCTATGTGGGGTGAGGAATCATCCAAATTTCCAGACTTGTGCATCCTAACATCCTTGTTTGACTCAACATACATACTTTTATGGTCAAGTAAAGGATCCCTACAGGAAGAATCATGTCGTTCACCACTTTCACAACAACCCTGTAGGTATTTTAAAGAGCAAGAAATAGTCCTACCACTGGAAAACTTGATTATGCCACAATTTGACGACCAACTAATGTTAGTTCTCATGTGATTTGATCTTGAATGTGATGTGGCATCTGACCACACAGTAGAAACTTCAGCTGATTTAGGTTCAGCAACATTGTCTGGAGATAATAGCCCAGGTAATGTAGAACGAAAGCAGAACAAATTTGAATCACGACAGACGTTATCAAGACTCCCACTCCCACTCCCATGGGGTTCTGAATCCGATCCAAACCCCAAATTCTCACTAGAAATCACATCTTGAAAATCTGAGTTACTATTATCTCTATAGGGCTTACATCCATCATATTCCACCTGAACCTCACATGTAGCAAGGATAGCAAGGCTAAACAACAGAACCATCATCAAGTAGAACACCTGAGCATAGTGCCCAATCCTCCTGTTTTTTCATAAGACACAGATAAGTTCCAGTGACACAGATTGAAGCATTACATTAACCATGAAAAATCAACAATTAATGATAATTCAAAACCATAGCTCCACTTCTAATTGGCAACACCCTCAGATACAGGAAACGGGAAAACAGGGACCAGAAGAAAAGAAGTAGCAGAGAGTCAAAAGGACTAACGAATAAAGAAAAATTAATGAATCCAAAATGCAGCATAATCACCGTATCAAATGACACAGACAAGCATACACGCAATCGCTTCATGGTAAGCATTGACGCATACAGAAATCACCCCCGACAACCGCACTCTAAACAAGAAAGAAAAACCAGTTCCCACCCCTAACACAATAAAGAAAAACCAAAAAAAGAAGAAGAGGAGGAGGAGGAGAAGGTAATGAAATGGTAAATCAGCACTGTACCTAAAACTTGCTATATATGTGGAAGTCTTCAAATTTATCACCATCATTAACTTTAACCCAAAAAAATTAACTCGTCACTTCATAAATAAGCTCTTAAAGCTCCAAAATAGTTTTTTTTTTTTTTACCATAAATGGAAACACACCAACCCAACAAGAGCACACCAACAGATTCTTCCACTGAATGATCTTTAACCATCCAAGCCTAAGCCACTCTCAACCTCTACCAACCCAAAACCAACCAAACGGGAAAAAAAAACAGAAAAAAAAAAAGTTGTGTTTCTGAAAATTAATCCAAAAGTGTTGAAAATATTACACCATCTTCTTTAGAAAAAAAAAATGATGATCGTGCAGTGAAGTATGGCTCAGAAGTAGAGCTGAGAATAGGAGATGGAAGAAATGAAATCAACAAAATGTATGATAAACCCCAAAAAGAAAACCCAAGTAAGAGGAGACAGTGATGGAGTTACCGATGGTAGAACATGTTGGCGTTGGCCAGCTGGGGTGCAGCTCTGATCATCTTTAGGGTTTGAAAATCCATTCCTCACCTCACACCATTTCTGAGAAAAAGAGGTACTGGTGCTATTTCCTTCCGTCACCAGGATTGAAGTTTTTACGAATTTTGTTCGAGCCTAAAAATCCACTGAAAAAAATAATAATAATAATAAAAATAATACATATGAATGCCTCAAGGCCCCTGATAAAAGCAAATGAATGGCCTCGGACGACGAACGTAAAATAAAAGAGAAAATGACTCTCCTGATTTCAATTTACAAAACTGCCCTCCTTCCTACGACGCCGTTCCAAATCATCATTACTTCACTAGCAAACGTAATCCGTAATTAGCCCTTCTAAGCTGGGATAAAGTGGTGATTTAATCAGGAGAGAGAAAGAGAGGGCAGCGGCCGTCATGCGCTGAAGTAAAGTACGACGACTTTGTTTTGTCGTACCATATCTTTATTACTGTAACTAATTATTTCATTTTTTTAAAAAAATCCCTTAATAACGAAGAAAGTCTAAGTCGGGCAGGACAATGGTGTGCTTAACGTTGGTTTATGGGAGTAGTAAAAGTCATTTTTGGCCTTCGCGTGCTTTGGTGGGCCCACGACACGTGAGCTGTAGGAGGTCCAAAATTGGGGGAGCAGGGCACCCATGGCGCATAAAGGCTCGAGCCCCCCTTCATCCTGCAACTCACCGTCCGTTTCGCGGCTCGAGAATTCAGACCACGTCTTTTTGTTTTGTCTGTTGAGGGTTAAAAATGGAATCTTATGTAATTACAGCCGCACTAATTTTATTTTTCGGTCATCACAAGTTAACTTCCCAATAATGTAATAATTGAGTCGTTATCGATGAATATAATAAACTAATTATTACCCATTGAATACGTCAATAAATAAAATCATCTATTTAATTCTTAATTCATAACTAAGATCTCGCCCACCTTAATGAAAACAAATTGTGTATCAATTGTGTTTCGGCATAATTTTATTAATAATTGTGTAAATCTAACTTTCAATAAAACTATTCCATTTTTGTGATTATCAGTTATAATTTCTCTTGCTTCGAAAAATAAATACTCAATCAATTAATAAACAAAAATCTAACTCCATTTGATAATCAAGTATTTATTAAATATTAAGCCCGTGTTGATACATTATTCACTCTCATTAATTTTTTGGTACTTTTGTTAGATAAACCTTTTTTCCATTCTTAATATATCATGCTAATTAATTTTACATAATTACATAATAAGTGGAAAACCTAAATTATTAAAGTACTATTCCGTTTCAAAAAAATAATCAATTTGAAAAATATATATATATATATATATTGGTGATCATTATTTTTGTCAAAAAAAAATGTAGTTGTTATTCAAAGTCAAAAGTTGTATTTTGAAAAGGCCGATCTGCGGAATTAGTGAACTTATGAACCACGCTACCGGTAATCTTAATGCAAATTTTCGTTGAAGGTAGAAAGGGTGAAGGTTACAGTCAAATTTTCCTAAGGCCTCCGTCATTGACTATCAAAAGGCAGAGATGGTTAACAGTATTTTTCATTATCAACTTAGGTCGTGTATGTCAGCAACCTCTTTACGATTTTTTTTTTAAATAGTGGTTGTTTAATATAAAATTATTAAATATTTTTTTCATTTAAAAAAAATATTTACTTTAATTAAATTTTAATTTTTTATTAATTATTAAATACAACTAATTATTCATAATTAAATACATACTTTTATATTTTATAAAAAAAAAATTAAATTTTTAATATGTATAAATATTATTATTATGCATATTTTAAATTTTTATTTAAAAGTAAAAATTTTTTTATAAGAAAAAAATTGCAAAATGAACTTTTTTTTTAAAAAAAAAAAGTATTAAAAATATAAAAAATATATTTTAAAAAACTATTCATAAAAAATCTTAACAACTCCCTTGAATTTTTAGCATATTATTTTCGGGTACCTTCGTATCATATTTGTAAGAATACCAGGACGAGTGTTGTCGCTAATTAATGTTAATAGCAGTACCAACGTTAGAGGTATTGCCTCTTTGTAGTACTGTAGAATATTAAGAAAAATAAAACAGTACTGGCTGGGTACAAATTCCAATAGGTTCTAAAAAATTTCCCAAACTCTTAAATAGAAGTAGTCCCATACTCCCATCCCACTATCCCAGGTGCCAGCCCAGCCCCGGCTGTCATATACAACCCGGGACAACTTCTTACTTTCATTTATCTGTATTGAGATTTTAATTTTTATTAAATTAAATTTTGTAATGTAAAAAATAACAATCACACCTCACTTAATTACTCAAGTTATTTAATGAAAATTAATAAAAAATAAAAAATTTATTTTTTTAAAACGTAGCAAGTACAGATCCATATATGGCGTTTTTTGTTAAAATTTAACAAAAAAAAAAGCCATATGTGGTCCATACTTGCTACGTGTATAGCTCCGATTGGCGGTCAGCCCGTGGCCACCTATCTGCTATGGTGGCTGAAAGGTACAAGTGGCACGTACAACCACCACACGGAAGCCGAATCACGCATCTCCTTCCTCCTCCTTTTATGAAATTTGACAATTGCCATGGCGAATAGACTCTTCGTTGCCTTTTTGGGGGAGGATTTCCACTTTAAAGGGAAACCCCAGGGATAAATGAGATGTGGAAAGAAAGAAACAAACAAACAAAGCCGCCACGCATGCCGTACATAGTGGGAAATCTTCAAGAGGAAACACCTAAAATTATACTTCACATTTCACCGAATAATTTTTTTCATGTTCTACTTTTAAAACAGGAACAAATAGTCCTTCAAATTTCAAGAACCAAAATTTGAAGGAAAATTTCAGAATTAAACGTTCCCATTTATGAAATTTGAAAGATTAAAAGTTCCTGTTTATTTCACAAATAGTATCAAAAGTTTCGATTTATGAAATTTGAAAGACTATTTTTTTCCGTTTTAAACATGAAGGATGAAAAGAATTATTTGCTAAAATACGAAGGACAATTTTGAATGTCTCCTCAATCTTCAATGGTCGGCGAGCGAGCAAACTGGCAACGTCAGAATCCAAAAGCAAAACATATAATAAAAAAAGTTTTCCGGCCATGGCGGCTCAGTCAGCTTCCAAAGGTTCCCTCCTCCGGCCCACGGTCTACTTGGCAGCGACGTCAGAGCTCTCTCTTTCCAGACCGCATTAAACATAGTGTTTGGGAGGTTGACATTAGTGGGGAAGAAAATAGTGACACAATTTTGTATTTTAACAACCTAAAAAAAGTGAATTTACCAAATTTTTTAACCAATTAGTGTAATGATAAATCTTTGTAAAATGATTCAGTAACTCGCCTGATGTCTAAACAACGAAGGTGATTAAGCAAATTCTAATTATTCACTACTCTTTTATTACGAGAATATCAATTCAATTACTATGCAAGTTTATTAAAAAATTTAAGGCAAATATTATTTCTATTTTGGAAAATGAATTTAGTTTACTTCTCAGAATCACAATAAGTTAGATGAGGGCGGGAAATTTCAAAGGGCCCTAGTGTGTTTGAAAATATCTCCGGCCCCTCGTACTTCATAGATTAATTAAATGATTAGGTGCAGACCAAATTTCGCATCGAGGGGCAACGCTTATGTAATGGGATAGTAGTTATCGTTGAGATCCATTCAACACCTGGCGAACCACTAGACTTTTTCTAGTAACCATTCAACGCAAGGTCAGAATTCGAACCCTCATTTGTCATTTTTCTCTTCTCGTTCAACATGGCTGGTAGCCCCCTCGGAATTCAACTAAAGTAATTTGTCGAGCTATATTCACCAAGACACGCCATGGATTTGAATATCCGGACTATTTTGCCAACGTGAGGTTTGGATGACTTCATTTAATCTTAAAAGAGAAATCTTATTTCTAACTGTGTGATGGGTCACTTAACCGTAAAAAGTTTAAACCCTATATAAATGAAATTTGGGACGCACACATTCAATAAATATAAATATACCTTTATGTAAATTATAAAAAAAAAAAAAAGTCAACATGGCTGGTTGGAACTAGAATTAGAAGTTGGGCTCTTTAAAACATCTGCGTCCTGATTATGGGAGTTCTGCAAATTGCAAAAGCATCCAAACATCCCTGCCAACCCTCAGAAATTGGACCTTAAGTTCCAAACTTCCAGGTCATCTTTGCACCAACATAACATTTGCGTCTGGGCCTTCCTGTCCCACGCTTGGCTGCTTCCCCACTGTCCATTAATCCATGAAGAAGGTGAATAACGTTAAAATGACAAAACGTAAAAATTCCGAGGAAAACCCAGGTTGGTTCAGTTTGCTTCCAAAATTACATACTAATGCGTGATATGTAAATACTACAGTTACTACTCCCTCATCCAACAAATAATAATAATAATAACTTTAATTAAAATATAATTCATTTAATACATTAATAAATGTATAATTTTATATTTATGTTTATATTTTTTAATTTTAAATATACATAATTATTATTAATAAAAATATTTTAAAATTTTAATTTGAAACTGAAATTTTTTTTTTTAAGACAAAAGGAGTAATTAAAATTATATTAGCGGAGATAAGGTACGCATAAGGTCTAACTATAAATAATATTAATGCTTACAATAAAATAGTCAATAAATGGAGAATCATATAGATTCTTCAGAAGTCTCCCTTATCACCAAAAGCAAGAAGGAGTATCTTCTTTTTAATATTTGACAGAGTTGACACTCTACCTAACCTAGGTAGCGTTGTATTTTCATCTTTCTTTTTCTAAAATCTGTTGTAGTCCAGATTATAAAGATTCCCGGTTGACGAGTATATTCAGTATCACAGGACAACAATTAAATATTAATCAAGTTTATTAATGATGTATTATTGCTTCATTGGTTGAAACTAACAGCTATTTCAAAAGCAGTACCAACTACCAAGACGCAATTAATGGAGTTGAAAGGTGGATTAATAAAATTCCCATGTTTATTATCTGTCACACCTAGCATCAGGCGGGGATAGCTCAGTTGGGAGAGCGTCAGACTGAAGATCTGAAGGTCGCGTGTTCGATCCACGCTCACCGCAATTTTTTCATATCGAGTGAGCTATGGGCTTTGTTTTTTTTAATTGACCTATTGGGCTGTTTATTCATCACATGATTCGATCATTCGGTTTTCCTGGGCCAGAGGCCTGCCTTGGATTTCACTCAAGCAAACGAATATAAGTGGAACAATTAATTTTGTATTCAACAAGCGAAATTGAGAAAATTTACTCCACTTGTAATGAAAATCAAAATCTCAGTGAGAAGAGAGATCCTATCTGCCTATTAGTTTCCAGTCTTTTTTCAGAGTAAATCACTTTCATGATTCCATACTTGTATTCGTTTATCGGATTTAATAAAAAAACTTTGGTTTGTTGCGATGAGCAAGACTTGTTCGTAATGAATCTATAGCCCATTATATAAGAAAGTGGACTTGTTCCAGGAAACAACTTTAATGGGACTGTTCACTTTGCCTTGCTCCCCGGCCTATCTTGTGCGACTTGTGGTCCACTAAACTGGACTTACAATATTTTTGGAATTTCACTAGGTCAGTTGTGATGATTTCACTTAGTTTCGTATATAAAAAATATAAAACTTTTATGATTTTGAATTTTTTTTAATGCATAAGTTAACTTTTATGATGGGTTATCAAAAAATCATGACAAAAGACCTTACATTTACCTGAACAAATGAGAAGCCATTCTTTTATTCAATACATTAACTGGCGAGGGAAGCATTCAGAAGCTTACCAACAATTCTACCATTATTCCATAGACGAAGACTTTAGGCACTCTCGTGGCTTACCATTACCAGTTTATTGTCAAAAAAAAAAAAAAGTGAATATGATATTGGCAAATTACTTTTATACCACAAGTAAATAAGAACGTTACAAAACAAAATAGTTATCGATCCTAATAGACATAAAAAACCTGGGAAAGTAGGAAGATTTTAAAAAAATATATATATATATATATTTGGCAACGCATGCTTCAAGTTGCCAATTTTAGACTACAAACCTCACTCAACTCAATATCTTGATTTGGGGAAAAAACGAAATACTCTGTTTGTCTAAAAAAAAAAGAGTCAATTTTGATTAAAATATAATTTTTTATTAATTATTAGATACAACTCATTTAATATATCATTAAATATATAAATTTTTATTTTTTTTTTAATTTTAAATATACATAATTATTATTAATAAAAATATTTTAAATTTTTGGTTTAAAAGTTGGTTATTTTTAAAAAAATAAAAAAAAAGTTTTGAAAGCAAATTACTTTTTTGGGACGGAAGAGTAGCAAAAAAACAAGCATATGGGAGGAAGAAGGCGCAAAAAGTGGGTACGTACAGAAACTTAAAATATTGAAACTATTGAGTTATGGTTTGGAAAGGCAAAATAGAGAGAATGATGGTGGGGCTTAAAGTTTAAATCCCATTGCACGTCCAGCACAAACGAACTTAACTACCGCAAAGTCCCTAAAAAAATAAACGTGCGAATGCGAGGGCGACACTCCACGATGATGAATGACCTCCGTGTGCCTTTAATTCTTCTGCTTTTGGACCAAAATTTTGTTCAGAGATTCCACCTTTATGCTAATCTTTCAAACTACGACACTAACCACGGGTTTTGCTTTTGTCGTTTCCTTTAACATCTTTCTATATTAATCAATTAATGAATGATCCTCCATTACTGTGACGACCAGACCTCAATCACTTTTTCTTTTCTTTTTTTTATTTTTTAAAAAAATATATATTATTTGTCGTCACTGATTTCAATATTTCATTTTTTTTAAAAAAAAAAAATTTATTTGTCGTCACTGATTTCAATATTTCATTTGGACCGTTGATCATCCTTTAGGTCCAACTAATAATAAATAATTCCTTGGACAAGTTAGCTTTGGAATGGGAGGGACATTGCAAACGCTAGTCACAACGTTAGTGCTTTTGCAGTCATCACGTCACCTCCCACGAAATTTTTCCAAATAAAGGAACTATCTTGTGCTTGTTAATTATACGGTTGTACTCCATGTCCATTAATTAGAATTCGCACACTTCACCTTTTCTACAACCTTGCAAAGTTAAAATTATATTCTTCTTTATTTTCTTTTGAATGGATTTCAATATATATATATATATATATATAATGATAAAAATAGTGATAAATCATAATGATTTTGTATAGTAACTGAAATAGCAATTATAACAAAATAAAATTATCCTTTCATTTTTTATTAAAAAATACAAAAGAATTAATAATAATTTTATTTTTTCATAATTACCACGTCAGTCATTATACAAAATCATTATGATTTGTCATTATCTTTATCATTACTCATACACAAATATATATATATATATATTCTTGTGGGGTTAATTATAACTATATTTGACCAACAACTAAAGGCAAGATATTTTAAAAGAATTCTTTTTGAAAAATGTTAGAATTGATAACTATTACAAATATATTGAACAGTTATGACAATTTTTTTTATTAATTATGTTTTAAAATATAATTTTATAAATTTTAAAGTAAAAAATAATTTATAAAATATAAAAATATATTTAAAACACAATTTTATTTACACGTTAACAGAATGGGCGTCCAGGTACATGGAAGTCATTTAGTACGTCCAGGTACATCAATGGACGGTCAATTAAGGAAAAACACACGATCACATGTTGTCATAATGGGATTAGCAGCAATTCCATCTGGATCTGCCGTCCAATTTTTTTCTTAATTGTTTATTGTAATGGGTCAAACCACATTTTATTTATTAAATGACAGAAATCTCCTTGATGCAAAAGCCCATTTACAGAATTAATTAATAAATATGGGATGAACTTTCGATTTGATTTGGTCCGCCGTCTATATGCAAGTCTCCCTAGTTATTTAGAACAACACTCTTCATTTACTTATGATTATTATCTTTCTTAGTGAATTTGATAGTATTTACGAATTTTACTTAATACTCTCTCGATTAAAAAAAAATTATATATATATATATTTACAAAATATAACACATTTAATATATAACTAAATTTTTATTTTTACTTTTAAATTTTAAGTGATACATTATCATTATGTGTAAAATAATATAAGAAATATTTTTAAAAATATATTTTTTTTGGAACAAAGAAAAGTTGATAAACTAGAGAGTATGGTTGGTGGCTGCTGGTTACTTCTAGCTAGCATAAGCCAATTTCAATATTTTAGATTCCAGTTTAACAACTCTCCAATTTGCATCCGAATTGAAGTTGTACACATACATAAATTCAACCAGTAGATTATTAATCATTTAGTTAATATTTTCTACTACTTAATATAAGGTCCAAAAGGACCAAAACTATTAGAGAGTCCACCATTAATTAAAATGATATACCAAGCAGTCTTGGGTGCGTACGTAATACATGTCGCTGCAAATTAAAGTAGGTGACACCCTTGATTTTTTTTTTCCAAGTGCAATTTCTATCTTACTTAAGTATACTTCATCATAAGGAAAAGGAATCTAATAGGACTATGTTGTCAAAGAGCTACTTACTTTATAATAGAATAAAAACTCAATTACGCTATATTTGGCCATATCTACTCTACGAGGGAAAGCATTCGATGGCGTATTCGTATTTGGTGGAGTGGGTAAATGTACTCGTGAAGGAAATGATGGGTAATCATAAAGGAAATGATCTTTACATCCCAACTAAAGTATAATTAAGGGTTAAGAATTTAATCATCAGATCAAATAGATGCATGACACAATTTTTAGATTTTCAAGTTGGTGTTAGGTTTTAATCCCTTGTTGGTGAATGGTTGGGGGTTCCTTTTCAAAGATGGAAAAGCATGAAGACCATTTCCATAAAAAGCAGCAATTTGCCATCTTTTTTCCAATTACGCGAGTCAACAAATGATATCATGTCGGGTCAATTTATTATTGGTTGGCTCGTTGTGCATGTATCCAAATACATATTTATTGGAATGTTCTATGCTTGTACGATTGTCCATCAAGGGGTAAAAAACGAAAAAAAGAAAGAAAGACTAAACATGCAGGAAGAAAGAGAACAATTATTTGGAATATTGAACCAAGAACTTCTATGCATCATAATTCACAAGGAATGAATACATCATGTACACTGTACAGGACATTTTTTGCCTTCATTCATGCAGGCTTCATCACCACACTTCTTAGATTGATGACACCAATTGGAATAATAGTTGTAACCCTCATTAATTATGTACAGAATGACCAACTCCAGGACTGTGCCCTGGCGCGGTGGGTCGAAAATCGTCTACTTGATCCGCCTTGCTTACATTCGTCTCGTAAGAAGAGGAAGAAGTACCCCCGGCAGCAGCGGCGTTAAGCACTTCATTCACCTTGCCCTTTGTTTTTAATGAACTAATTCTGGACGATCCTTTCCCTTTGGACTTGGAGCATTGTTTTTGGCAATGGTGATGAACATGCTTCAAGTGTCTTCCCTCAACGGAAACAATTTCGGTACATACGATCAAAACGAGAATGAAAACACAAAAACCCAAGAATTTCATGTTCTTTATAACCTCAGAGAAACGTGAGCTTAATTATATATGAAACAGTACTAGGGGAAGACAAAATGGATTGGAAGTTATGGAAGATTACAGCACTGTACTATATATTTGAACTTGCAAAGCCAAGGTTTGAGAGAAGGATGGAGAAAACATTACAACTGTAGAGCGTATATTTATACAAGGAGGTCGATGTTGATGTTGATGTTTAAATTGAATATTAGATGAAGGAAGTACCATGAAAGGCAAGAACCAAGTTACGACAGTCCTCAGTAGTGGGAAATAGATTCTGTCCAGCTGAGATGTATTTGGAAATTAAAAGAATGAGAAAACATTAAAGTAGAAATGGACGACCTGTTTTGGACGGTTAAACCCGACCCCTCATGAAGAAAAAGCTCACATGCATTTGCTTATAATCGATGTAAAATTTATGCCTGCTGCATGCTCCATTGTTCCTGCAACTTGCAAGGCGTCAACTATACTGTCATATTTTGAATGGATGCGGTTTAATGCATGTCCTGTCCACCTATGCAAATAGCATTGTTCTTATTATAGTATGCACAAATTCTTGTGAAGATCATCCACAAAATCTATGCGCACAATCTAGCTAGCATTCGCGGTGAAAATTAAGTGAACTTGAAACAAAGTTTAATTCTTTGTAATTAGGGCTAAAAGCCTAAAAAATTAGTTGTTTGCTGTTGTTTCCAAGTATAAGAATGCAAAGTTGATTTAATTTCAAGCCCTTTATGCCACAAGTTATCAAAAACCAAAAGGGACGCCAACACTTTTATCTCCAAGAAGAGAAAATTAGTGGCCGGGCAAAAAAAAAACCCCTTTTTCTATAGTTGACAATGTACTTGCCACTCATTAGCATGAATTTGACTTCTTTTGATGTAGTCTAGAAGTCTCAATATACAATTAATCAAGTGGGCTTTCAAAACCCTTTCGGAATGACCACCTAACATTGCTGTCCAATGGCAATGTTCATCAATGGAATATCTTAGTTTTCAAATGCCGACTACCCCATCCGTAAGATATGGCGTATATTGGTATTATTCCTTCTAAATTTTTAATTCTTGGCTGGCAACTTCAACCCTCCAGAAGAGAAAAATACGCTAAGCAGCTAGTACTACGCTACAGGGAATTAATGAGACCTTTCCAAGGTGATTGGACATAAAGAACATGTTATTTATTCATGATCATAAATTAAAAGACGAGCTAATATTGCCTTTCAAATACTCAAGGGCTGCAATTAGACAATGGGGTTCACTTTAGAATTTAAGTAGTTGCGTGATAATTATTGTAGATATTATAATCTGCTAGCGGCAAGACACAAACCGCTTTGAGGGAAGGAAAAACAAATTCAAGGATTCCCATCGCCCACCAGTCCATGATCCTTCCCACTGATCACCATGATTCTGTACTGTTTATTCTCAAACACAGGGTTCCCAGAAGGGTTGGCTTTAAATTATTGGCAGTTGAACAAAACAGTGCACTTTACAGCTAAAGAGAATTTCAACCAACCATTTATTTTTGTGTGTCAATGTACTCTTTCCTCCATAGTTTGCGATGGAGGCTTTACGATGGAGGAAAAGCGTGCATGATCAATGTTCGCCATCAAATGTGGGAGATTCCTTTGCGGTTAACGGCATATTTTGTAGTACGGAAAAGACCACTAGTGGGGTTCCACATCTTATGGAGTAAACCGTATGCTTCCAAGGGAAATCTTGACTTATTAATTAGTGTGCGAGACAAAAGTAAGTGGACTAAAATTGGCTTAGTCAAGTAGAATCTTGCTCCCAATTTGATAGGTTATTTTTCTCCATTCTTGAATCAATGGGGTTGGTGGAAGATTTTTTTATTATTTTTTTTTCAAAGATCTTCATCTTTTCTCGTCTTGACTGGACAAACTAATTCAATCAAAGGTTTTAGATGCGTATAGATTACAATTTCAAATTCATTGATAGTATCCAATCTATAGAGAATCAAATTAGGTCGAATGATAATTAACGTTCATTGGTTTACTCAAAAGGGATTTGATTTACTTTAACTATATTAGCAGCATATTTATGTAATAATAAAAATTTTGAAAGAATTATACCCTTAATGATTTACGATGCACGCTTACCTTAAAACAAATTGGAGGAGGGGTTGGGGGTGGGTTTGGCCGGGGTTGCCATAGATTTTTAACTTTTTATTGTTTCTTGAAAGAAAAAAAAAATTTCAGTGAGAGATACCTTAAATTAATGGAACAGCTTGAATTGCATAATATTAATTAAAAGTCTTCTTTCTGTCAATTGGGTCTTAATTTAAATTAAAGAATAATAATAGTACTACTTTGCAGACCAGTTGTCCAATTAGATAAGCATAATTTAAAACTTAATCAATTAAATAGTCGACCTTTTATTATGATTTCAAATCAGGTCTCTGTTGGCTAGCCATGCAACTTCATAGACATTGCTTTTCCCACACGTAATTAATTTCGTTTTTGGTTCATCCCATTTCAATTCAATACGGATATTTATATGCTCGAATCAACTTTATCTAAACTTAAAGCCTGCATTGAAACTCAAACGCAGAGGTAGTAATTAATCAGTAATTATTGATAGAATAATAGAACAAGGGAAGAGAGTCACAAACTCAAATTGCTCCCCTCATGGATATGCAAACTTACACACCCAAGTACTTGTAAATCACAAAATCATAAGATGGAAATTCATTTGCTCGAGCGTAAGTAACCTCTAAAAGCATTAACATTCAAACGTTGGATTGAGTCATTAATGGAATCAGAGGAGTAGTCTCAAGTAATTAATTGTGCTTGGAATGACCTATCCCGGGACTACGGCCAGGGTTTGTATGTCGAAAATAATCCGATTCTACTTCCTCC
The DNA here is from genome assembly GCA_020080225.1 of Gynochthodes officinalis. Taxonomy (NCBI): domain Eukaryota; kingdom Viridiplantae; phylum Streptophyta; class Magnoliopsida; order Gentianales; family Rubiaceae; genus Gynochthodes; species Gynochthodes officinalis. The sequence continues at coordinate 34,285,010 of CM034621.1, read as the reverse complement.
GAAAATAATCCAGGCCTCTCTGATTGGATTGGCGCAGCAGCAACACTTTCCTTGACCTCTTGCACACTCACTACTTTTGCTTCATCACAATGCGTGCTGCATTGCAAGCTTTCTGTCCCCATTGGAATTCTTCTCCCTTGGGCACCAAGAAAAACTTGGTTTGAAATTCCCAGAATTAGGATGAGTAAACAAGTAAAGATTTTTGCCATGTGGGATTTAAGTCTTGAAGTTAAGTTGGAAATGAAACGTATCGGGAAGAATGTAGGGAGAAGCTAAAATGGAGCAATGCAGTCATCGATATCCCTCCATATCCACTGGTATTTAAGGGATAGAAAAAAAGGGTTGATGATGCATATGAGGTCCCATCATCCGGGATGATTCCACATACAGGACGAAAATCAATGAATGCATAGTGAAAAGAGAAAACATTGGTGGACAACAAGAATTACGCACAGAGTTTGTCTGAGTAAAAACATAACAGGCACCAAGAATGAACACGGCATTTCACGATTTGTTTCGATATGTTTGGACAAACAATGTCATCCGACTTGCATGCAGATTTCTGCCCCCAACTAACGGTGTCTCTTAAGGTTGTAGCCTTATAGGCGCGGTGAAAAGATTGCGCAATACAATTCCTTGGTGGTGTAACATCCCACTTATTTTTCTCTCCTTGTCATGAACGTTATGATGCATTTTGTTCTTTTCCTCATTTTTCTGTCGGGATTGTTAAAAGTTTCTCTGCATTAGTTCATCCAGAAACTCTTGCACAAATTGGATTCCTTAATGTGCATAATTCTGCATAAGTTGCAGTCAACATATGTACCATGTTCATTTTTCGGCCTGGTTAACAACCGGTGATTGGGAATCCAGTTGTAAGTCGCAAGGTAAGTAGTGACAGGGCAGAGCACCTTTGCCCGGATCAATGATCATTGTGTCCAGTATACTTTACACAATCTATGTTCGTAAATCACTGGAGTACTTGGGTGAAAGATGAATATGGAAAAATTATTACACCTGGAATAAAGTCCGACAAGATTCAAAGATCAGATTTTAAAATCCAATTCGTAGATTAAACTGAAAAATTGTGGTCCATGTCTGAAAAGTTCCAAAGATGTCTGGCGACGCACATTCATATATTGTACGTAAGTTGGTTCCCGAGGTACTTAAAACAAACTACACTAGTTAATAAGGAACACGGAGTAATAATTAGATGCAGTTGGTACGGACTAACATGGGAAGCCAAAACAACAAAACAAGTAGTATACTTGCGCAAAGCCGCTAACTAACAAAATAGTACGCCCGCACGGCCGCCCGCCCGCCCCCCCTTCGCTCCCTCGCTTTCGGACTTGTGGGAGCTAAATTTTATTTGGCTCAAAACCTCAAGGGTCTACGATATTTTATTTTATTTTATTTTTTGCTTTTAAAAAAATAGTACCCACTTGGTTTTAAAAAAGAGTATACTTTTAATTCTATACTCCTTTTTGAACAAATAGAAAAACATAAAATTATATTTAATGATTGATACATTAAATATATTATATTTAATAACTAAAAAAATTATAATTAATTAAAGTGAACTATTTTTTTAAAACAAATAGAGTCTAATTTTTTCTTGTTATAAGATATAATATATTTAAAATATTATTAAATGTAATTTTTTTATACTTATTTTTCAATAGAGGGCCACAAATAATCATTATTAGTAAATATGATATAGAAATTTCTTTCAATTTAATTTAAAAGTGAACTATTTTTTATGACAAAATAAATTTTAAAAGTAAATATTTTCCTTTTAGTATAAAAAAAAGGTATTACAAACAATATTTAAGTGATTTCCATTGAGTAGAAATATATACTATTCAATAAAGTCATATACAGCTGTAAAAGCTTAGATGTTGGCGACCTTGCATTACAATTTAGATGTTTGCTATGCAAGTTGGAAGTTGCATTAGAACCTAGCAGCTAGTTTTTCTCCATTATTTTCTTTTTTGTTTTATTTTCAAAAAAAAAAACTTAAAATAAGTATCACTGATCGATAAGTTCATTAAAAAATTATTCTATATTATTTTTATTGATAATGATTATTTATGGTCCACTCTTAAAATGTAAAAAATAATAACTAAGAAAAAGTAATATTTACTAAAATTCAACCTTTATTCAGAAGATAGTATAAAATCCAACCTTTATTTTTTTATTTCATATTTTATATATATATATATTTTTTCCCTTGGAAAGGTGTAGTCCAAAACTCCAAGGGTGGGTAACGTGCACAGAGTTAACTTTGTCTCCTTTTGGATAATATCTTGTAAAATACAACTGGCAGCGTGCGGGTACTATGACAAAAAGTAGAATAATACCGAAGCCAAGGCGCGTATATTCGTCTTCTACAGATCGTCCAACACGGCTGATATCAGGTCCTTGCCCACCAACTTCGTTCCCTCAGATTCCATTCCTTTACACTTTTGCGGCTGATTATTATGCCTACCGCTCTAAAATCATTTTGTTTCAGTGGGAGAAATTATTATTATTATTATTATTATGGTGGGGAAGTGTAAACCAATTTTTTTCGGTGGATGAAACTAATTTAAACAATTAAATAAAGTATTCAAAATTAAGACTGTAAATGAACCGAATATAAATAAACAAACATCAATTATAAATTGTTCTTTTATTTTTAAAATTGTTCGTGTTTGTTTATATTTGTCAAATATATGTTCGATTCATTTATATTCGTCTATTAGTATTCGATAAGTGTTTGTATGTTCATTAGCACATTAAACGAATATATTCATGAATAGTTTGTTAACATATTTGTAAACGATTGAACGAATATATAAACGAATAATATTATATTATATTTTAATTATTATTTTAATATAAACGAACAATAAATGAGTTTTATGTGAATATTAAACGAACTTGTTCATGAACATACATGAATAGCAAAATCTATTCGTTTAACTTAACAAACGAATATAAATGAACGCAACTGAAGTTGTTAACCAAACGTATTAATTCGTTTACACCCTTATTAAAAATTTAAATTCTAGGATTTTTACAACTTGAGCAAAATTATGTGCGTAGATTGCTTTTTTATTTATTTTTAAATAATAATTATGAAATAGAAAAATATATTAAAAATAACTAACTACACATATCTTATATGTTTTAGAATAAAATTACAAGTAGATGTATCAGACTATAGAGTTTGATAATTTCATAGAAATTATATAATAAAATGTCTTAGTAAATAACATGATAAAAAATATAAAACTTATTTATTATTATTTTGTATTTTAAAATTAACGTAATAAATAATTTTATTTTTTTCACTTACCATATTAATCAGAGTCACTTAATTGTTTTTTTTATTATTGAAAATTTTGCATTGATTATGAAAACCAAAAGAAAAATTACTATACGAGAGGGAATTAAAAAATATAAAACTAATACTCTCTCCATTTTAGAAAAAATATTTTAATCAGATATAAATTTTATTAGTTATAATATAATACATTTAATTTAACTATTATCTGTAAATTTTTATATTATTATTTAATAATGATTTATGTATTTTATTACAAGTGATTTTTTTTGTTTTTTTTGACGGAATAAGGACAAGTAATTGGATCAACCTATCGGGCCTCAAGGATCCGGCCCGATACCCCAAATGTCCCTCATCGTCATTCTATCCCCATCGACGCAGGACATTCTTTGTTCTGTTAATCCCGCAAACGCCAGATGATGCTCTCAGTAACCGATTTGATTAAGCAAGTGGCGAGTTGCGACCCCTAATTCTGATTTTGCCGCGGATTGGTCTAATCGTCCTCCATTAGTTCCAGCTTATGTTCTCCGATATTGAGTTGAGCTCCTCTGAAGGTCTGCTTACCTCTCCCCGTCCTTCATACGATACACTTCCCGCTTAATATGAATGCGAATTGATTTAATTTCTAGGGCTCAAAATGTGCGGAAAAAATCATTGGTGAAATGAAGCAGGAATTTATATCTGATGGGTCGCGTGTGCGGTTGAATTCTTTTTACAGTCCTGCTTTAGACATCAGCCTTTGTCTGCAGAGATTTTAAAACAGAGTTAATGATTGGCACTTGCCTCAGCGACCATTATTTTTGTTTTATTAAATTTTTGTCATTTTTTATCATGAGTTGGCCAGGGTTGATATTATAGTTTAAATTGTGAGGTAGGGTTTATAATTTGCCCCATATGGAAACCTTTTACTAGTGAACTCCACTTAACATTTACCTTTTGCTAATTTTTCTGTGTTTTTATTAATTCGAGTGGACTGACCTTTATGATTTTCTTTCTTTTTCAACTATAGCCGACAAATTGAGGGAATTAAAGAACTATATCTACATAAGCTTTTTTGGTTTGATGGCTTGAGTTCCGCTGCTCTTTGACCTAGGACTTTGAGATCTGATTGATGTCCATTTCAAAATTTGTGTGAGATACTGAGAGAGATTCTGAATAGTTTACTTAATAATCTATGCAATCAGTTCGTGTGTTATAAAATCCCCAGTGGAACAGCGACAAACGTCTAATCTGTTGTTTTACGCTATTTTTTTTATCTTGTTTTTTCAAAGTTTGAGATACCTGATAGTACTTTAACGAGAAGCATTTTTTGCTTTTAATATTCTGAGTACTAACAATGAAACATAGTATTATTACTACCTAGGAGTGTGAGGCTTTTTCTGGCTACTTTCCTATATTTGTTCTTAACATGTTGTGAACTGCATTTAGTAAATTGTGAAGGTTTTTATAAGAAGAAAATTAAAGAAGAGAAATTTGTCAACATCAAATCTAGGCTCTAAACTAAAGGCAGTTTCATGCACCAAAAGCCCCAATAGACATATATATATTAAATAAGCAATTTTCATTAACGTTCAGATCTTGACTTAGTTCCAGGTAAACTTGAAAACTTCGTATTGGACTATTCATGGTAGTTTGTCCATCTGAGTTCACAATCCTTCCAGAACTAGAAGTTGTTACATTGCAGATGAACAAATTAAGAAATTCAAGTATTTGATAGAATTTGGCATGATATATTAAATGTTGTCTTCTGTGTTTACATTCTGTGTGTGCTTGGGCATTATTGTTATTATTGTTATTATTATTTTAACTGCTCAAGAAATGTTGACTTTGCATGCCCGTATGTTAAACAAACTGACGCAATGCAGAATAATCTCAGAAGATCTACACCATAATAACTGTTACTTTAAGCATTAATATAGCTGCTTATAACAGATTGTTTCCTAAACATGCATAAAATCTTACATCTGCTCCAAGTAAGTAGAGCTATCTACAGGTGAATACAGCTTCTTACATATTGTAGGACTAAATTATAAGCACATTATGGGAACTGGACGCCATTTAGGAACTGGACACTGTTTAAAGTAGAAATGCACTATACATACAAGTTATATAGACTTCAGGTACTCCAACATTGTCTAGGAAATTGGCTCTGCCTTTGTGTTTCGGGCAGAGTGGCCAACACCGGGACTGTGACCTGGTCCTGTGGCCTTTAAGTCATTTATGCTTGCTTCAGGAGAATTAGCTAGATTTGGTGTAGTACTTGGTGCCTTTTGCTCGATCTGTTTGTGTTCCACAAATGAATGTCCAACTCCTGGGCTGTTTCCTGGGGTTGTAGGTTGGAAACCATTGACTTGTACAGTTAGTGAACTGCCAAATTCAGGACTTGGCTTTGGATCATTTGGTGACATTGGTGGGAAAATTTCTTTCGTTCCTGAAACATCGTATATGGTCCCAGTCACTTGGAGATCATCTTTGTGTCCTTGAGGGACTTGCTTTGATCCAATAGATTCCTTGCCATGGTAAGTGAGACCTTTGTCATCTTCAAAGGACTTAAAGTTCTGTTTCTTTGATGTTTCAAGTTGCCTTCCTTCGGCAAATAAAAGGTCATGGCCAGCAATAACTGCCAGAAGGAAACTGCAAATATAGATGTTCTGGATGCAGGCCATAGCTCAAGGGAGAAGATAATTAATGTGTGTTCACTGCTGAAAAGGTTTTTTGTATGTGTATGTGTATGGATGTAGAGAAGGAGACAGGGGAAGGAAGAGTTACTTGTGTTTTAGTTGCAGAGCAGAATGGTAAGAATGCTTGGACCTGCTTCTGTATTTATAACCTGAAAAAAGCTGATGATGAAGTATCTTGACCATTAAAATTTGCATGTTGCAGTATGTCCCTTGTAGGTCGGTATTGAAATGTATCTTGACCTTTCGTTGTGCTCAAATGATGCTACTTTATTGTTTAGTAGTTCTATGGTTGTGATTACAAAACAATAGTTTTATGCAAGTCAGATTATAGGAGATGGAATTTTTGTTTTAGAATAAGAAAAATGAACGTTCTTGGCCGTTCCACCACACAAATGCAACAGGAAAATACTGGGATTCTTATGTACTACCCACTTATTCATGTCTACCTTTTTATTTGGATGGTATGACTGCAATAACCAAATTCTCTTCAGTCGACGTACTCAAGTGAAGCACAACTGTCTTGTAGCCTTAAGTTCACTTTGTTTGTCATATTTTCTTAGCTTTTGACAGAATCAAATAATTGCTTAGCTGCCCAAAAATTATAATTCTGCAGAATGCTCACCATCTGACTATTGCTGACATTCTTCCAGTGTGTGAAGAAAATTGTTTTTACAAAATATTTAGCTAGTTTGAAATAGACTGGAATGTTGACAATAGTCAGATGCAAGCAACCCTATATTGTCTCATGCGCCCAATGAAATGGTTTCGTGTAGGAACTTGCTATATGGAACAAACAAAAAGACTTCTTATGATTGCTGTCATTTTTCCAAAAAATAGCATTATAATGCAAATGCCGAATATTCTTCTTTGATAGTATAAAATAGACTGCTTGCAATGCATTGGTGAGTTGAATCAAAATTTTGTTTGCCTAAGAATCAAATGGCTGTTTACTTTCTAAGTGATCTTGTTAACTTTGGTCATCAAGTTTCACTGCTCAGAAATGCCTTTTTCTTGTTAACCTGGAAGTTTGGGGTTCCATCCTTTGCATCTAATTTTTTTTTTTTTTTTTTTTTGGTTTGGAGGGGGGGAGGGGGAGGAGGGCGTGCAGTGGGAACTATAATGTTGAATATTTCTGTTTTCTCGTTGATAATAATGATGGATGTGAACTTCATTAGTCCTCATAATGTTTGCTTCTTATATTAGGTAACGGCGAACCCTTACCTACCCCAAAAAGCTTAATAAAGAAAAAGAATGTAATTGAAATTGGTTATGCTGGAATCAGATAATATGGTCATTGCAAGTAGAAGAACCGTTGCTTTTTCGTTGACATCTCCCTTTGGAAAATATATAATTTCCTATTAGTAGAAAAACCACCAGTAAAGTAAAAAAGAACCTTTGAATGGTTGAGAGAAACAACCGTATTTGACCAAATATATATACCTGTGAAAGAAGGTTTGATGTGCTCATTGCGTTTGTGTGTGCATCATTGTGGCCCTCAAAATCTTTTTCTGGATTTGTAGGCATATTTGATAATATTTTAATGGGCAAAGTCTTGACCTTTTCTTGTAGACCTCTTTATTTCCCTTTTCAAACCTGTTGCAGCCTTCCATGCCAGGAATGCTTGGGCTACTATGGAATGTGCCATTTCTGGTTCATGTTACGGCCGTGATTAAATGTAGGAAAAATTCTCCACTGATGACCTGAACACTTATTTCTGCTTGTAAATGACTTGCTCAAATAAATGCATGGTATTTTCTTGGTGCTGCTTGCCCTGTTCAAGAAGTATTCAATTTGGTTTTAAATGTTTGATACAAGCAGCTGACCTGCATGTTACGTGGTCAATATTTCCTAGGATTTTGTTTAAAATCAGTCAGTATCTGCTTTGGAAATGCCAATTGTTGTAATTCATTGGTTTAAAGATAGTTCACACTGATATTCAAAAGCACTCCCTGTAGTAGATGCTATGAGTTCACTAAAAGTATTCTAGAAATTTTGAGAATTTGTGTGTTATAACTTACCAAATTATGTTCAGTAGTTGATTGTCTGGAAATTGGGTTTCGCAGACACAAATGCTGATTAAATTGTTCCTACATCTGTTGTTATCATAATTCATATCAGAGGTGTTGCACTGCTGAACAAATCTTTTGAAAAAGCAGGGGAGGAAAAACTTAAAATAATGGATGAGAATTGAATGCATTTTGTCTTGGGAGGCTCGTTGGAATAGCAGAGAACATTCCCAGACAAGTGTAGAATATGCTACTTGGGAGGCTCGTTGGAGTAGCAGAGAACATTCCCAGACAAGTGTAGAATATGCCATATGGATGCATTATTGTTCCAACTTAACTTGTAGACCAGTTAATCATGCTGCTTTCGATTGTTTTTTGTTTAAGATAGTCAGCAATTTGAAATGATCAAGTGGTTTCTTGTTTTAATTTAGCCAAAGAAAAGGCTTTCTTTCATATTTCATCATGTGAAGAGCCGCCGTTTGGTAGAATGAACTTGTACTCTGTTTCAGTGTTGGTGTGTAGACTAATGATTTTGTTATCTGAGCACTCTGAAACATTGCTATTCAAGGGTCATTTTTGTGCATCGGGATATTAGTCTCTGCTTTTGGCTGGGCTTAAATTTGCTCAGTGGCTGCGCAGGTCTTTTGTGTTGGGTTTAAAATTCTTTGAAATGACTACGGATAGCCTCTCATATTTCTACATTTTCTAAAACGGTTTTTTAATTTTCAATACACTTTTTATTTCACGTCTATTATCTCAAAAAATATAAAAATATATTTTAAAATGCAGTATAAATAAAGTCTAACCTGTAGTTGTATAGAATTCTTTTAGCGGGGAAAATGTTGTTTCTGAGAAGGACTTGAACGTTTTTATTTTATTTTATTTTTTTTGTACAAATGAAAAGTTGAGAGTTGGAAATCTACACAGCGGGTATGTTCAGTTCATGTGCTCTGTTTTGGTATTTCTCCATGATTTGGACGGGCAACCTCGGTTGATGATCCTTGAACTTCCCGGAGAAAAGTCTAAAAGGCCATTCTAGTGGTGCAGCGATACACTTCCATCCCTTCCACTCTCATCCACCAATAGAAACCAGAAACCTAATACTCACAAATGACAAACCTGCCGCCCCTGAGAAAAAGTCAAATCTACCACAGCCATCCACCGTCAGGGTCCCCAGCACTTGTTCTTGTCGCAAAATAAGTAAGAATTAAATGTTTCCATTTTCAACAAAGGTTCCTCAAAAAAGCATAAACAATGGACTAAACAAATCAAATAATCAACCATGCCAGATCGTGATCCCCCAAGTTGCAGTCCTCCACCGACTCCTTCCACAGATCATCCCATTACGCCGCCACACCTGCAACCCCAGAGCCCCTTTCCTCTTGTTGCTTTTGTTGCTCTTGTTGCTGGTGGGGGACTTGAATGAAAAAGAGAAGATTTTTTTAAAAAACTGTGGTTGGCTCCTCGAGTGCAGGAACCTCTCTTTCCCTTCTCTGCGACGTCCCACTAAACACGTTTTTTTAATATATATATATATATATACACACGCACACACACAGACACAGAGACACGCACTAAAATACTAATGCTAGATGCTAAGCTAGAGAGAACGTGCGGAAGAGATAGGTCGATAGTGACTTTGGCGGGAAGACAACAGGATCTTTCGGATTCTAACTGTCCAACAAGAGAATCCCTAATTTATTTAGTCCTATGTTAGAATAGAGTCATAGGAATCTATACGCAAAGGGGGTCGGTCAATTGTCAATGATTGATTGCCGAAAATCCAGTTCTTACCTCATTCTCATAATTTGCTTCAATAGGAATCTAATTAGTAGCTACTAATTGTTTTATATTGTAATTTTTTTTAAAAAAAATTAGAACACTTAATAAATTAAAATAATTTAATATTTATTACTTTAAATTAGACTTTAATTATTTATTGACCCACTGTATTTGGATTCTTCACCTGCCATAAATCTTAAATCGCATTTAAGACAAATATATAGTTTTTTCGGATTTTTTTTACTTTATGTAAAAGATATTTTCTCTGTCCCAAAAAAAAAAAAATCTACCTTTAAAATTTATTTTTTTTACTTTGAAACCAAATTTCTAAAATATTCTTACTAATAGTATACTTATAATTAAAAAGTAAAGATAAAAATATAAATTATACATTCAATTAGTGTATTAAATGTATTTTTTTAGGATAGAGGAACTAATATATTTTGATATTATTGAGTGGAGAAATAATATTTTTATTAACTTTTCATAATAAAAAAATCATAGCAGCTGATTAGACATGCCAAAAGAATTAATTATTTACCACTCTTTAAAAATATAAAATAATAAAAAATTATTTTGTATGTTTGAACATGATTTATCAATATAAAAACTCATTAAATGTATCATTACTCAATTGATTATTTTTTATTTAAACCAATGCCCTAGTTAATAATAATAACAATAACAACGTTTAGATCTAGTTCCACTACTCTCTCTCTCTCTCTTTTGGTATTTTTTCCTCTTTGATACTGCATAATCTTACCCCTTTTTTCTGGTTTTCCTTCATTGGCAGGATCCAATATTCCCTTGATTTTTTAAAAATATATATATTTTTTTGTTTATAAACACTACATATTTGTTTCCATCAATAAATCTATTTTCTCCCCTACCAATTATGGTCTCGATACCATAATTACTTTTCCAATAATTAAAGACTTTTCAGTAAGATTGCATAATATCATGCATATAAGGACTCTCCCAGTCCAGATATAGTAGTAGTACTAATATCATGATTCATGAGTTGTCTCCTCTTTCTAATATCAAATCAAGATTCCCTGTACTTTAATTTGAGGCCAGACATTCTTTCTACTGCAACAAATACTAATTTTTCACGCATGCAGTGATACACACTAGTACGTAATTACTCTTCTTTTTCTAATATTATATCAATGTTTTAATTAGGCGGCTAACTAACCACATCCAGAAATAAAATCTGGTAAATAAGCAACTTCAAGAATTATGATTCGTTAAAAGAAATTAAAGTACATGGAACAAGTTCATGATTGAACATAATGGGTTTTTCCATAATTGACAAAGCTCATAATTTTGATTCACTTCCTCAAACCACCAAAAAAAAAACAATGTAGGACATTTTAAAATGATTTAGAGCAAACTAGTAAACTAACAATTTTTACTTATAAACTGATCATGATATTGGTGGTCAACCAAATTATGTTACTAAGCTGATTTTTCTTATATATCAGTGAGATAAAGTGCATAATCTAGTCTAATATTTGCAGGCGGCTTCACTTCATGGAATATTCTATATATGTTCCTTTTTTTTTCTTTTTTCCCTTCCCTTTCTGTTTTTTTATGGGTTGCACACAAGTATACATGCAATCTTCTAGAGTTCGAAATTTATGCTCATGCACATGGCATGCAGCATTCTGACGAAAGCTGTTTCCTGAAAATCCCAGAAATATAACAGGGAAATTCCAGTTCCATTTACCTTTTCTGCAGTTAACCCAAATATGCCTAAACATTGATGATCAAAAACATGGGTTAATTCCTTATGTTTTTCATGGATTGCATGCATATTTCTCATGGTCATATAGAGACAAATGTGCCATACATATTAACAAGTGTTATTGCAGCAACTGATGAAAATATTTAGAGAAATATGGTCCAAAAAACTAATACCAGAATACTGATATTAATTAAGACATAGGTTCGAGGAATAGGGAGTGGATACCGGGGACGAATTCACTGGAAATGGTTGACAAATTATTGACGATTTGGAATCATTAAAATCCACTATTTTGCATGCAAAATATATTAGACGACTCTTTTAAATATATTATGAATTCATTTAGTTTGTCAGTTATTTGTGATAGCTAATACATGCAGTTCGATCCGTCTCATTTCTTTTATCTCAAGCGTAGAGAGTAGAACTTTGTTTAGAACTACTTTGTGTTGGAGCAATTAAACCTCTACTTATTATTTTGTACTTGTTGTCAATTACCGGTACGATGTAATTATTGTTCTAATCGGACAAAAACTATTTCATTCCTGTTTTGTCTTATGATAAATTCCTGCATGTCGACAACGTTATTAATCCTTGTAAAATATACTGTATGTGGGTGATGTAGGAAGACCTTTCAGGAACAAATCCATATTTATACAAACATGCAATTACTGAAAGAAATAATTGAACAATAACTTACATTACAAATCGTACCTTCTATTTTAACAAATTTAAAAAGAAAACTAAAAGGACTTACATGCATGTTGTAACAGTAGTAGAACAGAGATATTTTACTAAGGAAATTACATAACTTGCAGTAGATTTATTAAACATACATATATAATACACACTTGAGCACAATATATATATATAAACACCGTGATGTCGATGAAACGACGGGAACAGCCACATCCCCTTTCAGCATGGCAGCAAGATGATGGTGCTAGAGGCATCCCTAGCTATATATCTAGTTCTGAATAGAATTTCCGATTCCAGGGCTGTGGCCAGGGGCCGTGGGCCTAAAATTTTCCACATGACCGGGTGATCCCGCAGGTGCTGGTGGTGGTGGTGGTGGCAGTGTGTCGACGGGGCCAGGTGGAGTTTGTGTTGATCCTCCTGCTGCTGAAACTACAGTACCCTCCTTGTCATTCATGTTAGTTTGCCCTATCCTATCCCCATGGGAGTTAGTATCCATGACATTGGTTTTGTTCCGGAAGGACAATTTTCTTCCTTCAACAGATTGAAGGTTTTGGGAGATTATCATTATGATCAAAAGGCTTGCAAGAATAATCAAAGATGGCCTAGCCATAATGTGGGCAATGCGAAACAAGAAGAAATATTGAAGAGACAAAAGGCAATTGGCGTCTCAGTGTATTTGTGCTTACGATCGAGTGTGCCTAAAACCCTCGTTTTCTCCGGGTATTTATAGAATGCAAATAGCCAAGCCCAAGTGAGTTTTCAGCTGTACTCGCTCCTCACTGGTTGGAGATTCGCGTGTGAGAACTTAAAAATAATAATAATAATAAAGAATTTAGCCACCTAACTCTTCTCTCTTGCAATTTGTGGAAACATGTGCATTGCGAAGACTATGTCCATGTCTTGTTGCGCACCCCATGCAATTTTTATTTACCACCTTTTTGAGGATAATTTTTTTTAGCTACACAGTATATATTGAAGAATTTGTGGTACACTGTTCCAAAAGTAAATTGTCTGCTTCCTCTTCTCTACCTTAACTTTAGTAAAGTGGCGTGGTAGTAATGTAGTTCACGACATGCATGACCTAATCAGTTGTACATTGGGGTGAATTAATCAGATGATTTGTGGTAAATTTTGGAGAGTGTGCTTTAAAACTTAGCTCAATATCAAAGTAAGGTAAACCTTATATAAGATAATAAGTTTATATGTAAGTTTGCACAGCAACGGCAGTCCTTAACACCTGATAGTTATGGGACATTCGACTTGTTCTCACCAATGTGTCAACTAGTGTGGTCTTGCATGTGATCCCTTTAGTGGTGTTTATGTGACTAATCATAATTTTACATGTTTCATTAGTATATAGTAATTGCATAACATGAGTAAATGGAGGCACAAGATTCTACTTTTGAGATTAAATATGTCAAAGTAATGTTTTCATTTCCAAAAACTACATTGAGAGTCGTGAAAATCCATGAACCATAGCCCATACATGCAAGTATTTTCTAATTCTACAAGTTGGAGCTAGCGTTTGTACATGTTTTTCCAAATGGAGAAAGGCGACATTGGAATTTGGGGGCCAACCTACCTATTCATGTGCAATCAAAATCGTTGGTATATGCATTTGATGCTACATTATTCTAAGTTATAATAGCTCTTCCCCCGCTGGCTTCCCTCACAAAAATCTTTGCTTTTGGGAAGGTTCCGCTTTCCAACCAGAAATCCTGCCTTTCTTCTCTGTACATAAACACTTTGGTTGATTGCCATTCGCATTGTTTATTAGCAGTTGCTAACGTACAAAATAAAGCACCCCCGTTTTCATGGTGAGGCCTTGCAGTTTTACTCAAACTCTTGCATTAATGTTTGTTACACTATAACTCAATATTTCTGCAATGGTGTGTGTGTGTGTATGTTTGTGTGTACACCTCCAAAGATAGATGCCGATACAATTTATGGGTTTTGATTTGTTATTATTATTATTTTTTAAATTATAAGATACAACACATTTGATATAACATTAAATATATACTTTTATATTTTTATTATTATTTTTTAATTTAGATTATGCATAGTCATTATTAGTAAAGTAATATAAAAATTTCATACTAAAAGTAAACTCTTTTTTTATATATATAAAGAAATTTTTTGAAATTTGACTATTTTTTTAGACAAAAGAAGTATTTTATTTTGTATTTTTACATTTATCAAGTAAAAGTTGTAATACAGTAGTTGTTTTAAAATATATTCAAAAAGAAAAGAAAACCTATCAATGTGGGAAATCTAAAAATGCAAAATGAGATTGCATTTCCTTTTGTGTCAAAACCTTATATGAGTTATGCCTTCCCGAATCATACAAAGCCTATTCGGCTGGTCAACAGTCAACAGCTCTCTTTATTCAATTTGTGTGGCCACTGATGCAATGCCAAATTAACCTAGTCCATGGAATATTGTTTATGCTGCTATACCGCCAGAAAAGTTTTCTGGGTAGGCCCATAGGATCGTGTGAAGTGCGTTATAGATTTTGTAAGAGTTTGGGGTCCCCCATCCAAAAGTATCTGAAAGCCACAGCCCACAATTATATCCAACATTCTTCTATTTGCTTCGGACCGGAAGAACCATTTTGGTCCCGATAATTGTATCCCAGGTCTGTTTTGGGCTGTAGCTCTGACTTATTAAGATTACGTAGCCCAAAGATCCTCCCACCAGTCCAAAAGAGAAAGGGAAACACCCGAATGAATCCACTGGACTTAAAAGGAGCAAGCAGCGCTGTTGCATGGGTATGATTTTTACAAGGGGTGTAAACAAACTAGTAACAGTTCGTGAATAAATTTAATTATGTTTATTTATGTTTATTTGTTAAGTTAAACGAATAATAAAAAAATCAAATTTATTCGTTTAATAAACGAATCGAATATAAATAGACATGTGTTTAGTTCATTTATATTCACAAACAAACTCATTTAATGTTCATGAACAAATTCGTTTATATTCATATAAAAAAATTTATTATTCATTTATATTAAAATAATAATATAAATATAATATTATATAATATATATAAACATATTAATAATAATATACATGAAATGTTAGATATTTGTTAATCGTTTACGAACATGTTAACAAGCTATTCATGAACATTTCTTTAATGTCCTTTAATGTGTTAATAAACATATTCATGAACACTTATCGAACACTAATAAATGAACATAAATTAATTTGTACACAAATATGAAAACTTAAAAGAACACGAACCGATATCAAACAATTTTAAAAATAAACGAACAATTCATGAACGATGTTTGTTCGTTTATGTTCGGCTCGTTTACGCCCCTAACTTTTAGGTAGCCTACATATGATATGTAGGGGAGAACACCAATGTATAGAAACTTGGAACTCATATTAAAATGACAGATCAAAAGCTAAAACGTAAAACGTAAAACGTAAAGAACTAGTACAATGTGGGGAATGGACTTGCGCCCGAGTTCATGAACCTTTGAAATTTGCATTTCTTTTCACTTCTAAATTAATTCATTCTAAACTATACAATCACATTCATAATGGCTCTTTAAGAGCAAACAAAAGTAGTGGGAAACCAAAAAAAACCAAAACAAAAACCAAAAAACCAAAAAACAAAAAAACCTACCATCGTTGGACTAGGGTAAGTATCGTGCTTACGAGAAGTGTTAGCTAGTTCAACACCATCTTCATAGATTTATGAAGAACTATTTGTCAGAACTGAGGAATCTTTCATAAACTGTTCCCTTGAGTACCTTGTTAACATCCTCCCAGTTTCTTATATGTTCTGATAGCGGCCCTTTGTGTATCTTAACCTGACGGCTACTCAGCTCCATCTGCGGCAGCTTCAGAAACTCTTGCACATCTTTTAGTTTCTGAAACAACAGTTAAGAGAGAACAAAAGAAAGCATTAGCATACTGTCCCAAATCACTCCCAACCATGGTTCTCGTGGTGTCACTAAGCCAGTTTAGTAAGGAAAATGCTCACATGCAAAATTTGCAACTGTAAGGCCTACTGCAATGACACAAACAAATGCTAGCTTATGCTTTGGTTTAGCAACAAGATTTGTTCGAAAAAGAAACTTGCCGTTCTGTTTTTAACAAGATCTTCATAATACAGAATCATATGCCTGGTGCTCTTGAAGTGTTCTAGAGCCTCCATTGCGGTCACCTCCATTTGCTTTAAATCAGTCATCAATGAAGTCAAATTCATTATCGGTTTATATCTGGAAAGAGTTTCAGCCTACAAGGTTGCAAAAGCGAGATTCTTGTCAGATAAGTACAAGATTGAAGCACGGTACCATCTTTGTCATGCAGCAGAAAGGGATAGAAAGAGAGAGACCTCTGCTGGTGAATGCACATGAGACTTGTGGGTGCCATTCAGAAGTTTAGCATATCTATCATAAGAATTTGCCATCAGTGAAACCATCCGGCGGAGCAGATTTCTTCGGAAGAGAAATATTACAGAAACACCTCTATCATTGAAGTATTCCACAATTTCTTTGTGGTGTTCCATTAACCCCTGCACCACCCAAAACAACTTAGCTTGGCTCTTTCATGCGACAACCTATGATTAAAAGAATAAGATTGCATCGCAATGAAGGCATATATAAATTGAACAATCAAAGACTACCAATGGTCAATATAGATGCCTTGTTTATTTCCAATGTCAAACTACGACTACGAGAAAATTTTCCAATCAGATGACAGTTGTGCATAAACTATTAAAAGTGATTTTGTGAGATATTCTAATCTGGTACTTCTATTTTTACACATTTTTGTTTTAACATTCCGTAACTGATAAGTATGTTCATCACATAAAGCTGGAACACAACCAGGATTTAGGAGGTATGAGCACCAAGAGTAAACTTGAGTATGAAGTAATACTTTACTAACTTTGTCAAGAGTTGAGAGTGTCTTGACTTGACAGGAGTAGAGCAATGCAGCTCTTTGATCTCAAGTTAGATGCAATCATATTCGAGTCAATAAGATAGACAAAGAAAAAGAGCAAAAATTGCATGCACCACGGCACTAAGGAAACTTGTTCCTTGTGTTAAACTTAGCTATTAAAAGTAGAATGGTTCCCTCCAAGTTTGCATTTTTAGCTCAGTCAATAGGTGTGACCCCTCATGAGAGCTACTTAGTCGAGGTGCTCACAGATCATTTAGTTGTTGACTCTAAATGCTAGAAAAATAAGCAACAATGATTTTGAAACTAAGTTTAAAGCCATCAATTAATAAGGTATCAGGAGGTGTATTCAGACACCAAATATACAAGTCTCTGCTCTTAAAAATTGTCAAATGTTCAGGACTTTTACCTGATTAAGCATCCACTTGAAACCAACTGCGGCTGAGCACTGATTTTTTGAAGCACTTGTAAGCCAGTCAAGATTATAAACTCTATTGAGAGTCGCTGTGATTGAAGTAATATTCTCCCTCCTTCCTTTAACAGAGAATATCTCACCATTGGAACTGACATTAACATGGCTATTCAACAATGTCTCAAACCAACCACTCCCAGATCTCTGCATCGACAGGATGGCAAAGGGTCGTATAGGATTACAATAGCACTCACCCCTGGCACATGTAAAAATGTCAAGTCCAAGTATACAGGGCGCGGTAAAGAAAAATGAAACTAAGTTCTCCAAACTACCTGGAGAAGGTTTTAGGCCTTGGATAATGCAAGTAGGGATTTTGGGACCGATCAATGACATGATTATGACAAGGCCTCTCTACAACCTCAAAGCTCGATATTTTGCTTTTAGTGCTGGAATTAGTTTGCTGTAGACAAACTGAGCATATATAAACACCGCAGACCATTGCGAACAATAAAACTACAGTCCGCAACAACGCTGGGGATTTCTTGGGAGCTTTTATGACAATAGCATCCTGTAATCCAAATGAAGTCCAGATAACAATGCCCCTTTAGAAAGTGCTGAATTAGTGAAATTGAAATCCAAAACAAAAGGAAACCCAACGATGTTTATGTCAGTAATGGACCACTTTCTTAATGTACTGTTGAAGACAACACAGCCAAATCAAGTCCTGAACCTAAAAAGACTCGGATAATTCCTCGGAGAACACCATAAAATGAACTGATATTTGAATAAACTAACTAAATTCACAATATAACATCAAAATCAAAATCAAAACATTTTTTTTTCTCTACCACGTAAACAGCAACAACCAGCGGTTATTGCTTCAGAGGTCAGCAGTACACGAAAAACAAGCATGAAATGCATCTTCCCAACTCAAAATATATGGGTAGATAAGTGGCGGAGAGGTTAATTGAGAAACTTTCATTTGAGGAATGCGTACTGGGAAGAAATTTTGAACGGCCAAAAACAGTAAGGCAAAGTAAAGAAAGTAATTTCTTCAAGAACCATCTAGACATAGTGCGTTACCTTTAAACGACTGATTAGACATGAATTATGTATGCAGACCTTGGTAAGGCAAAAGGTAGTTGCCATTTGCAACAAAGATCAAAACCAGATCAAGGGACAACAACACCGACCTTTCACGCCGAACCCATATTAAATACGCATTATATTCACAGTAAATAAATTTACTCATCTGTGACAAAGATTCCATCTTTCTCGGAAGAAAATAATAATCACCTCAGTTTGATAGCAATTTAGCATAACAACTTCAATAGTTACTCAATAGAGTAAATGCAGAAGAACATGAACACAAGATTGGCTTTTGTCTTCCTCAGTAAAATGCATCTCTCTGAGAAATCCTCCCCCCACCACCCTCCACGGAGGGGGGAAGAGAAACAAAAAGATAAGACAGAGATGAGAAAATCGAGGAGAAAGAACCAACCTTGGTGAAAAGACAAATGTCGTCAGCCATTACCAGTAAATCCCACAAAAAGTGACAAAGCAAGAAGAGGGTCACTTCATAGACTTAAAAACTCTTCTATTCTTCTTCATCCATCCCCCTTTATGGCTTCCCCTCAGTACCTCTTCCCCCGTATTATACTCTGCGTCTCCAGACATAGTAGTGGTATAACAATTACAAAAAAAAAAATTCCCAAAAAAAAAAGGAAAAACGAAAAAGCAGAGGGGCTAGTGCGTACAGAGAGTGGAGGAGGACTCAGTGCAGCACAGTGTGAAGAAGAGCTCAGTAAATTAATTTTCCTCGTGAAGAAGGAAGGCCATTAAATGCGAACCTTTTCCTAATTTTGCTGGTCTCTTCACTCTCTTGTCTTTTTAATTCAGATTTGCATATTCCAAGATTCGTACTTATAACAATAACATAAGCACGCCCGAAAGAGAGGAACCGGGAGGCCTTCTTCTTGTCCTCACTCCTTAAATAAACCCCATAAATCCCACGACTGTGCTTATTATCATTCATAAGACTGATACGAGAAATTGTTGGGAAGCGGTGAGCTGATTTTGATAATACTCATCCGTTTGTCGTACCCAATTCGCCAAGCATGGGAATGCCGTAAGCTAATTTGATATCGACAACTTTGTCCAACTCAAAAACCACAATATCATCTGAGACTCTGCTACTAAAGCTGGCATGACCACGGCACCAGACTTTGACTCTTGTTTGGATTCAAAGAATTTATTTGTTAATTCATGGATTTAGTTCTTAATTTTAGGAGAATTATCTAGGCAAATTTGGTTTTGGTGTGAAATAATAAGGGCATGTATGGATAAATCTTTTAGAATATATTTTTATGTTATTTAAAATAGTTATGTAATTTTTAATATATTTTTTATTAATTATAATTTTAAAAAATATAAAAAACGTATCTCAATAAATTCTAAATTTTTATTGGATATAAATAATTTTTTAAAATACAATTTATAAGTAATTTAATTTTTGTTTTTTTCGTACAAAAGTAAGAGGGGGTGAGTTGGACGCAGGAGTCCATCTGACTTTCAATGGTGTCCCTGACCATATAATGTGACAACGCTTCAACGAGCGTCCTTGATGTTTACATCTAATTAACTAATTTGAAAAATACTGCTAAACTTCGGGATGTTGTGACTAATTATTTAATTTTACATATTAAAGCAATCGTGATTAACATACTTTAACTAATCCACGGCGATTATTGTTTAATATTGTTTGCTTAAAAGTCTAAATCTGACCAACAAAACCCAATCAATAATTTATTGCTATAATCAACTATGAAGGCTTACAAAAGAAGACAAGATTAAGAAAAAAAAAAAAGTTAATTAGCGCACGATTTGTTGATAAACTGGTCAAAGCATGAAGGGCTTATCACTAATCTCACCAGATTTGGATAGTCAGAGACCGTGTTAATGTCATAGATTGTGCTGTAGAAGAATCCTTGTTATGTATGTCCTCGTCAAATTTATATATATTTTTTTTTGTCACGAACGACTAAGTAAAAATGTGTTAGTTTTTCCATAATTTCGTCAGCATTATTACAGGTTCTGTTTAGATTATTCAGGGAAGACATGGAAATTGAAAAGAAAAATATATAGTCGTCCTGCGAATTAAATTAGTCCGTCAGAAGTCGATGAAGAATTTAATTATAAGTACCGTTTTACTTTTGTTTGTATTTATGTGGTGACATTTGTGGAAAATTCTAGGAAGATCCTTATTTTGACGTATCTGGATTATTCTGTAAAACATTAATGTGAACAAATATTGTTAATAATAATAATAATAATAATATGCGTATCGTAGACGCGTCAAATAATAATAATAATTACAAGGACGGAAAAACCCACAATAATGTATGGACAAAATTATAAAAATGCAAATTCACCCCTTGATGTAGGAATTGCAATTTGATGATTTTAATGAAACTAACAACAATGATATTTGTCCCAATTAATGTATATTCATATTAATAAAAATATATAGTTTTAATATAAAATATATAAAATTAAATTGTTTTTGTTAATGAAATGGTACATATTTATTATCACAGAAAATATCATAGACTCTTCCCCGCCTTCTTTAATGAATTAGTTGCACAAAATATAAAAATAATTAATTAATTACCACGCTAATTAAATTACAGTATTATATGAAATGCTTAAGTTATAGACTACACTTAAGTACGTTGGGCTGTTGGCATCATTTATTGTTCTATAATTTATATTCCGCCATCAATAATTAATTTATTAATCCGATCAGATCATCAACTCATTGATGAGAAGAGGATGGAGGTACTTATAAAGTTATAATTAATTAATTAGGCCGATTATGGGGCTGCCGCTTTAATTAATTACGTGATCACCTCGGCATTCTTATTTTTAAATTAATGAGCAGGTTAATATAAATTTTTTCTACACTCAGTGGAAAAAGAAAATTGTTTGCATGCAGATGATCACCTTTTACCATTCAAAAATGATAATACTGTGAAAATTTAATCAAAGAATTTAAAGATGGAATAATATTTTAAAATATATTTTTATATTTTTTGATATAATAATTATAAAATATAAAAATCTATTTTGATGAATGTACATATACACCCTGTTGTATATTTTGGTGAGGTTGGTTGGATTCTCCGCCCGTCATTTCCAAGACTCGGTTAAGGTCTTCATAAAATAAATTAAAATAAATGTTATCCCTTTAAAATTCACAAGTGAAAATGCGATGCACGAAAAGGCACCGGAGTTGGTTAGGTTTATGTGTGTATATATATATAATGCGATGGAAACTTCATGGCTGTCACGAGTTGATGAATTGGAAAGTGCAGAGAATGTAAAAAGTCATAGGTTCAAGACTTTTCCATATTCATAAATTAATTTGCAAGGAACCTAAGAGGAATGAATCGTTATCATGCATGCCTTGTAAAAAGCTTTTCAATAGTAACTAACAAAGCCAGTCTTGGAACTCCAAGTTTGGCAACTCTCAACAAGCCATGATATTCTGTACTCAAAATGTTGAAGACTCCATTCCAGATTCCAGAAGTTGACTAAGAAGCCGGAAAACTAATATGTATATAATAATATAAGGCATGCATTTCCAGCCATTTATAGAAAATACATATTTTAAACAAAACACACACACACACACACCTATATATGTATATATTTATTAATGAAAAAAAAGAAAGAAGAAGAAACCGTTAAAAATAAAACATGATTCATTTCACTTGTCAAAACATGAAAGTTCAAAAAAATGCATGAATTCAAGAAGAATGATTCATTTCACTTACTTGTTGAGAGTTGCCAAACTTGGCGGGCTAGACATAGACATTATTATTCTATAGGATTATCCCATGAAATGGAAGATTAATTTCGATCGAGCAAGGTCCCAACCCAATGTTAGTTATAATTTCAAGATTTTTTTTTTGGGTGACTCCAACCAAAATTTACATCTATTCTAGGTAGCGCAAATCTACATCATTACTTTACTGTTTTTAGCTTTAGCATCTCAATGATAACTCATCATATCCATCACGCACCGTCATAATTCAACTGGATGGTGTGTTGCAAGTTGCAACGCAGCTGGCTTTTCTGGATGGATGCAAAAATGCCACTGACCTTCAACGCTCTGTTGTAGTCCTGTACATTAATTATCATGGATCAACTAAAGAAGATAATTAAAACGCAAACACACAGTCACACACTGAGGGAGCGAGTAACAGTTTACAGGCAGCATATAATATACAGACAGCCTTGGATATATCCAGGCCGCGAAACAGGGTCCCAAACACAGGACCGCGGAATGGAACTTATTCATGAGATCACCATCGTCGACACTATCAAATTTTTAAATTTGGAACAGGAGGACGGCTACGTGACTCGCACGATGCCTCATGCTGCTTCTTCTTACGAGGTTTATTTTCATTTTGTTGATGGGTTCGTTGAAATTAGCGTGTTACGAACGTTGATTTTTGTTAGAGAGACAACGTTGTGTTTACTATTTATATTTATACATACAGGAGTACCATTTAATGGTTGGTAATTCACTTGGATTGACTTTGGAGCCGGCCAAAGCTTTCTATGCTTAGTGGGGAACACGTAACAGCTTTGAGAACCCTACTTTTAACGGTCTTGTAATATTCAAATAGGAGTATGAACCAATTAAGTCAAGAGATTTAAAAGCCAATCAGTTAGGTTGGTCAGAGTGGTAATAAAAAAAATTAAATAATACCAATGTAATTATAAAATATTAATATTAATATATAAATATATTAAAAATAAGTTATCTAATTTTTTTAATATAGTTAAATTTAAATTAAATATAAATTATATGAAATTTCAAATGTATGATTGAATAATTTCATGAAAAATAGTATAAAATATATTTTAAGTGAAGAATGGGTATAAAATATCTTTTGTATAATTATTTGAGATATTAAATTTAAAAAAAATTATGGGTAAAAATTCAAAATAAAAAGTACTAAAAATTAAATTTTTTCCAAATTTGAGGTTAAATTATAATTTTTAAAAATAATAATTTTATTTTAAAAAGAAGGTAAAAATCTGGTCAAATTCGGTTTTGACCAAAATTGACATACTTTTAAAAATAACGTTTTTATTTCAAATTTGGGCAGGGTCCAAGCCCGATTTGGGATGGGACTAACTGGCCCGGTCTGAATTTAACAATATAAATTTTTAAATATGTTTTTATATATATATATTTAAAATAATAATTATAAAATAAAAGATATTTTAAAAATTAAAAAATTATATTAAAAAATATTTTAAAATACTATTTATACATGCCGATAAAGTCACGTCAATTTTAGGAAAACTACAGAAGTCTTCGTCAACGCACCAAATCAATGGCCACTTTCATTTTTGATTTCCCCTTCTCCCTGTATAATTTTTCTTTTTTTTTTCTTTTAAAAAAAAAAAAAAAGACTAGACGAGACAATGGACACCTGAGTCGTCCTATTTTTTTCCCTAAGTTTACCATGAGCATTATAACGATTGATGGGGAAGAGAAAATAAAAGAAGCAAACCAAAAGCTTAAAAAGACTCCTAAGACTTTAATCGGCCCACCACTATTTGTTCTTTCTACAAAGGATTTTCATTGCTTTCCCAATTGAGAATTGTGGTTCAAATTTTGTAGGGTCATAGCCTAGATTTCAGGGGTCTTTCATCTTTGCTTCGCATGATGGGGTACCCCAATGGCCCAATGTATTATTATTATTATTGTTGTTGTTTTTTCCTCTTTAAGCTTTGTGAGGTTGCTTTGAGCAAATAAAAAATTGGTAGTGCTTTGTAGGGTAAAGTAAATGGCTACCCCACTTCCCGCTCTTAGTCTTAGCCACTTGTCTTTTTCGGTTTCTTTACATGGAAATAGGGATGCATTTCTTTGGAACTATCCGGATATATGGGCTTGACGTGGATATATTGTGGCCTCAAAATGAAAAATTCAGGCAAAGTAGAGCCCCTCATGGGAGTCTCATCAATGGGCTTCGTGTTTATTATTTGTAGGGCCCAATGGAAGACATCGTAAAAGAAACCTTCTGTACAAGCTCAATAATGAGGTCCAAGAGGTGTCCTATTGGCTAACCTTGAGTGCCCAGAATTTTGATTCAACACCAGCTCCAATTTTAATGATTCCAAGTTGGGCCATTTGGACTGGAAAGAACCAGGGTAATAGTTGGCCCATGCTGGAGCATATCTGTCAGCAGCCCGAGTTCATTAGTATTGAAACGGCACCGTTTAAATAAAACAGAAGTCCAGGGCGGTTAATCAGTTTAGTAGCTGGTTAATTAGGGCAAAATTCAGACAGTTAATCTGTTAACGGGTGGTTAACTGTATAAAAAGGGGAATTAGCTAAGGAAGTTAAGTGTGGAATTGGATGAATTGTTCGGTCACTCTGGATTCTTCCTCTAATGCTAATCTTCCCTTGATTTTGCCCTATTCTTTCCTTTCTTGTTCTGTTTCAGCTTCTTCGTTTCTATTCTTGCTTTCATGTCTGTTCTTGCTTAGTCATTCCTCTTAGAAATTGAGTCAGGATCCTGACAATATCTTAAAGGGAAAGAAGAATTAAGCCCAAAATTTAACATACATTCCAAAAAAAGTCAAATACACCCAATAAGCTTTGATAATATTTTCCTATAATTTAGAGGTGAAAGGTGAGGTAGATTGGATTGAATTTAATTTTTTGGATTCTGATAATATATCAGTATTCCTTTTTCTTTTCCTGAAATAACGTACGATTCTTGTTTTTCTTACAAATGGCAGCTTAATACATATTGCCATTACTTGGAAAATACTTCTATTTATAGTCAACTACAACCTAAGATTCTTTTTTTTCTTTCTTAAAGCCAAAATTAAAAAAAATAAAAAAAGGGTTTGCTTCGTAAGATAGCATATATTCTGGTTCAAGTTCAACTAAGCAGAATGACGAAAGATTTATATTACTACCAACTTGAGCTTTATTTGAAGCCACATGTGATGAAATGAAACAAGAAATTTGACCCTTAATTGAATATTAAACAACTGGCCTCCCATCCTCCTCACCACCCCTCCACCACCCCCCCCCCCCCCCAAACCAAAAAAAAAAAAGAAAAAAAGAAGTAGTTATTATTTATTAAATGAAATAACTTGTAGCTTGCAATTTCTGATAAAATACTCTAACTATGACCAATACTCCCCACTTACGTATAGAAAATATAATACTAATCCCTTCGACCACCCCGTCGACCATTCCTCTATCCCCGAGTTTAAGTTAAGCCAGGTAGAAAACTTTTAAAACACAGTTTTCTCCCCTCCTAATTGTTTGGTAGGAATTATTTTTCAATATGTTAAGCCTGTATTCTTGCTGGCAGCAAGTAATCATCCACTTCACGTCTTTGATTCTGTAACGTGCTAAATAACGTGATTGGGATTGTCTTACTGGTATAATACTTGTAATTAATACACCGACATAATACTAGTATTGTTTTCCTTAATCAGTCAGGCAGTGGTAATGGAGGCCCTGGTTCACAAGTAAAGACGTAATCTTACTCATTTTGTTTATGACTAGTTATATTATGATTAATGTACTTGCCTGGGGGTTTATTGTTTAATCCGAAGGCCATAAATAGGTTTTTTTTTTTTGCCAAAAGAAACTTACTTCTATAATACATATATGAAAGAATAAAAGAAACTTATATTAAAAAAAGAGGAACCATAAAATTGTAACTGCGAAACAAAATTTTGTCTCCGAGTTGACAAATATATTAGTAACCAGTTTTATAGACTTTTAAATTCTATTTTTTGGATGAAAAGAGTATTTTTTTGAAATGGAAAGAGTATGTAAATAATTCTAAATACTCAATCGTGTGGAAGAGGGTGGGGAGGGGAGTTTTTAGAGTTGTTGGATGATAGTGTAGGAATAGAGACTGAACTTGAAGTGTTTTGGTTTTGGCTGGCTGATCAGCTTGAAGAAGAAATTAAAGAGATGCAATTGTTTTGCATTATTTTATATTTGATTCAATGGATGAAGTAATTGATCGAGTCAGTTTCTTGCATAGATATACCGGAATGATATAGAAAATTAGAGTCAATTTCTTGCTGGCACTAATTTCAAAGTAAATGAATAAAGTTTAATAAGCAATTTAAATTCAACATTTTCAGTTTTTTTTTTTTTTTTTTTTTGGCGGGTCAGCCGACAGCCATCCCACCAGGGCAAATTTAAAAGCGCCTCTGTTACTGTTAGTAGTCATCTTAATTACATTGAAGAAGATAATGGCAGAATCAAGTCAGGCCAATAATCTACCTCCAAAATATGGGAATCTCATAACTATCCTTACTATTGATGGAGGAGGAATCAGAGGAATCATTCCTGGAGTAATCCTTTCATACTTGGAAGCACAGCTTCAGGTACGTAAAGCACTATATATTAATGAAATTGCATCACATAGTTAATGATATTATGAAAGCTGTGATGGTGCAGGAGCTGGATGGTGGGGAAGTAAGGATTGCAGATTACTTTGATATGATTGCTGGAACGAGTACCGGTGGACTTGTCACCGCCATGCTTACTGCTCCCAATGAAAATAAAAGGCCTCTGTATGCTGCCAAAGATATAGTTCCTTTCTACCTTGAGCACTGCCCCAAAATCTTCCCACAAATTGGGTAAAAGAAAAAACAACTTGCATGCATGTCTATAATTTTTTGCCTTTTCACCAATTTGGATACGCATCAAAGCCCTTTGCAGAAGTATATGCTGCATGATTACTTTGATTGCTTCTTGGATCAATATATGAGTTGTATTGGTTGATCATTTGTGGAATTGCAGAGGACCATTTGCTGGAATGGTTAATGCGTTCAAGTTATTAATAGGACCTAACTACAATGGTAAGTATATTCAACAACTTATAAAGAGTATACTGGGAAGCACAAGATTGCACCAAACCTTGACTCCGGTGGCTCTTCCAACTTTCGACATCAAGACTCTCCAGCCCGTCATCTTCAGCTCTTATGAGGTGACGGATCCTTCTCTTTCTACTAGCCCTAAAAGCGTTAGGCAAGCATGCATATATAGTCTTTCAGTTAGTACTCATATAGTCTGTCATCTTAGCATCCTCCTTTTCAAGTGAAGAAAAGAAATTTTCACGTACGTAGTTCAACCGAATAAATGTCAGATACACTAGTATTTACGTTGTTTGAACATTCTCTTTATAGGTGACCAACCAGCCCTTGCTGGATGCGCTACTGTCAGATATATGTATTAGCACCTCAGCAGCGCCAACAATTCTTCCTGCATACTATTTTAAGAACTCAGATGAGCAAGCGAACGAGCGTGAATTCAACCTTGTTGATGGTGGAGTAGCAGCCAACAACCCGGTAAGCCGTAGTTGCATTTATTAGCCCTGCATAAAACTGGTAACATGTATACTTGTTTTAGCACGTGGAGTAACCTACAATCAAGCAAATGCAATTCCAGACTTTGGTTGCCGTTAGGGAAGTGACCAAGCGACTGATGGAGGATCATCCCGACTTTCTCCCGTTGAAGACTTTGGCCTTTGATCGTTTCCTTGTTATCTCACTTGGAACTGGCCTTGCTAGAAATAACCAAGAGTTCACTGCTGAAAGGGCTGCCAAGTGGGGGGTTTTCGGGTGGCTATACAATAACGGCTCCACTCCATTAGTCACAGCTTTTACCCAAGCTAGTGCAGATATGGTTGATCTTCAGAACTGCGTGGTTTTCCAAGCTCTTCAGTCAGAAGAAAATTATCTCCGAATCCAAGTAAAATTTTGATCAAGAATATTTTCTTGTTGGACTAATCTAGATTGAAGAAACTAAACCAAATTAATTCGTTAATTACATGCCAATCGTGATTAGGATAACACTTTGACTGGGACTTTAGCCTCGGCTACCGCAGCAACAAAGGAGAACTTAGATAATCTTGTGAAGGTTGGGGAAGAGCTATTGAACAAACCTGTTTCACGAATAAATTTATCCACGGGTGACTATGAACCAGTTAAGGACGGTGGTACCAACAGGGAAGCACTTAAAAGGTACAACTTGTGATTAAGATATCCATCGGTTATTTGCAGATTGCGTTCATCTTTATCACAAATATGACTGTCTAGGATTATCGCAGACCGCACAGATATCCACAGTTCACTGACAATCTATTTATCTTTTCACAGGTACGCAAAAATACTCTCAGATGAAAGGAAATTGAGACAGTCCCAAGCATCGTCAACGACGCAATTAGGTGCAATCTAATGGGGAGAAGATACCCTTCTGGAAAATTGACGCAATTAGGATCATTATTTTTTTCTGTTCGTATGTCTTTTTCTCCATTAGTTAGGAGTGCTCGTATCGTAAGTCTCTTTCTTGACAATTGTTGTTGCCCTCCTGTGTGCTTTAAGCTTGGCGAATTTTTCTTTTCCTCCTGTGTCTCTTTCTTGACAACGTTACTTGATGACGAATGAATAGTTTTCGAGAACCCGATGATTAATGCACGATAAACCAGTGCCGTCACAAGTCTCTTCAACTCTTCCTCTCACCGGGTTAAAAATTACCGCGAAACCCCGCACATCTTCATTGCAAAGTTTTGTTGAGAAACAAACAATGGCAACAGGCTAGTGGAAACAACTTCCTCGCACTGCAACTATTTAAAGAAACACAAAAAACATAAAAACGCGAATATTTCTGTTTTCTATTGTCCTTTGAATACGCTAGTAGTCTACTACCAATACTTCCCTGCTTCTCTCGGTAAACCAATCCAAAACATTTGGCTACCACCTCTTTCCTCTAAAACCAGAAATGCCTTGAAATTATACAGCACCTGAGATTTTGGCCATCACTAAGATCCATAGAAAATTTATGATACAATTGAATAAACCAATAATTTTAAAGAATGAATAAATTGACCAGGTACACTATACATGCATGCTACAAAAATATCTGCTGAATCACAGTCTCTGCATTGCCGTTGTATTGGGCTAAAAGATGGATAGCGTCAGCCCGTGGCAAAGCAAGAAATTCCTGCACAAAGATAACAGTCACAAAACCCAGAAAGTTCATTAAGGAACACCAACAGTTGTTAAACTTCTAGGATCATTAAAACTTTCATTCAAAATAAGGTTTTAATTCTATTCTACGGAAAGGAATCAGAGAAATGCCCAGACCTATGAACAAATAAAGACCCTTTTTTTTCCTGGATAGAGAGGATTCAAATCATCCTAAATTCTTTAATCATCTGAAAGAGGAAGAAAATTTAATAGCAACAAATAATTTTTTCCACACATAATACCAAAAAAAAAAGAAGTCCAAATTCATGCCACATATTTTATAGTGTCTCGACCCTACTACACGGTTAACTGGTGACTAACAAGTAGTAGTAACATGTCAAATGCTAATGATATACTAAAGATAAAAAAGCAATCGTTATACTTATATAAGCCTCAAAAGTGAGTGTGACTCACCATAACCTTCAGAATTGCATTTTCATCACATGTGACATCAGCAGATGATATTTGAGCAGGACTACCAGCATCTTCCTGTGCCCTACTACTTGAAGACGTAGTAGCCGTGGAAGATCCATGCATTGAAGAATCACTTGACCTTGAAGCAGCATCAGCAAGCAAAGAGGTGCTAACTTCTTTTAAAGAATCAATCCTCAAAAGACCTTGAAATCGATCTTTACACATCTGAAGTTTGAACCATTCACTGTGTGTGTGCAGGGTTGCCTTCATAATCTTCATTAGCTGAGGTTCTTCAATACCAAGCCTCCTACCAATAGCAACCTTTCAAAGGAGAATAGCATCTTAAATTCTCAAAATGGGTAGAAAAAAAAAGCAATTACATAATTAACAAGACTACATGGCTTTCAGCAGAAATGTATTCATTTTCATTGAAAACAGTTACACCATAGACCAACTGATGGCCCAACTTCTGTAGCTTACTTCACCAAAGTGAAGTGAAGCAGCAAATACATCTCAATAACATCCAAGATTCACGATGATTATGCTAAACTTTCAGAGTTAATTTCTACTGTTTCAATAATTAATATGATATTCACTAGCATATCAAACCTGGACTGAGGTTGCCAGAGCATGCAAGGGCAAGTGTTCACCAAATGCCTCCTCATTAGGTCGAAGCAAAGCAATCAAAGTCTCTTTCAAAGGCCTCAGAAGAGCGGGATCCCTAGCTGCCAAAGGACCTAAATGGGAACAGGCTACTCTTAAAGCACGGGGATGATCACCAGAACTGACTAACTTTAAAAATTCAACCTGCAAAGGGCATGGGCATGCATGAGGTCAGTTTATTGCCCTCAGAAACCACTCAATTAAATCTCTCTTGCAGCCAATCTCAAATAATAGAAAGCTGATTTGAAACCTGTTTAAGTTGGAAGAGTAAATCAGGATTTTCTAAAAAGAAGTTGGGGTCCATAGCATTGATCTCTTCGACAACTTCTGCAGCCATTCCTCTGCAAGCTAATTCTTTCACGGCCAGCAACATATCATATCTGTCATCTCCATGAATCAAACCATCCATCACAGATGAAGCTTCAGCCTGCAAAGCCACAGTTAGCACCAACTCCACTGAAACAGTACATACAAGACATAACTATATAAACTTTAAACACATTATTGCTAACAAGTAAGGTAGCAGCAACCTCTTCTCTGCCGCTACTATTAATAACTTCATTTATATGTTCAATTTTCTCGTTCCTTCCTCTCCAGCGCTTACGCTTGTTCCTCTCTCCAATTCCATTATTTCTATTCCTCTGCTGGACTTTCAAACTTACAGGCTGATGTGTTCCACTAGTGCTACAATCTTCGTGGCTGCTGGGTGTCTCAGAAGGGTACCTCTCATCTCTGTCCTTAGTTTGAGTTGTCATAAAATGAAGTTGACCTTCATGAAAACCATTCACGTGAGTATTGTTGCTAGATGTTTCACCATCAGGAACTTTATTGCTACCACAACCACCTTCAGTGAAATTATTTTGTGATGACCAGGATCCTGAACCAGATGTAGTAGCATCTGCTGATCCAGAAATCAGTTGTCCTCCTGATGTTCCGTGCACCATGAATACTTTATTAGAGGCTACAAGGAATGATATATGACAACAAAGGGAATGGGTATTATGTCAGGCACTAACCAGAATGAGAAGCAGTAGCAGAGTCTACAATACCTCTGTAGACACAATACTCATGGACAAGCTCATCAAGCATGGACACATTCAATCTCATACGGCATAATTCATTCTGAGAAAGCATCGTAAGCTCTAAGCATAAGTGTATTGGTAGACTAAACAAGGAAACAAATGTTGAGGGGGAAAAAAATTGTTAATGAAAGACAACTGAGGTACACCACTTAAAGCCACCTGAAATGCTTGAAACACGTCACCCTTGGCAAATTTCAAGCTATCAACAGCTCCTTGCCTAGTAAGCTCCACTGCATGAGCAAGGGCTTGAATGTCCACCTGATTTTAGAAGCAAAAGTAGTGTTAAACTTAGGAAAAGATATCCAGAACGGTAGAAAAATCACTCTGAAAGTGTCATCCTATAAAGGAAACATGCATATGCTTTGCCATCATGGTGTCAACATTTTGACAGTCAAAGAGCTCCTAAAGCATTAGGAAAAAATTAGCTCCCATAACAATGCACCTCATCAAATGGCGAAGCTTCATACAAACTCTCCTGGGGAATTGCAGCGAGGTCACGTTCCTCAAGAAGCAATCTCTCAGTAACATCTGATATAGGTGACAAAACCCCTTGACGAATGCAAAACCCTTTATGTATACTGCAAAATGTAAAAATCCTGTTAACTTTAAAGGACTAACTAAAATAAAAGGTACATCCATGAATCCTAAGAAAAAATAAATTATGAGAGGTTAGAGCAAGAAAAATGTGTCATGACCTTATCAAATATCTCAATGTCATTGAAAAGACAGGATCATAGGCATTAAGATGAGCTCTTAAAACAGAAGATACCAGTCCAGCAATGTCAAATCTCCTCCTTTCAGACCACTAAAACAAGGACAAAAACAAACTATAATCAATTAAAGCTTACAGAAAACATTGTCCATACCCTATTGCTAAATCTTAATTATTAAAGCAACATATTTTCACAGAAATATAAAAGCATTAGTTTTAAAATAACACTTATAGTCAAATAATTGGACTACTTAGCAAAATTTTGCATGAGAAAGTATATCTACAATTTAGAAAAGCAACTAATGTCGAGTACCAACCTCATATGCCACTGGGGAGCTCTGGTCATCTTTGTCGTATATAAAAGCTAGAAGGGCATGCTTAAATTCCTCGTATGCTTCCTTCAAATTACAAAGGAAATAATATTATGTTAAATTTATATTGATATAGTGCAGAAAACTGACCTTTTTTGTAAAAGGGTGAGTTTGGGGGTTCTTAAAATACTTGACAGAAGAAATCAAAATCGTTAGTTAAGTCAACAAAAATGAGCAAAATAGAAATCACCCAAAACAGTAGCAGCAATTCTAGGGACAATATTCAGGTCAGATATACATCAGAAGTTGCTCATTTCCATGTCAAAATCTACTTCATTATATACAATTCACTGACTTAACATTAACAACGAATAAACCTCTACACAGCGTACATTCATAATGGCAATTTAAAGAGAAATGCAACAAACAAAAATTAAGATGCCGCTGGGAACTAAAATGACTGCCAAGGAATCCTATGTAATCATCCTATCAGCAGAGATATAAGCACAATTTCACTTGAAAATAAAAAATATTCCTACGGTAATTAACTAAAATTGCTTTCAACATTTCAAGTCATCCATCACAAATTTGCAAGGGGCAGTTAGGTTAGAACATATTTCTCATCATGCCCGAGGAGGATAAATGCTGTAATTCTTCAACTTTAAGCACGTGACTGTGAATGTCTTCTAAAGCAGACAACTGATTTCATATCCATTTTTCCCAACAACGGAGCAAAGGAATTACAGAAAATGAGTGTTTTATCACAAATATAAACGGTAAAAATACATACAAACATACTTAGCAGAAATAAGAAGGTAAATCCACATATTTATGCTACAGAGTACTATCTAATAAAACTACGGCGACGCGATTAAAAAAAAACCAAAAAGGAAAATACCGGATAAGCATCAAGTGCACAAGGAGCGAGAACCGTTCGTAAACAATCTATTGCCACATCACGATCCTCCTGCGTTCCTTTCCTTAATAACTCGATGAATTTCTGCATAAAAAGATCACGTATAAAAAAAAATTCCACGGACATTTATCCCTTGTTGGAAGCACGTATTACGGTATTAGTTACCTGCTTCTGTAGACGAAAGAGAAGCCGGTGATCCTCGAGAGCAAAAGGAGCATGTGCGCGCAAGAGATCTAAGGCAACATCAATTTCACCGGATTCCAGCGACAGCCTGATCTGCCGAATCAGCAACCGCGAGTGATAAGAAGAAGACGACGATGTCGATGTCGATGTCGAGGGCGACGACGACGGTGATGGCGAAGACGGAGGAGTTGAAACTTCGATTAAGTTTTCGGATTTTGCGAAATCGATTACGAGAGCGTCGAGTGCTTCCCAATTTACAGGCATCCACTCCATTTTGTGTTTTCTACCTCTTTGTTTTTTCGGAGTCCTATTTCTTCTTCGTGTGAGATAAGTGACCTGAGATTTTCGAGGGAGAAATTATGGGGACTGCTTCTCCGTTTTATTTTGGTTTACTGTTGAAAATGAAAACGTGGAATTTACTGCCCACAGAAAAGGCGGCGACATAAGGTGAAATCAGAAGGTACTGCCGCTTCACTCAATGTCGGGAAAAAAAAAACCAAAAATCAAAAATAAAATATTACAATTAAATATATAATTTTTTATTTTTAAATTTTAAACATATATTAATTAAATAATATATAAATCTTATTTAAAAACTAAATTTTTTTTATTGCTTTACTATTTTATTTTGATTCTCAAAAGTAGTATTTTGTTCTTTTACTATTTCGTTTTTGTTCTCTCAAAAGCAATGGATGTTCTACAGATAAATCTCTCGTGCCCTTTCCCTTGTCGAAAAACGATCACGCAAACACAAGAATCTGTCCTCCACGTAAGGTTTATATAATGTTGCACAAGGTAGATTTGCCATTATAGTGTTACCCAATTCATTTTAGTACTTCACTTTTCTATATGTGTTAATCGAATCTTACCTAAAGATAATGCTAACACGATCAGCACAAAACCTGGAGGTACAATTTGTACGTGACCCAAGATTTCCACTCAAACAAGGATGGGAAGTCCAAAGTTATGTGCACTATTTAGCGGTACAAATGAAAAAATGACGCAATGATACAGTGGAACAATTAGATCCCTCAAAAAATCAGACTATGAACAAAACGCACAAGTCCCGCATTATGGGAATTTGAAATGGTGGTTGGAAAGAATTACAATTCATTTCTCTTTTATTTATAAACATGCTCTAATTTCTTTGTTTGATTCAAAGAAATTAAAATTCTTAAGAATTCTAATTACACCCAAATCATGAATTTAAATTCAGTCCCACAACTTTCGAATTGGAATTTGACTCTAGCTCATAATTGCCAAGTTTAGGTTTTTTTTAATTTTATTATTCAACCCACTCTTTTATTTCTCTATCATTTTTCTCACTCAACTTTCTCTCTTATTATTTTTTTTTTCACTTTACTTTCTCTTTCATCATTTTCTAACTCTTATTATCATTTTCTAACTCTTATTCCTTTCTCATCATTTTCTAACTCTTATTCCTCTCTCATCATTTTCTCACTCAGTAATAAAATGCTTAAGATAAAGATATTTTAGTCATTTTAACATTATTCATTAGTTTTATTCACCCCACCCAAACACAAGAATAATACCCCTTGGAAGTAACCAAGTTACTATCACGAGTTCCAATCCCCCTGCTGACACTTTCTTGGTTGAGTCAGACAGAACTGCGCAATAATAGTTTATATTTCTTGTGTGATTTATTACACAAAAAATTTACCTAACGCACTATTAGAATGCATCATGCGGGTTCCTTAGTCAAGAAAAAAAATAATTACACCCCATACAATTCCTTTGAACCAAACTATTGAAAAGCCTATTCAATTTAATTCCAACTCAATTCAATTCCCACCAAATTTATATTCAATTCCATCTGAATTCATTACAACGAACCAATCGTGCCGTAAGTTCCAAATTTTAGTGGACAAAAATGAGGTGTAACTTTTCAGGGAGGCTGTTCCAGGTCCGCAGCTTCCTATGAAGAGATGGCTTCGTGACCTTGCTAACACTGAGTGAGTATCTCGGCACCATTCTCAGTTATTAAGATTGTGTGCTCAAATTGTGCTGAGAGGCACCCATCCTCAGTCACTACAGTCCATTCATCATCCCACATAACAGGGTTTATGCTACCAACGGTCAGCATTGGTTCTGTAGATTGTATCCCACAGAACAAAACATAAATGTTGTTGCTGAAGATGAATTCATACATTGATAAATGTGGTACAAATTACAAAATGTTAAAATGATGCAGATAAACAGTTATGAATTCTGACAGTTCATAGGTAAGACTCTTGTTAGAAGATATCAAAGATTTAATATGTGATGATGAATACGATCTTAAAAGAGAACACTTCTTCCAATATTATAACCTAACCTATCCACTTTCTGAATGAAATTTTGAAATTGCCCCAAAAGGAATAACCCCCAGGACCACAACAAAATTCTCATTACCAATGACTTTCATATTTTAACAATGAGGAGACCAATAATTGGAGAAATAAAGATCCATTACCAATAGTAAAAGTCTGATTCAGAATCATGCGTCCACGACCATTGTTTCCTAAGCAAAGGCAAAAAGGATATAAAAGGATAGCAAAACATCTAGAGACAGAATAAACCAAAGGAATAGCACAGAAATGCAGAAGTAAAGCAATCAAACATCCTCCTATTTCATATTGAACAAAGATGATAATTTGGTCCATCATGAGACTTTGCAATAGACAAATCAGCTTATCTAGCATCCCCTTCTGGTTATTCTATTGGCATAACCATCTCAGTACCTATATTTTTTTTCTATGCAACAGTACCAACATCTTAATTCACAATAAATCTTACGAAACAGCAAGTTCACAGTTCAACCTCAACATATACATACATACACGCAGTTGTGTTTATACATGCACATATGTATACAAAACATGTAGTATGTATACTGCATACATAAACACACAAGCATGGTGCATGGGAGTGTACGAATGGTATACTTTATAGTACCATGTATATTAGCACAGTCTACTAGTACAGTATATTCCTAGCTTTTTCTTGCTTCTTTCAAGGATAGTTGGTTTTGAATTGCAACTGTCACCTGGGTTTTTGTAAGGAAATCCTATTTTTTTGCTCTAACAAAAAGCATACATAATTAATTTATCTCAATACAGAATCAACCCAAATTCAGGTAAAAGAAACCTACTGAAAAATTGCACAATTCAACATTTGAACAGAATGGATAAAGGTGAATTACTGAAATGTAGAATGACTGGATCACTATGAAAAACACGTCCAACTCCATGGCCAACAAATTGTTCAACAACTCCATACCCACGTTCATCAGCGAGATTACTTCAAGACAAAATATTAACATTAATCATAAGCCCGAGAAAATTATAACTAAAATAGTCCTAAATACAACATGATCCCCTAGTAATAGCCGTCAACAAGAATACTCATAAAACTGTGTTTTCAGATAGAATTATTACTTAAATTGGAGATGTGGGTTTTAACTTTAAAAACCAATTACTTACAACGGAGTTGACATGATCTCAATCCTAAACGTATATTGAGTAAATTTTTTATATTTCAGAAACAAAATTTGATGAGATAAAACTCTCAAATGTGAAAATGCTGGTTAGCTCAACATGAGGAGAAACACTTCCAAGGAAAGAAAAACATGCAGTTAAGCAGAAGCTTACTGAATCGTCTTGCCAATTCTATTAAATTCCACCCCTGGAGCACAAATTGATATTGCCCTATCCAGGCACTCCTTAGTTACCTAAATCATGAAGGATCATAAAATTTCACCACATCTAGTAAATAAAATAGCAAAAGATTAATTATTTTAACTATAAGAAGGTTATTCTCCATGACACTATACCTGTACCAAGTTTCTAGCTTCCTCCGTAACCTCTCCAACAAAGAATGTTGCTGATGTATCCCCATGGTACCCCTGTATATGAAAGCTAGGTTCCATGAATGTTATTTTTTCTTGAATCCAATTTTTACCACCGTTCTCTATTCCTATGTGAACCAAATTTGGTTTGGAAAAAAGAAAGACAAAACAAAATCATACTCAATGAAGTATATGTGACTTTTTCTTTCTCAAGTATCAAATACAAATTAGGCAAATCACATCCAACAAAGAAACTGAACAAATAATTTATTATTTCACCTACAATTTGCATTACATTACAGATACCAATTGATGGAAAAACTGCTTACATTAAGATAAACTGTAACATCAATATTCACAATGTCACCATCCTGCAAAACAAACAGTTCATGGGTCTTTTGGTTACACAAGTATGCAGTGAACTGTTAAGCAATGCGACCTCATCCAAACCTCAAGCTCACGTGAGTCTGGAATCCCATGGCAAATGCACTCATTGACTGATGTGCATACACTCTTAGGAAACCCACCATATCCAAGAGGTGAAGGATATGCTCCATTGTCAATGATCATTTTGTGGACCTCTTGGTCAATTTCATCTGTTGTAATGCCTGGCTGCCAAGAGAAGTAAAGATCAAATTTCAAACAAAGTACTGTTTTTTTATAAATGCACAGCCAACTGATTGCTATCTCTCCTGCCTGTTCAATCCAATTTTTCTACTTAATGTGTAGTTCTTTGCACCTAACGTTCAAGTAATCTATGATGTTCCAGGAAAGACAAAATTGGGAGATGGTAGTACCACACTGGAAATTTTTTACCATAGAACTACGCAAGACAATGACAATATGAATCCTATAGCAAACAGTAGGCTCACAGAAGAGAATGGATTCAAAAAATAGATTAAAAAAATCCCAAAATTCACCTTGACTAAAGACCCAGCATGCTGAAGAACCAGTGCAGCAAGCCTTCCGGAAGCCTTCATCTTTTCAATACCGATTTCATCATGCACTTCAGGTCCACTAGCAATACCTGGTAGTTTGATAGAATTTACATAGGGAGGCCTTGGTATGTGATCAGGGACAGATCTACGTGGAGATACTTTTCCAGGTCTTAAACGTTTATGTGCCGTTTTAGGCGATTTTTCTATGTCCCTGCCCAAAATTGGAGGAAAATGAGCAGCTGCGAATTTCGAATCAGAAAAATAGATCCAGGTTTACATAAAAGTGGAAAAAAGAGACATGCTACATAGAGGGTCATCCTGGAATTTTAAGAGTACTATAATTTTCGTTCTTGAAAAAGTAATATTTACCATTTAAAGCATATAAAAGAAGAATGTTAAAACAAACCCATCAAATGGCTTAAGCTTTCCAGTATGATACCACATAGTTGCTGAAGTGGTGGATTAAATGGTTGAAAAGCATACCTTCTATTGAATAAAAAGTCCGCTAATCCAGATAATTTTCTTGACAATCTCATAGACGTATGTTTTCCTCCTGCGACACAATTCCGCTATATTGTTGTGATAAGGGAAAAGTTACTTTATCATGACTACGGAGAACTGATATTACCAAATACTCCTAGTCTAAAGTTAGGAGAAACATTAGAGATTTTCAATTATCACAAAGAACTTGGAGGACGAAACTAACCAGGGTCGTAGCGGAATAGTCGATGAAGAGAGCAGCACCTTGGTCGAAGAAAGCAAGAGTCTCCAACAAAGCTGGAGAGTATGCGAGATTGAATGGAAGAACCACCAAGAACTACCATATTCTCGACGACAGCAACCCAGTCCGCCTCTGCTGTGGTGGCGGGGCCTCCTTCACGTTGCCATTAAAGCCTCTTATCCGATGCCCGGAGCTGGGAAGTAATTGATGAAATTGAAGTCACCCACCCGCTATGCGGATAAATTTGTAATAGCGAGGCATAATCAACCGAGGCCAAAATTTTCGGTTCAACCAAAAAAGAAACCTAGCGGTTGGGCCTTGTTCCAAGTTAGGAAGCCCGTGAAAATGGACTGCCCAGCAAGGGACTAAAACTTTGTACTGGAAAAGCTGGAAACGTGGGCTTTGTGTACATAAAATATTGCTGGCCCAAAAAAATTCGGGTTAAGAGAGAGAGAACAGTGAGAATTTGATTTGGAACTATTTGTTGGGATTTTGTTTTCAAATCACTTACTAATATTGTGTATTAATTAGTTGCAACCGAACCTTAATATCTAAATTAACTAACGTCCGTTTCTATTACTTGATCCTCCTCGAAGTTTAACACTTTCTTCATTCTCGTAATTTAACAACACTGCCTTCATTGTTTATTATAGTTTATAGATTTTCCTTCGGGGACCGACAGTTTGGTCGAGTATATTTGTCAACTTGTTTTCCTGTTTTTGGCAAACTGAACGATGTCGAGTGAGCTATTAAAAATAACAATAATAAGAAATTCCAAGGGAGCGATAGAGATACAAGAATACATACAACTGCCGCCGCCATGGGTGGTTTGGAAGACAAATTCATGCACGCCCGCACGTACGTACGTATGTGGGTTTCTACGAATCATCGGTTTCCCGTCACAAGAAAATTACAAAAGCATAAAAGCATCAGACATCGGGTGTGTACAACGTAGAGTTGGGGTAATCATGAGATAGACTGCCCCCATGCATGTCAGAACTCAAAGTCCCCAAGACAACATTCATGGCTGGAGGACATATTCACCAAATACATGTTTGGCATCGCCCAAAAAAAAAAAAAAAAAAAAATGCTATATGTAATACTCCATTTCGCACTCGTAGAATTGGACAGAATGAAAGAGAGTGAGTGTGTGTGTGTGAGAGAGAGAGAGAAGGGAAGAGGAAAATCCTGCGAAACATGCTTTTGAGTTCTGCCGCAGGAAGAGCCCAGCAGGCCCGCCGCCCGTACTTGGCGTTGGCCACTTAGACCGGCCCGATCGGACTGATACGTCGTTTTTCTTACTGCTCAGAAGAGGCCCCCTCGCAGACTTCTGGAATCCAATGCTGTCAGTGATTTGTGGGTTGGTGAATTAGGCCTCTGATTCCTAGATGGGGGCCCGCTGACACACCCCCATTTTACTTTCTCTTTCCATCTCGCACGGCTCTCTTTCCCGGAAGGTACGTACGTGTCACGTAGCCAATAACTACACCGCATTTCTTTGTTATTTCTCGCCTTCTCGGTAAAAGTAAAGATAAAATTAAGGAATTTTTTTTAGTAATAATATTTTAACAAAAATTTATAATAACTGATATAATAAAAATTAAAAAAAAAAGTCATAATAATTTTATTTATACTTTTTAAAAACATAATAAATAATTTATTTTTTTAATTCTTATTAGTCTTTATCAATTTTGATGTGTAATTTTTTACTAAGACCATCATTGTCGTAGTGTAGCTGCTATTATTATTAGTTTGGTATTTGTCAGAGAATATAAAGCAAGAAAATTGTGCAAACAAGACAACGTATACGGAATCGAAAATTGGACCACCAGTTGAAAAATGACACTGGATAAAATGGGTAATTATGTTGCAAAAGTACACAAAGTACTAGTGCAAGGAAAGGACAGTGCACATGTATTCCAAAAAACAAAAACAAGAATTTTAGAAAATGAAATGTGTATGCACGAGATTGCCGTGACTTGCATTAACAAATTAAAGCCAAAAAGTTATGTACATATATATATTGTCTTAATGTGCCAGAAACATGTAGATCTTGTTTACTTCTTTGTTTTCTAGTTTTTGGGCTCGGGCACGTAAAAACCAATCATGGATGGCAGGATGCCCTATATGGTTATTCGAATGACCGATTTTTTTAGGTTTGCATGATTTGGTAGTTTATTTTGTAATTTTACATTATTGAAACAAAAATTATCTCGCATGCTATCCAAACTTTTAATATCTTGAACAGAATAACGATATTTTTAATAAAATCTTATAATAAAAATGTGACGTGTTAACGGAAAAAAAAGATCTAAGAAAATCTTTAAAATGTAAAATAATACTTTTCCGTTTTAGATATTAGGAGACCTTAAATGGAATTAAACCTAGATTTTTTTGTGCTTTTCTAATAAAAAGAGGGGAAAAAAAGGGAAATCTAAAAAAATGTATTTCCATTGTG
Organism: Gynochthodes officinalis; assembly: GCA_020080225.1. Classification (NCBI taxonomy): domain Eukaryota; kingdom Viridiplantae; phylum Streptophyta; class Magnoliopsida; order Gentianales; family Rubiaceae; genus Gynochthodes; species Gynochthodes officinalis. The sequence goes on along the minus strand of CM034621.1, from coordinate 34,243,103 downwards.
AATAATATTGACATTTTTGGGGTAAAAAAGTAACAAATTAAGGCTTAAAAAGGCTTTTTTTCCCCCAAGAAAAAAGGCCTTAAAAGGTGAAAGTTTCACCTCTTAAAGCAGACGGGAGGCAAGATGTCTGTTCAAAGGCCAATGACAACTGATTTGGAAAGAAAAGTAAGGCTTTCATAGTTAGGAATGGACCGCATGAGCAGTAGACACTAGCCTATTGGGGGAAACATGATCTCCTCGGCAAAAGAAATGACAACCCACTCCAACTCCAAACCAATTCCAGCCCCAGTTGGGGGTCGAGGGATTGATTGGCTTTTTTCACTTTCCACTCTCTTCTATTTCTATCTACGAAATCTCATCTTTATATTTTGGCTTCCTATTTTTTGCCTTTTTCACTTTTTTTTTTGCCCTTTTGTTAAAGCATTTTTTGCCAGTGGCTTTAGCCTTTAGGAGGTCGTATATTTGTTCCATGGGTCAAGACTTGACAAGATGTTAAAGCATTGTGCCTATTATTCATTGTTGACCATAGTCATCTCATCTTCTGTGTATGCGTAGCTTAATGCCATAATTGAATGTATCCCTAGCCTTTCCCTTGGATCAACCAAAATTCCATTTTGACTTTTGAAGCATTTCGTTGGTGTACGCACTAGCTACCTTAGCTTTTCCCACAGGAAGAGAATTAAACACGAACAACTAAGAAGTATAAGGCGGGAACCATTTTGATAATGCTTAATCTTGGAGTCAACGTCGGTGATTTAAAAAACAATTAATGGTGGAGATAATCAAGTATCAAAAACTCATTTCTGTTTACTAACTAATGGTACTACGTTACACAATTATATGTGTTGATAAGTCATCGTCGAGATTCAATTGACAATATTATGATTTTCAAGAGAACTCAACTGAATTTTTAGAAAAATAGACAAGTTTATAACTTGCAATCTCCATCCATGACCACTATTTTACTTTCAATTGTTTATCATGCATTGCAATCCCTAAGTATATGCGGTGCAATTGGTCTAAGTAAGTTGGCAAAATGAAAATCAAAAGAACTGAGAGTATTCATGCAAATAATTGAGCATGTAGTTTAATTCGGTATAAAATAATTTTTTTTTTATCAAAACTTGATATGCCTGAACCCTTGATATATGCTTGTGATTAGTTCGTGTCGTGAAATGTTGAGTTAAATCCCATGACAATAAATCCAAATTAAAGTGATTAATACATCAACATTCCTTAAAAATATTAAGTGGCATAGGGTTAGAGAGTTAAGCGCCTTGTGAGTTCTGAATAGTTGTACAGCTAATACGGGAGACCGTGGCCAATTACAATTTCAAATTGAGAGTCCCGGTTTCCTTACAAAAAAAAGCCGGACCACCCAATCGGCTAAAGTTGAAAAATCTGTGTAGGCTACACACTTTGATAACACTGCGGGCATCAATGCAAGCAAAATCTGTACTGGTTTTCCGTGCCGGACCCAGTTATCGCACTTAAGAGGAATCTTACTTTATTTTCCTCGTCCTTAATAGAGATATCATTACACCAATTGGTCTGTCTGTCTATTCCACTCGAAATAGCTTTTGCTTTTATGGCTAGTCAATTAATACTAATAAAACGCGTTGACGGTTTTTAATTGGGCGGGCGGAATGCAAATTTTTATGTAGGAACATGATTTGCCGTTGGAATCATTAGCACCGGCATAATTAAAGTTTTCTGTTCCCTCGCATCTCCCGTGGGATTTTCCTTTAAGAATTCGATCACTTTCTCCACTTGAAAATTAATTTTAACGCACAACAATTCTGGTCCACTGCACTCACGGGGTCTAAGTGTTTATAATACTAGATGGAAATAGAATTAAATTAAGTTTTTTAATTGAGTTTGTTTTTTCTATTTTTTTTTCTAATTAGTGTTGTCCAAATTGGCTTTTTTTTAAAAAAAAAAAAGAAAATAATTTGTAAGATAGGCGCTGGGCTTTCCTCTGAGATAAATAATTTTGTTGAGAAATTTTGTGAGCCTCCATTTGTTAAAAAAAAGAATAATAATAATAAAGGGCTTTTTGCTTGATTGTTTGGGAAACTGAGTCTAACGAATTCGAGATTGATGAGGATAGAATTGGTTAATGTGATCGCATGAGATATTGTTTGTTAATTTTGTGAATTTTATTCTTAATTTTGCACAAGTAAAGTGAACTATTTTTTTATACGTTAAACAGTTTTTTTAACTCTCATAATATATAAAATTGTTTTCATCCCATCAATGATCAATTTGCTGTCCCTATTGCTATTTTGTAACAAATTTTGTTTGGCAAAGCCCGATCTTACAATCTCGATTATTTTCGTGCCTAAGCGGCTTTGGTTGATTGGTATTAAAGGTCAGATGGTAATTATCGAATGAGGATTGAGAGCCTTGGTTTTTAATATTTTGATTTGTTAAATATATAGTATTTTAGGATTAACAATTAGTGAGATTGTTTGTCACTTTAATACTTAATCATTGTAATTATTAGTGGAGATCAAATTCTCAATTTCTAAAATAAACATCTAAAATCTTATTCATCCATGCAACTCCCCGTTTTTTATTTTATTTTTTTGGAAACTATATGCTTGATTTTCATAGCACATCCATCATGCTTGGATATCGAGTTTTCATTTTGTTTAAACACATGATTTGGATCCTTTCTTCGCATCACATCCGATTTCAATTATGGTTTGGACCAAGTTCATCTTTAAACCCCTTTTTTCCCCCACAAAAACTCTTTTGTTGCAAGGGTTGATGTCCCACTTGCAAAAAAAAACATGACAAAAACCAAGGAATGGACGTGAAAAGAAGCTGAAACAGGGCGGAACGCTTATCAAAATCTTTTCATAACTATGATCACACAAAGTTACTATGTTTAAAAGCGGAATATAATCACGCAGGACACTAATCAATAATTCTCGGAGGACTCGAAAGGCCAACTGTGTTTGCTTTTAAACACGTAGTAATCAGGAATCAGGATCATCGGTGCTGACAAAAATGCTCTGGATTTTGCGGGAAAGCAAAAATTTTTAAGAAACATTTCCAACAAATGCAAGACTGCAGGGGTAACTTGGGAGGCGATGCAAATGGACAAATGCAGAGATCAGAGTAGTAACGGCTGCGGTTGATCCCCCGCAACGAAGGTCTTCATTTATGGCTTTGGTGATCCAAATGGGCTAATTCCAATATGCCTTCCATAAATACAATAATTTTCAATATATGTGTATATAAAATGAGGCCCACGTGTGGCGTTAGCCCCATTGTGGCATAATGTAGATTATGCACATTTATGCCTTGATTTAAGACTTGTCATTACTCACCTAACGGTAGTGCCGTTACGGCCCTAAATTAAATGACCATTCATGCATGCCTCCTCTTTCTAGACCCGATTTAACTAGGGCGGCATTCCATTGTTTTTACTCTAATACAAACGGTGTTTACGACTGCAACTGATCCTCCTTAAAATATCAATGCCCAGTTCCATCCACGTTAACCATTTGGAAATAGGAAACAAAAGTAGTGAGAACGATTGAAAGAGAAGGAAGGCGGGAAAGTTCGAGCGTCACTTTCTTGGTTTTCATTTTCCCAACACAGCGTGAACCAAAACAGGCCAGAGTTAAGACAAACCAAAAAAGGAAAAAGTTTTTTTTCTTTGCCTCAATTTTCTCGGTCGCCAGATAAAACATACACCCAAAACACAAAGCCCAAACACAAACTCTACGTACATGACTAGTGAGTGCTTCAGTTGATTTTAACAAAAACTCATCATGAATCTATCCGAAAATGTATACGGTATTACTACTCTTTTCTATTCAAACGAACTGTTCATAAAAAGTACAATCATGATCACGCGTATATAAAAATATTTCAATTAACTATGTTTAGCAATGTCGAATACTAATTTGTAGTTCATTAGACAAGGGTAATTCAGTAATTTCGAGCGGTGTACACGACAATTCTGCTTACGACTGGCTCCCCACCAACTGTATTTTGCATCCGTAATCGCAACGGCATGATTCTTCCCGTTCCCCAACCCCGATATTCTGCTCCGTTCGTTCACAGAACCACAACTGCCTTTTTTTCGAACGGAAATACACGTGGCGGACCATGATGGGCTCTAAGGAGCGGTCCCACTTCTTAATTAATCAATTCATTTAACCAGAGCCGTCAAGACTCAAAACTTGAGGGCAATAGAAGGACTGCCCCCGTTTGTATTCTTATAACGGAGTTTAAAACGAGATTAAGATTTATAGCTCCCGTGGTTCACTCTTCTCTCCGTCCTCCTCACACTATGGACCATCCAACGAAGGAAGAAAAAAACACACGCACTCACACGGTAGTTAGTGAATAATAGCGAAATTGACTAGAGGGAGCCTATTCTGAATTGCTGAAACGGAAACGCCCCCCACCAGTCCTCAGCCTCGTCATCTCCTCCGTCCAAGGCTTTCCCTTTCTAGAACGAAAGCAGCTGCAGAAAAAGCATATTTATTCATAGCCCCAAACTTATCAGCGTACCAGCGGCTGAAATTCCCTTATCTCTGTCATAATATAATTTCATTCCGTTGCAGGAATTTTTTCGTGCAGGGTGATGACGTAGACTCAACCAATGAACGTGGAAAGAGAGGGAGAACTCAAACTGTTCATCAGCTCTTTTTTTTTTTTTTTTTTTTTTTGTTCAAAAAACAACATTTAGGTATAAGAGAAATTAATCGATGGGAAAATACAGAAGTATGCGGAAGTGTAAGGAAATTGGGGAGGTGGCGGTGATGACAAGAGCTCGAGCAGCAGCTTCCGTGTCAGCGAGGGCGGGTAGGAAGAGAAAGGTTAGGTGTAGTGAAGAATTGAGTAGTTCGTCTAGGTCGCTAGTCCAGAAGCTGCGAAGTCGCCGTAGACTTTTCGTGTCGACGCCGGAGAATTCCACGGAAAAGGCGGCTTCTTCAAATTGTAATGGTCAATATGCGTCGTGTTGCTCAAGTAATGGATCAATTGAGCTGGACAAGGACACCTTGAAATTCGTAGATCTAGAGGTAAATAAATTCCCTCTCAAAAAACCTGAATTGTCGCTTTGAACTGAAAATTTCAAAATTTTCGTCTGCCTAGAGATGTTTCCATTCTGTTTCTGTGAATGGCGTAATAAATGCGCATTTGATGGCTTCAATTAATTTTTGTTGCAGGAGGAGGAGGAGAGTGTTGAGGTAGCAACGTCGACGTATGAGTTGGAGTGGTGCACAGAGAGGTAGTTTTTTTTTTTTTTTTTTATTGGGGGCGATACTACTATTGAGTAATTTATATTTAAAATGATGAGGAGTATTTATGTATTTAACTGATTGATTGTCTAGGCCACTACCTCCATTGATCTCTTTGTATTTTTCAAATTTGAAATCTCTCATTTTTGAGTGCTATTCATGTCTCCCTCACTTTACAGGAGAGAAACGATCCCGTCGTCAAGCGAGGTTCGAGTAGAATCAGCCGACATGGATTCAACAGCCAGGCCGTCGTTGTCCCAACAAGCAAATTCTCACCCTCGATCAACCGACGAGAAGATGCCGACTCAAGCTGAACTTGAAGAATTCTTCTCAAAAGCTGAAAAGCATATCCACCAACAATTTGAGCAAAAGTATACAAAACTCTCTCCTTTCACACACGCACGCACACAGTACAAGAGTAGTACTTTAAGCTTCCAAATTCAGGATTTAAGCTGTTGAAGTACTTTTTCTTTCTTTTTGTTTTTTTTTTTTGGGGGTGAATATGCAGGTATAACTTTGACGTCGTGAAGGAGGAGCCATTAGAAGGTCGTTACGAATGGGTTCCCGTAAAGCCATGAGGAGATCAAGTTATGATGACAAAAGCCTAGCTAATTTAATCCTGAACAACCACGAAGGGTAGAAACCACATCCATGGTCGATTGGAGGTTCATTTTCATATAGAAGTATCGGGTAAATCAATTTTAGTTACAGTAGTAATCGGATGGCAAATAGAAGTACTGCTAGTAGTCCTAAATTGACAGTTTTAGTTCAGGAGTTTGAATGTTTATTCTTGGTTTCATCGTAAATCAGGATGATTTGTACAGTTAATTCTGAGTTTCAGCACAGATATCTGCTGGTATTATTTGGTACAGTACATGCAAAAACTGGGTCCAAAAAAAAGAGTAAAAAAAAAAAAACCTCTGGGTATGTTCTAATTAAAATGTGGTTGGTGTGAATAATATGGAGTTATGATGGAATGGTGAGGTTTCTAGATAAAGCTTCTTTCCGGGGGGCAAAACCCAAGTTGAATAAGGGCACTACTTTTGGTTACTTATCCTTCCGCCCTAACCTTTAGCTGTCTGTGGCAGTGGCAGATAGTACGGCGATGGGATCATCCTTCTGACTCTTTTTCTGTTTCAGAGTAATTATGGTATTTTCTTTTCCGGCTGACCTTTGCCAATTAATTTCTCCATCTTTCTCATTCATCTTTCTGCGTCTTTCTCAGTACTCGGCCGTTTTATTTTTATGTTTTTTTTTTCCCGTCGAAATTACTGCTGCTAGAATAAACAGGAAGGGATAATATAATTATAGATTAAAATAATGATAATGCCTGTGTATTGAATAATACCATTTAATGGTACATTCTCCTAAGTGAATTCTGGAATTCACTTATGATTGAAGAATATTTTCTGAAATACCATATCAAACAAATTTGTTGGGCTGGGATGAAAGAGAAATGAAGTGGAGAAGGGAATATTTCGATTTGATACGCCGGAATATGCTGCCCGCGCTGATGTTGGCGGTGGTTGCCGATCCCTTGAGCGGTATATGAACGAACAGGAAAAACAGTTGAGCTTGCAGTGTAAGTTACGGACACGTGTTGAAGAATGGAAAAGATATAAGATGTGACCCCCATGTGGGCGTGCGTGAAAGTGAGACTACTGCTTGGGACGCTCATTTAAATTTAATTTACCCCAATGCACAGGTAAACTACAACATGAATTCTCCAATTATTGTTGCTTCACCAAACGTTTTTCAGACTGTTACTGCCACTAGTTACCGTATCATGTGTCAATTTCAATTCTTCAACTGGGTATGTACGTTCAATTATCCTTCCTTTCTAAAAAAAAAATTCTACTTTTTATTTTGTATAATTTTTTTAGTTTATTAAATATATAATTTTTATTTTTACTAAGTTATTTATTATAATTATTAGTAAAAATAATATAATAATTTGACATAAAGAGATAAAAAGTAAACTATTTTTTAAAAAAAATTTGTAATAGAACTTAAAAAAAAAAAAGCAGATAAAGTGATTGATGCTAATAAGTAGAATATACCCAACGCTCTTCAATTTGTCCATTATGATAGAAACAGAAATAGTAGGGGAAAAAGCAAAATGACCGTTTGAATTATATTTGTGTTTTGAGTTTACAATCAAAATGACCCATACATATTGGTCTATGAGTTTTTTAGTTTATTATTTTTAAAACGAAAATAAATGATCTCTTCTTTTATATTTTATGAATGCATAATTTTAGTTATTCGTCATTATTCTATTATTATTCTGATACTATTCTGTCATTATTTCGATAGAAAAACAAATTAAATAGTGACAAAGAATCAAAATATTACATTCATGAAATGTAAAGATCATTTGTTCTCTTTTTAAAAATAAGAACTAAAAAGTTTATTGACCAATATGTGAATGATCATTTTAATTGTTAACTCTTGTGTTTTTAAGGGTATGTAGGATTAGTGTTTTAAATTATTTTTAAATATATTTTTAGATTTTTAATATATTTTTTATTTTATAATTATTACTTTAAAAAAATATAAAAAATACATTTAAGCAATTTATACACGCCGTAAACCTTTTTCAGTTAAAAATTGTGAGATAATTTTTTTAAAAAATATTTAAACATAAATATATAGAAACATGTTCTCGAATGTAATTTATATACAGTAAAAAAATTTGGTATTTGATTGTTTTTCTGTGTCAATTAGCGGCGCATGCATGAATCTGTTTTTTTATGAAACAGTAAAGGATAAAGGCTCTTTTGGTTTATTTTATCAAAAAGGGAGCGGTGGGGATCGAATTGAGGGTAGTAGGTCAATCCCTAGGAACGGGGAACAGTTGCAATTAAGTCTCCGCTACTACGTTTAATTTAACAGTAATGGTGAAATGTAGGAAGTGGAGTTTGAGGCTATAGTCTACTCTAAGGGGGTGCAGAGAAGGTATGTCACCGGCACGTTTTGTGGTAATGATTGTGCAGGGATAGTAGTAACAGAAAGGGTGGCCAAAAGGGTACAATGCGCAGATTTGGAGATTCGGGCCGGCTTCCCAAAAACTATTTGGTTGTGTCATATGTGGAAGCAAAGCAGAGCGAGGAGGTGTGATTCTTGAGGATGCAATCATATTCGGTACTCACTAGCATAGTTGTTAAACAGTACTGTTGCCATTATTTTATTTAACCCAACAAACAGATATGCTCTGCTCTTCCTGATGCTTCGGCAAAGATGTATTGACTACTGCAGTATCCTAAGAATTGCTTCCTTATGTGGAATTGGTTTTTTTTTTTAAGGATACAGTGTTTTCAAACGCGTTTAGTATTTTTTAAAATAATAATAATAAAATTATAAATTATAAAAATATTTTAAAAAAATACAAAAATATATTTTGAAATGTTTAAATTCACTTTTTGTTATTTTATTTTCTCTAATATGAACATGTATTAGTTTACAAACTACTTAAAGTTTAATTTGATTAAATTTAAAGGAAAATAACAGTGTTTTGACAGATCCAGCTATTGTTCCAGGTATTGCACGTGAAGGAGATAAGCCATTTTCGCAATCTGAGGGGGGATGAGATTTAGATTACTTAAATAAGCAGACAAATAAGTAATGGTGTCATTTTGTGGTTTAGAATCCCAACGATGCTTTGAAAATGATAAAAGCACCAACTACTGTACTAATTCAACGCTTTGTTAAATTAGAATGCCCGACCAAAAATTGTAACCAGCGGCTGCCATACTTAGTGGACGTTTTAGCTGCTCATCTGCATATACTTTTAGTACTTATTAATAATGTTTATTATTGTTAGTGAGCCACAATATAGGTGTGTATGCCAGCATCACTTGCTACTTACCAAGGTGTATTCTTCTTTGGATCTGGTGATTTTTTTAAATAATGAAGTGCAATGGAATGGTGGAAGTTTGGGGGGTACACCAATCGCAGAAATTTATGGGCTTATATGGATTTCAAAATTTATTTTCACATAAAAAACAAACTTTACAGGCCTTTATTAGTTAAGGAAGAGAGGAAGATCTGCATATCAAAAAATGGGACAGTCTAAAACTTTTTTGTGAAGCTAACATGCTCGACTATTTAATATCGACTCTATCTGATTTTAGCACAAAGAAAATTGAAAAATATTGTCTGCAAAGGATTGAGTTTTTGGCCTGGGGCTGACAAGAAATTTTTTTCTCTTTTGAAACTTGTGACTTGCACTTTAAAACTTCTTTTCCTGTTTATGGTTATAAGTGCCACGATCCCAAAAAGGGGTAACTTCGTCATTGTCTGTGAAGCGGAATTCCAATAAGCAGTATTAACTTTCTAGAATTTGCGACCGCAACTAAGAAAAACTATCGCTGATTTAATTCAGTAGTTCGAGAAATATATTTTAAATATAGATTACATCTGCATAAAGAAGCAAATATATATGTTATGTTAAAAAAATAAAATAAATTAAATATATGAAATATTTTTTTGTAGTGAACACTGGAATCTGCAGTTTTCAAATTTAGTAATGGAACTTATGTTTGTACAGCTAATATTATTGATCGTATCAGGCGTATTTTTCTTCCTCTTTATAAAAAAAAAAAAAAAAAAAAAAGCCTTTTACATTGAACTAGTGAGTAGCCCACTTGGAACATCGGAGAAGAAGGCCCCCTTACCCTTTTTATTTTTATGCACCGTTGTTTAGACCCACGAAAGAGTTTCCGGATGGGTTTCTGGGTTTTGGTTTGATGTTGTACTAGAAAACAATGTACCACAAGACCATTAAATCAGTGAGGGATTTGGTTACTTTTGACAAAACGCATCAGCCACAAACAGCAATTTTATGCACAAGAATGCTTGCTTTCTCGAAGAATTTACCCAACAAAAGCATACACTAGTAGCAAAAATCCTTTACTACTTTGCAGTTAGACAATGCAAAAGAAGCAAAAATGTTCCTTCACACCATGTTAGGGGAAGCAATCACTCGGGCGGATGCTGATCTGACTGGGTAAGATGCAGAAGAAGCAGTGTTCTGTTCCTTTGCCACGGAGTAAACGATCAGCGTCTTCACAACATGCCGGAATTTCCTTCTGTAAGTAGGGAATTTCGAAATACTTCTTATCATTCCACTCATCCTACCAAGAAGCAACATTTTCGTGGTCAGTTAATGAGCTCAATGCTAATTTTTCTTACTTCCCATAAAACCTAATGCAAGTAAGAAAGGTCAGAAACAAAATCTCTCACCTCCTGCTGATGCCTTCAATCTGAGCAGCTTTCAGAGTGCCTTGAGGTATCAAACTGCCATTTTCCCAAGCCTTCAAGCGTTCGGTATCTTTTCCATAAAGAAGACTTTTCTCCAAGAACTTCATCTCGCTTTCTTGGAGTTGTATTACTCGTATCTGTTCTTTGAGGACCAAAATAGGATTGAAGAACCAGTCAAACAATCTGTCATGCGGTCGATTCAGGTGGGTAATCTCAAGGCCATCAGGAAGTAATAGACCATCTGATCCTGCATTAATGGAGTGCAAGATAGTCTGCAGGAATGAGTAACAAGGCAATCCAATATCTATGATGGGGGCTTCGTTGCCATTTTTGGCCTTCAACCAACCATAGAGGTCGGCTGGATTTATCACATTAGCATCCAACAACTCTTTGCCCCTCACTTCACATGACTTCATCATGTTTCCCCACACCTGCAGCATTTGAAGGGAAAAATAAGGTGCTGCATTATTCTTCCCCATTAAAGTAACAAGCGACTAGAAATGGATGAAATTGGAATGAAGTTTTAAACTTGCAATATTACTTGTTATATCATTTAGCAACAGCTTAACTTAATTCACAATTCCCTTCATGATATAGTGTTTAAAATGGAGCAGGATAAGCCATTTTTATGAGCCAAAAGCAAATCCCAGGGATTGGGTATGGCAGTAAGGCTGTTATGCAAGTCGAATATGGATCTTTTAACTTCTTTTGTTGACTAGGGTATGCTCCCTGCCCCTATGAGCTAGCCAGCAAAGCCTATTAGAGGATGTAAATCATACTAGGCAAGCCCTGTGTGGCAAGCGAAAGACCGAGTGGCAGCCCGGAGATTTGAGCGAATATGGGTCTTTTAACTGCTTAAATCATAATTACCCAAAACAATCAACAGCTACATGTGCAATTCTGCAGTCAGTGATGTCTACTGCATGAAATTTCATTGGCTATATACTATTCAAGTTCCAAATGTCCTACCATAAGCTACCACAGACTCCAAGGAAGTCGAGATATTAAATTCACAATAAGATTCCATACAAGGATTATGTGACTTAAAGAGGAAATTTAAGAAGTGCTTTGATATGACCAACTTAAGATAGCAGGGCATGAAAAGTAATAGAATCACAACTAGTTCAATTTCTGTTCTCCATAATGTGAATCCTCAAGATGATCCTCCCAAACAGCACCCCCAAAAAATAAAATAAAATACTCAGGGTAAAACATTAGATTGAGATCAATACAAGTTTGTCAATTTTACACCATAAATTAATTAAATGTTGGAAAGTCTTTAAAATTTAAATTATCATGCATTTGCGTCTATACATAAAAAGCATACCTGCACCATTTTCACTTCATGTATGGCCTCCCTCACTGACCTTGATGATGTCAATCTCGGAACAATCATAGATGGTGCTTCCGTTAGAACAGAGCCAAATTTTGCTTGTACTGAAGACTTCTGATCAGTAGCAAGTTCTGATGAGTTGGATACTTTCTTCTTTCTGTACCGGGGCCTGGCTGAGGAAAAGTTCATTAGTACTGCAGGAAAGGGCTAGCAGAAACAAGTAATTCAAAGCATTTTTTACCAACTAGAAATAAAACTACAAAACTAGAAGAACAAAGCGCGATTGAGCTGGTTACTTTGGAATGATGGATCCCTCTCGAAGATAAAGCCAATCATTTGTGTACTCATCGAATTCCGCAACCATAGCAACTACATAAGCTATGCCTCTCTTGAATGACCTTTCCTACATAAAATGATGGAGAAGCCACCGACAGAATTAAACTTCCAAGTGACAAGGCAAAAGAATACCGATTAATGGCGGAATAACAAACCTGATACACAACTACGGAGGCATATAATCCAATGAAAAAGCTGGTGAAAATGGTCGCAATAATGCTGCCAATGACAGCAAGAGGCCAGAGAAGGATGGTCAAACCAGCAATGGGGATGCAAGCTGTTTCTAAAAATGGCCCTTCACGGCTGATTAGATCATGTATCAATCTCTGCCAGCCTTTGAACAACATGTACGGGCTCTTCACAACGGCAATAGCTGTGTACAGAGGGATTTCCACAATCAGCCCCACAAGGCCAGCAACAATACATCCTGGAATGTGGATGAGCCTGTAGGATTATTTCAAGCAAATGGACCTTAAGAATGAAATATTGTAAATATCCTAAAAAGCAGTGCAGCAAAATTTACAGGATCAGCACCGATGAAAGCAAACAGAAAAATATAATCTTCTCTCTTGGATTCAATCCAGATAACATGACCATTAGCACATTACCTGAGAGGTTCAATCCCCTCTGAAGAGGGGGATTCCCGCAATTCTTTGAGGTAAAGTGGGTAAGAATGATAGCATAAATCAACAAAATCTCGAACCACTGTGCAGCTTCCTTTGATAGTGCCCCAAGTTCCATCCTAAACATTCAGAACGGGAGAGCATGAGTGAGCCAGGGCCAAAAACTGGAGTAAATAAGCTGGAGGTGGAACGTTAAAAACAGAGAACAAATCTATAATTTCTACCACAGCGCAATGGAAGAACTTCTTGGACTCGTCATCATGTCTGAAGGCCTCAAAAGCCGAAACCCAAGGAGTGAAAAACCCGTACCCCACCCCCACAAGAACACTTGCAGCTATGCTCAAACCCAACCAGATGCCAAATAAGGCAGGCAAACCCAAAAAGAAAGCAGCTTTCAAAGGCGCATCAAACCTATTAGTCCTGTGAATAGAAGTAGGAGGTAAAAATTAAGAACCAACATAAAAATTGGCATCCAGCAACAAATTCCAAGACCACAACGATATCGTACTACAAAGCAATAAATGTCGAGAATCCAGAAACCAGAGTTATTAGTACTTGTAAATAGTGTAGGCAGTCCAGACAACATGTGCTGGAAAAAGGCCCAAAATCACCCCAACATTCCCTATTATCAGAATTAGACCAGCAACTGGACCCACCAGCAAACCTGAACCACCCACAAACCGATCATCAACATACACAGAACACCAAAGATTACAACTTGATCAAAACACGTGTAAAACGTTAAGAAACTCAAAAAAGATACGAACTTTTGAGGGCTCCTAAAAAGAGAGCAGCACAAAATGCAAATATTACATAAAGGCTCTTCAGACAATCTTTCAAGTGTTCTTCAGGCATGTTTGACCGATATTAACTTAAAAGAGAGTAAAATTACAAGGGAACAAAAAAAGAAAAGAAAAACTCTTGCAGAGAAAGAATGGCAAGGCACGACCCAACTGGGATTTTCAAGCTCCAAACAAAGTTTGCGAATTATTATGAAGAACAAAAGAATATCTAAAAGGAGAGAAAGCTCGGCTGCTACATGACATAAAAAAAGAGTTGCCAAAAAAAAACAGCAGACAACAGAAGGGCTTTCAGGTCCAGAGCCAACCAAAATCGAACAGCAATTACTGTACAAAACACGCCAGAATAAAGTGTTTAAGGGGGTGATGAAACTATCCAAAAAACAAAAAATCAAAGAATTCAAGAAAATACAGTGACAACGGAAATGGTCCGTCACATGGAAAGTGACACCGATATAATAGTGAGATTAACAAAAACAAATTAGCCAAATTTTGTTTAGTTGTATTAGTTTGACAGCTGATTTTTTTTCCACGACCATGACACTACATTGAAGGTAAAACGTGGATGCTGCTCTGGCTCAGCCTACAAGGCGAAATCCCATTATATTTTTGTCAACGTCTCGTGTTACTACGGGGCCTGTTTTCCTTCCCATACATTTTTTATGCTTTATTTTTTTTTCTTTCTCGAATTTAATGATCTGTTCATATGATTTTCTTGATTCTAACTGGATAACCGACTCTTTGGTCAAAGTCAAAACACAACAATAGTTGACACTTTGTCCAAAAGGCATGGAATAATTAATCGGTATCCATAATTTTCTTACCTCTCAAGCCTCCAAATATTTGGAAAAAAAAAAAAAAGCCTCCAAATATTATTCTCTTTTTTTTTTTTTATAAAAAAACTCAAATTGCTTTGGTCAAAAGAAGGCTGCTCCTTGTACAGTTGTTTATTTATATTTTACGTGCACACTATTTTTGTTACAAAGAATACTCGTAATATATTAAAAAAAAAAAACACTCAAATTGCATACGTCAAAAGAAGGCTGCTCCTTGTACAGTTGTTTATTACTCGTAATATATTTTGATGACTTCAATTAACTGTCATGGAGGATGTCACCCTGCCAATAATTTGAATTACTTTTCAATTTTTTTTTCATTATTTTTATAAAATACCACACTATTAAAATGGGAGAAAAATGAACACAAATCATAACTAATGAAAATCGAATCCCACATTTAACAATTTGAAATATCCAAACCACATTAATGAAATGAAATGGAATGGTCCAAATCTATCTTATCCATTTTACTTTTCAAAACTTTTTCTTGTGTCGAAAACTACTTGCAAGACAAATATTCTCTAAAAGCATTATACATTTTTCATATTTATCTATTCTATATAACCAATTACTTTTGTCTAATAGCTAATCCAATTAGATTCGATTTTAAATCGAAAACAAAACTTTTGATACATTTTATCACATTGAAATATGACAATAGTAATGAATGTATGGAGTGATAGTACTAGGTAATACCATATTGTGCCATTTGTTTAACGTTTACAAATTTCCACCTTGTTACCAAGTCGGTGAGAGAATTGAAAATTTGGAACTGGTCCAATTGAAATCATATGAATTGGTCAACATTTTTTTTTTTTGGGACCAACCCGTTATGCAATATCGTGAATGTTATCACAAGTTATACTATAAAGAAAAAACTTTGGTATTTTCAAAGTTAAATTAATACGATTTTCAATTTTTGACCGTGCCCAAGAGGCACTTCTCCGTTTGTCTAATCGCCGACCGTCATCATCATCAATAATGCCAACGCCCCCTGCTGATAATGACAAAGAAGCCCATTTGCTCTAAACACTGTAGCAGTGTGATATTATGTTGGGCCTAAGGTTTAACACCTAAACTAACCAGAGCCTCCAAGCGCAGGTAGTTGTTCATTACATGGATTAAAAAAAGCCTTTTAAACTGACCCATTGCTATTTTAAATGAAATCTCAGTCCAACGGCCTTCGTACCTAACCGCGTTCGCTGTGGGACAGTAAGAATTTCCCATGGATCCACCCCTTCCTCCGAGCGCGGTCCTAACCCAGAAAATGGTCCAAAGTCAACACGACAAAGAAATGTAAAGATTCTGAAGAACCGAAACAACGAAAATCCATTCCATTCCTGCTGATCTTTGCCTACTTCCAGAAGTTAGAAAACGAAACGAAGAGAAGAAGGAAAGGTTGACTGGCATTGTTAGGACAACCTCAAGAGCACGAAATATTCTGGGCTGTTAGCGTTGTCTGCTGACATTCTCAATCTGCGATTCAGCTGGAGACAGTAACCCCCAAATCCCTAGTAATATATTTGTCAGCATATAGAATCCTGTAAATCAGATGCTTAGATCAAGAAGCAATGGGATTGGTGTGGTGGTAGGAGCAGTTGTTTTAGCTGGCTATTTGGGAGTTTGGGTCTGGAATTGATTGAATACTCGCAATGGTGCGATCTACCTTTCCCTTAATCTCCCGACGAAAGAACATGTCGAGGTTTGTTTTGTTCTTTTGGGTAATAATTCCGTTAACCAGCAGCTACAATTCCAACTCTCGTGCCGTCACGGGGACGACCAGAGCGGGTCAAACCATGCCGCTCCCCTGGAAGAGGACTGCCGAGAAGCAAATAGAAATCCCTTCTGACAATTTTTCAGTATTCCAGTTCTAGATCTAGGGTAACACCGAGGAGTATTTGTCGTCGTCGTTTTTCCTTTTTCCGGTTGCTTGCATGAGGTCAGGCGCGAAGGGTAAACAGAAACTCCCAGTGGAAAGATATTCTGGCTCTTAAATCTCGTGACTGACAATGCCCCTCTTGTAATCTTGATTCAGGCTCATCTTTATGATGGATATCTGATGGGCTAAAATAATACCAGCGCAGTTCCATTGCGTTACATGTTCTTGATGAATTATTTACCAGTGCTATGAAGGATTCGGAATTTATGCATTGTTCAGTTCGTGTACATAGGTTCATATGACCAGATAACGTTGCTGGGAGTCCTTTTCAATGTTTACATTTGAGTTTTGACTTGTAAGTTTTGGTCTTTATGTCAATTAGAAAAAACGTGCGTAGATGTTGATATGGACTGCTCCAGCATTGTTACCGCTCGTTTGGTGGAGAAACCAATAAAAGTAAAACACCACCTCTTGAATTTAAGATGCCAAGCCCCTGACTAAATTTAACCGAATCTTATGTTCTTCTCTGAGGAAATATATAGTAATCAGGATTCACGGAAGGGTGAAGCACGAGTATTTCTGATTCAGTACTTCCTCTTTTTCATCCTCAGGTATCATTTTCTTGGTAAATTTGTACAGACAGGGCAACAATTCCCCTAATAATAAAAGCGTTACTGTTACCAGGTGGAAACTGCTCAATATCGAATCCTGTCAATTTTGATTTGGAAATGAACTCCTGCCAAGAATTCCAGAGTTAATGCTCGGATTCTTTGAGTTTTGTGGTCAGTACTAATGACTGAAACAAAGATCACAAGCCCCCACCGATCCATTTGGAATGGAATGATAAACCCGAAGGAGAAAAAATAAAAATCGAATACGAAAATAAAACTTGAAAAAAAAAAAAAAAAAAAAGAGGAAAAGAACGGGCGCATTGTGAATTTTGTCTGACCCACGCACCGCACCCACATCTCCCCAGGATTTCGCATTTTGCCTTTTCTCTACTCTTCCTTCCTTTCCTACATTCATTTCCTTCGCACGTCTCTAAATACTATAGCGAGTAAATTACATAGCAGTACAATTTGTGTATAACGAGCCCAACTTGAATACATTTATCTTCCTGGTTTATTGTTATTGGTTCACAGCTTTGATTTTTCCAGAGATGAGATTGAAAATAAAGCAAGTGCAGCCAAGTCCTGAAGTCCAAAATCAAGAGAACCACGTTGTTGTCGTGGGCACTGGTATTGCTGCTGCTTCTGATCAAGAGGAAGTCCTGAAAATGGCGACTGTCAAGGAGGAGGAAGGACAGGACTTTGGAGAATGGTCAATCTCTGAAGGGAATAATAATAATACGTCCAACCCTGAAAATAATAACCCACCTGAATTGTCTCCAACCACTCCCTCCGTAGCCCAGTCCCTGGTTCGGTCATTTTTCTATTCTTTCCTTCTCTATTGTTCAATATGCTGGTCGATTTGTTCTAATTTGTGTTAGATCTGGTTCTTATTGACAGGGTAAAAGGAAGAGGAAGCCTAAGGAGCTGATTGACGAGATTTCGCCAGTTCCTTTCAGGAGGAAGAAGAGGCTTCCTTCTGTTTCTAAATCTGACCACGTAAGGCATCGTCCTGTTTATATTAACCTAATCGTTTATCCACCTGGAAGGTTTATCTTTGCGATTGGCATACGGGCCCTAAGCTGTGTCTTTTGTCCCCCCTTTGAGGATGCTTGCAAATTTTCTCTTACCATATTGCCTGTTGGTTTTGCTGGATTAAATGTTTGAACTTGGAACTTGCAAATCTTTCGACTTGTCAGGTTAAGTAAAATGTTCATGCGAGGTGTCATGGGAATTCGATTGAGATTTTTTACAGGGGCCCAATGTCTGGTTGTTTTCTAAAATTTGAAACTGATTCAGGCTTTGCTAGATGCTAAGGAAAAACATTGTGTGTTCATTCCCCAAGATTAGCGAACACCTTAACTTCCTCGACCTCAGATGCTTTATACTGTGCTTGAACCATATACTGGACATTCTTTTCCACGAAAGATGTCTTGCAATCTTCAATTGACATGTGGAATGGCTTAGGCGCTCAGTGCATGTCACCCAAACGGAAAGTTACTTGTACAATATAGATGTCTTGAAAGTTATACGATTTTATTATTCTTCTGGTAAGTACTCATTAGGAGAAGTTGTTTGTTTTTTAGTTTCTTGATTTCTGTGACTTTTGGGAGGAGTGTGTGTGGGGAAGATGGTTACGCAGTACTTGGGGCTAAAGATAAATTAGGACAGCTGATTAGGATGGAGGACTGAAGCAGTGCAGATTTGGCTTAGGGACTTCTTTTCCTATAAAAGTGAACTTGTAATTTCAGTTTAATGAGTACTTAACAGCACAACAATGGGAAGAAAATTTTGATACACATGCACATTCGAATGTGTATTAGGCTCAGTACGAACTCAAGTTGAGATGTACTTGGTGATGTTGCACTATCTGATCACCATGAGGAGATTGAATTCAAGAGAATGGAATGAAGTTGAACCTTGGTGAGACAAGCTCAGTAGAGAGTGGGTTACTCAACAAAAGAACTCCAGAACAAGTTGTAAAAACATGGCTCAATATAAGTAGGAAATAGTTTTTCTTGGTCTCCCATTGTATTGGTTGTGATGCATTTTGTCTTCCTTGATATGCCATCAACCTCTTAGAAGGAATTGCTTTTGGGTTCTTTTATCTAGATAACCTGGAACTTGAAATGGAAATGTGTTTGCTTCATGATTTTGGTGTCATGATGAAGAAGAATGGAAGGATATGCTCTCTTTCTTTTTTAAAAGAAAAAGTAGGACACAGTCTTGGAGAAACAATTTACTCTCATAATCAGTTATAGATACATGCTTACTCCATGCTTACATTGCAGATGATCATCAGGTAACTCTTGTATATGTGTGTGCTAATCATACTCCTTTCTAGCTTCTTTAATCCTTCACATAGTATTTTAATCTGATTTCTGTTTCTCTCCTTTGTTGACAAAGATGTTCCATTTGCATTTATACTAGTGATGCAAAAACAAGAAAAGTCTCTGTTTATGGATAGAAATAACTGCAAAATTTGCATGTTTTGGTTGGACATGGTAACGTTGCCCCTAAACGAAGTCTAGAATGACATCTGTCTGTACCACCAATTTATCCTGATTGATATATTTCTCCAAAACATGGTTAAATCCTATATGTTTGCCTGAACCTTTTTTCGCTTTATGGTATTTACCATGAAATGGGAAAAATTAATGGTTTCTTCAGCAGGCACTACCTGATGGTGGAAGAAAACATCCCAGGTTAGTTAGGTTCCTAAATTATTAAATTTGTTTTTCCA
Source organism: Gynochthodes officinalis (assembly GCA_020080225.1). Taxonomy (NCBI): domain Eukaryota; kingdom Viridiplantae; phylum Streptophyta; class Magnoliopsida; order Gentianales; family Rubiaceae; genus Gynochthodes; species Gynochthodes officinalis. Next base: position 34,223,416 of record CM034621.1, on the reverse strand, counting down.
ATTTTTTTGCTTTTGCGTAAGTCAAAATGGTTCCTTGGCTTACATAATGCAGTAAGCGGGAAAAGGCTGGAGATGATGGACCAGGCAACCTTGTCATAACACCACCCACAATGATTCGAGCACAGGAGGTTCAATCAAGTTTAGGGAATGAGTATCCTAGTTTTGTAAAATTGTTAGTCAGATCACATGTTGCTAGTTGCTTTTGGATGGTAAGCATTCTTGAAAATGATTTGAGCTAGAATTCTTATACTAAAATGCATCTGGTAGGACTGTAGCATCTGTTTATGTCTTAACTTTTTTGTTGCAGGGCCTTCCTGTGCCATTCTGCAAGGCACATCTACCAAGAAAGGACTGTGTAGTGGTTCTCGAAAATGAAAGTGGGGAACAGTTTGAAATCAAATACATTTCAGAAAAGACAGGACTCAGTGCAGGATGGAGAAAGTTTGTTGCTGCACACAAATTGGTTGAGGGAGATGTCTTGATTTTCCAATTAATTGGGCCTACCTCATTCAAGGTGCAAGAAGATTTTTCCCTGGTTAAACCTGTTGTGGTTTATTGCTTAATCTTGTGTTAATTCTAAACTTACTAATTCTAAATTAAAAGGACTGGTGCAAGAGTAATGTTTAATGCATATGTGGTGTGGGTAGGACAAAACTTTGTTGATATTCCATACTCATGGCATGACTTGCAGCCAATAAAACAAGGTAGCTTTGGGAAAATCTTGTCAGCATGTCTAACAGTTGCTGTATTTGGTGCCTTGGACAAGTATTGTTCTGTAGATGACTGTATTGTTTTCAACTATGTATATTATTCTGATCATATGCATGATCATTTTGCAGGTGTTGGTAATAAGGGCTAATGATTTAACCGAGGTTGATGGTGCACTTAGCCTTTTAAATTTGGACACACTTGCTAAACAAAGTGATGCAATTGGTTAGTTGATTATCTGCTAATAACAAAATTTCATATCCACACAAGCTTTTGCACTGATTATTTTTTGTTGTCGATGTGATAAAATTGACATAGTGGAGGGAACTATGGATGTTAGAAACAAGAAGAAAAAACGGCCAAGGTCTCTTCCTCTGACTGTGGTGCAAAAGAAGAAACAGAAGGCTGGCGTGTCAGGATCAATGATGCCCCATTTAGGGCCATTGGAAGAACAGTCTGGAAACGACAGTGATGAGGTTGCTTCAGAAGTTTCGGAGGGTTCCAAGTTGTCAGCAGATGCTCTACGTTTCAGGGACATTAAAAGCTTTGAGGACTTCCACATTATGGTGAATGGGGTATGCATAGATTCTGAACTTCCTGAACACATAAGAAGAAAATATTATGAGCTCTGCTGCAGCAAGAATATTTTTCTTCATGAGCGCTTTCTCCCTGGGCTTCACTATAAGTTGGCTGCTGGTATGATTTTTGAAGCTGTCAGCACTGCAGATGCCATTAAAGCTTGCAAGGTAACGACCTCCAGAAAGGACTTTGAGAAGTGGGAGAAGTCTTTGAGGTCTTTTGAACTTTTGGGCATGAATGTGGGATTTCTACAAGCACGTCTGCGCAGGCTGCTTAGTCTTGCATTTGAATTTGACGGGGCCTTGGAGACAAAACGTTACTGGGAGTCTAAAAGTGAACGAGCTTCCACAGAAGATGAAATAATAAAGCTTGAAGGCAAACTCGTGGAATTGAGAGAATTGGCCGAGAAACAGGATGCTGATATAGAGGCACTGAAATCAATGGCTGAGAATTATGAGCTGATGTTCCAGGAAGAGGTGAATGCCCCGTGGTAATTGTTTCAGTAGTTCTGTGTCCTGCCATGTTCTTCACGCATCTGGGGAAGGAAGAAGAGTTAAGATAGTTAATACATCTGAATTTGTTACTGAAGAGCAGTTTAGAAATATCAACTGTAGCTTGTCAATTTTTAGGTGTTGTGAATTTTGAAACTTTTTTTATACGTGGAGATCTCCTTAGAGCAATAGTTGTTACCCAAACTAGACTATCTTGGGCGGGTTGGCTAGGACCTTTTATGCCTAAGATGTGTATGCGGTGTGAAGGTGTGTGTGTCTGTGGTCTATTTTCGACAAAATCACAAAGTGGCTATACAGCCTAAATCATTAAAAAGCCGAATATATCCGTATAGATTATTATGGCTGGTTAATTTCTGTGCATAAGTTTGCTGATAAATTAAATGGAATAAAATAAGTTCTTGTACCCAACAAGATAAATCAGCTATAAATCAAGGTAAACAAGTTTTCTTTTAACCTTTGCTTTCTGGGAGTTTAATCTGTTTTCCATTTCTGGCGATTTCTTTCATAATCGAATTTCATTTTGGGAGTAAAGTTCGCATGTGCCAGGCCAGTTCTATGAACATTTACAGATTTACTACACCAGTGATTGACAAACATGGTCAGGCCTGTTCTATTTAATATTTACCATTACCAGTGGTTGATAAGGGTGGTCGGACCTAAAACTTTTGTCTTGCACCCTTGACTAAAGCACAAGATGGGACAATTGACAACCATTAATTATTTTTGGCATAGACCCAGAGCCTTGGCTTCTCTGGCTGCGCATCATCTGGGATGGGTGGCGTGGGGAAAGGTTTGTGACAATTGAGTTTCTCCAGCAACATGATAGAGAAGGAAAAAATGGAGAAACAGTGACAAGCCAAGATTCCTGAGAAGTGAGTTACGAGCACGAAGGTTCTTGAAAGCTTTATCCGACTAAAATACTATCACTACTACTATAACTACTGCTGTAATTTGACCACTCAAAAACCAGGTTTACATCGGAATTAATGCCCATTTGCAATTTGTCAGATTTAGTGAACTTATTATTAGGGACTTGGGAGAGAAGTAGACTATTGGTACTAATTTATTTCCGTCCCCTGTGCTCTCATCATGTTATATTTTGCCACAGTCACAGCAATGACTTAGCTGTCATGTTTGACTGCCAGACTCCTTCCTTCTCTATGCAGTTTGCACACTGCACTTGTACTTGTTCATTTCATCTCATCATTTGGCATTCCCATTTTCTGGTACCATCATTTAGGAAGAAAATTTGCCTCTTCAGAAGTTTGATTAGTTTACTAATTGAATTAGTACTTTCGCTAATGCGTTGAGAAAGATGAACAGAGAGTACATGGTGAAAAGAAAGAGCTCAACAGAGAAAACAAAAACACTCTTTAACTGAAAATACTTTCTGTACAGAAAGCAGCGGAACCCACATCTATCTTCTACAAGAAACGAGAGAAGAAAGATGAAATCAAAAGCACCAAAACTACTCAGAATTGACCGCGAATCAAATGTTAAATCCAATCCCACTAAATTTATATTACTACAGTTTCTACCCACAGCCCACGAGTCCTACCCACTCCCGAAAAATACTACTACCACTTGAACAAGTCGGTCTACAATCCACCATCCCAGCACTGTAACACAATTTCATCATGAATCGTCATTCTACTACAACCGAAACTGATCCTGATTTATGTTGGAACTTGGCCCTCCATCGTTCAGCATTTCCTGCATCTACAGACCATCGCGTGTATCAGTGCCTAGCTCATTAGTGGAAAGGAAATAATAGCGTGCCTAATTATGCTGCAAAGATTAAAGATTTATTTACCTGTGAAGGCTTGCCTGCAGGATGAATTTCTTCATGAAGGAAAGAAGACCTCTTTAAATCCGCAGAACTTTCACCCCTCTCAATCTTTCTGGATCCAATGTGAGCCTTCTTCAGTCCTAGGAAGCCTTTCCACCTCGTGTAACTCTTGGGAGGCCTCAGTGAAAAATCATCATCGTCATCTTCAACCAGCAGTTCATCCCTAAGGGTGGTTTTCGGGAACTGATTGCCAGTACAACTTTCTTTCAATGGCAAAAGCTTCCCCTGTGAGAAAAGCTCATCAGCACTCATCATGGAGTAGTTAGTCACAGAAAATTCAAAGTCTGAGGAAACTGGTGCATCCCTGTAGGACCTAACCATATGTGGATGAGAAGAATGAGGTGCAGATTCAACGAAATCATTTGAGAAAGAGATTCTGGGGCTGATTGGAGCCCCAAGGGGCGGTTTGCGTTCGTTGTTCTGGTTGTACATGTCTAAGCATGCCATGGAACAATTCAGGCCAACATAAGGTAGGGATTTGAAGAGTAAAAAGTTGAACCAAACCCTCCAATTAATCTTAAGGGACCCTCACTCTGGGCTATAGCACGGCAACATGTCACTATTGGGCGATGCTTGTATTTATACCCGATGATAAGGGGACCTTTGCATGCCCTTAGATGGAAAAATGGAATCTCAGTTTGGCCCTTGAAATACTACAAATTTTTGTTTTGCACTTGAGAGAAGTGGATTTTTTCCCCTTCTTTTTTCTTTTCTTTTTTAAACGTAATTCTCACAAATTTTTTGAATGTGCTTCTCTATGTCCTTTGATGTTTTGATAAACAAAACATCTTATAGAAAGAAATTATCTTGCCCAAAAAAATATATAAAGAAATTCCCTTCATGTAGAGATCTTTGTCAATTTTATGTAAATCATTACATGAACTTAACTTCTACAAATTGCTTTAAATTGTATATAGAGATATTAGTTGTTTTGTTGAAGCTTCAGAGTTCATAGACAATATGGTTGGAAAAATTTTGAGTGACACAATTATTCAACTTTCAGGAAAATTCCCTTTAGACCTCTTGTGCTGCTGTGAAGGGACACTTTCCCTCTTTGTGGTTTAAAGAGGTCAAATTTTCTATATGCAACTTGGACTAAATTAGAACATCGACAGATTTGGTCCTAGGTCACATTATATTGTTATGAAATTACCCTTTCATGCATCAATTTATTTGGAAATTAAAAAATTGAATAATTTTCTTTTATGTGAAAATTACCCCAATAGTGTCTTCCACTTGATAATTTATGGATAAATACAGAACCTTTCATCTAAGTTGAAATCAATGTAGAGAATGATGCTTTTAGAACAAAATAATGGGATTTCAATAACATTTCATTTTCACTAGCATATTTAGTAAGCATATTTACTGACATGTAAATCTATTAATTTTTCACTTTAATCCAAACCAAATGGAGGAAACTTGAGTTTTTCAAACCAGGAGAGGGGAGAAGTGTTCCTCCCAAAATTACAGAGGCTCAAGGGAAATTTACCCCTTTTTAAGGGGAGGACTGAGGAGTGCAATTAACAGATAAAACAAGCAAGAAAGGTTGCTAGCTATTTCTTGTAGTGTTTTTTTATTGGACTACATGAGTATCATGTCATGATGTGATAGTTATTGTCATTGCATGTTAATTTGGCATTGAGTGATGATGATCCTGATGGCCAAATCTTGGTTTAGAATCCAGATCCTGGTCAAGGTTTGGCCTCGTGGGATTGCAGCCAAATTGTCATTTCACCACTAACGCTTTAGTGCTTCGTGCCGGACATTCTGTGCATCTCGCAGTCGCAGCTTCACGAATTCAGAAATAAGATTGCTCATGCAAGTACTACTACTAGATTTTTGACCAGTATCACATGCATCATATTTTATAATTTTCTCTTATTCCCTTTTTCTTTTTTTAAAAGGTTTTTTGGGGTGAGTTTTGTTGTCTTTTGTCGTGCATTATAAATGTCCATTGGAGTCAAACTGGTCATCCCTTCTGACCATTAGAAGATAGGAGTATGAGTTACGTGTCTGCTGGACAATACCTTTAAACTCTTTGATTGACAAGCATCGAAATTTTGACAGAATTTCAACTTAAAGTTTTGCATTGGTGAATCACTACGTTACCAAGATTGCACTCAAACTCTTCATCATGCATCGAATGAATGCACCTTAAAATCAAATGTGTTGCCCTCATAACAAATCAAATGCTTTTGGTTTGTTAAAACTCGAAGCAACCGAATATACTAGTACAAGTGGATAAGAGCAAAGGCAGTATTGGTCAAACTTTCACCAGACAGTTTGCAAGTTGATTCTTTTGAGGCATTTTATTATCATACACAATAAGGATATATCATGTATTTCTTTGACAAAGGGATCTAGGTAAGTATTTTTTGTGTCTCTATATACTTTTCAAGGCAAGAAATTAAGTTGATGATGACCCACAGTTGTTTGTGTGAAAAGGTTATCCTATCTGAATGAGAGATCAAATACATTACCCATCTTGATCTTGAATTATATGGTAAAAACTCATAATTAGCTGTCAAAATTGCATGAGAATAAATTAGTAGAATTGGTACAAGGTTTTTTTTTTTGAATGACTATATTCTCCTACAAACATTGGCAAGTACCATAGTACAGGTCCTACAGGATATCTAGATGAGCATCTACAGATACATTCCAGATAAGGCCAGAGGACCTTGAGGTTGTGGCTGCCAGAATTCCAACATGTTTACACTACCAGAATCACAGAGAAACAGAGAAACAGAGAAACAGAGAAACAGAGAAACAGAGAAACAGAGAAGAAAAGGGATGGAAAAGGGCTAAGATGAGGGAAGGGAGAATAATTTTTGAAACGCAAAAATATTTTCATCAGATGAATAGACACGAATGCACATGTTAGCATTAATATATATACTAGTTATTACTACTACTTTCTATCCATGCAGACATCATTTTCTTCTCATCTCAGCTCATCTTAAGCTCATGCAAACGATTCATGAAATGCAGGGAATTTAATTTAAAGGTACAAACAATGAATTGGTAAAGAAAGAGTGATGGAGTAATGAGTATAAATATGAATATGTCGTGTACCCAATTTTAGGCTGGCCCCCGGCAGTGTAACAGTTTCTATTGCTGGTAATGCCTCAGCATTGATTTCTTGATGAATTAAATGAAAACTTATCAGATATTTCTGGCAGGTCCTTTTTTCATTTATTTATTTTGGGAAAAAAAAATGGTGACATTCAAGTGTATATTCAACAAAGTTGGGGAGGGAGAGAGAGAGAGAAAAAGAGGGAGAAAGAAAAAAAAATGGTTGCAGAGGCCGTGGCAGGCAGAAACCCACCATCCACAAGGCAGAGAAAGCAGGAGGAAGGAAGGGAAGGCAGAAGGGGGATCTGATCATCATCAGGGGGATGGCTTAGTGTAACAGTGACATACTGCCAATGCATGCAGTGTCATGGTTGACTGAGCTTTGACTTTCAAAGCCATCAAATTGGAAACCATGAGCTGGTCCGGATGCCGACGGATCGGCCGGGACCACGTGATCTTCGAGACTTCAATTGCTTTTTTCTTTTTCTTCTTTCCTTTTAACTACTGTATATTTTCTTTTATTTCAAAAAGGGCAAAAAAATGCCCTGTTGTTGACATGAGACGTTAGTCTATAATTTAACAATGGATCATAGAACTAAAATATATATAGATTTCCCAAAAAGCGGGAAAGATTTCGGATTTTTTTAAAAAAAAAATTACTTTACATAAACACATGACCAAACCTGTAATTAAGGGAAGTGCTTCAAAGTAGGATCTCATTGGTAATTGTATTATTACATTATAAAAGTAGTAGGGTGGCAAAAAATACTATCATAAAGTGTGAATAGATTATGTTTTAAAATATATTTTTATATTTTTTTAAAAAAATAATTTTGACATGATAAATATATTAAAAATTATAAAAAATATATCAAAAAATATTTTAAAATATAACTATAATCATCAACCATAAAACTATTACCTTTTCAGTGATGAAATGTGGTCACGTGACCTCTTTACAGTCTTCCTGTTCAGTGGATCATCATCGTCATCATTATCATACATTTGAGATGACACAAGGAGCAGCAGTTCGTTGTTGTTGCTTGCTGCTGTTTTTCTTAAATAAATTAAAAAAAAAAACACACACTAGCATTTTCAAGGCTTATCTTGTAAACTACACAATATAGAAAAAAGGGTACCAAATTTCCTAATTTATGAGCAGTCCAGTCAGAGCCTTAATAAAACAATAACATGCATGTGAGAGATTTAACAAAGTTAATAATGCTACAACATCATTAGCAAAGTTTGGAAACGGCAAACTGCTGTACACTCGAAAGCCCCCGAGACCAAACTGGGTTGTATTATTAAGGGGATGGGAATTTAATTTACTAGATCAAAATGGTGCATGTCATCTACCATTTTTAAATTGGTGCTAAGATTTGAACCCTTTAATTTTGAGTTTTAATGCTTTTGTTGATGGTCAACTTGGCTGGCCAAGTTAATTCCGAGCCATAACCGTGTTTTTTTTTCCTTAAAATTTTAAATTGGCGTCAAAATTTGAACATGGTACCAATTCCAACTTCAAGTTTTAGTGCTCATGTCAGAAGCCAATGCTCTTGTTGGTAGCCAACTTGGCTTCCAAGCCATGGTCTAGTTGTGTTTTTTTTCTTTGGAATTTTAAAAAGGTGCCAAGGTTTGTACTTTGGACTAATCCCAATTTCAAGTCTTAATACTCTTGTTGGTGGCCAATTTGGCTAGCTAAGCTGGTTTGCCATAGTCCTTGGACCAATTCCAACTTCGAGTCTTAATACTCTTGTTGGTAGACCAAGTCAAGTTGGTTGCTAGCCATAGTTGCGTTTTTTTTTTCTTGAATTTTTAAACTAATGCTAAGGTTTAAACTCTAGACCAATCATAACTTTGAATTTTAATACTCTTGTTGGTGGCCAACTTGGCTAGCCATAATCTAGTTGTGTTTTTTTTTCTCTTGGATTTTTAATATGGTGCCAAGGTTTAAACCTTGGACCAATCCTTATTTCGAGTTTTAATACTTTTGTTAGCAGCCAACTTGGTTCTAGCCATGGTCGGGTTTTTTTTTTTTTGTTTTTTAAAAATTTATATTAGGACCATAGTTTCTAACTTACTCTTACTCTATGAAGTTAGCTCTGAGCCATAGTTTTTTTTTTTTTTTACTAAAATGATAATTTCTAACCTACTCCTACTCTATGAGAGAAAGGGGATAGCTATAGTCATGTTTTTTTTTTTTACTAGGACAATAGTTTTTAACTAGTTTCTAACATACTCGTAGTATGGGAGTATAGTTTCTAACCTTATCCTACTACTCCTACTCTATGGGGAAGAGGATAACCATAGTTGTGTTTTACTTTTTATTATGACGATAGTTTCTAACTTGCATCTACTCTAATTTTTTTAGAAGGATGACAGTTTCTAACATACTCATAGTTTTTAACCTACTCCTCCTCTAATTTTTTAAAGGAGATTGGGTTGTATTAAATGGATGCATGGTATTATGAATTTTTAAACTGGTATCAAGGTTTGAATAATGAATCAATCCCAACGTTTTCATGTTCCAATTGAAAACTTTTCTTTTTTTTTATTATTTTCAAAGGAGAAGATTATTCTCCTTAACAAGTATATACGGATCCAATCATTATAATAAAAATTAAAAAAAAAAGGAGATTTTTGCCTTTCATTTTTTGAGAATCCAAAATATCATTTTCCAATTTGAATTTGTTTATTTAGAATCTAGGTCCTTTTATTTTATTTTTATTTACTATTTTTTTATATCATTTCTTAAGTCCTATCGGTTATTTGATCATGTAGAATTTGACCCATTTTTCGTGAAGTTTTAAATGCTCTTGTTGGCGTTGAGCCATAGTTGTGTTTTGTTGTATAAATTAGTTCCATCCGGCCAAAAAGGTAGCGACCGGTCAGCGTATGCAGAGCAGTCTTGCATAGTTGTCATTCACATGCCGCCAGGGGGTTTTCGCTCCCACACTACGCCCTTGGAGTCTAATTTGATCGTACTTCTGCTCAAGAACAAGCAGCAAATCAAGAATCTCTGAACCAAATTATTGGTTTTTTCGCATGTTGTTAAACAGTAGTTGAATAATGCTTCTCTTTGAGTGGTCAAATGTTTGAACATTAATTGACAAATGTAAATGGTTGTCAAATTGATCAGGTGATGCAGGAAGGAAATATATTAAACCCCACGTACGATTGCGAGAAATAAAAAGAAAAAAAAGGTGTACGACAAGAAGAAAAACAACAAAAGATGCTAGTAGAATTAAGCAACCGAAAGGCTCATGTTGCGCGTCATCATGATCATGAACTCATCCATGTTAATCAATCCATCGCCATCGCCATCGACTGCTTTAATCATTTTCCTGCAGGCCTCCAAGTTGGACCTTTCTCCAAGCCTTCTCATCACCTCCAACAATTCCTCTGCACTTATCTGCCCATTCCCATCCAAATCGAACACTCTGAACGCCTCCTCAATCTCGCCTTTCTTTACCCCGCCTTCCACGAGGTGGACTTTGATGAACTCATCAAAGTCAATGAATCCATCCCCGTCTATATCAGCCGCCTGAAATGCCTTATCCAGTTCCGAGATTTTAACATTTCTTCCTCCCATAACACGTACCGCTGACTTGTATTCTTCCTCTGAGATTTTCCCATCCTTATTCGTGTCGAACTTGTTAAAAACACTTCTCATCTCCTCCACGCTGGGATGGAAAGTCCTTGTCGCACTTGGGCTCGGCGCTCCGGCAGTGGTATTAGTAACCTTGTTTTGCCGAAACGAGGATTTACGCGAAACTTTGTGCCGAAAATTAAGAAAGCTCAAAGACGACATCTTTTCTGCTTTGATTCTGGTCGTGGAAATGGAATTGTACGAATTGAATTACATATCCGGACTAATTTATAAGCCCACAACCACAAATGTGGTGATGACTTCATTTATTCAAATTTTTTCCAAGGGAATATAATTCATACACCGCGTGGACCAAAAATCAGATGGGGATCCTTATTCTTGAATCACGATGGAACACCATGAATCAAAATTCCGTTTGGAAGTTCGTTTAACCATGCACAAGTGGAGAAGGGGTAGGAACTAGTGGGTTGCTGGTGGTGGACATATGTCTCTTTTCTTTGATTGATTCCATGCCCACCCAGTCCCCTCTTAAAATGGAGCAATTACTTGCATTATTCCCACACAACCATATCTGCTGCTTCCGCGATTGGAAAAGGACTTGGAATAACCCAAAAACCGGTGGAGATGATGGATGAATTATAGGATTCACCTGGACGCTGGAACGCTTTTATTTTCTTTTCAAGAATAATAAATTAGTTGCTAAAAACCGGAAGAATGTTCAAAGGCCCCTCATTGGAGCTTTTCTCAATTTCGAATAGCATTCAACGTCAAAATATGAATAAATTAGTTTGTACTTTCTAAGAACAGGAAAGGATGCTAGAAAAGTTGAAATATGTATTGTAGAGGAAAAAACTTGAGTAACTTCACAGTTTCGTTCCCAATTCCATATTCCATTTCATAGATACGTATAAAATTATGTAAAGAACTGTGCTCAATGAAATTTCTTTGCTTCCATTTTCACCCGTAAGCAATTTCTTATTTTTAATTCCCCTTCTTTATAAGAAACTGAAAGAGACAAACCATAAAAATGAAATAAAAATGATGTAAAAATAGAAATAATTTCGAATTACTATAAACCTAACCTTTTCACTTAGAATAGAGGGGTATCAACAATTATGATTTTATCGTACACAATTGTGATTTTACTCATGTCATCAGTCTACAACAACATAAGAGGCAACTGAAAGAAGGAAGACAAAATGAGGAAAACTCCTACACTTTTGACTCTATGGCTTGGCTCAATTGTCCTTCTTGATCCCAGATGGGGTTGTCCTCACCTTCCTCTTCCTTCGGGTCATCTCCCATTCCAATCAAGTCCCTAGCTCTATTTGTTTGAACAACCCAATCTGTTCTCTTCAACAGAAAGACCATCAGCACGGCACAAACGGCCTGCGCCACCAACAGGCCCAACCACAGGCCTAATAATCCCTTTCCCAATACAAAGCCGGTGATGACAGCTAGTGGAAGCCCAATACCGTAAAACGAGCCTAAATTAATAGTGGCACCCAAAGTTGGCCTAGCAGAGCCCCTGAGCACCCCACAACCGGCAGTCTGCGGGCAGTTTCCGAGCTCGCAGAGCGCGGCCACAGGCATTGTCATCGAAGTCAGAGCCAGAATAGCTTCATCTTCGGTAAAAGCTCGACCCCAGGAGTTTCGAAATGTAGTCATGAATGACATTGCAATGACGCTGGTGAAGACAGCGCATGACAGTGCAACAACGCAAGAAGTTCTAGCCTTTGTAGGCTGGTTGGCTCCCAGCTCATTTCCCACTCTTGCAGAAACGGCCAAGCTCAGAGATGAAGGAAAAATGTAGACAAGAGAAGTTGCCTGCAAAAGAATCCCCATTGAGGCAATGACCTCTGCGGCATTTGAGAGTAAACCTGATAAGAGAATCATCAACTCGTACCACCACCACTCCAAACTCACAGACACACAGCTAGGGAGTGCAAGGCTTAGAATTGGTTTCCATTGATGGAAGCATTTGAGTGACCACCCTGGCCATGATCTTTTGTGAACCCCGGAAAAGATTATGTAAAAAATAAGGGTTGCCAGGAGAACAAAGTCTGTTGCGGCTGATGCAGCGGCAATGCCTCGAATGCCTAGGCCAAGTTTACAGGAGAGGAGATAATTTATTGGTGCATGCAAGGTGAGGGAAAAAGCAGCACTGAACATAAGAGGAAGAGTAATGTTCTGTGTCCTGAGGAAGATTTTGAGAGGGTTCATGATGGATTGGAATACGAGGTCTGGCAGGCAGAATGCTAGATGTGATGCTGCAATGGATGATATGGCTGGGTCTTGGCCGCAAAAGAGTAATACTGGTTCGATGTTCAGCCACAAAATACAAATGGGAATCGAAGAAAACAAGAGAATCACAATTGTGCGTTGGAGGGTTAGACCCATCAGGAGCCACTGCTTAGCCCCACATGCTTGAGAAGAGATGCCTTCCATGCCCATGGCTAGGCCAGCTATGATAGAGTAGCCAGTGATATTGGCTATGCCACTAGAGAGAGAGCCCCCTGCTAACGCATCTTTCCCTAATCTTCCCATGAACATCATTGATATCATGGATTTACCATAAACCAGCAGCCCAGTGATGATGAGGGGAAAGGCTATGGTGTAAAGATTTTTTACCTCTCGTGCCACCTGAGAGATTTGCTGAGAGAATGAGGGAAACAGTTTGGCTAAGTTATTCAATGAAGGGCGACAGAAATCAAATTCAAATCCGCTGACCTCAGAAAGGGTTGGTCCGCTACCATTATATTCATGATCCGAAGCTGCAGGTTCTTGGGATTTGGGGAGGCCATTGTAGTTCGTCAGTAGAGGAGCTGATGCTTCTAAAGCCATATTACCAACTTAATTTGTAATACCAGTATTAAATTAAAGCTTTTCTTAGAAAATTGAAATGAAGCAAAGCCGCTAGTTTAATAATAAGAAAGAAGAGGAAATGAGAGATCAGGCAAGGTGGATTGAAACAGAAATTGAGGAAACAGGTGGGCTATATAAGGGCAGAAGGGTCCTGGCCGGGCAACCACACTCGAAGTGAGTTAAAGAATTAAGTAAACTTTGCAATCAGTTGCTTTCCCTCCTTTTGATCTTCTTGGTACAATCATGATCTCACAGATATCAACAGTGATCCAAAAGAATCTGTGTGAAGAAATGAGTGTTTGTTAAGGAGTTTGGTGGTGTGTACATTTTGAGATGGACTAGTGTGGGAAGGATAAGGGAGTAAGGTGGCTATGGGTGAACCTTTGTCCTTTCTAGTATTTCGAAGCCACATCCCATCTATGTTACTTGTACTAGTAGTTCCCAAATCCATCAGCCATTGCTGGCTATTACATGCATGCAAATGCCAAAACTTGGAAAGCTGTCATCACCTCCTCGTAAGATTCTGGTCATTATCATCATTATCATCATTATCATCATAACAACAGCTCCTTTTTCTTTTGTTTTCATCTTTCATTATCTTTCCATTTGAGTTTTAGTTTTTAGGGGGAAAACAAGTTTTAAGCAAAGTCCAACACGGTGCGGTCGCTAGCCAAGTCTTGAATTGTTCGCAATCACCTCACGAAGTTACTTTGAGGAGTGGAGACGACTGAGATCAATTGAGGCATTATAGTGCACGTGCCTTGTCGGACAGAAAGAAAGGAAATATCCTTCCGACTCTGCACGTGTAACCTAACATAGTACAGAAGGATAAACCCTGCGTAAACGCAATACAACTCGAAAAGATTCCATGAATTTTCCGCTTTTGCTAGGAGCCTTGCTCTACCCCAAAACAATAACAACAATAATAATGGGAAGGGAAAAAATGGTGTATTATTTCAAACTCATTGCAGAAGTTCCTTAAAATTCACGAGTTTGATGATGCTGATGACCAAATGCATTAGCATTAGACCCTAAAGTTTAAGGGGAGTACAATAGAGTACTGCCATTTGATGCTGTCCTCTTATCTCCTGTCATTTAAGGTTAGTAGACAACTCGCGAAATATTTGCGTGTCCGCCTCCTATCGACAAAGAAGCGTGTGCCTCCACCGTCAAACAGGACGCAAGATGATTAAAAGGAGCATCAATCAATGACACAGACAAGAGTTCCGCACTGCTGTCGCCTGCAGGCACGCTTGGTAGGAAACTTGGAGGACATAATATACGAGGCTAGCCGAGATCCTCCAAGAAACTGGAAAGCACTGGAATCGAATAACCCAAATTGTAACTGCCCAAAAAATAAGTAAAAATATTTATAGAGTTTCCGTGGGCAAGGGTAAACCTTTATCCCACTTCGTAGAGTAAATTAAGCTAGACACATCATATCTCGTCGTTACATTATATGGAAACATCTTTACTTAGTTCGATCATCGCGGGATATTTTCTTCTAAAATCAAGTGACACGCCAGGTATAAATCATCATATTGGTAACAACAGATTCCAGATTTCAAGAAATGCAGGCAATTTTGAAACTTGAATTCAGAATTTACACACCTAAGATCCGAAATTGGCCGACCCCCAAATCAACCCACTTTAAGTACAACATTACATATTAACTGTTTCAACACATGTTAAACGGTCTTTGTTGTCGCAGATCTAGGGAGTAGAGAGAGCGTGTGGTGGTATATCTCCTGTATTCCACAACACAACCACCACCCACGTCCAGCTGCCTTCAGAGTCCAGTCACTCTCCCGGTCCCGAGACCCCCCCAAGTTAGTAAGCCATGTCCCAGAAAAGTGATGCATCATCCTCCAGATTGTTATTTATTTCCTGGAAAAGGATAATAACAATGGCAAAAGCCTTGAACATCCTTTCAGGGACCATTGCTCATCAATTCCCACTTTCAGAGTTTCTGTCCCCTTTCTTCCCATCCGTTTGACATGATGTTGATCTTTGAGTATCTCTTGCTCAGGTGTCGACAAGGGTGAGGAGCTTATTGCAGAAATTAATGCGATATCACAAAATTTTCACGTGATATCTACTTGTCATCATGGAGACTCAAAATTGATTTGGTGCCTAAATTGATTGCAACAGCTAACTCATATAGCAAAAGCTGGGACCATGGGCCCAAATGCTGATAGTATATGAACAGGGCAATATATCAACACAGTAAAAATAAAAACTAAACAGTTTAAGGTGTCTTCACGCAATTGGGGAGGGTTCAAATCATCCAATACATGGGAAATGCTATCTTTTATCTGACCATGACGGAACCTAAACTAGACTGACAACCTCACTGCATTTTTGGTTTTCCAGCACCAACGCAATTCTTCACGTTTGAAGCACTAAATAAAAAACGAATTGCTGGGACCCGGGAGTAGTCCTATTCTTGTGGCTTTTCCCATATTATTCCACAGTAAGGACCATCAGCATGCTAACAGACGACAACACATAAAAGAAACGAATTTCTCCTTTTCTTTTGACCGTGGCAAAGAACATCTTCCTAAGCCCAAAAGAATTTTTTGTTATCTTCTTCATGGAAAATGCACTTCTTGCACCCTAATAGATAGATAGTACGAGGTCAGAAATCAAGAAAAATACTTGAATCAAAGATTAACTAATTTGAAACTTATCGAGTGGATCATCTTGAACTAAAGAAGACTGAAAAGCCATGATGTGCTCAGAAATTACTTCTCAGATATGCAAAGTTATTGTAACCATTTCACATGTTTAAATAAGCCACAGTTCTGAATCAAGAAGCTACCTCACGGTGATCTCACCTTAACAGATCCCTATAAGCATGGTAATGTAGCCTAGGAATATAAAGTTTGCCCTCTGGTATTAAAAATTTCAGGCTCTAGCTCTTTTAGTGTCCAATAAATTACTGCATACCTAGCTGTTGATATTAATTTGGCCTTCCTTACAACAACATTCTCCCAGATAACTAATAACAAGCAACATATAAATCGGTTTACCGAAATAAACACTTTATAACTAGAAGGTATTTTTATGAATACATTGGTTTTTTATAGTCTTAAATGAAATGTCCTATATCTAAAACTTTATACTAGAGCAACCAGAAAAAGGCACAACTCAACTCAAAAAAGAAGAGAAGCAGAGAAGATCTAACCCAAGAATAATTATGATTTTCCTTTGAAAAAAAATGAGTAAACACGTACTCTGAGCAACAAGAATGGAAAATGTATTGTCTGATTCTTCACTGTCTAAATTCCAATTAATGAGGAAAAGAATACGAAAAGGAAAAAAAAAAATGCTTACATACCATTGAACAAAGGGTATGCATTGCTATAACATATGCCTCTACTGCATTATAAATAGACAAAAAGCAACCTTCAGCCCAGAGCGGGTACCATACGCTTGATCCTAAAAGCCAGCTCCAGAACACTCAAAAATAATTGATTTCAGCTTATAGTGGGCCTATTACTGATGCAAATTAGAAACGCCTTGCAATAATGTGCATTCTTAGCAAACAACACTGCCCCAGCCAACTTCATTCTTTTGGGCATGGTAACACAAAAGAGAAAGTGAAGCATAATTGTGTCCAACTGATGATGTTTTCAAATAATGAATTATTCAAGGTGTAGCTCCTTCTCATTTTTCAGCCAAAAAAAAAAGGTTCATTTATTTCAGTTTTCTTGCCAAGGGATCAATTATTCTATACAGTGCTTTGAAAAGATAAAATGCCACAGTGTTGACTATAGTGAACTCCAGTTAGAAAACGTCAACTGCACAAACAATGTAAAGCCTATCCAATAGCAATTTCCTTACCCAGCTAACAAAATGCGGACCTAAGCACTTATCAACAGGAATAATCATATCTAGTATATTGATCTAGAATTAACCACTGATTTCAACCATACAAAAGAAGCACCACTGAACTACTGATTGATCTTCAAGAGAGGAAAAACAAACTTTAAAGAAGAAGCACATAATTGAAAAAAATATATGTGAGAACACCTATTCATAATTCAGATCCCAACATTCAAACTTCTCTATCTCAACTTTATGATCCATTACAACATTGAGCCAAAAGTTAGGTACATACACACTAGGTAAAATCTCCATAAAACAAACTCACATTCCTCTCATGAAGAATACACATAAGCAGACACGTAATAACTTTGCACAAAGTTACAATGAACATTACGAATATTCAATCAACAATCCTCCTATCCATAAATTGTATGAACTTCCAAAAGCAGACAACTCCCAGCACAAAAGTGGTAGGAGCATGGAGAGAATTTCATCTACCACACATAACGTCACCAGAAATTAACAGCAACATTACATGGCATATTAATTCATGTAAAGAATGCCGGTCCCAAGTCGTGCCTTATAGTCTTTGGCATGCACACATGTCTGATATTCTCATGAATCTCAAATTCTGGCTATTGCTAATCTGAGAGAAAGTAATACAAATTCAGTAAATATAATTCAATATTTTCCCCCAAAGAACAAGTTGAATATCTTAATTCCATAAACACCTCCTCACTTGTGACGGCATGAACCAAGTCCACTGCAGCTTTTGACATTTCACGAGTCCAACTGCTTTCACAACATCTCAAATATCTGCAGAAACACACATCAGGTAGTTCGATTTCAAAGAATTAATGATGGCAGAATAACAGTGGAACGAGTCTCAAACAGAATAACAATATAGAAGGTTATATAGATTGAGAAATGCGAAATGAACTCAATATAATTTCAAGATTAAAAATGAGAAGCCATGAGCAAGTCAACAACTCACGTGTATAGGCATTTCAGCTATTACAAGGCCGCTGCTTTCTTCAATATTTTTGAGAGTTACAACTTCACCCCCAACCACCATGCTAATCACAATCCCATCTGCATGGAGTCATTAAAACACAGGTCGAAACACAAAACAAATGATAATAGCATTAACTAACGTGTTAGATGTTGTGTTGCTCCATGTGCTAGGTTGATTCTCATATGGAAATGAGGAAAATAATAATTATTATAAACCATTTGCTCATATTATCCCAATCTTCAGTTTATCTCATTTTTCCTTTTATTTATTTTTATTTTGTATTTGTCATCTCATCCTGCCAAGTCAATGTTTCACGGTATTGAAGATTACCTGCTGCCAAACAAGTTGCCATGCGCCTCATATACATCTCCTGCATTAAATGACCGACATTTTCACAAGTAAAAGTACAGTATCTGGAAAAGATTTACTAGTAGAGTAGACAGTGTGCTGATGCAAATCGTGACCATTTGAATTACCATAAATATCCACCTGTCACCTGTGGCCATTACCTTCGTTTCGAAAGCATACAGATTCCTAAAAAAAATAATAATAATAAATACAGAAGAATTTTTCAGGCTTGTGTGATATCAATTTATTTCTTAATTCCATTAATCCATTGGCATGTGGCGAGGAGAACTTAAATATTAGTATGCATATGTAAACATCATAAAAGAAGTTTATAGCTTTAAAGATTTAACAGAAAAACTGTTCTATAAAACGAAGCCATAAGTTGATGATTATATATGACCATTTTTTCCCCTTTTAAAGATAAACAAATTTTGCATCGTGACACATGAAGCCTGCATACACTAGGGACTTTACTTTCTTTGTAGGAAGTTCATAGTTAATCAACGCGCGAGCACTAATAGGGGACTCCCCAGCTCCAAGTAGCGGCAAGCAAGCATCTGTGACTATCACCATATACGACTTGGGCTTTTCTTCGTCTTCTTTCTCTTTACCATCAGCAGCGAACTTGTTCCAATTAATTGTTGTTTGCCGAAATTTCTCCAAAATCAGCGCACGTTCAGCTTCTGCCAGGTCACTATACTGCGCCCACAACGTCCGGTACAACTTAATAAATTTCAATCACTCCCTCCCCCTCCCATAAAAGAACAAAGAAATGGTAGTAGAAATACCAGCGTTGCAACAGAAATGTAGGAGATATTGGCAACGGCGGAGCAAACGGCGTCGAGCTCGTCACGGGTGCTGCAGCATACAACCATTGGTAGACACGGACGCCGTCCGGCCATGCTCAATAGATCCACCAAAGTTTCCTTTTTAAAGCCAAAATTTTAAATTCTGTTAGACTGGGTTTATTTAAGAAAATTAAGTACCGGCAATAGGGAATTGTCTGGAACCATTTTGAAGTGGAGTCTATCGACGGCAAGGTAAAAGTGGCGCTGTTGACTGCAACATACATGAATTGAAACCAGTGAATTCGGTTTTTTCTTTCCTTCAAAATCTCAACCATGGATGAACAAACACGAAATTGACAAAAAAAAAATAAATAAATAAAATAGATGGTTTTAAAAAGTGCCTGAAATTGGAATGAGATGGGGAGGTGGATAATGGGGTATCGACTGAATCCATCTGCCGCTATCGATTACTGTTTGGCTCTCTCTTTCAGCGTTTCTTCTTGGCGCTTGTCCGTCTCGTTCTCGTCTACGGTAATGGCTCATCGTTGCTTTGATAATACGCGGCCCTTTATTCAGCGCGCGCGCCAACGGGATTGTAAGTTGGATTTGGGCTTGGGTCAACGTGTTCTGGCCTGCGTTTGGTTCTATGGAAAAGTCGGTGACCTTTTATTTGGGAATTAATTGAGTTAATACCCAATAAACCCAACTCCAAATCCAAATCCAAATCCATCCAAACATTCTCTACAATATTAACCCAAAAAATTCCGAAAATATGAGTACTTATATAGATTATATTTTAAAATATACTTTTTTATATTTTAAAATATTTTTTATATAATTTCTGCTTCACCATTTTTATATAAAATAATATAAAATTAGTTTTTTAAATGTAATTTATACACATTTTATATGTAATAATTATTTAAATTTACTTGTAATGTGTATTGAATATCGAAAAAAAAAAAAAAAGTAAGACTCGTGAAGTGAGGACTAAATAGTTGAATATATAAAAGTTTTCATAAATGATAAGTATGGGTAATTCAGGCTCATTTCATGACATACTTATACAATTTTTGGTATAAATACATTAGAATACAAAAAACTTTAATCTTACTATCTTGATTTTTACCTGTTACACAACCTTAAAAACTAATGAAAACATGTAAGGGTCCGTTTGGACAAAGCATTTTTATTTACAAATAGAAAAAAATTGTATTGAAATATGTGAAAATTTTGGTGGGTATTTTTTTGATAGAAAAAGTTTTTTAGAAGGAAAAATAAGAGAGAAATTTTTTTAAAATTATGTGAGAGGAATTTGAGTGGGAAAATTTGAATTCTAAATTTTGAAATAAAAATTTGTTTGGATAATTTGTTTTTTTTGAAAATTTTCTTATTTGCAAATAAAAACAATGTGTCCAAACGAACCCTAAAGTGTCTATCAGAAAAGAATTTAAAATTTTGTTTACAAGTTCACTTTTAGTTGAAAAAGTTTGACAACACTTCATTTTTAATTGGATTGCAAATATTCAATTCATCACTCTGTAACTATCGAATTAAACAATTAGCATTTAATCAACTCACGAAATAAAAAAGCAGAAAAAAAAAATCCATACCTTGAATACTCAGTATGACAAAGCTGCCTTAGTAATTAATTCTTGCAATGACATTTGGACTGGAGGAGTCTCGCTGGGAATTAGGTGTGGTGACAACCGCCGGAGAAGACCTTCCTTCTTCGGATTACTCCAACGAGTGTCTCACGCACGTGAAGTCCCCGGCACCGTTTCTGGAAAGGTTCAGTCAGTCAAACATTAGACGACGGTGTCAATTTGTCATATGACCGCTCATATCATTGTCCGATCTGGGGTTTGGTCAGTTACTTCCTTTACGTAAATGAAACATTTCTTCAATTTTAGCGGGCAATGAATGGGGTGATAAGGTTGTTACCAACGTAAAATTCCCTGTTATTTTCAAACAATTTCGTCATCCATTTTGAAAGATTCTAATGCAATCTAGAGAATAAGAGCAAGACCAATACTAACAAAACATTCACTCATTCGCACGTGCCCGTTGGCATTGCCCGCATAGCTTATAGAATTGAAATTCTACACAGAATCGATTTAGGGTAGCATAATCGGATCGTTGGGATCGAATCGTAAAATCGTAAGATTTTACAAAAAATGAGAAAATATAATTTATAAATTATTTTAAAAAGAATTATTAATCAATTTATGAATGAATATGTAAAAAATTCATGTATAGTTTATAATTAAATGATTTTATTTCAATTTTTATTTCTTATAATATTTTATATGATTTTTTCAAAATTTTAGTAATTGTCGCAGTTGAAGGGTATTTAAGTCTAATTTATTTATTTATTATTAAAATCTAATAAAAATGTGATTAAACCAATTAAATTGTTTATATAAGTATACATCTTAATTTTACTTACATATATAAAGTTTTTTTTGAGTAAATTTAATTATATTTTATTCACATAATAAGATAGAATCGTAATCAAAATCGGGATCGTTTTAATAAATTAGGATATAGAATAATAGAATCGGTAGAATCAAATCAGGATTCTGACAACTATGATTGCCCGTATAACTCTTCAAGTCATTGAATACGTTACCTTTTATTCTAGTGTACAATCTTATATGACTTTGAAACATAACCATAGTTTCCCCCAAAATCTTGTACGAACAAAAATGTCATAAATGTCGGGACTAAAGCTTAATACTCATCAACTAACTTCCACTTGGACCTCTACCAAATATCGTTTCGTTTTAATATAATAAGAAACATATGCCCACGGTTAAGCAAAATGCAGTAACTTTAAACACACTACTCCTTTAGGCCAAAGGAGTCTTTTGGCTATGTTTGGATTCTGAATTATTTGAATTTTTTTCTTTTATATTGGAATGTATGAAAATTTTGGTAGGTATTTTTTGATAAAAAAAAAGTATTTTAGAAGAAAAAATAAGAAAATTTTTTTAAAAAAATTTATGTAAGCAGAATTTAATTGGAAAATTTTGAATTTTAAATTTTGAAATAAAAATTTATTTGAATATTTTATTTTTGTTTGAAAAAAAATTAATTTTTTGTAAATGAAAACAAAGTCCAAACATAGCCTTTTTATTCCCTGGGGAAAAAGATCATGTTTTAATAAAAGCATCTTATTTTGTTTACTAATAATGTTAATATATAATATAAAATTTAAAAATAAGAATAAGAATAAAAATTTATATGTTTAATAACATATTAAAATAGTGTATCTCATGATTTAAAAAAAATTATATATAATTAAAATGATTTTTTTTTGGACAATGTGAGTAAAAGTTTTACGAGTGCTGGTATTTTCAATAAAATTGTATAGTGAAAAATATTAACCACGAAGGAGGAAATATTCAGAATGTCCAAAGGATACGAAAAATAAATACTTAATAGCTAGAACAATATTTATTGTGTATATTTCATGACAGCAAAAACTCGACACTATACTGTTAACAAAAATGATTCACCATGATTTTCAAAGGCTCAAAAAAAATAATGAAGGGCACAAGAAGGAAAGCAGGATATTCCTAGTACTATTTATTTATGAGAAAACACCAAAATCGTTATTCACATTTCAGCAAATAATCTTTTTTATTATTCATTTTTAAAACCGGAACAAACAATCCTTCAAATTTCATAAATCAAAACTTTTGACACTATTTGTGAAATAAATGGAAACTTTTAGTCCTCTAAATTTTATAAATAGGGACGTTTAATTCTGAAATTTTCCTTCAAATTTTAGTCATTGAAATTCGAAAGACTATTTGTTCCCATTTAAAAGTGGAGGATGAAAAAGATTATTCGTTGAAATATGGAGGACGGATTTGAATTTTTCCTCTTTATTTATTTGGCTGGAAAGGGGGCAATACAGAAGATTTAGAACCAAAATGTGATGGTAATGATATAAAAAGATGAATTGTGGAGGCGTTCACAATTACGTAAACATGAAGGGGGGAGACAATTGAAAAGACAAAAGTTAAGGGACTTCTAATTTTCCTCTTCTTGTTCCCACCCCCAATTCTCTCTCTCTCCAACCTCCAAAACTGAGCAGTAATTAGGGCTTTTCTTCAACGTCCTCGTAATAATCTCCATCTCCATTTCTCTCTCCACGCGGCGCCGCTTAATAACTCCGCCGACCTCTTCCACGCGCTACCAGAGGTAAGCTTCCTCTTAGCTCCCCTCATTCTCTTACCCGATCTCCATTTAATTTCACCGAAACCCTAATCAACGCAATTAAAATATGTATAGATAACCTTGTAGTTTACGATTAATGAACTGTTAGTTTAATAAATTCTTCGTGATCCGTCAGCTTTTCGTAAGTTAATTTTATTTTTGAGTTTTTTTTTTTAAAAAACTAAAATTTTCATGAAATTTGGGGTTTATTGATTTCATTTTTAATTACTGACAGTGAGATCTACTATCTGGAAAGAGAGTTTTGAATACTCCGATTTTGAGAAGAGAAAGTGAATTAAGGGTTTTGATGCGCTGCTGCGGTTTGGGATCTGCGAGAGCAGTGAGGGGTTCGGGTCTGGTCGGGGCAGTGAAATGGCCAATCCTGGTGGAGGGTTTGGGGCAAAGTTTGTATCAGTGAATCTCAATAAGTCTTATGGACAGGCTTCTCATCATAATCATCAACCTTATGGTGGTTCTTATGGGCAGACCCCTGTTGCAGGTAGGGGACGGTCCGGAAGTGGTGGTGGAGGAAGTGGGGGAATGGTGGTTCTGTCGCGGTCTAGGAGTTCACAGAAGGCTGCTGGGTCGAAGTTATCTGTTCCACCCCCCCTGAACTTGCCTTCATTGAGGAAGGAACATGAGAGGTTTGATTTGTCAGGATCAGGTAGTGGGCCAGCTATTGGGGCCGGCACTGGTACTGGACCGAGGCCCTCATCATCTGGAATGGGATGGACCAAGCCTGTAGCCATTGCTTTGCAAGAGAAAGATGTTGGCGATGGTGATACTCAGGTAGAGCCGAGTGGGCGCGGAGTTGATGGTGAGAGTAGGCTCAGTAGTGCTTATATGCCACCTTCAGCTCGGTCTAGTGGTACCGGGATTGCTACCTCAGGTGGTGGTTCTGGTAGACCTTTGCCTAAGCTGGTAGAGAAAGCAGTCGTTTTGAAGGGTGAGGATTTTCCTTCTTTACAAGCTGCATTACCTGTAGCATCTGGGCCTGGGCAGAAACAGAAAGATAATGTCAGTCAGAAACAGAAACCTGCTATCTCTGAGGAGTCAACTGACCAACAACGGGGTGGTTTGCTATCGAATTCACACATTGATATCTGTCCCCATGTCCAGGGTTCTAATAATACCAGTGGAAATGGTACCATAGAAAATGTTGGTGATAGCCGTGTGTTGGGCAGTTCTCATATGGGCAATCAAAATCGGAAAGAAGATTACTTTTCTGGTCCACTGCCATTAGTCTGGCTGAATCCAAGGTCTGATTGGGCTGATGATGAGCGTGATACAGGACGTGGAATTATTGAACGCAGTAGAGATATTGGATTTTCAAAAACTGAAAGTTATTGGGAAAGAGATTTTGACATCCCAAGGACCAGTGTCTTGCCACATAAACCTCAATATGAAAGGTGGGCTATAAGAGACGATGAAACTGGAAGGAATATTTCCAGCAATGTCTCCAAGGGGGATGCCTATCGTCGGGAGATAAGAACACCTAGTAGGGAAGGCAGAGAAGGGAATATGTGGTGGAGTTCACCTCTTCCTAAGGATGTATTGAATGCCCAAGAAGTTATAAGTGATAGAACCGCTATAGGGGCCAGAACTTTCAACAAAGATTTTGGGAATGACAACAAGTACATCAGACCTCATGTTGGAGAACTTCCTCAGGATGGTATTGTCCCAGCAAGCCAGGAAGCTACTCATGGAAGGAGGAATACAGGGCATTTTTTGGAAGGTAGATCGCAGTGGAATGACATGAAGGAATCATATAACAGTCGAGGGGGTGAACGGAATTCACGGGAACGATATGGTTCTGAACAACCCTTTAGATACAGGGGCGACAATTTACAGAACAACAGCATGCCCTGTTTTGCTTCGGGTGGAAAAATGTCTTCTGCTTCTGATCCTGTTCTGGCATCTGGTAGGGATAAACGTGGCTCAGCAAAAACTGAAAGACAGTACTTTGAGGATCCTTTTATCGATAATTCTGGTTTTGATGATAGGGATCTCTTCTCTGGGAGTTTTGTTGGAGTAATTAAAAGGAAAAAGGATTTTGTTAAACAGAGTGATTTACATGACCCTGTACGGGAATCATTTGAGGCTGAACTTGAAAGGGTTCAGAAGATGCAAGAACTTGAGAGACGGCGGATCATTGAAGAACAAGAAAGAGCATTGGAACAAGCACGAAGAGAAGAAGAGGAGAGACAAAGACTCATCCGGGAAGAGGAAGAGCAGCAACGGAGACTGGAAGAGGAAATCCGGGAAGCAGCATGGAGAGCAGAACAGGATCGATTGGAGGCTCTTCGAAGAGCTGAGGAGCAGAGGGTTGCTAGAGAAGAAGAGAAAAGGAGAATTCTTATAGAGGAGGAGAGGAGGAAGCAGGCAGCTAAACAAAAGCTTGTGGAATTGGAGGAAAGGATGGCCAGAAGGCAGGCTGAGGCTGTGAAGTCTGATTCTTCTGTTGCTGTTAACATAGATGAGAAATTGCCTGCAATAGTGAAGGACAAAGATGTGGCTACTTCTACGGATTTAGAAGCATGGGAAGATGGTGAGAAAATGGTGGAAAGGATAACGGCCTCAGCATCTTTTGATTCTGCTGTTTTAAATAGGCCTTTTGAAATTAATTCTAGGTCCTATGCTACTCGAGAGAGTTCTTCTGGGTTTCTTGACAGGGTAAAACCATTTAATTCATGGAGAAGAGATGCTTTTGATAGTGGGAGTAGTGCATCCTCTCAGATGCAGGAACATGAGATTAGCCACTTCAGTCCACGGAGAGATTCATTTCCTAATGTGAGAGCAGTTGGTAGGAAAGATTTTCATGGAGGTGCTGGATATATGTCTTCTAGGGCTAATTTCAGAGGAATGCAAGAACCCTATTTGGATGAGTTTGGTCATCAGAGAGAGCAGAGGTGGAACTTTTCTGGGGATGCAGAGTCCTTCAGCAGAGGTAGGAATACTGATACGGAATTTCAAGACAATCTTGCAGAAAGGTATGGAGATGTTGGGTGGCCTCAAAACCATTTTCGTGAAAATTCCCCTTATCCAGATCGGCCGTATCCAAATTCTGAAGCAGATGAGCTATATACTTATGGAAGGTCACGATATTCAATGAGACAGCCTCGTGTCCTTCCTCCTCCAATTGCTTCTACACAAAGGAATTCTTTGAGGGTTGCAAATGAGCGTCCTGGTCCCTCTGGGTACCTGGTGGATAATGATCATTTTACCCATGCAGAAAGAACTGAATCTACCAGGCCAACTGGGTATTACAGTGGTCACCAAGATGGACTTGAACAGTGTGAACTTCTTGATGTGCCAAGAGAAAGTGCCACTGTTGAGGATCAGAAATTGAACAAGGATATGACTCCAAGGTGTGATTCACAATCTTCGGTATCTGTTTCAAGCCCCCCCAGTTCTCCCCCTCATCTCTCCCATGATGAATTGGATGATTCTGGAGATTCTCCATTGTTATCTACCACAGCAGAAGGGAAACATATGTCACTGTCGGGGAATGAAGCTGTTATCTTGAATGATAATTCTGGGCAACATCCCGCAGTGGCTGCTTCTGGTTCTATTTCTGCTATTGAGGATGAGGAATGGACTCTTGAGAACAATGATGAGTTGCAGCAGCAAGAAGAATATGATGAGGATGAAGATGGTTATGAGGAAGAGGATGAAGTGCGTGAAGTAGATGATGAGAATCTGGACCTGAACCAAGAATTTGGAGATTTACACCTGGATGAGAAAGGTTCTACTCGTATGATGGACAACTTGGTTTTAGGTTTTGATGAAGGCGTTGAGGTTGAATTACCAAATGATGATTTTGATAGGAATTTCAGAAATGAAGAAAGAAGTTTTGGTATATCTGATTCTTCTATCCATATTGTGAGGGAACAGAGCTTGGGTGATGGTGTGCAAGGTGATGAACAAAGCTGTGAACCAGTTGGTGGTTTTCCACCGGTGACTTCTATGGTTCAGGAAACTGAAAAGGCTACGCAAGACTCTGTTGCCAAACCTATTGATGATCCATACATCTCAATAACATCAGATGGGTCTACTCTTTCTGCTCAGCAAACTTTACAACCTTCAGTTGGCATGCTATCTTCTACTGGTCTTGCCACAATGACAACTGCATCTTCTGTGCTAAATCAAGTTGATACACCTGTTAATCTTCAGTTTGGGCTATTTTCCGGTCCTCCTCTCATACCATCTCCTGTTCCTGCGATACAGATTGGATCCATACAGATGCCTCTCCACCTTCACCCTCCTGTTGGTCCATCCCTTACCCACGTGCATGCATCACAGCCTCCTATCTTCCAGTTTGGTCAGGTCAGATACACATCTCCCATCTCTCAGGGCGTTCTCCCTATTGCTCCTCCATCAATGTCTTTTGTGCAGCCGAATGTGCAGGCATCTTACGGTCTGAATCAGAATGCTGGAGGTTCATTGCCTATTCAACCATCTCAAGATACTTCCTCTCAGAACTTTGTGAATGATGATTTGGATTCTCTTGCCATGAAGAAGAAACCTGGCTTTGTTTCAGGAGGGCCCAACAATACTCAGGGGAGCCCTTCAATGGAAATGAATTCAGTTTTGGTGAGACAAACTACAGATAGCTTATCTCAGACACACATTACTGCTGCAAAGCTTAAGTTAGAATCAGTTGGCCAAGCGGAGAGTAGGCAGCACAATGATATATTTACAAGGAGCTGCTTACCATCAAAGGGGACAGTATCTGGAAATCAGTTGCAGCCTGTGCACACGTCAAGTGAATCCATTTCCAATGAGAGAAATTTTGGGAGTGTGAAGGCTCAAGGTGCTGGTATCAAGGGAAAAAGGTTCATCTATGCAGTTAAGAATTCTAGCATGAGATCAGCTTTACCAGTTGCTGACAATTCACCTCTGGAGACAAATGGTTTTCAGAAGAGATCTCGGAGGACTGTTCAACGAACTGAATTTCGAGTTCGGGTGAATGTTGAAAGAAGAGCACCAATTGGTTCATTTTCGTCTAACAGCTTAAATGTAGATGATAAATCCAATTATAATGGTAGATCTAGTACAAATTTTGCAAGGAGTGGATCCAAGAGAGGGACCATGTCTAGTAAGCCAGTGAAGCAAATAGCTGATCCAGAGGGTTCCTCTTCAGGTAATATTATTTCCCAGGATGTTGAATCTAAGAATTTGGGGGAAAAAGAAATTGAAAAAGATGTATCCATGAGAGAGCAGAATCTATCCCAGTCTGGAGAGGGACATGTGAAAAAAACAATTTCTGAAGAGGATGTTGATGCTCCCCTGCAAAGTGGTGTTGTGTGTGTTTTCAAGCAACCTGGCATCGAAGCACCCAGTGACGAAGATGACTTCATCGAAGTGAGGTCAAAAAGGCAAATGCTGAATGATCGAAGGGAACAAAGAGAAAAAGAAATAAAGGCAAAATCTCGGGTAACAAAAGTTGCATTGTGCAAGCGAATGTCAATTTTAAATCTCTCTCTCTCCCCATTTTTGTGTGCATGTGTGTGTGTGTTTTTTTTTTTACTTTATTACACAATATACTTCTGTATCATCGCAGCCACCATGTAAACCTCGTGCAGCTCGTGCAACAAGGCAGATTACTGTGGGGTCGACCAACTCTAAAAAGTTGTCTGGATCACTGGGCAGAGAATCATCCCCAAATATTAACTCGGACTTTACTTCCTCTGAGGGGCGAGTTCTGCCCTATAAGGAAGCATCTACCCCTTCGGTGTCTCAACCACTGGCTCCAATTGGCACTCCTGCAGTCAAATTTGAAATTCAAGCTGACAAAAGATCCAAAAGTATCAAGTATGCTTTTTAAATCTGAAAATATTTTGTAAATGATTTGCTTCTGGAATTTCATTGTAGTATATGAATATTTATATAATACAGGCCTCCTCCAACAAGTTCTGTTCCTGTTGTATCTGGTGGTGGAAAAGACCATGGGCCTGCCCTTAGGTTTGAGAGCAAGAATAAGGTCATGGACAATGTGTCATCTTCTTTGAGTTCTTGGGACAATCCACAGTTTAATCAACAGGTGTGCGACAATAGTGTTGATGTAAATGTTTTTCTGGCAGAACATAATCAGGATTTCATGATTTAATAAATGTCTGCCATCTTGTTCAAACCAGTCATGCTTGGGGTGAACCCTACTCCCACTTGCTAATGCAAAATAGGGTTGGCTTTTTTTTTTAATTATTTTTTTTGTTCCAGGGTCATATACTCTTAATTTGCTATTATTTTGTAATTCTTTACTACCTTAATTTTCTTCCTTAACCTTTAGATGTTTGATTAATTTCTATTTGGCAGGTTATGCCCTTGACTCAGACTCAACTTGAAGAAGCTATGAAGGCGCCTCGTTTTGACCCATCAATTGCTTCTGTTGGGGGTCATAGCAGCTCAGTTACAGAGCCCCTTTTGTCGTCATCTTCCTTGTTGATCAAGGAAAGATCCTTTTCCACATCCTCTAGTCCAATCAACTCCCTGCTTGCTGGAGAGAAGATTCAATTTGGTAGTTACATACACTTGTATAATCCTGGAGTATTTTGGAAAGTTACTGCTGTTACAGCCCTAATAGTTACATCTTTCCTTGACCAGGTGCTGTTACCTCACCACCTATCCTCCCTCCTTGTAGCCGGGCTCCTGGCTCCAGTAGACCAGAAATGCAAATTCCCCACAATCTATCAGTAGCTGAGGATGACTGCACTCTTCTCTTTAAAAAGGATAAACAAACTGATGACTCTTGTGTTCATCTACAAGACTCAGAAGCTGAAGCTGAAGCTGCTGCCTCTGCTGTTGCTGTTGCAGCTATTGTAAGTGATGATGTCGTCGGGAATGGTCTAGGCTCTATTGCTATTTCAGACTCAAAGAGTTTTGGTGGTGCAGATATTGGCGGGATTTCTACAGGTTTGTCATTATCTACCTTATCCCTTTCAGGAATGGGGCATCATCGACAATTCTTGTCTGGTATAGGACTTAGTGCTTTTGTTTTTTGTAAAATGCAGGCATGGCTTCTGATCAGCAGTTAGTTTCTCAATCAAGGGCAGAAGAATCTCTTAGTGTATCTCTTCCTGCAGACCTTTCTGTTGAAACTCCCCCAATCTCCTTGTGGCCTCCTTTACCTAGCCCACAGAATTCTTCAAACCACATGCTTTCTCATTATCCTGGAGGCCGTCCTCCTTCCCATTTTCCCTTCTACGAAATGAATCCTATGTTGGGTGGTCCCATCTTCACTTTTGGTCCAAGTGAAGAATCTGTTGGTACCCAATCACAGACCCAGAAGAGCAGTTCTACATCCAGTTCTGGACCTCTTGGTACATGGCAACAGTGTCATTCCACAGTGGATTCTTTCTATGGACCTCCTGCTGGATATACTGGTCCTTTCATTAGTCCGCCTGGAGGTATTCCTGGAGTTCAAGGTCCTCCACACATGGTGGTTTATAATCATTTTGCTCCAGTAGGACAGTTTGGGCAGGTAGGATTAAGTTTTATGGGTCCCACTTATATTCCCTCTGGAAAACATTCTGATTGGAAGCAAAATTCTTCATCATCTGCTGTTGGTATGGCTGAGGCTCACATGAATAATTCTAACATTGTGGCTGGACAGCGAAATCCTCCCAACATGGCCACGCCAATCCAGCATCTTGCCTCGGGGTCATCAATTATGCCCATTGCCTCACCTTTGGCGATGTTTGATGTTTCACCATTCCAGGTAATGGAATTGGGCTTGCAGTTTATAGTGCCTGCTTTCTTCTCTCTCTAGTTAAAAGAAAAGAAAACTATTTAAAAAAATTTTATAAAGAAAGAGCAAAATGAATATGAACTCGAACAGGAGTTTGAATTGTGCTATTGAAATCTATACTTGCTTTTGAATATAAAATATAAATGCATGCGGACACACACACACACACACACACATATATTGAGTCTGTGTGAGTGCATTATTTTTGTGACTGTTATGAAGGGAACTGTAACTCTGGATGTTATTCAATTTCTCAATATTTTATGACCATCAATTCCAACATGGCATGATACTTATTTTCCATCTGAACTTTCTGCAGTCAGCACCTGACATTTCTGTCCAAGCCCATTGGTCTCATGTTCCTGCACCGCCACTTCACTCGGTTCCTCTCTCTCGGCCATTGCAGCAAGCCGAAGGTATACTGCCTTCACAGTTGGGTCATGTAAGTCCAGTGGACCAGTCACTGAATGTCAACAGGTTCTCTGACTCTCGAACTTCAACTTCATCTACAAGTGGCCCAAGTTTTTCTGTAGCATCTGAGGTGAATGCTGTGCAGTTTCCTGATGAACTAGGTTTAGTAGACACATCAAGATCCACCACTGCTGTAGCATCTAATCAAAACACGGTCAGTCATAGCTCCTCTGCAAGTTCTAGTGCAGATGCCAGCAACACAGGCAATCTCATGACTGGTGGTAGTAACAACATTGAAGGGCACATCACTAGTGGTTTCAAGACTCGGTCCTCCCAGCAGAAGAATTCGTCTGCGCAGCAGACTCTTCCTTCTAGTTACAACCACCAAAGAGTAGGTAGTGGGACTTCTCAGAGAAACAATACTGGGAATGAATGGTCCCACAAGAGAACTGGTTTCCATGGTAGGAACCAGTCTTTTGGCTGTGAAAAGGGAATATCTTCTTCGAAAATGAAGCAAATCTACGTGGCTAAACAACCTACAAGTGGCACTTCGGCTCCTGGGTGAATAAAATTTTGGTACTGCACTGAATCATGAAGGTGGCTTAAAAGATTGTTATTCGAGTTTGATGTTAGTGATTATTTTCAGGATGTACGTGTGTAGTGCTATTTGAACCTTGATGCTAGCTTGGGGATCTTTCCTGGGGAATTGGTCCTTACTGAGTTGTAGATCTGGTTACTGATGGCAGTGTCCGGTAATGTCGTTCTTGAGTTGCTCGATCCAGTGTGCAATTAGGGAGGGAGGGTTGGCTCGCCTCATGATGGCACGGTTCACCTCGAATGAGTTGGGTGTTCCATTTTCGGCTGCAACCCATGTAGTTCTTTCCTGTTAATTTTGTAATGGTTCCTTTTGCCACCCGGAGAAAATCGAAAGATTATTTGTAAAAGCTTGGGAACATATATAGTTATCATAACTTTAATGATCATTTTTTGAGGAATTTTTCCTTTTACTACGTTCATATTTCAAAACCAAATTCATTTCTTTGCATCTTTTAGGGTTCGTACGGAGCAATTTTGGAGTAAAATTATCATTCTTGCACCTCGCACTTTCCTTTGTTTGCTAACTTTGCTGGTTTTCTTAGACGTTGAAAGTAATGACATGCAATTGCGTTATTACATTGCTTCCTTGGAAATAGAGTAATGTACTATGTGTAAAAGAGTAATATACAAACCCCACAGCCAAATGCTAGTATGATATACAAGTGTAGCTATGCAACGAATGCTACGCAGCCTACACTTAAATACATACGTAAGCCCCGTGGCCCTTTGCCAAGTACTATTTAAAAGCTTAACACAAAATCGAAAACAGAAATAATAATAACTTGGTTTAGTACATGTGCCATTATACCAACAGTGATTGGCATTCCAATGCAATTTATAATGGTAAAGAACATCCAAAATCAAATTTTTATGAATTTTTTAATAAATAGGGCTACGAATAAGTATGTATGTATTTGATAAGAGAAAATGGTATTAACCCTAATTAAATATTGATACTTATATATATATAAATTTACTTTTCTTTATTCCTACTAATGGACGAATTTCATTTTCAATTTGTAAACATAGGTTACAACAATAACTCATCTAATAATTTTGTCTGACTATAAATGGGAATAAAAAAATTTGAAATTAAAAGACAAAAAAAACTGCTAAAGCAAAGAAACTCTTCTAGTTTGATTAAAATTTAAATAATAAAAAACTGGGAAAAAAATAGATACCTATAATAGATAAAAATGTTAGTTCTTACTATTTACATATTATGATATAAATATATCATATTAATTTGTTATGTATAGATGTTGAATTATTCTATTATTTTGTTACTGCTACATATACGCAAGTAGTTATGCAAATACCATAAGCTATTAAGCTACATGATGCAACTAATGCTACGCTTGAAATAGAGTAATATATAACCTCTCCGGCCCCTTCACCAAATGCTAATGCTTCACATGAGTCGTGTGGAGATCCCACTAATGCTCCACTTGGAAATGCAGCAACATATAGCGCTTTGGCCCCTTTGCCAACAACTAATACTACATAAGTACATATACTTATGTAGCTATGCAAACGAGTAGATATATAAGTCCTTTGCTCCCTTTGCCAACAACTAATACTACATAAGTACATATAAACTAATACTACATAAGTACATATACTTATGTAGCTATGGAAAAGAGTAGATATTTAAGTCCTTTGCACCCTTTGCCAAATACAAGTATGATATGATCTACCCGTGGAGTTATACAACTAATGTCACACTTGGGAATAGAGTAATATATATAAGCCACCTGACACCTTAAAAATCAAAGCTGATTTCAGTATTATTATTGAATAATTTCTAAATTAATTATTTTTTTGTCGTATTAATATAAAATATTCCACTTACTACATAATTTTTATTACATATAATTTGGGTGAGATGACACTCTAAAATGCATTTTTGCACTTTTATAACACTTTTTCGATTTCTAATACATTTTTAATCTCACAACTATTATATCAAAAAATACAAAAATAAATTTTAAAATACTATCTATACCTAGTCTAAACTTTCAAAATATATTTTTATGTTTTCTAAGGCATGTTTGCCTTTCCAATACATTTTCTATATTATATCCTTTCATGTTTTTCCTCCACATACCTACTGGAATCTTCCTGGTACGCTGAGGTAAGCAGCAAGCTAGTGGTGATCACAGGAAAGAAACCAAGTCCATAAATTCTGAAAGGGTGCCATCATCAACCAGTCCATGGGGATCTACAGTATCTTCGAGAGTTGTTCCGGCAACTGCCTCATCAGTTGCTGCAATGGCAGTATTATTATTGGACAATATTGCCCCAGAATTGACAGGTGCATTAGCATTCATATTTTGGGTCGCTGATGATCCCAGTACTTGAGTGGGATCAATATCTTCGTTAGTCGTTGCCGTCACGAAATTGGGCTCATTCGCCGCTCCGACTTCTTGTTGATTCCTTAAGCGTTGCCGAGCCCTGAGCAACTCATCAGGATAGTCATCCAAGGGAAAATTAGTAAATGGAAATGCTTCATCTCCTCTGTACTCAATCGCTTTCCTATCATAAGCTCTGGCTGCCTCCTCTGCGGAGGCGAAGGTACCCAGCCATGAACGCTTACATCGATAGGGGTCCCATATTTCCGCCACCCATTTTTTCCCCAGTGAGTTTGACCTCTGCCTCACTCCCCTGAAAATTTTCCCGCTCTTCTTCTTCTTCTTCTTCTTTTCTAGCGTAATTGGCTTCTTACTAGTACTAGCATTATTCATGTCATGATCATTCGAACCCAAATTGCCACCGTAATGGTACCCAGAGGTGTCATGCTTTCCAGCTGCTTGTAAGCAGCGCTGATCATAGTTGTCAGAGGGCTGGGGCTGGGTCTGTAAGTGTGTGGGTGTGGATGTGGAACCTCCATCAATATGGTCACTGCTTCCGCTGAGAACGTGCTGGAGGGCTGAGACCATGCAGTTGTGTTCTTCTTCAAGTAAACTTTCTGAAATTTGAGGAAAGAATCTGTCCATAATTTAAGGAATGAGATCTCCCTCGTCGTGTAATAATCCACGTCAGGTACTCGATGCCCTGGACTTTGGTGATGGAGGTTTGCCAGGGAGACCAAAAGTGTATATAGATAAGTAAAAAATTGAACCAAGTAACGGGACTCCTGGCATCTGGGGCTTGTATATTTATACCTTTCAAGAAGCTTGGCAGAAATGGTGAGTACTATGGAGATACCAAAAGATATTTTTCAGGAAAGTCAAGCACTGCGGACTGCGAGGTAGCCCGGTCATTTTACAATTTGGCAGCTGTTTTCTGTTAGGACCCCTACTGTTTCGTAGGGTGAGTGTGCCACTTGGAACAGAAGAATGGACCTGATGATGGGAAAACGTGAACGGACGGCGAAGCGGCCGTGAAACATATAATCCTGCTTGATAGATGTGACATTTAGTGGGGATGAAACGAAAAAACCAAAAATTTCGCCAGGGATGAAATGACGCCGTTTTGCGTCGACATATAATCCTGCTTGATAGATGTGACATTTAGTGGGGATGAAACGAAAAAACCAAAAATTTCGCCAGGGATGAAATGACGCCGTTTTGCGGGGATGAAACGAAAAAACCAAAAATTTCGCTAGGGATGAAATGACGCCGTTTTGCGTCGCCGAAAAAACCAAAAATTTCGCCAGGGATGAAATGACGCCGTTTTGCGTCGACGCAAAACGGCGTCATTTCATCCCTGGCGAAATTTTTGGTTTTTTCGTTTCAAAACAGCTTACACACGGCTGACACACTCACGGACAGTCAGACTTGATGTTAGCCCAATAAGCACGTGGCAAATTCGTCACAAACCAACTGCTAATATGCAACGGTTAAAATTCTATTTTTTAAAAATAAAATAACAAAATTTACCATTAACTAAGAAATATTTTTATCTATAAATTAATATACATTTTGTCTATTTTTGAAGTAAAATATGATATTTTTATTTTTTATTAATTATTTTAAGTATTTTATATTTAATTTAGAGTATTTATTTTTATGTTTTAAGTTTATTATTAATTTTTAATCTTAATGTGATGTAAATTTATTTGTCATTAATTATTTTATATATTTTATATTTAATTTAAAGTATTTATTTTCATATTTTAAGTGTATTATTAATTATTAATTTTAAATGTAATGTAATTTTTTTTAAAAAAAAATATTTTTATTTAGTTAATGTATGATAGTTAAAATTATAAGTTGTATTATTAATATAAAAAAATATAATAATAACTACATAAATAGTAAAAATTATGCTAATTAACGTGAATTATTTGTTTTAATGTTTATGTGAATAGTAATTATTTGGCCACAAGCTGACGTGACACTAACGTAGCATGGATACCCTCAACTTGATTGTGTGGGTTTTAAGTACTCTCCCGTCCTGCCTTTTTCTTGTGACATCAAGGATTAGCAAAGCTGATGATGTAATCGTTTACTCGATTCAATTCTTTTAAAGCCTCTTCCAACGCGGCCGTCACTCTTTCCGCCGCAACCCAAATGGCAACATGATGATGATGGCTGGGCTTCATTGAAGAACCAAGGATAGCAAAGCTGATTTTCTCGCTTACCCGATTCAATTCATTTCAAGCCTCTTTCAACGCGGCCGTCACACGTACTCTTTCCCCCGCAACCCAAATGGCGACAAAGGATGGAGTTTTGGACCAGGGCTGGCAAATTGCTTTTATGTGGACCGTCCACTATTGAGGTTGTGTGTTAGGCCCAAAACTCAAACGGCGTCGTCCAACCTAAGTGCAAGCAGGGAA
Source organism: Gynochthodes officinalis (assembly GCA_020080225.1). NCBI lineage: Eukaryota > Viridiplantae > Streptophyta > Magnoliopsida > Gentianales > Rubiaceae > Gynochthodes > Gynochthodes officinalis. Next base: position 34,186,471 of record CM034621.1, on the reverse strand, counting down.
ATGACCGCGTATCAATTTGGGAGGGGAAAATTAGGCTAAACGGCGTCGCTCTACATAGGGCACTGGAATTGGGACATTTTGCAATCAATTGCCCTAATCGCAGCCATTAAGTTCCACATCGTCGTTTCAAGGCTTTGAGTTAAGTAATTAAGGCTTATTTGGATTGTGATTTATTTGAAAAAAGTTGTGTTGGACTATGTAAAAAATTTAGTGGATTTTTTTTTTTATAGAAATAGTATTTTGGAGAAAAAAATATGAGGGAATTTTTTTCAAAATTATGTGAGAGAATTTGAGTGAAAAAATTTAAAATTTAAATTTTAAAATAAAAATATATTTTTTATTTTTAATTAAGAAAGATTATCTATTTATAAATAAAAATTCTGTTCAAATGAAACCTAAGGGTTTGTTTGGAATGTGATATATTTGAAAAAAGTTGTATTTGAATGTGTGAAAATTTTGGTGAGTATTTTTTTTATAGAAAAAGTATTTTAGAGAGAAAAATAGGAGGAAATTTTTTTAAAAATGATGTAAGAGGAATTTGAGTGAAAAATTTTAAATGTTAAATTTTGAAATAAAAATATGTTTGAATAATTTGTTTTTTTTTGAGAATTTATTTATTTGTAAATGAGAAATTGGTGTCCAAGCATACCCTAAGTTTGTTATGTTAATTACGTTTCTGTCATGTATAAAAGGGCAGCTGAGGCTTTATTCTGGAGCACGTTTTGTAGTGGAAATTGCAAAGATCCTTCCCTTTCTCCAGCCCACTCCCTTTTTTTTTTTTTTACAAAAGAACTCGTAGCCACTACGCACTAGGTAAACCTTACTCCCATTAAATAGCCTGCAAACCTTCACATGGTCCGAAATAACGATGGATAACAGTGGATTCTTTCTTTGGACCTCCTGCTGGATATACTGGCTCTTGCATTAGTCCGCCTGGAGGTATTCCTGGAGTTTAAGGTCCTCCAGACATGGTGGTTTATAATCATTTTTCTCCAGTAGGACAATTTGGACAGGTAGGATCAAGTGTAATGGTTCCTTCTTCCACCCGGAGAAAATCGAAAGATTATTTGTAAAAGCTTGGGAATATATATAGTTATCATAACTTTAACGATCATTTTTTGAGGAAATTTTCCTTTTACTACGTTCATATTTCAAAACCAAATTCATTTCTTTGCATTTTTTAGGGTTCGTACGGAGCAATTTTGGAGTGAAATTATCATTCTTGCACCTCCCACTTTCCTTTGTTTGCTAACTTTGTTGGTTTTCTTTCACGTTGAAAGTAATAACATGCAATTGCGTTTATTACTTTGCTTCCCTTGGAAATAGAGTAATGTACTATGTGTAAAAGAGTAATATACAAATGCCTTAGCCAAATGCTAGCATGATATACAAATGTAGCTATGCAACAAATGTTACGCAGCCTACACTCTTAAATACATATGTAAGCCCTTGGACTTTAAGGAATGAGATCTCCCTCGTCGTGTAATAATCCACGTCGGGGACTCGATGCCTTGGACTTTGGTAATGGAGGTTTGCCAGAGAGTCCAGAAGTGTATAATTGGATTGTTGCATATAGAAAAGTTAAAAAGTGACCCAAGTAACGGCACGCCTGGCATCTGGGGCTTTGTATATTTATACCTTTCAAGAAGCTTGCCAGAATTGGTGAGGACTATGGAGATACAAAAACTTTCTTTCCAGGAAAGTCGAAGCACTGCGGCCGGCGAGGAGCCCTGTCATTTTACAGTTTGGTATCTGTTTTCGGACCGCTGCTGTTTCGTTGACTGAGTGTGCCAGTGGAACCGGAGAATGGACCTGATGTTGGGAAAAAGTTAATGGACGGCGAGGCGGCCGTGAAACATATAATCCTGCTTGATAGATGCGACATTTAGTGCAACGTCAGCAAAAAAGGAATCATCCCGTTACCATTGGTTGGTCAACCTCTTTCAACGCGGCCGTCACATCACATGTAGTCTTTCCGCCGCAACCCAAATGGCGACAAAGGATGGAGTTTTGGACTAGGGCTGGCAAATTGTTTTTATGTGGACCGTCCACTATTGAGGTGGTGTGTTAGGCCCAAGACCCAAACGGCGTCGTCCAACCTAAGTGCAAGCAGGGAAATGACAGCGTATCAATTTCGGAGGGGAAAATGAGGCTAAACGGCGTCGCTCTACATAGGGCACTGGAATTGGGACATTTTTGCAATCAATTGCCCTAATCGCAGCCATTAAGTTCCACATCGTCGTTTCAAGGCTTTTAGTTAAGTAATTAAGGCTTGTTTGGATTGTGATTTATTTGAAAAAAGTTGTATTAGAATATGTGAAATTTTTTGTGGTTATTTTTTTGATAGAAAAAGTATTTTAGAGAAAAAAAAATATGAAGGACATTTTTTCAAAATTATGTGAAAGAATTTGAGTGAAAAAATTTAAATTTTAAAATTTAAAATAAAAATATATTTAAATATTTTATTTTTATTTAAGAAAAATTATCTATTTATAAATAAAAATTCTGTTCAAATGAAACCTAAATTTGTCATGTTAATTACGTTTCTGTCATGTATAAAAGGGCAGAGGCTGTATCCTGGAGCACGTTTTGTAGTGGAAATTGCAAGGGTCCTTCCCTTTCTCCAGCCCACTCCCTTTTGCCTGATTATTTTTCAACCTGTCTAACTATCTTATTTATAAGCATCAGAATTTTTTAAGTGTCCAACTTACATGTGACAACCCATCACCAATTACTTTTCAATTTAAACTTTGCTTATTCAAGTCTAACATTTCATTACTAAATTTAATAGTATTTTGACTTTTTAAAAATATTTTAATATTTTCAACAGTACAGCCAATAGTAATAAATTATTAGTAAGATATGTGTAGCATCTTTCATAAGTATGTACCTAAACTCCTTGGGGCGGTCCGAAATAACGGTGGATAACAGTGTCATTAGTAGATCAAGTATTAGGTTGAACTCGATCTACTCGACCTAAAAATCGATCAAATTTAGTGCTCGATCTAAAATTCGACCAAACTTAGTACTCGACCTAAAATTCAACTTAACCTTGTGCTCCACCTAAAACTCGACTGATTTGTCATTCAAATTATAAATCTAGTTCAACTAGTACAAATTTCAATTAACATTTCACTAATGTGATTTCTTCTCCATAGTGGCAGCCTTCTTGCTTGAAAATGATGGTCCAATGGAGTGTGGTGTGAAAATAATGAGTTCTGAGAGAAAAATAGAAATTCGGTCACTAATGGAGAACTAAAGTGCTATGTCTTAGGTTTTAGAATAGAAAAGAAAGGCATTTTAACTTTTATGCAATGTTGAAGTGTTATAACAGCAAAGGAAAAAAATAGTATTTTTGCAAAGTCAACTAAAAAATATGTTATATTTACAAATCTCCCCTCATTTTGCTCCAGTAGGACAATTTGGACAGGTAGGATTAAGTTGTATGGGTCCCACTTATATTCCGGGCCCTCTGGAAACCATTCTGATTGGAAGAAAAATTCTTTATCTTCTGCTGTTGGTATGGCTGAGGCTCACATGAATAATTCTAACATTGTGGCTGGACAGCGAAATCCTCCCAACATGGCCACGCCGATCCAGCATCGTGCCTCGGGGTCACCAATTATGCCCATTGCCTCACCTTTGGCGAGCGATGTTTGATGTATTACCATTCCAGGTAACGGACTTGGGCTTGCAGTTTATAGTGCCTGCTTTCTTCTCTCTCTAGTTAAAAGAAAAGAAACTATTTTAAAAAATTTTATAAAGAAAGAGCAAAATGACTATGAACTCGAACAGGAATTTGAATTGTGCTATTGAAATCTATACTTGCTTTTAAATATAAAATATAAATGCACGCAAACACACTCACACACATATATTGAGTCTGTGTGAGCGCATTATTTTTGTGACTGTTATGAAGGGAACTGTAACTCCGGATGTTATTCAATTTCTCAATATTTTATGACCATCAATTCCAACATGGCATGATACTTATTTTCCATCTGAACTTTCTGCAGTCAGCACCTGACATTTCTGTCCAAGCCCATTGGTCTCATGTTCCTGCACCGCCACTTCACTCAGTTCCTCTCTCGGCCATTGCAGCAAGCCGAAGTAGACTGCCTTCACAGTTGGGTCATGTAAGCCCAGTGGACCAGTCACTGAATGTCAACAGGTTCTCTGACTCTCGAACTTCAACTTCATCTACAAGTGGCCCAAGTTTTTCTGTAGCATCTTAGGTGAATGCTGTGCAGTTTTCCGATGAACTCGGTTTAGTAGACACATCAAGATCCACCACTGCTGTAGCATCTAATCAAAACACGGTCAGTCATAGCTCCTCTGCAAGTTCTAGTGCAGATGCCAGCAACGCAGGCAATCTCATGACTGGTGGTAGTAACAACGATGAAGGACACAGCACTAGTGGTTTCAAGACTCGGTCCTCCCAGCAGAAGAATTCGTCTGCGCAGCAGACTCTTCCTTCTAGTTACAACCACCAAAGAGTAGGTGGTGGGACTTCTCAGAGAAACAATGCTGGGAATGAATGGCCCACAGGAGAACTGGTTTGCATGGTAGGAACCAGTCTTTTGGCTCTGAAAAGGGAATATCTTCTTCGAAAATGAAGCAAATCTATGTGGCTAAACAACCTACAAGTGGGACTTCGGCTCCTGGGTGAATAAAATTTTGGTGCTGCACTGAATCATGAAGGTGGCTTAAAAGATTGTCATTCGAGTTTGATGTTAGTGATAATTTTCAGGATGTACGTGTGTAGTGCTATTTGAACCTTGATGCTAGATTGGGGATCTTTCCTGGGGAATTGGTCCTTACTGAGTTGTAGATCTAGTTAATGATGGCAGTGTCCGGTAATGTCGTTCTTGAGTCGCTCGATCCAGTGTGCAATTAGGGAGGGAGGGTTGGCTCGCCTCATGATGGCACGGTTGGTGTTCCATTTTCGGCTGCAACCCATGTAGTTCTTTCCTGTTAATTTTGTAATGGTTCCTTTTGCCACCCGGAGAAAATCTAAAGATTATTTGTAAAAGCTTGGGAACACATATAGTTATCATAACTTTAATGATAATTTTTTGAGAAATTTTTCCTTTCACTATGTTCATATTTCAAAATCAAATTCATTTCTTTGCATCTTTTAGGGTTCGTACGGAGCAATTTTGGAGTTAAATTATCATTCTTGCACCTCCCACTTTCCTTCTTTGCTAACTCTGCGGGTTTTCTTTCACGCTGAAAGTAATGACATGGAATTGCGTTATTACATTGCTTCCCTTGGAAATAGAGTAATATACTATGTGTAAAAGAGTAATATACAAAGGCCTCAGCCAAATGCTAGTATGATATACAAATGTAGCTATGCAACAAATGCTACGCAGCCTACACTTAAATACATATGTAAGCCCCGTGGCCCTTTGCCAAGTACCATTTAAAAGCTTAACACAAAATCGAAAACAGAAATAATAATAACTTGGTTTAGGAATTTTGCCATTATACCAACAATGATTGGCATTCCAATGCAATTTATACTGGTAAAGAACATCCGTAATCAAATTTTTATGATTTTTTTTTTATAAATAGGGCTACGAATAAGTATGTGTGTATTTGATAAGAGAAAATGGTATTAACCCTAATTAAATATTGATACTTTTATATATATATAAATTTACTTTTCTTTATTCCTACTAAAGGACGAAATTCATTTTGAATTTATAGATATAGGTTAAAACAATAACTCATTTAATAATTTTGTCCAACTATAAATGGGAATAAAAAATTCGAAATTAAAAAATAAAAAAACTGCTAAAACGAAGATACTCTTCCATTTTGATTAAAATTTAAATAATGAAAAACTGAAAAAAAAATGAATACCTATAATAGATAAAAATGTTAGTTCTTACTATTTATATATTATGATATGAATATACCACATTAATTTGTTATGTATGAATGATGAATTATTCTATTATTTTGTTACTGCTACATATACGCATGTAGTTATGCAACTAATGCTACGCTTTGCCAAATACAAGTATGATATGATCTACCCGTGGAGCTATACAACTAATGTCACACTTGGGAATAGAGTAATATATATAAGCCACTTGACACCTTAAAAATCAAACTGATGGTAAAAAATCAAAGCTGATTTCATTATTATTATTATCGAATAATTTCTATTTTTTTTTATTAATATAAAATATTATACTTACCACATAATTTGGGTAGAATGACTTTTTAAAATGCGTTTTTACACTTTTCACAACAATTTTTTAATTTCTAATATATTTTTTATTTCACAATTACTATATCAAAAAATGGGAAGATAAGTTTTAAGAAGCTGCCTATATATATTCTAAACTTTCAAAATATATTTTTATGTTTTCTAAGGCATGTTGGCGTTTCCAATATATTTTCTATCTTATATCCTTTCATTTTTTTTCCTCCACATACCCACTGGAATCTTCCTAGTACGTAGAGGTACGCAGCAAGCTAGTGGTGATCATAGGAAAGAAACCAAGTCCATAAATTCTGCAAGGGTGCCATCATCAACCAGTCCATGGGGATCTACAGTATCTTCGAGAGTTGCTCCGGCAACTGCCTCATCAGTTGCTGCAATAGCAGTATTATTATTAGACAATATTGCCCCAGAATTGACAGGTGCATTAGCATTCATATTTTGGGTCGCTGATGATCCCAGTACTTGAGTGGGATCAATATCTTCGTTAGTCGTTGCCGTCACGAAATTGGGCTCATTCGCCGCTCCGACTTCTTGTTGATTCCTTAAGCGTTGCCGAGCCCTGAGCAACTCATCAGGATAGTCATCCAAGGGAAAATTAGTAAATGGAAATGCTTCATCTCCTCTGTACTCAATCGCTTTCCTATCATAAGCTCTGGCTGCCTCCTCTGCGGAGGCGAAGGTACCCAGCCATGAACGCTTACATCGATAGGGGTCCCATATTTCCGCCACCCATTTTTTCCCCAGTGAGTTTGACCTCTGCCTCACTCCCCTGAAAATTTTCCCGCTCTTCTTCTTCTTCTTCTTCTTTTCTGGTGTAATTGGTTTCTTACTAGTACTAGCTTTATTCATGTCATGATCATTCGAACCCAAATTGCCACCGTAATGGTACCCAGAGGTGTCATGTTTTCCAGCTGCTTGTAAGCAGCGCTGATCATAGTTGTCAGAGGGCTGGGGCTGGGTCTGTAAGTGTGTGGGTGTGGATGTAGAACCTCCATCAATATGGTCACTGCTTCCGCTGAGAACGTGCTGGAGGGCTGAGACCATGCAGTTGTGTTCTTCTTCAAGTAAACTTTCTGAAATTTGAGGAAAGAATCTGTCCATAATTTAAGGAATGAGATCTCCCTCGTCGTGTAATAATCCACGTCAGGGACTCGATGCCCTGGACTTTGGTGATGGAGGTTTGCCAGAGAGACCAAAAGTGTATAATTGGAATGTTGGATATAGATTGTAAGAAAAAATTTAAGTCGAAGTAAAAAAGTGACCCAAGTAACGGCACTTCTGGCATCTGGGGCTTTGTATATTACACATATATTTATACCTTTCAAGAAGCTTGGCAGAAATGGTGAGGACCATGGAGATACCAAAAGTTGCCAAAAGATTTTTTTCAGGAAAGTCTAAGCACACGCGTGCTGACGGCGTAGTAGCCCGTTCATTTTACAATTTGGTAGCTGTTTATTAAGACCCGCCCGGTTTCAGACTGAGTTTGCCAACGTGGGAGTATTCAAGAGAGTCCGGATCTATTTTTGTTGCATCAAATCATTCCCTTTCTCCAGCTCACTCCCTCTTGCCTGATTCTGTTTCTGTCCTCCTGACCTTCTTTTTCTCCCTCTTCGTTTTCTGTATTCTTGAATCTTCTCCCAAGTTCTTTGGTTTCTGGTGAAGTTTAATGAACATTGGCTGGTTCAGCTTTATTGATTTTATTATTTGAAGTTATTGGCTTGACAAAGTGGTACCAAAGATTGACTATTGCCTTCCATTCCGTTTGAAAAATATAAAATTTTCATATGTAATATTTATTGTACATGAAACCGGAGAATGGACCTGATGATGGGGACTACGACGGAAATGTGAATGGACGGCGGAGCGGCCTTCAAAAACAAAACCCAGAAGAAATATCTAATCCTACGTGACATTTAGTCCGTTGGTCGGTCAAATTCCCACACTCCTCATTTGTTCCCCACCCTTAAACAGTACTGAACCAAGCCCATTGCTAATCTGCCCGTCTTGTCTGTTTCCTATGACGATGTTGACTGGGCTTCTTTGAAGGATCAAGGATAGTGTCATGATTTTATTTGATTTGCACGTGAAAAATAAGGTATTTTCACAAGAGATTTACATAATTTTAAGTTTTCCACTTCACAAGCTAGCTTTTATAATGGGTTCCTTCAAATACCATGACAAATGGTATCAAAACAGACTACTACCCTCTTACTCATATTATGATTGGTTGGTGACGTTGATACGCCAATATTATAATATTAGTTTGGGATTAAATTGATGACGCTGGTTCTCACATGAAAATGGTCATGATTTTACTTGGTTCTCACATTTCTCACATGAAAATTATTATGATTTCACTTGGTTCTCATATGAAAAGTCTAAAATATTTATGAGAAATTTATATGATTTTGAATTTTTTTTTATCACAAGTTAATTTTTGTAGTGGACCATGACATAGCAAAGCTAATGTGATCGCTTACCCGATTCAATTCATTTAAACCCTCTTTCAGCGCGGCGTCGCGTTTACGCTTTCCGCCGTAACCCAAATAGCAGCAACGGATGGAGTTTTGGACCGTCCACTATCGACGTGGATAAAGCAGAAATTTGGATGCATACCAGGTTTGAAATAATAAAGCAGAAAGACTTAGCTAGTCTCGTATTTTTAGATCATAGAAATTTTACACATATTTACAGAAGTGTTCATGCATGCACAGACATATATGAGAAAAACTAACCGTGAGAGAAGACGGAGTAGAGGTAGCGGCTTACATCTCGCTTGAAATCTGCGCATGTAGAACACTGCCAAGGAGAACCTCTGGTTCCTGAATCTTGAGGAGTTCTTAGTGCTGACGTTGTAAAATCTGATGCAAATTTAAGAAATTACCAGTTTCAGAATTTCTGAACCTTAGAATTCCATCTACCCATTTGACAACAACATTTGCAGAGCCCATAGCCAGGCTCTTGTTTGTGCATTTGAATAGTCGGTTTCTACCTTTGCCTTTCAGTTTCTACCCATTAGCCAATGTTATCTAGTTGAAAGAATCAATCACCCCATGATCTGCACTCTAATATTTGACTCTGAGCAGATTGACTTTGGTTTCAAAAAACTATTCAAGACGTTGCCTTTCTGCTTTGCTATTCAAGATTCATAATCCTGATCCATTTCCGTCAATAACGCTAATGCCGGCTACTTTTGTCAATGTTTTTTCTTCCATTTCAAACCTCAACCTACTGGCATCTGTCCATCTCCCAGCTGCTGCATATATATTGTGAAGTATCACATACAGTCCTGAATGTCTTGATTGCAAATCTGGAAGCAGCTTACCAAGTTCTTCCCCCAGTTGAATGTTGCCATGAGTTAGACATGCACCCAACAAAGAGTCAAGTAGGTTTAGAGAAAGTTTACAGGGTAAACTCCTTAGAACATCATAAGCCTCATCCAGGTAACCTTTTCTCCCAAGAAGATCGACAAAGCAAGCATAGTGCTCCATCCTTGGTAGGAACCCATCATGTAACATAGAGTGGAAAACAGTTCTTGCCTGCTCCACTAAACCAGCATGACTGCATGCTGATAATATATTTAAGTAAATTATATCATCAGGTTTCATACCGGAAAGCCTCATGCGTGAGAGGAGAGCCAAAGCAGCTTCAGCATCACCATGCAAACCATACCCATTAATCATCACACTCCAAGAGACAGAATCCTTTTCAGGCAAGAACTCAAATAGCTTTCTTGCAGCTGAAATGTCTCCACACCTTGCGTAAAGATCAATTAGGGAATTGTTGATGGCAACATATTTGTCAAATCCTTTCCGAATCAGATAAGCAAATATGGAATCGTTCATAATCAAGTTATTTATCTGAACACAAGATGATATAACACCCAGAAAAGTCACATGATCAAGTTCTATTTCCTTTCTAAGTAAATCAATGAAAAAAGAGAATGCTGATACGGCATCATTTAGTTTTAGATGCGCAGATATCACAGCATTCCACATAGAAAGATTCCCATCTTTGCCCATTTGAAAAATGAATAGACATGATTTAGCATTCCCAAATCTAGCATACATTAACATAAGAGATTTGAGAAGAGGAGTTTCTTGCATGAACCCTGTCCTTATAGCATATGCATGAATAGCCTTACCTTGCAAAAAGGTGTTGCATGATTGTAATAAATTCAACAAAGTTATATAATTTGGTCTCTGCTTTTCTTCTACCATTCGTCTAATCAACGCACTGATGTCACATTGTGTATAGAGATGGCAGTAACCGGTTAGAAGAGTATTCCAAGAAATGACGTTTCTTGAGGGCATATTTTTGAAGAGAAATGCACCCGATTCTAGATCTCCACATTTCATGTACATGCTAATAAGTGCATTAGTTAAAGAAACATCAGAGTCAAAACCAGTTTTAATAGCATATCCATGAATACTCCCTCCTAGCTTCAAATCTCCACTCTCATTGCAAGTAGAGAGCAGGCTTTTCAGAGTAACCACATCAAAACCCACATCTTCTTGCTGCATATGATGAAAAAGCAGTAAAGCCATTTCTGCTTGTCCTGTGTGCAGGCATCCTGATAACATGGTATTCCACGAAACAACATCTAGTCTATTCATTCTATTAAATATAATGAAAGCAGAGTCCATTTTACCAGAGCTGGAGTAAAATGCCAGCAGAGCATTGCAAACATTCAGATTCAAGTCGATTCCCTTCTTTAAACTGAATGAATGGACGGACTTCCCCATCAGAAAGGCCTCCAGCTCAGAGCATGAAGAAAGAACACTAATAATAGATATAGCATCTGGATTGACACCTGCCAACTGCATTCCACGGAATGCAGCCAAACTTTCATCCAAGAGGCTGTTGCTGACATACGCTGAAACCATCGAGTTCCATGAAAGCAAACTCTTCTGTTGCATGCTGTCAAACATATATTCTGCAGATTTTACATCTCCAATTTTCGCATACATTGACAACAAGGCTGTTGCTACAGAATGTTGATTCCCTAGTCCATGTTTTATTACGCAAGCATGAAGAGACTCACCATGCCAAGAGGTACCAAAGTTTTCGCAAGATGGAATGATGGATACAAAAGTAACCATGTTTGGTCGCAAACCATCTTGGAGCATTTCAGAAAACAAATCAAACGCATGATTTGATTTCTGGTTTCTCGTACATGCAGAAATCATGGCATTCCAAATGGCAATATTCTTGTTATTTAAGGAATCAAAGATATTCCTTGCTGTCAGTAAATCACCACAACTAGCATACATCGAAATTAAACACGGTATTAGGGATTCATCCATGTGGAAACCAGATTTGATTGCGAATCCATGAAGAGATTTACCAACATCAAGAAACCTCCATCGAGAGCAAACTGGAATTACGCTAGCTAAAGTGCTCACATTTGGCCTCAGACCCTGAACAAATGCCTCCAGAAAAAGCTCAAGTACTTCTTTATCAAATCCACTCATGCTACAACCAGAAATCAATGCATTCCAAGCAACCAAGTCGATTTCAGGCATTCTGTCAAGCATTAGACGTGCAGTCAAAATTCGACCAAGTCTAGAATAATACCCCAGAAGAGCTGTCTGCACAACTACATTTTCGCTGTACCCATTTTTCAAAACAGCTCCATGTATAATTCTACCTAAAGAACCATCATTTAAAGCAGCGCACGCCTTGAGAACAAGGGGAAACGTATAATTATCAGATGGGCACCCAGAAATTCGAGACTTTCCGAAAAACATTAGAACATCCTCAAATAACCCGTCACTGCATAACCACTTGAGCATCAAATTCTGTAAAAAAAGCCTTGGTCTTGCTCCAACTAGTTTAGAGGTTAACAAAACTAAATCGTAAGCACGCAAATCATAGCATCGTTTAATAAACTCTTTAATGAAAATTTCCTGTGTGATTAGTCCACGAACAATGAGAGCAGATTTCAGAGCTTTCAAATCTTGTGTCGTTTTGCAGTGGGTAAAAACAGATAAAAAATTACGGTAACGTGCATTGGTCGTGGAACTTCGCAGGGAGTGGATACTTGCGAAGTGAGTGCCTGCGTAGGTAAAGAGACGAGTTGAGCTGTGAGAGAAGGTTGGCAGTGGTTTCGGAATAAAGGAGTTATAAGGGAGCAATTCCCATGGTAAAAAATTTGAGCTCGATATCTTCATTGCGGAAGTATTCGTTAGTCGTCACATGAGCACTTTCTCAACTATCCTCCTGGTTTAATCGTGCCAAGATTTCGCAATTTTAATACTATCAGTATCAGTATCAGTATCAGCATCAGATATTTCGTATCGAAGCCTTTAAAAAGCTGAACCACGAATGCCAAATCGGTGACACAATAAACATGTAGGCGTCTAAGTGTTAAAAACAACAAAAAGCACCGTGAATCGTGCTTTCGGCATGGCCTGATACTAAAATTGAGCGTACAGGACCGAACATGCCTAATCATATAGGCATGCTGCAATTGACTCATGAGATGACTGAGTAGTTGCATCTAATAGTTTGGGTGTTGCACTTCATATCTGCGAACTAGGCATTTTACTGATGCTTTAACAAGATATTGATGATTACAGATAAAGCAATCATACTTTTTACAAACTTACAAATGGTGGTCGTACAATAGATTTTGTACTACTCTTTCTAGTTTAATCTTAAGACAAATAGTAGAATAGGTTCAAGAATTAAAAGTTTGCCTTAAGGACTGCAAAACTCGGGCTGCTACTTCTTCCCCAAACAGTCTGGGAAGGCTTGTGCCAAGATCAATCTCAATAGACTTACTCCGGGTAACTTGGTCCCTCTTGGCCAAATAAGCCGTCTCAGCCTCTCCCACTTCTCTCCCAACAGAAGCACACAAATCCAACCAGATCTTCATGATCTCGTTAGCTGTAGGCCTCAGATAATCTTGAATTATCTCCTCTACTCTGCTTGATCTATCAGCTTCATTTTCTTCTATGCGCACAAGAATAGCTGTTGGAGAGACAAGAGCTCGAATATACAGTGAAGGGGAGGAGTAACGTGTTACTTCAGACAGCTTTTCGAGAAGTTGCCTGTGCCTGTCTAATTCAGTGTCTTCATAAAATGTCTTCAGGTACTCAGGATATATGACCAGGTCTTTTCTTGGTGGCATATCAAGAATTACAACAAGAGATGTTGGACTACTCTGAATGATCTCAATAATGAAGTTCGGTGCATCAGTTAATGATTTCAAGTAGGCTGAAAGGCTAGTTATGTTTAAGGCTCCACCGGATGGCAGCTTACAGTGCACCCAGCTTCCCAAAATAAAATCAACCTATAGTAAATGCAGAAGTTAATTTTATCTTGAATGTGATTTATAATATGCAAAAGTCCCGACAACTAAAAGCTAACTCACTGCCTGACAAATCACATTAGCAATAATCAGTTTCAACTGTTGACCATAATGCTCTAAGAAGTTTGACTTTTGCTTCAGGAATTCTGCTTTCGGCAACAGAAAACTAATTTAGATAAGAAAGTCCAGGTTCAAAATAAGTGCAGGACAAGTGTCATTTGAATAAAAACTTTTCAAGGATATCAAATTCTATGATGAAAAAACTCTATTCTCAATCCAACATCTCACATGTATGTTTTATTATTTTATTTACCTGATTTATAGCAAGGTAGCCCAAGAAAACTTACATTTCCTATTTTACATAAAATGAAATATCAGTATCCTCCATTTTTTATTTTAATGGAACAAACAAAACACAGAACTTCCCTGTGAACTTAAGGAGTGTATATGACTGACTGATTATGGAGAATTTGCAACATAAAGTGATTCATCACTTTTTTGACAAATCACTGAAGTATGAGCAAAGGTAAAGTTGAAGAACAAATCTATTGCAACATAGAACTCCAAGGATGAATTTTATGGATATTCTCTAAATCAAATGACAGCATATAACAGTTAGCTTAATTCTTTTCCATTAGACCTTTGAAATAAACTCATCGAGTGGATCATGGAAAGACTTAAGAGCAAACAAACTTTAATAATCCATGTCCAATCAGTGCAAAGCACAAGAACAGAACCTTTCAATTTACAGTCCATTTCTCATAAAACATGACCAGATCAGTTAAAAACTGGTCCTGTAAACTTCGTCAATGGCAGCCTCTCAGCGAAGAACTTTTTGGTTTTTTTTAAAACATCCATCCTTCCCCCCCACCAGGGTCCCCTTCTTCCCGCCTAAGCTAGAAAGCTAGAATCTTTTCCGAAACAAGTTTATGCTTGCGGTGGTTGAGATAAAATTTAGCAAACAAGGTTAACAAAGCTTCGACCCACATAAGCACGAGATTGTAAAAAGTATCATCTTCTTGCCTCTTGCGGCCCTAAATTATATATCTAGAGCAACAATCAGTAAGATGATTAAATCTCGTGCTTATATAAGTACGAGCTTTCTTAACCATGATTCCAAATGTTAACTCAAAACCAATGTACAATCTTAACCATAAGTCTAAATTATCGTAACCTTCACAATCCATGCCAATTCAAACCAAACATGTGCATAAAAAACAGAAGTTGGGAGATAGGGGTGAGGGACACAAGAAACATAAAATCACCAACAATCAAAAGTGTCAGCTAGGAGCAACTGAATTAGCTTAAACAACATACAACAGAGCAAAATTTTAAAGTAACGTTAAAAGGGTAAAAATAGCGATTAATGAATAGAAGACTAGGAAAGAAGTCAAAATGAGAGAGTTATACAGGGGAAGAGGGAATGCCGGATCTGATGAGGATGGTGCCTTCAGCCGTGCCAGTTGGGTTCTGATAGTACTGCACATCAGGGGGAAGAGAACAAGGAAGAAGGGACGACCCAATACGGGTTTCTACAGAACTTACTAAGTCCAACATTAGGTCCTTTACCGGCGCTGATGCATGTGGGAAATCTATGAACTTTGTTTGAGGTTCCATCATCGGCGATGCTGCTAATTTCGTCGATGATGACAAGCGGGATGTACGAATTTTAGGGAAAGGAGAAGAAGGAAAAACAGGAGCAGGAGGTTTAACGAGAGGACGAAGAACAGAAGGGACCGCTGAGAGAGTTGAGCTGAGGATGTCAATAACAGCCATTTCGGGGCTTGGCTCCCTTTTTTGGGGTTTATACTTCATAATATAGGCCTCGTTATTGAGACTTACGGCAACTCTTGTGGAGGCAGGCCCGACATTTTTAAAAAATGGACCTTTTTTTTTAAAAGAATACAGGGAGTATAATTTTTACACGATTAAGATTAAAAAAATATATATTTTTATAAAAAAAAATTACCAAAAAAATATAAAAATAAAAAGTGAGAGCTACATGTAAAAATGCCATCTCATATGTGTTTTGGCTTCCC
Organism: Gynochthodes officinalis; assembly: GCA_020080225.1. Classification (NCBI taxonomy): domain Eukaryota; kingdom Viridiplantae; phylum Streptophyta; class Magnoliopsida; order Gentianales; family Rubiaceae; genus Gynochthodes; species Gynochthodes officinalis. Next base: position 34,170,879 of record CM034621.1, on the reverse strand, counting down.
AGAAAAAGCACAACTACGAGATCTTGAAAAGTAACAAGTTGGGCCGGCAAAGCCAGCAGTGTTCTGTTTAGTGGGCTACGTGGGTTGATCCTATTTGGATTCCAAATATAACTAGGCTTATGTTACTGGCCTTAGGTCACATTTAGGATGGCGATCCAAACATAATGGAGTCCTGACGTGGCCCGTTTCTTAAAAATTTTAAACTACCGAGTAACGTGAATAAATTTAAGGCATGCATGAAATTTAGGAAAATCATCAACAAACAAAGAGAATACATTTTTCTCAAAAGTGAGGGAAAAAAAATAATAATAAATAAAGAAGAAAGAAAATACATGCATTGGTGTTTGTCCATACGTCACTTAATATCTGAGAATCTCTTAACAGTTGAAGATATACTCATAACCAGAGGGCCAGAGCCGGAGATAGCATTTTGCCTTTGATCCCCAGCTCCTCCTCTCCCGGTTGAATCATACAAGTAATTTCTTAAAAACAAATACCATAATCAAACTCAAACTCAAATTCCATTATTCTGCAGTTTGAGCTCGCAACCCTCTAAAGGTGGCAGAGCTAGCGTACTTCTACTTCATCATTACCCATCTATACTTATACTGGGATAACTTCATACTGTTAATGTAACTTTGGACCTTAACTTCGTCTATAAGCCAAAAGCAGCATTGATTTAGTTACAAACCTTGCTGCTTTCACCAGAACAGGGACAGAATTTCAACCAAGGTGCACAGAAGTCGACGGTCTTAATTTCTTTGTTTGGACCCTCATCAAATCCAATAATTTCATTCCGAACCCTCTTTTTATTATTCCCTTTCGACAACGTCACCCCGAACAACTTCAAACTCTTCCCACTCTCGTTTTCGTCATCATCGTTGTTATCTTTGTTGGTATCATCATCCGCTGGTTTAAGATCATCATCACTGGCCACCCCACCATTCAGGCTGGACCCCAGATTTATGCCTTGGCTCATGATGCTGTTGATCTGGTCGGGTGCAACTTTTACATGCTTGGTCAAGAATGCAATAAGCTCATCGCATTGTTTCTTGGTCTGTGCCAGCTCAGAACTCAGGACTTGATTGTTCTTTTTCAGCTTCTCATTCTCGCCGGATAAGTCGGCAAATTGCTCAGCTGATGGTGTATCCACGGACCCTGAGTTCTTGGAGTCCGGAGAGGACGTTGAGCTGGAACCCAAGTCATCACCGGAGTTCTCTGTTGAGCTAGGATTGGTGGTGGGGTTGGGCTTTCCAGTTGCGGTTTGATTTTGGGATGCAACAGTTTTCCGGCGTCGGATCTCGGTGAGAAGCTCCTTCTGTCCTCGCCTGAAGTATTCGTTGGCAAATTCCCACTTGTCCGGAACAGTCTTCCGGAAGCCCTGGAGAACAAGGTATAGCTCACGTGAGTTTCTGGTGACGGTAAAATCAAATCTACCAGATTAGTAAAAATCTGGTTTAGACTATGAAATCCACGAATTCATTATGTGAATTCCTTAATTCCTTAATCCGACTGTGATCCTGTTATACCAGTATTAACTACACTTAAAAAAAGATAGAAATTCCCAGTACTCGGGTTTTATTTATTCCTTAATTCCTAAACTTCATGAAAGAGCATCATCAGCCCTTGTGGATTCTTTCTTGGAAGGCAAAAACGAAAGACACACATCAACGTCGAGAACTGATTCCAAACCCTTGTTTTTCACTCCAGCGATCAATAAAAACAAAAATCCTATACTTCCAAGTGTCATCGGCACAAGAATCATGCGCATGTGAGGTAATAACGTAAGAAATGTTAATTCACAAAACAAAATTTTCCCAAATGAACTGCCCTACAGCGTAAATAAACGAGCATTCTTCTTCCTAACGTCATTTTTTCTAATATACGATTGGAATTCCAATTTCTAGCCCTCAAAGTGGACTCTGCCCATTCCAGTGAAAGTTGATGACCTTTTGGACCTAACACTGCGACCCCATCCTCCAAAGGCATATCAAAGTGAAAGGCACCTAACGTTTCCAGGTTTTCCTCCCAGAGAAAATCGGCGCATTGTTCTTCCAAAATGATCATGATAGGTACATTATTGTCCGCCGTCAAATTGGAAGAAAGGTCTTAAACTAATGAAAAGTTTTTTCCCGCTGCGACTAAGAACGGTTTAATAAACCGTGATGGAAATGCAGTCGCCAATCAAGGTTCGAAAAGTCAAATGAGTGGCCCACACTGTGACCAGATTCGTTCAGGATCTTTCCTCAGATGGGAAATCATCAAATTAATTCACATTTCAGAATCAGAGGATGGTGGGGACTCCTTCTCAGCTATTCAAGAAACAACTTAAGATGGGTCCCACGATGGGACCCGCCAGCTGATCCATCCAATTCACAGGTGAAATTTCTTTTCCTTTCCTTTTTTTTTTTTTTTAACGACAACATTAATTCATACTAATATTGTCTTAATACGGCAGTTTCTTCTTATCTTAATCTTTAACCCAAATTCTGTCCTCCAAAGCCAAACGCAATTTTGCCTTTGATCCACTACGGTCGGAAGCAAAAGTAGTTTTTGATGCGCTTCCTGAGGCACCGCCTAAAACCTGGAATTATGTGTGTATTCAAACAAACTCTCCCACTCTTGCAGCACTTAAGAGATCCCAAAACTTCCCCAATCATCTTGCGAGATTTAATTCAAAATATAATTCACTATGCATATTCTCTACGTCATTATAAGAATAGTAAAAATAAATAGGAATATAGTATCTAAAGCATAATGTATTACATACTTGAATCCTTAATATATTACGTCTTTTTGCTCGAAAAAAATTCATGCTCCGGGTTACTTAAGACAACCTCTTATGGGTTAACATAGTCCCATCAATTTACATAATTTAACATATAGGGTAGTTGAGAAAACGAAATCTAATTTGTTTTTCATTAGATTTCTCAACCTCATGGAAATTTTTGTTCTCTTTGTTACTATTATTAATATAGTTTTCTAAATTTACTACCTTCCCCCAAAAAGGTAAATCATGACTAAAAATGACTACCTAGCAGTAATTATAGAGGCATGGACGGTTATCCGGAATGATTAGTCATACTCTGGACTTGTGGGGTGTGTTTTCACGTTTTATAACCCAATAATAAGGGTGTGAGATATAAACCAATCAACATAAATTCAGTGAATGTGAGATACTTCTAGTGAACAAAAAAAAAACTACTAAAAATACAGGATTCTTTTTGTTGGGTTACACTATTGGATCACGCCTTTGATTCACGGTGACAATTACTTTAGTAGATTTATGATAATAAAACAAATTATAGCCTCGACCTATATTTCCATTATTATGATACTACCATATGATTATAATTATTTACTCTATTCGTCTAAAAAAATATTATAAATATATTTAATTAATCTTTTTAATTTTATATCATACTAAACAATATTTTAGACAGAAAGAGTATCTAATGGTCAATGAATGATGACGGGGTTGAAGTTTAGGACGCTTAAGAAGATCGATTTTAGGGACCATTAAAATACTACGCCCCAACCACTTTTTATTTTTTTTTTCCTTTTTTTTGAGTAAACCAAAACCAAAACCAAATTACGCCGCACTAATCACTTAACCAAAGTGCGCGTGTGCCCACTTTTTGTGTAGGGGTTAATTCACCACCTAACCAATATTTTATTGCGGGTAAAAGAATTATATTTAAACCCAATTAGTCCTTTAGCTAATAAAAACTCTTGCTCCAAGTGACTATAAGACAATAAATATTTTAACAGATGAAGACAAAATAACAACCACCATGTAGAAGTAAGTGATATTATAGATTAAACCAAAAATATACGTTAAAAAACACAAAAAATTAACCTAAATCCATTACGATGAAGAAAGTGATTACGATGAAGAAAATGATTTTTTTTTTTGTGTGTGTTTAAATATAATTCTTTTAAATATAATAGAGAACTTACATAGGTGTTGAGCTGGCGAACAAAGCTGGAGAAGTTGTTGTGCTTGAAGTAGTTAGGCAGCAAATCCTTCGCAAACTCCGCGGTTTTCCAGACCACGAAAGTTGTGCCACTTTCATTCCACGATATTATATCATCGCTGCTCAGATCATCCACCAACTGATAAGTCTTGGTTAAAAACGGCGCCGGAACCGTCCTCTGCGACATCTCTCGATGTAGTAGTATATATATCACCAACTAAGACTTATTCCGCCGTCAACAACCCCCCCCAAAAGCCCAGAAAAAATACAACAAAAAAAAAACTAATATAAAATGATTTCTGGGGGAAAAAAAAAGAAGAAGAAGAAGTTAAACCAATGGTCTAGTCAGTTTGTATAAGAAGGGTTAAAAAGTAAAGATAAAACAGAGGAAGAAAATTTAGATGGAACAACTAAAGAGAAGAAGGGCAGTGAGGAATTCCCAGCCCCAACAGTAAAAGCCAGAGGAAAAAACGCGAGAATGAAGAAGATCGTCGTTGGAGCACATGAAGGTGAAATTAGTTTCCATGAGGCTGCTGCTGCTGCTCTGTTCCTTGTTGTTTAGCTGTTGTTATGCTAATCCACCAAAAGGAAGACACGACCATACTCACTCTGTATCGGGAAAAGAAAGAAAGAAAGAAAGAAAGAGAGAGAGAAAGGGGCAGGCAATGCTGAGATGGGATGTTTAAGAATTCTCTCTTTCTAGAGACGTGTTCGGGACTCTTATACGCAAAAGAACAATAGAGGCCAGGGGACAAAGACCAAAGAAAGTGCTATACCCTTCCTCCTACGACCGCTTTAATTTGTTCTAGAACGATTTAGAAACCACAGCCTAGTCCACTTTGCAACTCTTTCAACCACCCGGCACAGATTATTTTAAAATAACTGGGACTGTGTGGGAAAAAAAAAATAGGGGAAAAAAAACGTCAAAGAATCTGCCAAGCTTTTGTAGTCTAGTGGTCGTTCTTTTTCCCTTTATTTTGTTTGAAAACGAGAATTTGACAACTGAAACCAAGTTTGGAATGCTAATACACTCTTTTATTTTATAATATATTTTTTATATCATAATTATTATTTTAAAAAATACAAAATTTCATTTTAATACGTTATTGGTTCGTATGGTTTCATGTAAGTTGCGTTTTACAATCACTAAAGCGTGGAATTGAAAGTGCCTGTGCTTTCTTGAGAAGATTCCAACACATTTATGAAGAAGGAAAAGTGGCAAAATAAGAAGGCAACTTGCAACTTGCAAAGTGGGCGAAGGAAGGTGAATGGATCTTTCTCCAATACTCATCACGGCAATTTCCAACTTTCAATGGGTTCTGAGATAGGAATTTGCGATCAAATTTGAAACACTTTTAAGTAGTAAGCATCATGTATGGTGGTTTATGTGCGTTTAAACAGATTTGAAAACGCGTTTTCTTCAATCCTAAAATAATTCGTACATTAACTTCTTTTGAGTTTTCTTCAATCATAAAATAAGTAAAAATAATTTAAATTTTAATGTCAATTTTTTTTTTCTTAAAATAGAAACCCTTTCCTTTGTGGGTAGTAGGTTGGGTCTAAAACTTTTTATTAGAATTATTTTACACATATTACGAGTAGTCCTCCCCACAATTTTCATGAAGCCTAATTAAGGTATGTGAAATTGATTTAGTAATAGTAGGTGCGTGTGAACGATGAAGGGGCGCCGAGACACATGCTAAGCAGTAAGCACCCATCCTTCTATGCCCCGCCGACTTAGAAAACGGGTATATCTGGTGCACGTATGAAACGACAGTGTTGTCGTCAAAACTTCTTTTTATTAATTTACTACCATTTTTTTCTTCTTAATAATTCGAAAACTATTACAACTTGCTTTTCTGTTTTTTTCCAAAACTTCTGCTAAATTAATAGTTAATTCACTTTGAAAAACAAAAAAAGAGAGAGATTTGTCTGAACAACGCAGCATGGAATTATTATTTTACAAATGCAAATGGATGGGGACCTCGTCCCAGAATGGCCGTACCCTTAATTCGCTGTCGATAAGCAAATGATGGGAAATATGTAGGACAATCTGATTCTTGCCAGTTTAATACGCCCTTTGTATCTTTCTATGATGAAGAAAATTATTGTTGCTTTTTATTCGTTATGGGAGCATGTGATCCAGCACAGAAGTTGGCTGTGTTTGGATTGTGTTTTTTATTTCTAAAAAGTTAATTTTCAATTTTATCAAAAAAAAATTCACATTATTTGAAAAAAACAATTCTTTCAATCTATTTTTTTATATAACTTTTCTTATAAAATTTTTTTACATATTTTAATACAAAAATTTTAAATATAACACAATCAAAACATAGTCTTTATTAGTTTTATATTTTGGTTTTAAATCCCTTACTATAAAGTTCAATATAGCAGCGCACGCATGTACATACATAGGACACATCTGTAATGCCAAAATCCGCCTCCTATTTTTATATTATTGGCTTGTTTGATTTGATTCCTTGGAAATTTTCTTTGTGGTTGTCTTTTTTTCTTTTTGGTTTTTATTAAATCGATCCAACTCCGACTGACAACTCAACAAGTGTATCGAAACAATAAAATACCATATTATTTTTTACATTTATTTTAATAAAATTTATAAACGTGAGACACGAGGTAAAATATTCTATCCTCTTACCTGGAGAGGATTGGGCTATTGTGTATGTATGAATTTTATTTTAAAATATATTTTTATATTTTTTAATAAAGTAATTACAAAATTAAAAAATATATTAAAATTTTTAAAAATACGTTTTAAAATAATTAACCATACACACACCCTAAATGGTTTTAATTAAGTGAACCTCTCATGTTCTGTATACGCTATGACATGATAGGTTTCCTCATTAATTAAATTTTAAAAAAATAAAATTAAGGCCAAACGAATAATTAAGACTTAAGAGAAGGGATACATACGAAGGTTAAATATTTTCGATTGCGATATTAGTGTGCAGAACTTATCATTTTCTCCATTAATATTGTGTACTCTTGAAGGAAAAAAAAGGAACCCAAAATATACTATGTTTGGGTTATGTTATATTTGAAAATTTTATATTGGAATATGTAAAAATTTTAGTAGGAATTTTTTGTAAAAAAAAAAAAGTAAATTGAGGGGAATTTTTTTTTTTAAAAAAATAATATGATAATATTTTTTTATGAGAATTGAAATTTTAAATTTTAAATTTTAAAATAAAAAATTATTTAAATATTTTATTTTTGTAATTAAAAAAATTTAACTTTTTACAAATAAAAACACAAATCAAACATAGTAGATGTTAAAGGGGTTGAATTGTTGGGCAAATAATATCCATTTCTGACCTGATCAATACTTGTCAACTACCTCCTCCAGCGGGACTGGCCCTTCGTGGGTTTTCCTTTCCAATAATAACTCTAATAATAAAAACCCCCCACATGATATCTCTTTTTATCAGTTTGACATGTCAATACGTGGGCCAGCGGCCCACATTGTTTTACTGAAATCAATTAGGACCCGTTTGCTTTCAGAATTGAAATTGATATATAATTATATAATTATAATAGATGTTAGATTAAATTTTATAAAATTTTTAATAATTGAATGATGTTATAAAATAAATAAGTTGGAACCAAAAAAATTATAAAATTTATTTAATTTTAATTAAAAAAAAGCCAGACATATCTTTGTAGGAAAGTCAATGATGATAACAGAAGTTAGATTTTTATTTACTCACTCAAAAGAAAAGGTTTATTTTGAGATATAATTTTTTTTAGTATTACATTTTTGTTCAAAGATGATTATGCATGGGTTGACTTCCAGCTTGAGAAAAACAAATATTGAAAATCTTATGCTACCGTTTCCAAAATCCAAGCTAAATTTCCTGATGTGGGACGTAATATCGACTTTGAAGTTTGAAGCAGCCTCCACAATTCCCTTTTGATGTTTAAAATTCCCAGAATTTACATTTCTATCATGACCAGCATACCAGGTAATGATATATGAAATTTTCAATCACAATGCAGGTAATAACCAACCTTTTTTTCCCCTACAAACTCAAGAAATGTCAATCTCTAAGTCGTCACTAGCATTTAGAATTTGCAAAACAAAGTCTAAAAATTTTTCAAAACATTTGAATGCTAAATATTGACAGACTTTGTCATCCCACTTTTTTAAAATTCTTGTTCTTAATTAATGAGCATTTTGAATTTTTCTACGAACTAATGAAAAGCATCCACATGTAGAAACTTCACAGAGTATGGATCAGTGGAACGCAACAGCAGAATTCCAAAATGGAAGTCATTTTCAAATTCATATGATGTACATATGGATACATACATAGGCAGCAGCTTCCTTCGAAGTTTCATAGTACTACGTACGTACTCGTGCTCCAGTAGTACTAATTGCAAGTAATTAATAAACTTGTTTATATGCCTTGATCATGGCCATAAGAGTAAGTGGAAGCTTCCAATCATTGATGGCTATTCAAGTGTTCATTTCCAGTTATGACTGTGTCAATACTTTGTCATATGTCTATGGCACTTTCACTTTGTCTGTTCTTTAGGGCATCAAGCAAGAACGTCCGTGATATTCCTTTTCCTTCTTGGAGTAATGTGGTCTCTGGAGAGAGCAGGGTTGGTTTCCTTTACTAAACTTTTGTTAATCTTGCAGTTTTGCTTAACTTTATCTATAGCTGCTCAGGAACTGTATTTTGCTATTGATTACAATTAATTTGAGCTGATTTAATCTGAAAAAGATATAGCTGAACTCATTCTGTTCGGGATATTTTGACCCTGCTGTGAACTCATTAGTTCAAGATTTTTTTTTGTCAAATCAATCACTCGTTAAATTGTCAAAAAAATACAACACCATTCCTAATTTTCTAACTTGTGACTGACGTTGGTGCAGAACAAAGTGCATCAATATCACAGCTGGATGGCTGAAAATAGCGTTAGAAGTAGGGTTCTGGGTCTGAACCCAAAAAAAAAAATAATAATAAGAGAAATGGAGCTGCTTTCGAAAGTCAAAGTCTTATAAATTCACCCAACAATTAGAAAAAAAATCAGAGGAATTTGCGGATAAGGGATGGTTGGGTTGATTGATAACGTAAAAGGAATTGTACTTAAAAGATCTAGAAAATTCAAACATGCTAAGAGATAGTTAACGTCCATATGAATGCGAGTCCTGTATATTTCTTCAAGCACAAACCAAGCAAATCATTAGCATGAATTAGTAAAAATCTAAAATGGTAATAATTATAAAGGTCAATAAATAAATATGGTCAAGAAAGAACGCCTATTAATTTCTTTAATTGATCAACTATCCACTCTTTAGAAACTTCTATTAGTGTCAAGTCCTCGAAAGTCAACCTCTGAACATGCAGACTATCTGTTGTAATTAACCAAGTCAACTCATTATATGATGCAACTCCAGTTCCATCCCTTCTGTGTTTTGCTTTGCTCAGAAAGTATTCTGAAGTCTTAATTGTATTGAATACTAAGATAATCTAATTCCTCCTCCAATCTTGCCGATTCTTTATCATGTCCATTTGGTGTGACGTACTAAAAACCCTAAAAAGGTCATTGACCTACAAAAATGATCAGAAGCTGCTCCCACGAAAATGAAAAATAAGAATGGATGCAACTGGTTGCAGGCTTGTAGCCCTTTAAAAATTAACTTGATCCGGTCTTTCTTCTTGAAGATTAGATATTAAAATTTACCTGATTCTCAACTTGCCAATACATTTAATATTTACAGACCTACAATGGAGGTTGTTTAGGAAGACAGCCAATGAAATTTCGAAGGGAAGTTAATCGATCAACCCCCATTGAATCTGATAAGTGGACAATTTCGCCGATCCTGTTTTGGCTTCAGCATGGACATCCTCTGGTTGGCTATCTCTAATTATCTAAGAATCCCTTTAAAGTTGAATGTCGTGGTTGCGAAAGCGCCAAATTTTAGATTCAGTGAGATTTACCTTCTATGGAAGAATAACTACTTCTAGAAGCAGTAGTTTAACTAGTGCAGTCTTTCTCTGATATAAATAACACAACTCCACGTTTGACATTCCTAGAACGCATCAATTGTAGCCTTGCAGCTTGTCTGAAGAAATAAAATTTGCTTCGCAAGGTGCACATTTGGGCCTCCTGCTGTCCTGCATAGGAATACCAATGGCCCATTCCGCTATTTAGGTGCTTCAGCCTTCAGCAGTATTATGATTTATACTTTAGTAGTGCTCTGAGAATGAATATTCTATTTGCAACGCAGCACAAAAATCATAATTGGTAAAAGTTTTTTACAGCCCATTACTCTTTTGGGAATGCAAAACTCGCGGCTTCAATTTTCTGAGTATCGATGAATTTGGGGGAAAAAAAGAGATAAAAATCAAAAACTTGGATGATAGTAGTAAGAACTTGAAAACTAAAGTTTGATGACAATGGAGAAGGAATTTTGAGTTTAAAATGTGTGGGACACTTTTCTTAAAGTTTCAATTGCCCCCACTATATTTGTTAATAGGGATCACTCGGCAATTCACCTCTAAGATATAATAGACTTTGAAGAAACTAGACAAATAGTAAAATTTTATAGTTTCTAAGAAAGTAGGTGCAAAAATTATGTTTGATCTAATTTAGTTCTCATATTTATAGAAAATCAAACGTTCAAAGACGTTCTAATGATGTTTTAGATGAATGGATATTAAATTCAAATTATTGCTTTTCAAAAAGGTTACATCTCTTCATGAACAATTACCGAAAATGAAGAGGTGCCTTTCCAAAAAGTCGAACCATGGCCAACGTTTAAAAAGTTTTGAATTCATTCGTCAATTTTCATCACTTTTCATGTTACAAACTATATTTCTAACATTTCCCCACTTAGTTTGTAACATAATGATCAAACAAACACAAATGATTTCATGGATAAAAATGAGTAACAATTGTCTTAAACTCATCTCTAAGGTAAACAATTCATAAGTTCTAATTAAGTCATAGCTTACTAGATTGCTTAAACCTATACTAGAATTAGACTAGAAGTGTTATACACATGAACTAATCAAACACACTACTTTCACATAACCATTTAGCACTATTACCGGCCATGTGCTCATTCTAGTTCATGATCATTTACAAAGGATAACCCAAAACTTTTGTTAAAAGTAGCAGCACTTCCAATGATCATACAGGTGAACTTTCAATTCAAGATTTGGAAAACAAATCACTAAAATTTAGTTCATTAAGAGACAATCTCAACCTACTCATTCAAGAATTACTTTTAGCACTAAACTTTGGAATAGTATACACAAATTCTTAGTACTCATAACTACTTATTAGCAACTTGTTTTTACTCTTTAAACCTTGCAAACTAGGAGTTGTACTAGAAGATGGCTGGGTTTCCATCGCTAGTAATTTTAGATAAATGGTTTTATTCCCATTCCAGATGTTGTCAAGTTCACCAAGTCTCTTGCAAGAGGATTAGTTAATGGATCCGCAAGATTGTTGTGTATTCTAACATGTATAACTGTAACAACGCCATCACTAAATACTTGCCTAATATAGGCATGTCTAAGACTTATATGTCTAGATTTACAATTGTAAATTTTATTCAATGCTCTAGACATTGTAGTTTCCCTATCACAATGCAAAGCTATAGTCGACATTGATCTAGGCTACAGACTTATGTCAAGCAATAAATCTCACAGTCATTCAGCCTCTTTGTAAGTCGAATATAGAGTTGAATATAGAGTTATAAACTTAGCTTCCATGGTGGAATGAGTAATTACGATTTGTTTCTTAGAGGCCTAAGAAACAGCTCCACCACCAAGCATGAAAATCCAACTATTTGTAGGCTTTTCATCACTTATACTAGCTATCCAACTAACATTTGAATAACCTTTAAGTACACTTGGAAAAGCATTATAGAAAAGTCTTAAATTCTTAGTGCATTTAAGGTAACCAAGAACTCTTGTTATAGCTTTCCAATGATCTCTATTAGGCTTCTTAGTGTATCTATCTAGTCTACATACCGAGTATGAAATATCTAACCTTGTGCAACTCATTGCATATATTAAACTTCCAATAACACTCACATATTCCAGCTGAGCAATTGGATTTTTAGAATTTTCATACAACTTAAAGTTAGAATCAAGGGGAGTACTAACGTCTTTCACATTCAAATGTTGATATTATTCAAGACTTTTTCAACATAATGTGATTGAGACAAAGCAAAACACCCACTATGTTTCTTAACTTTGATACCTAAGATAGTATCTATTTCACCAACATCTTTCATCTTGAATTGAGAAAAAAGATACTTGTTAGTTTCAATTACACATTTGTTGCTAGTTCCAGTAATGAGCATGTCATCCATATAAAGGCAAATGACCACACCATACTCTTAACTAAATTTAGAGTAAATGCACTTATCAGCATTATTATATCTAAATCTATTTGAGAGCAAAGTAGAATCAAACTTTTCATGCCATTGCTTGGGTGTTTGTTTCAAGTCATATAGTGACTTAACTAACTTACACACTTTATTTTCATTTTTTGGTAACACAATTTGCTCCATATACATCTCTTCATCTAGATCACTATTTAAGAAGGCTGTTTTAATATCCATTTGATGTACACTAAGCTTATAAATAGAAGCAATAGCTAATATTGCTCTAACGGATGTGATTCTTGCAACTGATGCATAAGTGTCAAAATAACTAATTCCTTATTTTTGTCTAAAAGCTTTACCTATTAACCTAGCTTTATAAGTTAATATGGTCCCATATGAGGCATATTTCCTATGAAACACCCACTTACAACCGATTGGTTTAGAACCATAGGTAAATCCACTAGGATCCAAGTATTATTAGACAATATTGAGTCTATTTCATAATTTACTGCTTCTTTTCAAAATGATGAATCTCTAGACTTCATAGCTTTACTAAAGGTTTCGAGATCTTCTTCTATACTAAATAAAATTGAAATTTTATTTAGTAGAGAATCTCTATTGCCTTCAACTAAGAAAATAATAGCTTGTGAAGAAATGAAATTAGAAGATAGATGATTTTCCTTTCTTTGTCTTTAACTCCTTCTCAACTCACTTGGAGTGTCACTTGAAACATCTACTTCTTTTCTTTTAGAAACATTAGAAGGACTAGCATCTTGGAACATATTGGGCTCACTTGATAGACCATTTTGTACTTTTGAATCATTGAGAAACTTATTCTCAAAGAATTCAACATCTTTTGACTCCACAAACACATTAGAATTAAGGTCAAGTAATCTATAGGCTTTAGAGTTTTCAACATGACCTACAAACACACCCTTGAGTGCTCTAGGTCCCAACTTGATTCTTTTATTGCCCGGGACTCTACAATAAGCTATGCATCCCCAAACCTTCAAATAACTCAAGTTTGGTTTTTTTCCTTTCCATATTTCATATGGCGACACTTTAGTCTTCAAGGATGGAATTCGATTATAAAGATAACATGCAACCAACAAAGTCTTGCCTCACAACTTCTTTGGCAAATCTGAACTCAAGATCATGGCATTGACCATATATTGTAGAGTTCTATTTTTTCTTTTTGTCAAACCGTTTTGTTGTGAAGTATAAGGTGCACTAGTTTGGTATATTATGCCATTTTCTTCACAAAATATTGAGAACTTATTAGAAAAGTACTCACCTTCTCTATCACTTCTCAATATTTTAATTTTCTTATTCAATTGATTTTCAATTAGATTTTTATATGTCTTAAACATATAAAAAGCTTCATCTTTTGCTTTCATTAAATATACATGCACAAACTTAGAGCAATCATCAATGAATGTGATGAAATATCTATTTCTTCCTCTAGTCAAAATCCATTCAATTCACAAACATCTGAATGAACTAAATCAACCAATTGTGAATTTCTTTCTACTTTAGGAAAAGGTAACTTTGTGATTTTTGCTTGTATGCAAGTTTCACATTTCTTATTCACTTCACTATTGCACGAGATTAGTCATTGTTTAGACATGTATTCCAATACTTATTATTAACATGTCCTAGCCTACTATACCACAAAGAATAAGAAGACTCAATCAAATAAAGAGAAGCACCAATCTTATTAATACTTAATTTAAACATACCATTACAAGATTACCCTTTTCCTACAAATACACCATTCTCAGACAAGATTACATTATTACATTCAAGTACAGCCTTTAATCCTTTCTTGTTAAGGATATCCACAGAATCAAGATTCTTGACCACATTCGGAACATAAAGCACATTTGTGAGCACAAGTTTCTTGCCGGAAGTGAATTGTAGTTCCACATTCCTTCTTCCATGCACCTTTACTCTTTGTTAATTGGCCATCACAATTTCATGTCCTCGAAGAACTTTATAGTTCTTGAAATGTGACCTATCGTTGCACACGTGAACTGCTGCACCCGAATCATACCACAAATCATTTGAGGAACATGGTGAAACCATATTAAGTTTATTCACAGTTTCAAGTGACATTGTTGCTATAATTGCTGAATTTTCTTCCAAAAGGTTAGCACTTGGAACACATTGGTCTTTTACTTCTTACTAGCCCTACATTCAGATTTATAGTGGCCCTTCTTGCCACAATTATAGCACTTTCTATTCTTTTTCTTGTCTTTAGAATCAGTGCTTTCAGTCTTCTTTTTCTTAGAATTCTTAAATTGCTTTTCTTCCACAAAATTCATTTTGGAATCTTATTCAACTTCTTTCTTTTGAAGAAGTCTAGCATTCTCCTCAATTCTAAAATGTTTTAAGACACCATTAATAGTTAAAAATTTAGAAGTATGCAACAATTTCTTTTGGTAATCATTCCATGTAGAAGGCAATTTAGCAATGATAGCACGAACTTGGAAAGATTCAAAAATTTCTATACTTAAGTCCTTAAGTTTGGAGACAATGATTTGCCAGTTATGAAATTGATCCATCAAAGAAGAGTTATCATCAAACTTAAACTCGAAGTATTTTTTTATGAGAAACTTATCTAATTCTTATTTTTGTGTGGCATATTGGCACTCCAAAGTGTTCTAAATCTCCTTTGGTGACTTAACCACCGTAAAGAAATCATATAGGCTGTTCGAAAGAGTATTGAGTATGTGCCCTCTGCACAGCACTTCATCCACATGTCATTTCTCTCTCTATGCCTTGAGTGCATTAGAATCACCTTATTTGCTAGAGGAAGATCAGGCAAATCTGGATTGAAAACATAAGCAATTTTCAAGGCAGTGAGATTTGTCCTACCTTCTATTGATGTTAGTTCCTATGCCATCAAGCCTATCTAACTTGATGAAATCTTGATTCGTGACTTTGAGGGTTGTCTCTTGTGTAGTCTCCATCAATTGAAACCTTAAGATTGTCAATGAATTTTGGAAGAAAAGAGACAAAAACCAAAAACTTGGATGATAGAAGTAAGAACTTGAAAACTAAAGTTTGATGCCAATGGTGGAGGAATTTTGAGTCTAAAGCATGTTGGACACTTTCTTTAAGGTTTCAATTGCCCCCAATATACTTGATAGACAAATAGCAAGAGTTTATAGTTTCTAAAAAAGTAGGGTGCAAAAGTTATTTTTGATCTGATTTACTTCTCATATTTATAGAGAATCAAATGTTCAAAGATGTTGTAACGATGTTTCTAATGAATGAATATCAAATTCAAATAAGTGCCTTTCAAAAAGGTTGCATTTCTTCAAAAACAATTACTGAAAATAAAGAGGTGCTTTTTGAAAAAGTCAAGTCATAGCCAACATTTAAAAAATTTTGAATTCATTCGTCAATTTTCATCACTTTTCCATCATTTTTCTTCAACTTTCATCACTTTTCCATCATTTTTCATGTTATAAATTATACTTCTAACACGGAGGATATCATACCTCATGCGGTATGTTGCATTGTGTAAAAGAAAAGCATTGAGAGAAATACCCTGGACAATGATAAAAGTGGAACTCAAAAGATTCAGACGGACAACATTTGACCTCACTAACGCAACCAACGGAGAATGAATGAATCTGCTAGTAATCATCCATGGATGGTACACATGTAGAGCTGGCTGATGACACCATTGCCATTGGGTCGATGTATTTTGAGGTATGGATGGTTGTCTTGTCATCAATACACTTGATAGGGTTGGTGTATTTGGATGATTGTCTTGTCAAATTGATGTCTTGTCATCAATACACTTGAGTAAAGCAAGGCAGGCAGTAAAGTGTGCTGCTGTAATTCTCAATTGCTTCCACTCTGGGGAACCAAATTAGTTTTTTTTTTTTTAAAATAAAATACCACATTAATGCACGTGGCTCCAGGCCGATTATTAATTAAAGTAATAATAATTTTAATAACTTTTATTAATAATTAATATAATAAATATAAAAATACAAAATTAATTTATAATTTTTTCAAAAAATATAAAATAAATTTATTTTTTTATACTTATTATATCAGTTATTATAAAAAATTATTATTAATTAAATTATAATTTGTAAAAAAATATAAAATTATAAAATTATTTTTTTAATTTTTTAAAAAATATAAAATTATTTTATTTTTTATATTTATTATATTAATTATTATAAAAAAATCACTATAAATTAAATCACAATTATGATTCAGCCAAATGCTAGTTGATGACAGTTGGATTTCGTATCTGCAGTCAAAAGCATTGCTCCGATGCTTTATCGTTCACCTTCATCTAGGCGTGAATCTAGTTTAAACTAACAAAACGCTTGCTTATCATTTACCCTCGTTCAGGCGTGAACCTAGTTAACAGTAATAAAACACTTGCAACAACTTCAAAATGCATATGGCAGTTTTAAAATATATTTTTAAAAATTTTAAAATAATAATTATAAGATAAAAAATATATTTAAAATTAAAAAAAATTCAAAATACATCGCAAACAAACATTTCTTGGTCATGTTGAACTGAACACTTCAGATGAAGCATTCGAGACTTTCCAGTTTAACCCAACTCGAGCAAAAGACAAGAAAAACGCCACAAGGCCACAACATATGGTCAAATTCTTTATTCTATCAACAACCCTTTTAGTTTAGTTTCAGGGCCTGTTCATGTTTCTTGTGCATTCCATGCAGCATAAAGATATTAAAAAAGCTCATCATTTTCTGATACTACTGTTTTGGATAATTAGTTCATTTCCTGACTTCATTCCTGTACACCAACTGGCAACTGCAACATTGAGCATGTTCAGAAACTCTCAGGAAAAGGCTCTCTTGAGCGTGAAACAGTTCCATTGATTTTCGATGTTACGAAACCCCGCGTGTTTTAGCAAGTACAATAATAAAACCGTTACCTAGGTATTCGTGAAAAGATTACAAAACCAGCAAGCTCACATAAGAATGATTAAATTACACCATCAGCTTAGTAAGTAGTTCTCTTCCTATAATCTCGAACGAGTAGATCATCAGTACAGAACTATGAATTTCCTCTCCCCTGTAACCCTTCAGTGGGGAAGGAGAAACACGGAGACAATCCTCATATGAAAGGGAGATAAATTGTTGGCACCAGAATAATGAAGCTCATTCAAAAGAAAAAGAGAGGTACAGATCTTTAAGAAAAGAGGGGCACTTCCTAAAAAAAATATAAACAGCGGTAACAAACAAAGAATATGTTCAACCAAATAAAGGAATGAACTTTAGTTTTTTTCTCCTACATCATTCAACAGGTATGAAAGCTCGTACCTAAACCAAGTGGGAAAAGGAAAAAGCAGAAACCCAAAAAGCCAAAGCAACGCCATTAACGTAATACAGTATCAACAACAAACAGTAGATAAAGTCAATACCACAAGAATTTTCCGTTCCCTTTCCTATTTGGTGAGGTGAGGTAAGGTGAGGAGAGGAGGGTATAATATACACACAACCAAATTACCAAGCGTGCTGGCAATCAATCAAAGTCGGTGGAGTTGGGCATCTATATCATACTATCAATCAACAACATCCATGGGGGAGGACTGCTATCACTTGACCAAATTTTTGGAATTTGGTTTCTTTTTCCAACTAACTACGTTTTTGCCTTTTGCTCTGGTTGATACAACCCCGAATCCTTTTGCAAGTTCGCCTTCGTTATGATCCTCTGGTTGGAGATTGACGAACCGCACAAGCAACCACTTGTGCCCACTGTCTCAATCTTGTCTTCACTGTTTGTGGATTTTCACCTGCCATTTCCAAGATCAGATTTTTATTAAAACTTAAAAGTAATAGTACTAACATCCAATGAGAGCAAGAAAACCTTTCTAAATTCGAAAAACGACTAGGTGTTAAAATGAATAAACCATCAAGTCATTCACAACAAAAATCTACAATGAAGATTCAGCACAAAATATAAAAAGCGGAAGTTAATCAGTTTATAATGGAAAAAGCACAAATCTGAAAATAGGGGCTTAGGCTTACATAAATTACCTGGACCAAATATGGTATGAGGGCTGCCAAGAGGAGAGGGTGTATCGCTGTCCGAGATGGCGGACACTAAAGGAGAAGCTAGGGCTGCAGGCTTCGAAACGGAGTCGTTGTACTGTTTGTTCACAGCATAGTAGAGCCCGTAGGCCGGGAAAGTATCAGACAAGCGTTGGTCCATTTCTGGGGAGTCAAACCCGAAACCCAATTCAATACAGGCCTTGAGTTCCTCAAGGTCTTCGTCGGTGACACTCTTGCTACGCCGGCTGCGGCGTACACCATCGTTTCCCTTCCGCCTTTGCCACGCCTCGTCGCGGTAGGTGTCGGGAGACCAAGACTTTTGCTTGTACAAAGAAGAAGTAGTAGCCAGCGTCGCCTGAGGCTGATGCAGAGGCAGACGTAGAGGAAGAGGCTCCGGTGAAAGTTGTGACGGGGGCAGCGGAGGAGGAATGGTGGGGTCCGACATGATGAATCTCTCCTCTCTCTCGCCCAACCCCAGAGGCGGGGAGATGGGGAGGGGAGGGAAGGTGGGCGGGGAGCTCGATGGCTCGATTAATTAAGAGTGTTGATTTGGTTTGTAGGGTTGGTTTATACCCATTTTTTTAGGCTTTTGATTATTGAATACCAAATGGTGGGATCTGTACGCTAAGCATTGGTTGGCCCGTGTCCTATGACCTGTTTTTTAATTTTTCTTTGCCTTTTTTTTTTTCAGCCAAATTTTTTTTATTAACAATTTACTAGCATATTATTCCGGCCCATTTCATTAATTATCTTTTTACTAAGAAAAAATTGAGATTCATCCGCATGTTAAGGTGATATGGTGCTAAGATTCATAAGATCCATATGAATTACCTCTTGGAACTTATTTTTGCATTTTAAAAATAATAATTATAAAATAAAATTCACACACATTGCCACACATATGATTTAAAAGTGTCATTGTCCTTCCAATACGATCCCGTAATTAGTAAAATGATATCATTGTGTTTGCCAAGTTGAAATACTTGCGAATGTGGTATTTTGAGGCAAGAGATATTTCTTAAAATAACTACCTAAAGAATATTAGCACATCGGTACATGGAATATTCCCGGTACTTTGCGTCCCGAGCATCCCATGTCACGCGAGTTCTGGATTAACAAAAATACCCGCGGAATCATTTGTAAGTTGTAACAGTCAGTAATGGCTAATGAGAAGGTCAAAAGTACTTATGGCTACCGCCGCTTTCGGTCACGCAAATAAGGCTGCTAGTTTGTACGCAATTTGCTATTATAAACTATAGAAACCGTCGATTTCGCGGATTAAGGGAATTAATTTTTTAAGTAATCCGATGCATAATTGCCGGCGCAATCTATTGTTGTTTATACGAAAAAGAAAAGAAAAAACGACATCTTATGTTTCTTTCAATTCCCAACTTCCAAGCTACATCATTTCGTGAGTCGTCTACCTGGACCTAAGCCTAAGATACTAAATCAATGATACATGGAAGATTAACTTTTAATAATTTTTCACAATTATTAATGTGCTATTTATGTAAGAAAAGATATTAAATAACAGTCTTTTACTGTAATTATTCTTAATATTCTATCACTTATTAATAAGAATAATAAAAAAAATTATATAAAGTTTTTGAAAGTAAATTTTTTTTTTAAAACAAAGAAAACACTATGCTATTTATCAAAAATATATATATATATATATCGTGGATATCATTATAAAAAAACATTCATTTAGATTTTTTTTTTTTTTGTTGGTACAAAATGCACATATTAACCTGATTGCCATTCTTATATTGGGCTAAGATATTCCCACCCTTAATTAGGTTCTTGGGTCGTCAATAATCATCCGCGCCACAACCTTCTAGGCCTATAGACAACGGGCTTTACGGAAATGGGCTGGGCACCATTATCGACCCGGTCTTCGCTTCAGTTACTTTAATGTTCCCCACCCCAACTCGATTGTAGCTGATGCACATTAGCAACATATTCCCCGGAGTTCTTTTCAAAGGGTCTCGGGGTTAGGGTTTCGATTCCGATTACATTCCAAAAATCAATTGAAATTTGGTGATCGTAAATTGAATTACGGTTCAATTGGGGATCGCGGTTGATCATTAGACATGTGGCACGAAGCCAGGAGGTCGGAGAAAAAAGTCCATGACATGATGGACGCTGCTCGGAAGCGAGCCCAGAGACGGGCCGTCTATCTGGCTAAGCGGCGCGGCGATCCTCAGCAGTCTATCCAAGCTGTTGGATCACGCTGTCGTATATACCGGGACGATGCACTCTACCACGCTACCCAGGATCAACAGGGCCTGTATGAATTGCCTTTTCTTTTTTCTTTTTTTAATATATAATATTAACATATATCATTATCGTGCTCGGTATTGTCCAAATTCCACCAGTTTTAAATTGTTGATTTGATCTTTGTGGCTCTGGATTTTACTGAAATTGGGATAATGTTGTGGTATGGACAAATTGGGGCGGAATAGGAATTTAATTTCTGCATTGGCATAAATAATTATTTTACCGGTGATTATGTCTTGTTGATTTGTTGTGGCGCGTTCCAGTTAGAAGATTATAATTGGAAAACGGAACAGGTAGATAATGAGTGACATCTTATCTTTTTATCTCGTAATTTGCTATAAAATTGAAATTATGTTCAGGGATTCTTAAATTTCAGTAATGGTTGTCAATTGATGTAGTTTGATGATGCTCTGAGGAGCTATTGATGTCTGGAAGTAACATTTTAAGCATCTCCAGCTTCGTTGTGTATATAGTTACATAAGTATTTTTAGTGGTATTAGCACTTGGTTATTTCAATTTTAAGATTAAAAAAGTTAAAATTTGTTTTGTTTATCCAGGATACCATGGAACGGGAAGCAGGATGTCTTGATTGACAGGTACTTTAGTTTTTGAGTTGTTTGTTATGCTAGGTGGAAATGGGTTTGGAAGCATGAATGAATATCCACGTGCCCAACTGATTTGCTTTACTGTTGTCAGATTTGATGGTCGTGCTTTGCTTGACTTTATTCGAGATACTAGTTCTCGACATTTGCGGGTCCTTGAGAAGTCCGAGGAGGAAGAAGAATTAGAAGAGTTTGTAAATTTTGAGCGTTATCGGGATTTAATTAAGCATCGGCGTAGAGGATGTCGGTACTTTTTTGAATTCTTAATCATCTTTTAAATTTTTGAGATCTGTAAACAGCTTTTTCCATGCTTCAAACTTTTTGTTTTTGCAAGTCTTTTCAGTGAATAGTAAAATTCATTGTACCCCTCCTGTTCTTCTTAGTTTTGTCCATTTCTATGTCATGAAAAGATGCCAGCTGAATAAAATTCTTTTACTGACTTCACATTTTGACAGTTACTGATGAGGAAGGTTTGCAACATGCTGATCAAGAGCTTGAGGCCAAGATCACCGCATTTGGATCAGACAGGTTCCAGTCCATTTATGAACTTTCTACAGTGAACCAGTTGCTGTACTATTTTGTCTTCCAAGGGGATCTTAAATAGCTTATGTCAGGGTGTTGAAAGTTCTCCTTTCTGTAATTTTTCAGTGATTGTATATTACTCGCTCTGCAACTAAATTTTTACTAGTGGATTCAGATACACTCATCACACCCCAACTAAGTGAAATAATGAGAGAGAACAATGAGTTTTGGAGACGCAAAAGTGGATTACATTTTTCTACTTATCAAATGGTTTGAAGTATGGTTTGTGATTTGTGTGTTTTATTGCAATTAATTTTATGTGGAAAAAGTTCAGAAAAAGGTTTGAAAGTTTTATTTATTCATTTATTGTTTTGTTGTCATAACTGTTGTCGCTAGGCTTGTTTGTTTCTCAGTATCTATTACAACTTTTTATAATATAAAATATTTTTGACTCTAGGGAGTTATTTAAATGCCTGTGTATCTTTGGTTGTAAGGAAGCAATGATTTGGTTTTACCAATTTACATGTTGCATTTATTTATTTATTTATTTTTAAAAAAAATAAATTTTGGTTTTGACATTTTGATTGTTGTTGCGAATGTAATAGATCTCATCTTTCTCAACCTGTGGCAAGCAAGGGAACATATTCCCAAGTTGGTTTCTCTTATGATGGAGATAGCAAAGAGGAAACTCATGATTCAGATGGTGAGGAAGATGTTGAAGATGAAGAAGACGAAGAAGATGAGTTTAACAGTGATGACAGTAATGATGAAGGGATGGAGATGATTGCAAAGGAATATGGGGTGAAGCGGTATGGATGGCTTGTGTACATGGATAAAAAAGCTAAAGAGGAAGAAAGGAGACAGAAAGAAGTTATTAAAGGAGATCCTGCAATTGTAAGTCTGCCAATAGCTTGGGATGGCATTTGTAAGGATGAATTTATACAGATTTGTTACTGACCATAGCTGGATAATGTCTAATTTTGCAGAGGAAGCTGAGTCGCAAGGAAAGAAGAAAAGCTTCTCAGATGGAAAGAGAAAGAGAAGCATCTCGCATGACTGGTACTCGAGTTTTTCACTCTGACCCTTACCGGTGAGCACCAGGTTTTATTTTCTTGCATGTGCTGGAGTAATGTCATTTCATGAAGAATTCATGGTGTGACTCCTATGGTTGGATTCTGCTAACGCTTTTGCTTAATCAAAACTTACAGTGAGTCCAGAAGAAGCCCTACTTATGAAGCCTATTCACGGTCTAGACGGTAAATCTGTGTTTATGGCTCTTATATGCCTTCTAATTTTGAATGATGTTGATGGAATGTTTATTGATCGTGTTTAATGTTGCAGGTCAAGGTCAAGATCCAGGTCTTATTCACCTTCACACACTAGACGCTCTGCTCGTGGAGTGCATTCTGATGATGCTCATCGAAGTAAAGATAGAGCTCCTAAAATAGAGTATATCACTGAGTTTGGAGGATCTGATGGGGATGAACCAAAATTTGCAGGATATTCTCCACCACCATCTCCTCCATCCCAAGCTGATGCCTTAAACCGGTCGGAGCACTCGACCTTTAATTCTTGCAAAGATAGATTGGAAAGTCTTTACTCTGCTGCAGCATATCGTCAATTTTGTTACCTCAGCCAAACTTTTGTGGTTTAGAATAGATCACACTTAGGGTTATCAGAGCATAACTTCCAAGAGGGAGAGAGAAGGAAGCTTCTTTCTGAAGCACATTTTCCCCGAATTGACATTGTATGACTGCATCCCAGTTGTGAAGTGGTTTAAAAGGGTTTTCCTAATTCTTGTGATTTGCTGCAGGCCATCATCTGGTCGCATACTCGAGGCCCTCCACGTAGATCCTGCTTCTGGTGTATACCTGGATAAGGAGCAGAGCACCAAATTGTTGAAACCACCTGCAAGGTCCCTAGAGAATTTTCCTCAGAATTCATTCATTTCACTTCAAAGTTATGCATAATTTGGATGTAATTTGGTGCATGGTAAAATTCTGATTGCAATGCGTTTGCTTCTTTTGCAGCACATCCACTGCACTAGCCAAGTTAAGCAAGGTAACAAGTGGTGGTGGTCTCTCTAAGCAGGCTGGGGAGAAGAAGGAGACGCCACAAGAACGTCTGAAAAGGATTATGAGCAAGCAATTAAACAAACAAAGTAAACTGAAACTTCATACAATTTGTGCCATATAGCATATTCATCAAAGGTTATGTGCATGAATGTGATAAAGTAGATATTGAACTGTGTTTGCTACACAGCCTGTGCTATGGTTTTACATTTTACTGTTGGTTACTCTGTGCGGTATTTGTATTTTCCTAGTGCCATAACTTGTTCGTTTTGCAGTAAAAAAAGACACAGCTGTTGAAATGGCCAAGAAACGAGAACAGGAAAGGCAGAGGCTTGAAAAACTTGCCGAAACAAGTCGAGTAAGTCGGCATCGTTATCGCAGCCGAAGTAGAAGCTACAGTCGTTCTCCTCCCAGGTACATCTAGTGGATATCAATTTTTACCATGAGTATCAATCTATGCAGCTCAGACTGATTACAACCTGTGTAACAAAATTACTTGAGGAATTTTTTTTTTCTCCCTTCGCAAAAAATTTAAATCTGAAGGTTAGTGGAGGATCTTTAATCAGTATGTTTATCTCTCAAGTTAATTCCCTTGTCTTTTGTTTGTGGACTAGTTAATTTTGTCATTCACTTGTGGTGTACAGGCTGATTAAAACAGAAAAGAGGAAATGTTTTTTGCATAACTCTTCTTATTTGTGCTGTAATGTTCTGGATAATTACCGTGTTTTGTTTCAAATTTTCTTTCCAAAGTCCATTAGTTTGTTCTGTCTTGGCAGTAAGGCATTTAGGGTGAAATTATGTGTTGTGACCGGGTGAAGTGAATTTCACAATTGCAAAGGGTAAAGATCTTATATAAATGGGAGTCTTTTATGTTATATCAGATTGAGTGATTTCGTTTTATTTGGTTTTTCTATTGGAGTTGGAAATTGGAGATGAAGATGCCTGCTCATACTTTGTTTAAAAGTACGTGGTGATAAATTTCATTGGAATGTGTACCAAGTTAATTTTGTCGTCATTGAACTTTAGTTTTGTTGCTATTTGTAGGAATTTGATACGATGTCTTATCTTTATATTGCCACTGTTCTACTACAAATTTTGAGAATCAATATCGCATAATGCATTCTGTTTCGTAGAATCATCATATCAGGTGTCTGATATTTACTGAAGATTTTGTGTTTGAGATTTTTTTTTGTTTGTTGATTTGCTCTTATGTAATTCAATTATGGTTTTCTTGGTTTGATTACGTTTGTTGACTGAAGCGAAGTCTAATTTTGATGCAACTAAAGGAAATTCAAAATGAAATAGCAAAATGACAAAATCAATAAAATAAAAGAGGGTGGGTCAAAAAACTTATTAGATACTCAGTATCTAACAAGTTCTACCTACTATTGGATTTGAACCAATGACTCTCACCATACGAAAGCAATACTCTAACCACTGAGTTAAGTTGGTCATTTCTCATCCCAAAGAGAACAAATTGAAACCCCTCCCGTTGATGGATTATAAATATAATATTCCTTAGAAGCAATACTAATCTAAGCAATACCACCCCAAAAGATCAAAGATTTATGATGTTGGATCATGGAATATTCATCTTGACAAGAAAGTCTTCAAGTCTATTTTGAGAGTGTTTGATTTGTTACTGTGTTGGGTGTTTTTATTTTGTTCTTTTAACGTAATTTGTTTCCTTGCAGCAGAAAGTATCGACGAAGCAGAAGTCCAAGTAGAGCTGGGGGATCTAGAAGGCGTGACTCTCGTTCTTATTCCCATTCTTGGTCCCGTTCTCCTTCACGTTCACATTCACCACCCCGTTCTTACTCTAGCTCTCGTTCTCACTCGTGCTCTCAATCACCTAGGTTTGTTTACTGTTTTACTGTATGGTTTTGTATTGTCTCAATGCTTGGCTAAATTGAATACTGATGTTGTGCAGGGCAAGGAAGCGGTCAAGACACTGAAAGTGATCCTTGAGAAGGAATCTTTTGAGCCCTAAACTAGTCTTATGTTTTTGTGCCATATAGAAGAATTTATGTGCGGTTGAGTTGGAGGCATGAGCACTCTTGTCCTTTTTTCCATATTTTGGTTAAGCTGTAAAATTTATGAGCAGTTGTAAGTTTATAACCTCCTTTTGTGAATGAAAATCTTGGTGGTTGACTCTCCTTTCTTTATAATTAGGGTTTTGATTTGATTTGATTTTTTTTGTAAACTCTGCCAAAATTGGAAAGTGCTCACTTGCCTATGGGGAATGGTCACTTTTCCCCTGCAAGGATCATCCATGGAGGGATACTTAATTGTTGGTGCTTTGGGATTTTGCTCGTGGGTAGATTGTGGATTTGAATCTGGTGGAATTGGAAATGCCTTTTTGAAAAAAATCAATTCAATTGGACTAGTTTTAAACTCTGGATTTTACATGTTTTACTAAATTTTGTTATAGTTTTAATAACTGTGGACAGCTTGGCAAATAAACATTTGCAGGAATTAGTTTTTCAACTCCCTGCACATACAATATGAATCTTTACTGAACAATCCTCTTAAAATTGTACACATTTTCATGGTAACATATATTTGCGATGAATAACAATATTGTTAGGGACTTATCACTTTTATAGTGACAAATGATAGTAATTAATGTGATAAATAATTAAAAAAAAATTAATTAATTATCATGCTCAGATGTTCTTTAAAAATAATAATAATAAAAGGTTTTTATCTTTTTATATTTATTACATTAGTTAGTATAGTTTTTTATTATGAAAAATTATTATGAATATAATTAATCTTGGGTGATTAATGGTGGAAAGTTTGATTGGGTCTGTCCTGATCAAGTCATCCAAGGTTTTAGTAATATTTCATGTAGTACAATTAGTTACTTCTCCGAGCGAAGTTGAAGGGAGGAGTTCTGAAGTTAAATCTTGATTGTTGACACTGAAAATCTTCACGGATGTGCTGATAAAAAAGAAGGAAAAGGAGGAGAAAAGCACGCATCGAGTGTGAATAACTTGAAAGAAAGTAGAGGAGTATTGCATTTCCTTGCCTGGAAGCTTTATCTTTGCATCTTAGATCTTCCGTGCAGCTCACGGATTTTAATGCGGCCTCCCATCTAAAGCAAAAAACTCACACATCAAACTAAAGCTTTATTCCTTACCTATCACACGCACGAATCTGACAACTTCCCCTAGATCCTCACATTCTTCCTTTAACCTTCCATTTTGACTCTTTTTCCTATGTTTTTTAAGTTTGAAACCCACTCAAAACCTTTCGTTATAGCTATCAATCTATGAAACCCCCCGATTTGAACAGATGAAAAGTTGAATCACCACACGAGGGGTCTCCAATTTGTTTTACTTTCGCCCTTTATTTTTCGCTTTCAAATGTCAGCAGAAGTTAACATAGTCCATTAAGATTGCCTAGAGTCTATCTCTATCCTAATCCTAGCATGAAATAAACAATAACCCAAGTGCAAGTGGGATCCGCAGCCCATGTTTGCTTTCTTGCTCTGAGCTTAAGAAGGATCTACGTGACTCATAGATGGACCCTCCCTCCTTTTTCCTTAGGTGGGAGGCATTGCATGATTGAGAGATCCACTTTTAACGAGCTTGTTTCACGACACCATTAATAAATATTTATACACTATCTGTCCGTTAAGTACTATTCTTTGCGTTACCTTACCTACTAAAATGAAATCGTATGGGACATCTATTTATATAATTTACCCAATCAACAGCCTTCAAAACAGCCCTTTTCATTATCTTAAAACAAATGAGTAAATGATGCATTCCATTTTTCCACTCTTTTTTGGGCTGTAAGGAGGACCCCATTATATCTGCTATGCCCAGTTTTTAATCTCTTTTAATATTGTAAGGAGGTTGTTGGGAGCACATGGTATGGTGATATAAAAAAAACTCCTTGATCAATTCCTAAACCCCTTTTTTGAAAATGAAATCTTAGTGCTTGTATTTGGGAATACTAATTATAGGATCTTGGGTTGGGGACGCTTGTGAATACCCTACGGAATCATTTCCTGGTAGTAAACATGCGTTCTCCTTTCCTATCTAAAAACACCCTTGGCCCCTCCTAAAGTAGTACGATTGCCGCAACTTAGCCCTTAAAAAAATTCATCTCCTTTTCAAACCAGTTGATATATATATATTTATAATCAACATATGTGATTGATTACACGTAATGCTCATGGCTTCTACCTTAATCACACAAAACAAAGAAGAAGCGTCATGATGAGGTCATTGTTCCCAGCTAATTAATTAAAATGTTCTAAATTTTGTACACATTTCATGGGTGAGAATTTTCCAAGAAGCTAGAATTGGGCATGGCATGCATGTTCAGTTGCTTCCGTATTGAATAACGAAATAAAGATTGGAGCTCATTTGATTTGATTTTTTTTTAATTTTGATGTACCCTTCCTTGTACTGTTTTTGCTTGGCTTGCAATGCAATGATACCACAAACTAATGATCGATCTTGCAGATCCTTCAAAATATTTGCTAATCATGATTTCACTAAGATCATCAAAGCTTGTTGATGAATCGAGTTTTACACGAGCCAATATTTTCCCCCCCTATATTTTACCTATCACGTTAAAACCACCCCAAAAACGCTCCACATACTGTCCCAAGTTTTTGAAAAATAAAAAAGACAAAATGATACAGCAACAAGCACTACTAATACCATGACCGTTGTTATTCAATTGATGCAATGTGGCCCCTCTCTAATTAAAGTAACTTTGAATATTGGAATTCTGATTTGACGAGCATATACAATTGTGATTTGAATCTCTTTGAGTCCCACAAATTCAATTGACGCAAAACTTTCAATTGATGATTCATCGATCATTTCGTTCAAAATCGGTACTTATCACTCGTCAAAAAAAAAAAAAAAATTCGCCCTTATCAGGTGGCAATGGTACGTGTGTCGGGGTGTGTGTCTCAGACCATCGATCGGTTTCTCAGTTGCCGCCACCGAACAAATTTATTACCAAAACGTGCGTATCGTTAGACTAATCACTGTCTTTGTTTCATCATGCCGGGAAATTTCAGCGGCAAACAAACCATGATTTGACTAAACAGAGCTTAAGCTAAGTGTAGTAGTACTCTTAAAATGGACTAATCAGAGTTTGAGGGAACATGCATGTAAAATGAATCCAAGACAAGAAAGCCATATTCCCCACTGCACATTATAATTTTTCTGTCTCGTCCAAAATCAATCAAAATTATGCATTAATAATGGGTGAATTTTCTTTATTTAGGTCCAACATGCATGGACGGATGGACCCTCCACCACATATTTTGCCCACTAACGCCATGGACAAGAAAACTGTTTTCTTCCAATCTATTTTTCCTCTACGCAGCATGTCCCTTGACCCAAATGGTTCCACAAATTGAAGACCTTTTAAATGACACATCCTCCTGCACAAATTGGTGCGAGTGCAGTGAAAGTGAGCTACCATGCCGCTTGGCCCCTGATCTGCCCTCCTCTTGCTCCTACAAATCTAATCCCACGTAACCCAGATTTCTCTCTTTGCATGGACTCAAAATTTTCGTTCATAATTTCAGTCCCCTCTTGCCGCGGTGGGGGCAAGTAATCAATAATTCGTGTGTCGTCCGCTCGCGGTTGTGTTTGTTTTCCCATTCTTCCTGGATCAGTTCCTGATTTAACATTATCCCATATTCCATTCCATTCCATTCGGGAAATCTAGACGATCGTGGCCACAAAGATACATACAAATTTAAGGGACAGAGTCAGAGACTTGAAAAAATATTAAGAATAACAACTTGGTGTGTATACTTAACAGAAAAATACTATATTTGTAAGGGTTGACGCCATGATATAACAAATTGGTGCGAAGAAATTAACGTAAGAGATGGAAAAGTTAAAGACGGCAGATATATCTATCAAATGATTGTGTGATCAGGCAGCCAAAGGTTATGAACAGCCGAATTTTAAGGAGCCATGCACATGTTTGCTCCAAAATCATCCCCAAGTCAACTGCGTGATTAAATTTTGATTATGAATAAACAAAGGTTTTCCTTGACAAGATCAACTGAATGATGACTAAATGATTTGATGAAACGGGTAAAAATTTGGAAGTTGTCAGAGTTTCATCACGTGCTCGGTTTGAAAAACTCAGAGTAAATATATGACCGTTACCCCGATTCTCAAGCTAGATTTAACCCGAAAACAAATAATAATAATGATAATGTAGTACGGTTCTGGAATCTGAACACAGCATTAATCTACAAGTTGAAGTTGTTTTCATATTTATTTAGTGAGCAAACCGCCAACGTTGGTTAACCTTTTACTGTTGAGATGGCCACGATGGTACGTCAAAGGAAAAGTCGAACATTTGTAATTAAATCGCCCAGGATCATTTGTTTCGTGTGATTCCACCCACTAAATAAAAAGAAAAAAACTACAATCTTTATTAGTATCGCCGACGGTTGCAGTGCTCTTTGTAGGTTGCTAGGATATCATTTCATCCTCCTACAAGGCTAGTTATTTAGGCTAACACAATTAATTCCCACCAGAAAAAGAAAAAAATAAAAGAGAAATATAAAATTTATTGAAATTTTACTTTACAACCCAATATATCAACTGATTTGTTTTCCCCGTGACTGTAATGCATGTATCAATTATGTGTTTGGTTCGTTTGTTGTTATCAAACCAAACAATTCGATCTTGGCATATTAGGTACTCGTATGGTACGTTGTAAAACATGAGGATGATTTTTTTCATCTACATTTTTTTACCGTCGATTGTTAATAGGACAAGGCAGGTAGAAAATTATGAATTCTGAAATAATAGTTCGGGACAGCATTCACTTTTAATCCAAGTTTTTTTTTTTTACGTTTCATCTCCAATCAGACTTTTTGCTACTCCGATGTATGTTTCCAACGTGCAATTACTAATTACTTGCCATGTGGGAATTGTCTCCTTAAATATTTCAATAATTAAATTAATTATTAATATTTGTAAGAGTAAAAGACTATTTTAAATGAAATTATTTACATATAATAATAGATATTAGGGTCTTATACATATTTTTTTTTCATTTCTGCATCAATTACAATCATGTTATCATATTGAATATGTTATTTTATATTTATAAAATCATGTAACCGAGACCCATTTCTTTTGAATTTTCAACAACCACACATAACAAGTCAAAATAATTTTCGATCACGTCAACGTCTTGTTTTTTTAGTAGGGGTGGAATTTTTTTTATTGTGAGCTAGTAAATCTATTTAATAATAACTATGTGTGTAAATTACATTCTAAAAATTTATTTTTACCTTTTGTGTGAGATCATAAGTATATTAAAATATAAAAAATTATTTTAAAAGTGTAAAAATATTTTTGAAACTTAATTCAAAAACAGTTGTATTGCAAATAGTAAGTAGTTGACTCTCAAACTGCAAACAAACTCCTTTATTGATGGAAAACGATGACATGTGTGTACAAAACCCACGAGTTATTAATTAATTAATAGGGAACAAGAATTGGGATATTTAAAAGGGAAAACATCATATATTTATTGACAAAATGAAGGCACGAAATTAATCAAAAACAATTTCATTGATTTTCGTCGGTGATTCTCAGGTTCTTATGGAGGCAGGAATTATGTTAAATCAAGGAAGCTTTGAAAACCTTAATTAAGCAATTTCTGGACAGGCAAGCCAATCAATTATAGTGAATGAAAATTAATTAAAAAGATTTTATTTCTAACGTTATGTGCTAATTATTAATGTTAGGTTGCGGTGCGATGTACTACGTAGCTCGAATTAGCCGGGAAAGGCGTCCTCCATCAATCTCTCAAAGTATCCCTTGTCTGCTTTGGTTGGGATTTTTTTTTGGATGACTTTATTCCATTCCGCCAACCTATCGCCTCCCCTTTACAGGCGTGAGTTTATGGGTAATTATTTATCTAATATTATGAATAAAACAATATTTGTCAAAATGTATTTGTCTCTTTTTTTTTTTTTGGTACAATTTTATAATTTGCCGATGATAAATATATGTTTAAATCAATGGAGTGCGTTGGAAAAATCGTAAATATGTTCAATAGATAATACAATATTGTTTGATATGTTTGAATAACATTTTAAAATATTGTCTAAGACATTTTTTTTAATACATCTTTTATCTCATAATCACTATTTAAAAAAATATCAAAACGTATTGACATGTTTAAATTAATGAGAAATTTGTAATTAGCCAATGAGAAATATATGTTTAAATTAATGGAGTGCGTTAGAAAAATCGTGAATGTGCCTAAAAGAGAAAAGCGTTTTTTGGCCTAAATATGCACACACACTTGAAGACAAATCAGAATATCATTTTCTCACTTTAGACAAATATTACCATATAAACGAATAATTGTTTTGCTTCCTGTAGATGCATCAATCTCACTTAACAAATAGCCAAGCTTAAAGGTCACGCCCTCCAGACAAGTAAATTCTAGAACACATTATCCATTTGGAGAAATATTGGATTCACCTCTACTTCATGAACAAAATGACAAATTTTCAATCAAAGTGTAATCATCCATTTGCCTTTAGAACACATTAAACCATCCTACTAATGAAGAAATATTCCATTTCTCGTGCATCGCTACACAACATAACGTGGTTCAGTTAAAAATAATTCGAAAAACAATTAATTTACATATAAATGGTGCCAAATTTTTTTTTATAGAATTAATTTACTAAACTAAAATTAAAAATGTATCATATGTATGAAATAATTCTTCCATATTCATTGATGTTGTTGTCTCAATTTTCTTGGAGGTTTTTTTTTTTTTTTTTTTGGTAGTATTGCCACAATTTATCCGTATACCAAAGAAATTTGAAAGCTCAACCGAACACTTATGAAGGCATTGAAAAAATAAAATGATTCTTCCATACTCATCCATGTTGTTATTCAATTTTCTTGGTAGCATTGCCATAATTTAATCCGTTTACCAAAGAAATTTGAAAGCTCAACCGAACACTTATGAGGGCATTGAAAAAAAATAAAAGAATGCTTCCATACTCATCCACGTTGTTATTTCAATTTTCTTGGTGGGTTTTTCTTTTTTTTTTTGGTAGTATAGCCATAATTTATCCGTTTACCAAAGAAATTTGAATGCTCAACCGAACACTTATGAAGGCATTGAAAAAATAAAGGGGGTTCTTCCCTTCCCCAACTAAAATACACAAAATAGAATACGGGATTACAAATTGATTTGAAAGTAGTTGGCAAATTGCAAGGGATAGTGGCATTGTACGCAAAGTACTACACTCCCTCAATGTAGGTCCACTTCCATTGTTGTTTTGTAGTACCATCAAATTTCACAAACAAAAATAGAGCCTATTATAAATTCCACTGGTCCACATCATTAAGACAAACCATGGAATTTAACGCATTTTTTCTTTTTATCACATTCAATTCGATGAATAAATGCTTCATTAACACTAATCCGTCATTACTCCCAGCGGCAGTCAAAATATATATTTATGTTTTCTTGCGATGAACCGTAAATATATGAGATAACTGATAAAATAGTTTTTCATAAATTAATAAATAGATTTTTTTATTATTTATATTTTAAACGATAAAAAAAGTTTTTTAATATTTTATTAATATATTTTTAGTTATTTATTATAATTTTATTTAATTTTTTATCAAAATTATAATTTTTATTAAATTTTTATCTTAATAACAATACTATTTTGATAAAAAAATTAAATAAAATTATAATAAAATATTAAAAATATATATATATAAATAAAATATTATAAAATTTTTTTATCGTTTTAAATATTAAAAATAAAAAAATTTATTAAAAAAATTTATAAGAGTTTATTTTGTCACTCACTTATCTCTCCCTCTCTCTCTCTATATATATATTTATGTTTTCTGGCTATGAACCGCAATGAAAATCATTTACTACCATCCAAAATCCAGAAATGGGCCCCCACTCCACTCCCCCTCCCTATAAATATCCAACCTTTCTCCTTTAAGCTCCAAATATAATTCCCATTTAACTCTTCACCATCTTCCTCTTCCTTTCTCAAAGCTTCACATAAAGAAATCATCATCACATTTCACACCCGAATTCCCAAGTTCTGCAGTTCCTCCTTCTGCCTTTCAATTCCGGTGAAGTTGTATGAACCCAACCCAGAAAAAGAGGGATTCTATAACTAGCTCGGAATAGTAATAATGGTGGACGTAGAAAGGAGGATGACTGGACTCAACCCGGCCCATGTGGCAGGTCTCCGGAGGCTCTCCGCTAGAGCCGCTGCGGCCGCCTCGGCTTCGACTCCATCCACGCCCCTCCCTCCGCGCAACAGTCTACTTTCCTTCACTTCCTTGGCCGATAAAGTTCTCACCCACCTCAAGAATTCAGGTATACAAGTCCAACCCGGCTTATGCGAATCGGAATTTGCACGAGCCGAAGCCGAATTTGGCTTCGCCTTCCCGCCTGACCTCAAAGCTATTCTTTCAGCTGGCTTGCCGCTGGGACCGGGCTTCCCAGATTGGCGATCTTCTGGCCCTGCCAGGCTTCAACTACGGGCCTCCATTAACCTTCCTATAGCAGCCATCTCTTTTCACATAGCCCGAAACGCTTTGTGGTCTAAATCTTGGGGTCCTAGGCCATCGGACCCGGAAAAGGCCCTCAAGATCGCCAGGAATGCCCTCAAACGTGCTCCACTCTTGATACCCATTTTTAACCATTGTTACATTCCTTGTAATCCTTGTTTGGCTGGGAACCCCATTTTCTACGTCGATGAAAGTCGGATTTTTTGCTGCGGTTTTGATCTATCCGACTTCTTCGAACGAGAATCATCACTGTTTCAGAACTCAGAACACCAGATTCTGTCGAGACAGCATTCGGTGAGTGAAAAGTCATCCGGGTCGTCCCTGAATTTTTCAAGGAGAAGTCTTGATACTCTCGTCGTCTCCGGAGGAAGAACGCCGAGATGGGTGGAGTTCTGGAGTGACGCCGCTGTGGATCGCCGTCGGAGGAACTCGAATTCTTCATCTTCGTCCTCATCTTCGCCGGAGAGGTATTTCGATATGCCCAGGTCCGAAATCCCCAAATGGGTGGACGAGTACGTTGGACAAATCGGGTCGGTTTTAAGAGAAGGAGGTTGGGACGAATCGGACGTTTCAGAGATCGTACACGTGTCGGCATCTGGGTTTTTTGATGGCGGCGAGATGGTGCTATTAGATAACCAAGCGGTTATGGACGCTCTCCTGTTGAAAGCGGATCGTTTCTCAGATTCGCTCCGGAAAGCCGGGTGGAGTTCCGAGGAGGTTTCGGAAGCTCTGGGTTTTGATTTTCGGTCGGAGAAGGAGAGGAAACCGGCTAAGAAGTTATCTCCCGAGTTAGTGGAGAAAATAGGGAAACTGGCTGAGTCGGTAACCCGGTCGGCATCATAGCGGTCGTACAATAATCGCGGCAAGCAGCAAACATCGAGTTTTTTTTTTTCTTTTTTCCTTCTTCTCCTTTTGATTTCTAGACTTTCCAATTTCCATACCTCGTGTTTGCATTTTGCCTCTTCGGGTAAAGTGTAAAAAAAAAAAAAAAAGAATATGTGAAAAGCTCAAAAAAGGTAAAAAGAGAAATGATATGGACACAAACGTTGTATACACACTTACTTTGAACAATGGGATGTATGAAACCATAGTTGTTGGTTATGGTGTACATTAATAGTCAAGATGAAAACTGCACTTTTGCTACTTGCATTAGCAATTTTGATTATTTTACGGCTAAGCTTTGGAACCCAAAATCAAAAACATGAGGTTGGATTTTGTTCGTTTCACTTGTTTTTGTTCCTTTAAAAACACTCGTTCTCATTAGTACTCCAAGTCTCCAAGTGCTGCATAGCTTTGGTTATTGTTGTTGTAGTGGTTCAATGGAATATTGTTTTGAGGCGAACTGGCACAGGTTTCGAATGGGCACCGCACGTGTGCTTCTTTCTGAGTTAAAAGACGTTTGTTGTAGGACCCAAGATCGGAACTTGGGCCAAAGAGTGGGGGTGTGCCCAGTTTTAAAAATTGAAATGAAATCAAATGAATCGGTTCATTTGAAGCTCAAATCATCGTATCAATTGCAACTGTTTGGTGGTCTAGCCTCCATAGCTGGGTGGGGAATGGGGTGGGACAATGGTCATTGCTTCTCAGGTAAGCGACAATAACTGGTGTCATTTCTCCTTAAGCATAACTCAGCGTAAACAATAAATGCCCTGCTGTTGGGTAATTGGTGGGGTTTTGAGTCCCAGACCCAGTGGGCAGGTTGTACGTGCAGTACTCTACAACTCATATGTGCAACAAACTAATCAATTTCTTCTGTTATGGTAGCAATGCTGTACTTATGCAAATGAAATTAATTTCTCAGGGTTTTTATTGGTTCACTTGATCACTTTCTCAGGTGTTGGTTTGAGTTGGGGCTAATGGCGGGACTGGGATTAACGCAAATGAAAGTCTATTCTTTTGAGAAGTGTAAAATTTGAGAATATGATGGAGATGTGTGTATAATTTCCTTGGAATTGGGAAAGAGAAAAGATAATGTCGGGGGAGGGAAGGAGGAGATGAGGGGAACTGGGAATGAGGAGATGGGAGAGAAAGGACAGTGATCAGATGGGGTATATCAAGACGGACGAAAGAAGGCAAAGTCCTGACAACTAACCTTCTCT
This sequence comes from Gynochthodes officinalis, assembly GCA_020080225.1. Taxonomy (NCBI): domain Eukaryota; kingdom Viridiplantae; phylum Streptophyta; class Magnoliopsida; order Gentianales; family Rubiaceae; genus Gynochthodes; species Gynochthodes officinalis. The sequence continues at coordinate 34,134,308 of CM034621.1, read as the reverse complement.
CCGTTCAGCTTTTGAGAGACAGAACAACGAGGTGATGCTTTTGTTTTTGAGCTTCAACCCTCCTCAAGTACACAAAAATAAATACTCGTTAATAAAGAAATAAAAAGCTCCCCCGGTAGTACAGTACCTACCATTAGAAGCATTTGAAAAGTTCTCTGCCTTTCATTTTCTTTGATCTTGTTTCTCCACCTCTACTTTTTTCTTCACAATTTGATCCCTACGGATTCTGGAACCAAATTTCTGTTACATGGGCAAATTCTTTTGATTTCTTTTTTGGGTTTGATATATTTACCATAAAAGTTTTTAATAAATTCTCACAGTCAATAACACAACGCATACATGATAGAAAAATCCGCGAGTAAGCGATAGCAAATTCTGTAAATTGTGACATTTTACCATTGAAGACCCTGGACTTGTTAGTCCTTGTTTCAACCTAGAATCTGAAATATACCAGTGCTGGCTTTCTGAGAGAAATTTGATGTTAAAATAGACTAAATTTGATGTTAAGCGTAAAGTAAATGGAATTCAAAAAGAGGGATGACAATAAGAACAAGGAATCATCATTTGCTTTTTCTATTGCAACAAATATCAAGCCGGTCGGGCCAAGAAAACTGAAAAGGGAATGGAATAAAAACATCTTTTATGCTTTTCTTCCATCTCTGCTGATCATATCCTGGTGGTTTGCAAAAGTAGTACTACTGTTCTGGTACTTTAACACCCTCAAACATGCATTGGGCTCCTAACTTTTTCCAAACAAAAGCCGAAAGAGGATTTTGAAGAATGAGGCCAACGATGGAATCTATGAAAACTCCCATCTGTATTTTATGCTAGAGATTGCTCATGAAGCCAGCTCGATTCCCTGTCTGGTATCTTTTGAAAACTCCCATCCCATCTGCATTTTAGCAAATCCATTTTGGTTTAGGGTATGGCGAGGTTCTTAGTTCAATTAAAAAGATGCTCTTCGTCATCATCCTAAACAGATGACATTGTTAACGTTATTTTTGCCATAAATTAAGTTGCAGTAGCTAGTGCGTTTGTGGTTAAAGATATTCTCTCCATGCTTTTGCTGAAACAAGATCCGAGGAACGGCTACATTCTCAAAGTCATCAACCATGAACACAAAGTGATTGGGTCCACAAAATTAGAAGCATCCAGCGAAAAACACAATTCTTCATAGAATTGGATCCTTCCAATTCACTAAACAAATTTACGACAGACATTTAGTCATATGATTCCCCAGCAGAATCATGAAGCATTTTGTCCGTCCTAACACGAAGGGAACTGTTTTAGATTTGATACAACACTTGCAAGTATGCTCTCAACAATCATTGGTCAAGAAAACAGATAGCATCATAGTGCTTAACTTTTCCCCTAATTGTTGGCACCATCATTTTAATCAGCTCCAAAAGCCATACACATCCCATGCTAACTACTGCACTATGCTCTCGTCCTTATCCTTTTTTTCACCGTGAAAAAATTTTTACCATGTAAATTAACACATTTGCTATTTGCCATATTCATAATTTGTGATTTGGAGAAAGATTCCCCTCCCTTTTATCATAGTAAAAAGTTCACGCAATTCCTTTGATCTCCAGCACAAATTTTTATAAATCCTTTCAAACACTCAACATTATTCAGATGAAAAAAGTTGATCTCACCTAAAAATTCATTTTGAACGAAGACCTCGGAGTCTGTGGATTTAGAGTCCACACCCCAAACCACTTCTTTAGATTTTAGATTCCCTTTGGCTTTGGGCTTGTTCAGCAAACAAACGATAATTACTGAGTCGGAGACACAAAGAAAGAATCACAAGTGAAGTGAGGGGCCTGCACTTACCGCATTCAATTATGAGGATTAATTGCTTCAACGGTCATTTAATCTGGATCGATCACGTGCCTTTCACAAACCGTAGTTCCCCAGTTCACGTGGCCATCACCGCTCCTCCCGCGTTGAACGCTCCCTTGTTCGCACGTGCTAACCACGAGCAATATTGCCGAGGTGAATACAAATACTGATGTGGCTCCTAGCTGTTGGCTGGACCCCTTCTGAGTCAGCCGTCAGCATTATTTAAGTTATACTTGGATTGTGATTTATTTAAAAAATTTTATATTAAAATATATAAAAATTTTAATAAATATATATATTTATATATTTTTATAAAAAATATATTTTGAAGGGAGAAATAAGAATTTTTTTTAATTAAATGAGAGAAATTTGATTGAAAAAATTTAAATTTTAAAATAAAAATATATTTAAATATTTTATTTTTATTTAAAAAAAAATTTAACTTCTTATAAATAAAACAATATCAAACACAGCCTTACTAATTTGGTCGTTGCGTCTCCTGGTCAACCAACCAACTACTAACGAACCCACCGCCGAGTCGGTGATTGAATCGCGGTGAACCCGTAAGTCAAGTTTCTACGGCCCAGAAATTAAAGTCTTCACATTTACGTTACAATCAACTGTACTAGTTTGACTGACTGTGATGGTGCAAATTACGTCCTTCGCAGAATCCAATTTGTTACGACCCCCACCCCTCTCTGTTTGGTCTATGTCTGAACGTGGGATGGTTGACAGGAAACGTTATTTGTGTTTTGTAAATCTAAAAAGTTATATAAAATTAAAAATTACTGTATATGACAGCATGCATGTTGGATTCAGAGTCCTGACTGAAGTATGATGCAGATGCATTTGTTGAGATATGAGAATTGCCTTTGATTCTGAGCGAAGTCTTTGGAGATTGAGTGGATTCTTGCAATTATTGTCACAATGCAAGTAAAAGTGTCTGGCTTTTAGTGGTGGCTGTAATTAATCAGTATCAAATGTTGGGTAGACACTGGACAGTTGCCCCTGCCTAACTTATGAATTGTGCCATGATCCATCATTTCTTAATAGTGAAATCGTGATTTAACATGGATTGAAAATATGAACTTTGCACTTGGACTTCAATTTGAACAGCAATGTTCCTGTTTTGGAGTTTAGTAATTCCAAGATTGTGGGCTATATGGATGTTTTTTCCCAAACAAATTCCTAACAAGGATGACTAGAAACGAATGTCCGCTAATATAGTTCTGCCAAAATCATTACTTGACAAAATGTCAAATTCTGAAAGATTTTGCTATTTGTGTCCTGGACCTGGAAGATGGTGGTGGCTTTGGACCGGTGGCTTTTGTCCTTATAAGAGTTATCAATGATCTAAAAACGATTGCTGTGGGAATGAATGGGATGTCTGTAATAGTGATGGCAAGGGAACACCGTCAACCCTCCCCATTTCTCTTTTCTGGGATTGAAATCTGATTTTAATAGTACTATAAGGTTCAAAGAACCCAGGGCTTAGTTTGTCAAGGTTTTGATGGTGACAACTCGTTGACCTTAAATGCGGCTTGTCTGGACTCGGGACCATTGCACCACCACACATTGCTGCAATATTGAACTTGGGAACGAAGAATCCGGAAGCGCCTTCAGCTGCAACTTGTACTACCAGCACTGACAATGCCATTCCTAAAGGAAACATGAAAGCTAAGTTCCCATTCATCATTTCTTCAACTAAACTTTTCCTATTTAGATCCTTTTTTTCCCCTTGAATAAAATTTTTCTTGAACATTTCATCTAGAAAACATTTTTCTCATTTTCATTTTTTTTTCCCGAGCAATGGACAACTCAATGTTTTTTACACTTGTAATAAATTTAGAATTTTGAAGATAAGTTTTTTGCCTTTCGACTAAGAAATGAACAAGCTTAATGGTACAAAATCAGGGAAAACAACATCTACGATGGTAATAATTTCCTAAACATTTTTCAGTAAACATAGAACTGCTTGAGACAGTGCTTAACGAGTCTTTCTGGTGTGGAAAAAAATCCTTTTTTTTTTTTTTTTTGAACTATCTAAACGATGGCAGTGAAACTATAGCCATCAGTCCTGTAATCGAACTACCAATATCTATCTGTAACCTGTGGTATCACATCAGCAAATAATATCTAGAACGGTGTGTTCGAAAGTAGTGTTGTTTTCTACATTATACAAAATGCAGCAACTTCACATGGCCCTGCAGCCACCACAACCAAATTGCTGTACGATTTCTGTGTCCGTCAAGATGACACAGATAGCTGGGTGGCCTTTCAAACAGCCGAAAGAATTTCACCGTCTGGCTTTTTGGCCATTAGTTGAGGCAGATTCTTCATTGCCTTTACCCGGAATGCAGCCTGCAAATAGGAAAAGAAAAGATTTTGAATACCTATGCATGGCACGAGGCATTAATTTTACGGCAGGTCATAACCATTCGTCTTGACCTGTGTGGATCAACATGCAGATCATGTTCAAGACAGATTGAACTCAAAAGACAGGAAGGAAAAAGGAAAACTCTACCTTGTCAGAGCCAAACTCGATGACATCTGATGGACGAAAACGAGTTGGTGTGTTAGGAGGCAAGCGGTAGCGCCTACCTTCATTGCTGCAATTTTCAAATAAATCATTGAACAATGGCATCCAAGGAAAACAGCAGAAAACGACGTATTATTCTCTCCTAGCAGACGTGATTTCTTTTAGACTTACTCTGTAATCCAGGTGCCATATTCACTCGGCAAATCAGTCAAGAAAAAGAGTCCATCTTTGTAGCTTATTTCGGCATGCAGTTTGGATACCTAGATCAACGTAGGATTTTATTCAGCATTGCACAGAACAAGGAGCTCTGAGCATAACAGCTTTAACCAAGGAAAATCAGCAACTAGATACATCACCTGAGGCGAAGATATAGCTATTGATACTCCAGTAGTATCAGCGTGTACTGCACTCCTGAGATCACAAAGTTGTCATAATAAGTCTTCCTAAGCTTCGCTAACATTAAACATGATCTCATTAATGCCCTGAAAGAAGAGAAACTTTCCAAAAAATTTCCCATAGATCTTTTTTCTCACTTCAGATGTGATACCAAAACTCTGTCTTTTCCATCAAGATGATGCCAATCTCTTTCAATAGGTAGACTTTTCACAATTTATGCAATCTAAGTATATTACTTCTTAAAAAATTAATAAACAGAAATGCGTACCCAATTGTACAGGAATTTTTCTCATCTTTGCACAAGAAAATAGCTTCTGAATCAGAACTCACTTGACCAATAGGAAACAGGAACCACCTGCAGATAACAAGGAGATTACAACGACAATGGAGACATCACAGATAACAATACCACAGGAAAGCAATGTCAAGATGGTTAAGGCTTGCTATACTCACTCTGCTTTAAGAGCCCGCTCCAGAGCAACATCATCTTCAAACCATTTTTGCAATTCATCATTTGCCTTCATTGTTCAATCCCAAAAATTAGACGCAAAAATTAATAAATATAATTCTAATAATTAAGAGAAGCCAAAAGTAATATCATGACAAAGAAAACTAGCTTTTCACTTGTAAGGCCCATATACTTTATCTGAAAGCCTGCAATGCAATGGTCTCCCTTCAAGCTTTGAGCTGTAAGAGAAAAATAGATTGTCTTTTCAAGTGTACAAAATAAAAAAATCTGAGGAAATTCTCCATCTACTATTATTAAAGCTATCACAACAGAAAAAATAGACATTGCACTCTCCAAAGATTTTGTCCAAGGCCCAAACCAACTTCATGTTGAAATTGGAAAAGTTTTAAAGGAGATCGATGTTGCTCATTAAAAGTTAAAATTTATAACTGACAGCAACTCCGGTCTTTATGGATACAAAAGCAGTATAATTAAGAAGTTATTTTTCTGATATGAGCAACTTGCCAAAATGATCATTCTGAAGAATGAATGTGCCAAAAGCTTGTGGTCTTACCCATTGCCCCCGAGGACCCAACTTAGCATCAAAGGCATTCCGACGTCAATGAATACTCTCCCACCAACTCTTCCTGGATGCGGTATCTTAAATTTTGTTAAGAACTGCAACAGAATTATCAGATTTATGAAATCATGGCAAACTTATATTGCCTGAACTGCAATACCATGTTCGTGAGTATATTGTACTTTCTTACCGATAATGGACCTAATCCTACACCCAAATATGGTTTATAAGTTGACGCCATGATCGCAGCCATTCTTGCCAGACCATGAATGATAGCAACCCTTAGTCTTCTAGCGCTCTCATACCTGGAAAGAGACAAATCAAATATACTAAGCATCCTACAGAAGCATGAATCTGATGCACTTATATTTTTTCCATGGACTTCAAGACAACAACTTTGATAAGTTGCAGAAAATCATATGACACTGAATCTTATAGTAGAGTATAATGTGCTCAAATTTCTTATTACTCCTTTGTGGTTATTTTTCACCTTTCCACATTTCTAAGTTTAAAAAGCATTCTTAAAATTCAGTTATACGGGTAGTGTATTCCCTTGCGAGTTGATTTCATCAATCATCTTTGTGAAACATTTTTGAACATTTGATTGTATCTTTACCTCCTTAAAGAAGAGACAACATCAATTGGCCTTCCTGATAGTATGTTTTGTCTCCAAGCTCCGTCAAGCTCCAATGCCAGTTGATAGCTGTCCTGCAAACATGACGGAAGGAGGTCAAGTTGGTAACGGAAATATGAGATATTGTTGTTTTCCAAAGAGGATACATAAAATTTATATTGCTGTTCCGACAGTAAGAGAAAATTGTTTCGGAGCAGCAAATTTTGGAAACTGATGACGAAAGAAAAAAGCTACAAAACCTCAATGGCCATGCAACCTCCTTGTCCCAAATTGGGCTGCATTGCATGGATTGAGTCCCCAAGTAAAGTCACACGACCCCTTCCCCAGGTGAATGATGGTGTTCTATCATAAATGTCACGGCGAAGAATTGCATCTTCATCAGTTGCAAGCAACAGGTCTATCACATTGTCACACCAGCCTTCAAATATTTTAAGCAACCTCTCCTTCTTGCCTGTGGAAATCAGAACCAGAAAAAGGAGCCCAAGATATTGCACCATTACAATTAGCTTTCCAACCAGGAACTTTGGACCCTTGGGCAGTCTCTAATCGCAACATCTAAATATGAACTAATAATAAAAACGTATTCCAGGATGGCAATGTAGTTAAAGCAAATGTAAACCAAATATAGCATCTAAATTGTCTTATGTTCAGGAAAATTTTCCATCTTTTCCTCTTCTAAGGTTGAATGCTAGAACACAAATGCACAATCACAAATATAATCAATTATGTCAATAAAGAATAAACTGTATTACTGCTCTTAATATAAGGCATAAACATCATGAAATACCATTTGGACTATCTACACCTCCAGGTGGTTCCTTGTGAAATGCGTACCACTGCATTTTCCCACCACCAACATCTGAAGAGACAAAATATTGCTTATGGCCTAGAAAAACTCGGTACCTGAAGGATAATTTTGATACTTTTGAAAGTGAGTAAATGATAAAGGTAAATAGGATATAGAATGAATTTGGCATGTTGCCACTAAAATCACTTACCCAACCGTATCAATATCAGCAGGAACATAATCTGCAATGCCAGTGTAACAAGTATAGTCTGAATATATAGCATCAGTGTAACCAAACAAATTTGTCCGGACCTGTTGAAAGAAAATAAACCGTCCAAAGTATCAGAATCGAATGGCTATCTGAAAGCACGATTCCAGTCAAATGTATTTGATTTCCTACTCCTTACACACAGTATTGCAATTTAAGTCACATGGTATCAGTTATCACAAAACTTTATTGGATAGAAGCTGTCTTTGTTCATTATTGCATGTTTTGGTAGGACCGCAAAGAAATTAGAGTATAAAAGATTACCTTTGACCGTATTCCATCAGCACCAATTAGAATATCACCTTCGTGGCGCTGCCCGTTTTCGAGAATTACAGTAACCTGAAGTTTTAAGAAATCCATAAACCAATACAAAGCCCAACAATCAGCAAATAGCAATAATTGTTTCGGTTGATCCTTGTTTCAGAAGGAAAACATAGAAGGCTGGAAATTTGTGGACTCGTTTGGATAATTTTCCGGAAACACAAAAAAAAATTAAAAAAAATAAAATTTACTACCAGAATCAGAGTTCTACCTACCTTATTACTGTCATCCTCAAAGTTAACCACATTACTTTCGTTCATAATAATCTCCTCCCCTACAGCACGGGCAAGGATTTGTTGCAAAGTCATTCGACTAATAACTCTTGTTACTGGAAGCCCCCTCTCTACTGCAGGAGTGAAAGTATCAAATTTGATGTACCTGATAATCAGCTATATGTCATTTCATGCCACTGAAGCATCTAGAATTATTCCAGAAAGTTGTGATGATATTGTAGAGCTAACAAGCATGATAGGATTAAAAGCATTACACATTAGTTATTCCTCCATGTGTTTGTCTAAAGGTGGTGTCTTTTGAACTTAAAAGCAGATATTTCAAAGTTAAGGATACAACATGTTTGTATGCTTCAGTTCAAGCGCGGCATAATTAGAAAGATTTGGTAATAACGCAACGTTTGATTCATCATACAGATAAAATAGGCCAACAAGTATGCAGAAAGAAATGGTATGTAGTCCGCCACCTTGAGGGGAAAATAGTGCAAGATTCTCACCAGTTACCAGAAATTCCATCAACCAATCCATTAATCCTATCCCCAGTGACGCAGCCGGCACTCATAATCTCTTCAGCAACATTCATATCAATAGCCTCCAAAGCAGCCAGTGCATTGCTCTGTATTTGAATTGGACCCCTATATTGTCCCTCCCCTCTTATAGCACTCAAATCCTTCTCAAACACCACCACCTCAAAGCCTTTCTTTTTTGCCGCCAGAGCAAAAACTAGCCCTCCAATCCCACCACCAGCCACAAGAATTTTCAGCTTCTTTTGTGGTGGCTGCTTTGAAATCTCGTCATCAGCTTTCTCAACAACATTTTCTGCGAGTGAAACTGACAACCTCCACTTAGGAGCTTCCCCCACTCTGGCCTTAACTCTTTTAATCTTCTTAAAATGGCCGTTTTCTCTGTTCCTGAAATACGGACAGCATCCGTTGTAGTGATGCAGAAACTGAAAGAATTCTGCGGAAGAATCTTTTTGGAGCAAAGTCGGAAACCGGGTTCTTGAGAGAAGTGCTGTAGAAGGATTTACTGAGTTGCAAAAACTCATTTTTTCAGTAAAATATGAAAAAAAAAAAAAATCGAGCTTTCGTACAAAAAAGGGTCCTTGGAAGGGAAGTCCGCACAATTCAAGAAGATGTCTGAGTGAGAAACAGTAAGGACCAAGAGGGAACAACTGAATGCTCTTTCCTTGATTTGGTTTTCTTCAAGTGCTAATTGAACCAGAAGACAAACAAATATTGAATTAAACCTTTGAACAACACCGTATGACAATCCTCCCACACTTGAGCAGATACAAGGTCAGTGTTCCTCTGTCGTATTGTACACAAAGAGCTTGTTTTCGGAAAGTGGGGAAGATGGAAGTGGTGGTGGTGGTGTGGGACCATAAGGATTGAGAGCCAATCCAGGGCCATGGACGAGGATTCACGCCACGGGGCACTAGCCACTAGGAGTCTCTCTCCTGCATTACTCAAATGGTGAAACAAAAATCTGGAACATTTTATGAGCTCAGCAGTAGACGTGTGGTGGGTTATTTTCGCTTTCTTTTTTCCGACGTAAAATATTCTAAAACTCCCACTCATGACTGGAGTCACCGGGCGGTGACCATTTCGGCTATATTTGGCATGAATTTTACACGTAAACAAACAGTTATCTTTTTCACAAAATAAATAAAAATATTTAAATAACATTTTATTTTAAAACTTAAAATTTAAAATTTTCTCCTAAATTATTTTCACAAAATTTTAAAACTTTTTTCTTTTAATACATATTATATTTTCTCTTAAAAATACTTTTTCTTATTAAAAATTTATTTTAAAATTTTTAAATAAACCACAATCAAAATATAGATCATTCCATGCTAACACCACCACAATTTTCTTTTTTCCTTTTTTTTTTTGGATATGCTACGCGTAAAAGTTAAAACCATTAATTGGTTGGAATTTGGCTTGCCACTAGAGTACTAGATTTTATGTTCTTAATATCTTTGTTGGAATCATTGGTAATTGCCAATTAGCATTTACGATTGCGGGCTTATTCCTAACCACGAAAAATACAATTATCATATAATTTTATAATTTTTGTGACAAATGAGAAAGGTAATAACAAAAAGTAAAATGTCGATATTTTTTTTTTTTAATTTCTGTTAGCTATTGCATAAAGCCGTATAAATTGACAACTTGATCAACGCAAATGATTTTTCATCTAATTTATTTTATAATAAAGTACTTATTTATTTTGTAAAATATAAAGTACTACCACATAAAAGATGAAAATAACTTCTTAATGTTTTTTAAAATTTCAACCAAAAAGGGCAACTTACTATTTAAATGCTTTTAGCATATTTTGCATATTTTATTATGCTTTCACCGTGACCACCCTTTTAAAATTAATAAATGTGATTATAAATTCAGGTAGATACACATGTTTAATGTTTATGGTATAAACAAGTACTTTATTAGTAAATCTCTTGTTTTATTTTTTATAATGCGGTTCATTGGTGGTCTTTACTTGTAATATTTTTTATTTCACCCTTTTATTCAATGCTGAATGACGACCTATGTGTTTTGTATAATTAAGATTTTTTTTTGAATTTACAAAAAATAAAAGAACATAAAAGAAAAAGAAAACTGACTTTGTTAATAATTATATTGTTGTCAAAAAGTCTTCTAAATATTTTGTGGTTTAGATTTTTTTTTTGAATATGAACAAATAAGAGAAAATAGACTTATTGTTACATTTACAGAATGATGCGGGAGTTTACAGCAAGTAAAAACTAAATGAATTTTAACCTATGTAAAATGAATCTTAACACATGAAAGATGCATGCTTGATTGGAGAATCTTAACCTATGTAAAGTGAAGTGAATTGTTGTCTCAGGCTGAGTTTGGTTTGTGTTTTTATTTGTAGGAAAAAAAAAATTTCAACCACAAAAATAAAAATATTGAAATAACTTTTTATTTTAAATTTTAAATTTTAAATTTCCGCTAAAAATCCTTTTACATTATTTCAAAAAAAAAAATCTCTCCGATCTTTTTTTATATCACTATTTCTTACAAAAAAATTTCTATAAAAACTTTCACATATTATACAAAAATTTTAAATACCACGTAATCCAAACACAACCAGACTTCTAATTGTCTTTCCCAATTCTCAGTAAACGAGTTTTTTTTCATAATATTAACTAAATAAATGTAAATTAAATGAATATTAATGTTTACAAAATATTAAATTCCCATTGAAATCAACACCTAGAATATCGGTTTTAAAGTCAACACCGCGACATCCCAAATGTCAACTTTAGGCAATTTAAAAAAAAAAAAAAAAAACTAGCATTGCTTCCGCAATTTATCCTTACCTTTCTTCTCCCATTTCTCCTTTAGCCCTTCAATTTCTCCTCTCCCAACCCTTGCAATCCCAATCCCAGCCCTTCAATTTTTTTTTTCTCCTCTACTTCACCCCTGCCCACCCTCGACCACCCTTCCCCCTCTCCTCTCACCCCCACTCCTTGGGCAAAAAAAGAAATTTTTATTTTTTGCAAAAAGCAAAGAATGTGATGAAAAAAAAAAATGAAACCTGAATATATATCATGGAACAAAGAAGATTATGTACTATTATATGGAATTCATTTATGGTCAAATTTTCACCATGAACATAGTTGGTATTTTGGAAAAGAGAGAGATGCTTGCTGGTGAGGGTAGGGCACTAGGGATTGTGAAAGAGAAGAGTCAATGGATGCCCCCATACTCTCTTGCTGATGATCAGGGAATGATGATTATGTGAATTAGATAACAAAGGAATAGGGAATGATGATTGTGTGAAACCGCAGCACAAAAAGAGAATAAGGGCAGGATGGGAATATATATATATATATTTTTTAAATTTTTACTTGAAGATGTTGATTTTTGGAGAAAAGCATGATCGTAATTTGCACGGGTGTCGATAGAATAATTAGTGGTGATTAATTTAATATTAAGATGCCGAAAGGAGCCCGACAGGGCTGATTAGCCAAATTAAACAAAAAAGGTGCTTGGTGAGGTCTACTTTATCCATTACCATAAATAAATAAGTCGTGATGTATATATAATTGCTCTCGACAAGTCTCGCAATTAGTAGTATAATTCCCCGATCCCTCCACTGGCACTCCATTTTAGTCAACGAAAATGGAGGTTGAGACAATAAAAAATAGTTAGAGATTACCAAGGTTGAGACATCGAAAAACATAAATTAAGGATTCGCCTAGGAGTCACGACGAAATACTTTGATTGGGTACGAACATTAATATAATATCCGTTTATTCCATCGCCATAGTCGACATTGTTGACTATTTAATCCGAATATACCCGGTGATAATGATGCATAATAAACAATCCTTTTCTTTTTATTCGACGATTAGAAATAAATTCAATATTATTTAGAGTTCATTGGGAAATTTCGGTTTGTACTCTACTCTCGGGGGAAATCAAATGGTAGTACCCCACGTTAAAGAATTTCATGTGCTCCAATCAAATTGGTGGCAAACCGAGTTCAGTAAAAGGGAAAGGGAAGGTGCGTCTTGCCGTTTCCTATCTTTGAGGATTTGATGGGTGATTCTGGTGTGTGGGTGATCATCTAGATACAAGTCACGATCGGAATGGCGAAGAATGTTGGGTTTGTGTAGGGGGAATGAGCGTGTTGGAGTAAGGCAGCTTTGTGACTATTCTGAATATTAGATTTAACTTACTGGAAAATTACGGTTTGGGTTCTCCAAAAATCCATGTGTGATTTGAACACAAATCCAACAGCATTCATCATTTTTCCCTTTGGTCCCCTTTCCTTTTAAAGTAGGGGTGGCAATTTGCGACACGACACGAACCTAACACGTAATTAAGCATGCGTCACCTTTAATGCAAGTCGAAATCGCTTCGATACCGAATAACACGCAAAATAAATGGGTCGCTCGTGCCGACTGCTCAACCCGAGTCGACGTTAACATGTTTAACTTATATATAATAATACTATTTGTTTGTTAGTTATCAATGTGTTTGTTGTAGCATAGTGGTAAGTGTCTTGACCACTTATCTTAAAGACCAATGTTCAATTCCTTGTAATAGCACTTTTTAGTTTTTTTCTTTGGGATTTTCATATCCCACATTGACTTTGGATGAAAGAAGGAAGTGAAAACACAATTATAAGTAGGGGAGGGGGGAGTTGTTAGTAGTTTGTTTAAATGAAGAGGCTATGATTATTTGTGGCCTTTTGAACAATTAGTGTAAAAATTATTTATTTATTATTAATTTAAAATTAATTTATTATTTTTTAAACAAATTCATAATAATTTAAAGTTTATTTATTATTTTTTAAAAAAATTTCGTGTTAAATAGGTCTTTTCGTGTTAAATAGGTTTTTTTGTCTTTTCGTGTTAAATAGGTCTTTTTGTGTCGTGTCGGGTTACCCGAAAAATAAACAGGTCGTGTTCAGGTTATATTTTCTGACACGAATGTGTTGGTCATGTGTAAACTCAGAAAACACGACCATAACTCACAAAACACGACCCGCGAATCCGAAACACGACATGATTGCCACCCCTATTTTAAAGTAATGATCCATCACTAAGACATGGGAATGTGTGCGCTGCTGATGCCCCTTTGGCAAAGGATTGCTATCACGAAGAGCATAGATCAGACTGTTTTAAGGTCAATAAAACCATTGTAATTATTACTGCCGTAATTCCCAACACATTGTATTGCAATTCCGTATTATAAATTAAGAGCCTGAACTTTCCATATTGTTACCAAAAAGCTTAGAGCTGGTCGAGCTAGAGCAGTAACAAATAATAAACTTGGAAGGGAAAGGGATGGCTAAATTCCAAAAAGAGTAACTGGACTCATCATCAGATGGACGAAATCGAAAATTGCAGTGTTCCCATCTATCCCTGCCTTACTGGGCACCATCACATGATCGACTGCCATGCCAGAGCCTTGGTCTCCACTCTCAAACAAGAGGAGCCAACTCGACCTTTTATGTCATGTAGACAAAAACTTGTTACACTTGACTCTATATTCAATGAACGAATCCAAAATTTATAAACGAATCCAATAGGTAACAAAATACTTTACCCGTCTTCATTTAATTTCAGGAGCCGAAAATTTATTTCTCGCTTGTCAGAGGGGGTACTCTTTGTCAAACATACTTCTTCTGCTGAATTTTGTGGGCTACACCCTCATTAAACATTCTCATTATTCGTCCATTATGTTTGTTGGGAGTTCTCTCTCTAACATCCGATCTAATTCCCTCACCATACAAGACCGAAGATAATCTTCTCATTAAAATAATGTTGCTTATCATTACAGAAGCATACTTCTAAACACCATTCCGATTTTGAACAAACCCCATTTTCTCTCAGTGCAGATGCGAATCACAGACAAGTTTAGAGCTCGAAGACAAAAACTTGCCGCTACTAGAAAGTAGAAAGAGCATTTTTGACCAAATGGGCAACTTCCCTAGCTGCAGTTTCTGACCCATCATAGGTAACTTTGCTTCTAAAGTGCCAAACACTTTTATTTCATTCCTACTTACTTTCCGGCCTTTTACCTTTTTGTTCCCATTTACATCTTTTTCTTCTTCTTTCTTTTCTGTTTCTACGTGTGTTTTTTTTGAGTTCTGCAAGTTAGTCATGGAAATTATAGTGAGAATAACAACAAAGATTATAGTTTTTTTTTTACCCAAAGATGGTTAACATTTGTTATGGAACGGGAATCTAGTGTAGTTCTTGGTACTTAAAAAGAATTTTTGACCTAAAGTTGGTAAATTTTCTGACAAAGGCATTCAAGATTTGTTTTTATGAAAGCACTTGCAGTATTTTGCACTTCACGAGCTAACAGTGTTCCAGAATCTAGACCAGGAATTCTGATTAGAGAAATTGGCCAGCTCTTACGAAAACAGTACTTTTAATTTCTGCACAGATATGGCATAGAAACATCTACTTGTGTGTGTGGTGAGGGTGAAAATGAAGTCCTTAACCATTTGGAAACAGTGATTTCGGCAGGCATTTATCACTGCAGTCTGGAATTAATGGATCTGTTCCCTTTTAGTTGTATGTTGTTTTATTTTTGATATTAGGTGATATAACAACCGAATGTGGCCATCAGAAAATAAGGACATTTGAGGACACAATGCAGCCTGTATCTTGCTGCAATTGAGAGTCATGAGGAGAAATTCGAGTTCAATTGGAAATTCGGGAGCATACACCAGTCCAGGAACACCAGAGTATGGAGATAATTATGGCACAGGCGTGGCAAAGGGATGGAGCTCAGAGCGAGTTCCTCTGCCGACAAACAGTAGCAGGAGGCACATTAGTGCAGCTGCATTGATGCCATTCAACAGTGGAAGGGCTTTGCCGTCAAAATGGGATGATGCTGAGAGGTGGATTACTAGCCCCCTTTCAGGATATGGGGTCAGCAAGACCTCAATTGTCCAGCCCGAGAGAAGACCTAAATCAAAGAGTGGCCCACTCGGGACTGCTGGAATCATGTACCTGCCAAGCTATTCCCCTATGGTTCCAGCGCTTGAAGGTAGAAGTGGGAGGAATTTCATGGTTGGTTCACCATTAACAACTGGTGTATTGATTCCTGATGGTTTATCTATTCACTATACTGCGGGGAATGGTGCCACATCCAACTCTGTTTCTGCTGAGAATGCAATTGCTCGTACTAGTGCTGTGCCTGGTTTGTTAGATTATCTAAGTGAATCCTCTATTCCAAACTCTCAAGGTACAATTTGCTTCTTTATTCTTTCTTCCCACTAGTTATTTACGGTTGACCTGCACTTACTCAAATTTGCACCATAAGCGTCTTTATAGAAATTGTCCAACTTCAAAATTGTCTGATATCAATTGCTTGGTGGAAGGAAAACTTTAGCACCCAGCTCCTAGTACCCAGCTGGAACAGAAAACGGCTTTGTGATACCGGTTTTTTCGTTGACAAAAAGCATTAAGCAGTTAAATTTGATTAGTTATAAAATAGCCGCTTTCCTTTTCCTGCTTTGATTTGCGTTGTAGACAAGTTAACATAGCCCAATGCTAGATCTTTACGCAAATGTTGCTTGTAGGTTGCTATATTTGAGGGTCACTGAGGAAACAACTCGTACATAGGAATATTAGTCTAGATTCTACCGAATCTGGTTTCTGGAATTTGGTTTTGAGTCACTTTTGTAACTTTGTTACTGCTACTGCTCTGGAGATAAATGTTTATAGAAGGAGAAAGCGCTATGGTTGCAGTAAACAGTGTGGCACTTTATTATTTGCCATCTGTACTTGAACTATTGTACAGTTCCATGAACGCTGCATAAACAGATTCTAAAAATGCTTTGATTATGCTAAATTGCCATAAGGATTGAACGTTTATGTATTGGTGATTGTTTATTCCTATGTAGTCCATTTCAAATCATAATTTTGTCCGTCCATCCGGACAGAAACTCATATTTCAGGCTTATATTACTTCGTTTAATTTACTCATTATGATTTGTAAATGTGCAGATGATAAGCTTGATAGCTGTAAAGAGGCAGAAAGCCCTGTTTCACGTGTTGTCTCACGAAGGGATATGGCAACACAGATGAGCCCAGAAAGTAGCAATCATTCATCTCCTAAAGGAAGGTCATCATTCTCCGCCTTCCCTCTCCCAATTCCAACTGCATCTGAGCAGCATGGCGATCATTCTCCCAAAGTTGAAGTCGTCCGAGATGTGCAAGTAGATAAAGGTGCCACTCTCACCAGGCAGTCCAAGAAACATGAAGCAAGGAAAATGAGGAAAAAGTCGTTGGATTTTAAGGACTTAGCTTCACAGTGGGATGTTTCAAGGGCTGCAAAGACCTCATCAAGGTCCTTTCTCTTTTTATTCGGGAAATCAGCTAGAAGATTTTCTTTCTTTCTGCGAAAAATATGCATTGTGTATCAAACATTTGCTTGTCATGCAATTAATACCTTCGTTCTCTGTACTATTGCAGGTTGCAAAGAGAAGAAGACCAGATCACCGCATGGGAGAACTTGCAGAAGGCAAAAGCCGAAGCTGCAATTCAAAGGCTTGAGGTTTGAATATCTGAATTTGTTGTTTACCCTAATCAAAATTTCAAGTTATCTGGAGCATATGCTCATTCTAACTTGATAAAAATTTCCACTTGGACTTCTCTAATAGTTTTCTGTTGTGGAACTAGATGAAACTGGAAAAGAAAAGAGCAGCTTCGATGGATAAAATTTTGAATAAGCTGAGAGCTGCTGAGACCAAAGCACAGGGCATGAGAAGCTCTATAACAGAGAATCAAACCCATAGATCATCTACCGTTTCCCATAAACATTTCTTTCGCAAGTGTGTGAAAACAAGTTCTCTGAGAGGCTGCTTCCTTTGCTACTCTTGAGTGCCAGCCTAGGACTTCTTTTCCGAGTCCCTCAATTCAAAAGAAGATTGGAAATCCTTGGCTCTCGGTAAATGAGAGCAGTAGTATTTGGTGACTTTTCACTTTCTCGGTGATCGAAATCAGGGCAAGCAGCCAGCCATTTCTTTTCCAAAAATTCAGAAACGTTTACTCTGGTTATGTTCAGGCAAAAAGTTCGTCACCGCTGCTGATGTGACGAAGTTTGATTTTTTGTATATAATTAGAGAAACTTCTTAAATTGATACTACCTAAAACATTGGGAATCAGCATTCCTTTCTAATGGAATGTGCAGTTTGTAGACCACATACGGTCAATTTTGCATCGCAGATGGTTAAATGGAGAGAATCAATCAGTTTGTAGACCACGTTTCGTTAATCTGTATTGCAGATGGTTGAATGAAGAGAATCAAAGAATGACACCGCATTAATGACGGAATTTTGTGTTCGGATATGGGACATCGAATCAACCCGGAACTTCTTGGATTGAACGTGCCACCGAGTCAAAAATATGGTGATGATAACCATTGACGGAAAACACAAAAGGCCCATTCCTTTGTTAGATGGGTGGGTTTAACAACGACCGATGACACATTCTTGAAGAGCTTTCCACATCTGTTACCCGGGCGGTACATACTTGGTAAAAATGACATTTCCTCGAAACTATCGAAAATTAATTAGGACATACACCAACTTATCTCCACCAATACGGCCCAGGTCTAATTAAGTTATCAAATAAGAAATTTTTCTGTCATGAACTGATACTATATATTGTCAATCTTTGTACCAAATAAGCCATTATTGGATGTCAGCGGGGAAGAACATTAGTTATGTAGATAACTAGATATGCAGTAGCAATCTAATCTTTCCACAACTAATAAGGCCTATACCTAAAATCTGCTCTTGAAGGTCTCACAGAGCCCATCCCATAGCCCCACTGCAAAACAAGCAGAAAGCCCATAATTATCAGCTCTTTGGAAAAACCTAGTATTTTCAGGCTGTCAATACTGGAATCGTACTTACATCATCAAAATCCATTCCACCGTACATCCTACCATAAGTACGCATAGCACCACCATAACCCCCATAGGGTTCAGGGTTATCCATCATGAAATTACCACTTGGACCAGCATCATCAATTGGAGTGGCCGAATCTATTGCAACCTGCAAACCAAACACATCATGTAAGTAATGTGTTTGCTAATATAACTTTCTCATACATGTATTCACTAACATTTGAGATAAAAGATATTAAAGATGTGAAAAGTCATGGAAATTAAAAACTCAGGAGGTCCAACTAAGAAGTTTGATAGGAAACACATTTGCAGCTTAATGAGTAAAAGAGGCAGGCAGTAAATTACTAAAGAATCACTTGGTCAAGTCAAAACTCCATCTAGTACCTGTTGCCCAAAAATCTCATGGGATCTTCGTGATACACGATCTGCAACACCATCTTCAGCAAAGGTGACGAAACCAAATCCCCTATGACCAGTTCTCTTTGGATCCTAATCCCATTAGAATGACCAAAGTAGAATAAGAAACTATTGATCTTCCAAAAATTAACAATCTAGCTTTTCCATACCTTTGGAACATAAACATCTAAGATACGGCCAAATCTACCAAAATACAGACGAAGATCTTCAGCACTAGCCTCTTGAGGGAGACGTCCAACAAAAATCTTTTTGCCCATCCCACGAGTGGGACCTACCGGGCCACCTCCTGCACAAAGAATCATACGTTTTTCATTCTAATACAAAGGTAAAAAATGGTTAAAAAGTGCAATAACTTTACATCACTTACTTCCATACATAGAGCCTGGATGGTCATACAAGGTGGGAGCACCGATCACAGCATATCTGGTTGCCGCACTAATGTAAGCATTATATGCACCATATCCACCAGGAGGCATCCGGCTAACTGGTCTGAATTCATCCTCCTGAGAGAAAGAGAAAGAGAAAGAAAGAGACGAGCATGTCATTGACCATAACCCACTTGGGAATTTGTATGCAAATAATAAACTCTTTGTGGTTGAATACCGAAGGATGACCTTTGGAGTGGCCCGATCGACAACAATTGTAGAACCCCCCAATTCATGGGTCTCAGACATGAGATCATCCACAGATTCTGCCAAAAAATAAAATAAAATGGTTGAATCTCTACATTAGAAATTGGCAGAACCATCAAAAATAGCCTTATTCTAGAGCATTGCGGCACTACGGTATGATCCTTAGAATATTTATGACCAGATAATAACATTCATTTTCAATTTTATAAAGTAATATTAGGACTTACTCCTGGCCCAAAACCTGAACTTGAATCCCTTAAAAAACAGAATTGTAAAGGTGAACAAAAACTATGAGAGCTAAATGGTGGAGTTTCAAAGTATCATACCAGCATTAGCAAAAGTGACAAACCCAATTCCACGGTGTGCTTTGGTACTTGGATCCTTACAAATAAAAGGAAAACATGTTCAGAACAACAGCTTCCTAACATCAAATCAAGATTGTAACACCATAAATTTAATGCATTATTTATACAGAGTAAGAGAGAAACAAAGTTGCAAGGGCAAGGAGGAAGGGAAGGTACCTTCGGCATGTAAAGATCTGTAATATCCCCATATTTCTCAAAATAACTGCAATACAGGGACAAATGGAGATCGAGATTCAGTATCTGAGAATAAATATCTCAGAATAAACCAATGAAGTAACAATCATAACAATAAAATTCAACAAAAATGCATAAACAATCACCTTCTGAATGCTGCTTCAGACACAGATGGTGGAATTCTTGCCACAAAAATCCTGGTCACTTTCTTGGATGATGATCTCATTTCCTCCTATAAATGGACATGCACATTTCACTAGACATTCAATACTCATGAAAATATAATGACCTTTTTATTTCATGCAATATAAACTGACAAGCAAGAGTAAAAAACGTCCAAGATCAAATTCTAGCTGCACAAGAAGTGAATAGCAACCTTAGGTGTGGCAATTTTCACTTCCAGCATTCTGTTACCAAGGACATGCTCACTTGACAGCGCAGCCTGCAGATCAGACATAGAATTAAAACAAAATCAGCAGCATATAACAAAACCTGAAAAAGGGATTTGATATGGAAAGGGAGAGAAAAAGGTATGGGTGAACGTAAATGTGCCAACTTTTGACCACCTTTGCATCCTCAACTGCTGCAAAAGTCACATATCCAAATCCTCGAGAACGTCCAGTAGACCTCTCCTAAAAGTTACACAAAAGCAGGAAATTTAGCACCACAACCATAATGAGTGAATACCAGAGAATGTGGAAGATATTAGCAAAAACTAAGGAGAGTTTCCCACGAGTCAAGAATCACTCACTTTAACAAATGCTGGAACAAAATAAACCAATACCTCAAAGTGGCCAAAACAAGTTACAGATAAAATATGTGGACTATACATGGGAAGTACGTATAAGTGTATGCTCATTCACTTAAAATGCCCTAGAACAAGTAGTCAAGTACACGGGAAAAATAACTGAGATATAAGAGCCAATGAGGATATTAATGCTTCAAATTGATAACTTGAGTGCTCATACATCCAAATACGTAATCCCAGAAAATAACAACATAAAAGATACTGAATGCATTACCCCCAACAAACAGGTAGGATACTGTAATGTGCTTGACGGTAACCAATTTGCCCCAAAAATCAAGCCTTTAGGGCAAGGCAAGCTCACAAACTATACCGCAACTAGACATAAGAAAATCAAATTACAAAGATGAAAAAGACAACAGTAATGTCCAACATATTATCTTGACTAACCTTCATGACAATACAGTCCTCCAAATCCCCAAACTTGCTCATGTATTCCCTCAATCCTTCCGTATCCACTTCCCACGGGATACCCAATACCTAAAACCCATAAAATTACATCAGTATATCAGTGCTCATCAACTTTATGTTTAAAAAAAAATAACAATAAAAAAGAATCCAAGTTAACCATACTTACAACAAGTTTTCTCTCAGACATATTGAAGGGGATTGAGCAAGGAAATCGAGCTCTGAAGTAATGAAAAATCTCTCAGAACGCTCAAAAGCCCCTCTCTTTTCCTTTAGCCCTCTCACGATCTTAAACCAAGGGTCTCTCTCAAGAAAATGAAATCGCTCACTCTCGTCAACGACTCTTCCTCTTCCTCCTGCACACAACAATAACAATACAGAGACCTCTTTCTCGCACACAATCATCATCGTCAATATACACCGAATCAAACTCACCATTTATATCCTTCCTAATTTTCTCAAAAAAAACTTTATTTAATCAAAACCTAGAAATTACCAACGCAAAGACGAAGGATTGATTTACAATTTACACGCTCAATACCTTTTAACCGATTCCAATTCCCAAAACCCTAGATCGCTCGTTCGCTCGTACCCTCGCTCGCTCGCTCGCTCGCACGCTACCGCTCTCAAAGCCTCGCGCCGCTCAGCTCAGCTTCTCAAACCCCAGCCAACGTTTTCTCTATCTCCAACTCACCTCCCGTTCACTAGTTGGCGAAATCGCGCTCTTGTTTATTTGTTCTTTGTCAATTACTCCTCCCTTATAATACAAAGAGAAGGGGCCTTTTCAACAGTTCCCCCAAAGCCTTTGCTATTTGTCGATTTGTAGGGGTGTTCATTTTTTATTGGCGAATCGGATTGGATGGAATTAATTTATTTTTTAATCAAATTGGATCGATAGGTATATCGATTCCACTTGATATATTTTGATTTAAATGAAAATAATTATAATATTTTTTTAAAAATAATTAATATTTGTTATAAAATATATATTAATATTATTTTTAATAATTCAAATAATTCGCTAATTAAAATTACTCAAATTGTAACAAAATAAATTAAAGTATTTATATGAAAATATACAAATTAATTTACATAAAAAATACATAAATTAAAATATTTACATAAAATTTATTTATTATCTTTACATAAAAAATAGATAATTTTTTAACATAAAATTATTAATTTTAAATTTAAATTAGTTTTCCTAACATTATATATATATATATAACAACAGTAAAAAAAAAAAAAAAGATTAAATCGGATCAAAATTAATCCGATCCAAATTTAATTCGATCGATCATTGATTTTAAAATTTTGAACACTCTATCGATATGACCCTTTAAATTGTAAAAAATTAATATATTAGTACTTTTTTCATCCAAAAAAGAGTCTATTAATAATTTTTTAAAAAAATATATATTTTATATAAATTTGTTATAATATTCTTACTAATAATAATTATAATTATATATAATTTATAATTAAAAAGTAAAAATATAAATATAATTTTATAGTTTTAATTGTGTATTAAGTATATCAAATTTTATAACTGAAAAAAAAGTTATATCAAATTAAAAATAAAATTTTTTGAAATAGGGAAGTATAACTTATTATAGTTGTATAATTTTCCTTTTTGCAGACATGCTTTTTAATGATTGATGCATTCTTTAAATATTTTTGTATTAGACTACCAAAACTAGCAACATCTTTTTTCAATTCAATCATTTATCCCGTATTCCCGTGTTCCCATTTAGGCTATGTTTGGATTGTGGTTTATTTGAATTTTTTTGTATTGAAATATTTAAAAATTTTGGTTTTTTTTTTTTTTGGTAAAAAAAAGGTATTTTGGAGGGTAAATAAAAGTTGTACTAAAGAAATAATTTTTTAAAATTACGTGAGGAGAATTTAGGAGAAAAATTTAAACTTTAAAATTTGAAATTAAAATGTATCTAAATATTTTATTTGTTTTGTGATAAAAATTAACTTTTTGTAAATAGACATTACTCCAAACATAGCCTTAATTCTTATATTAGTTGAATGTTTTGGTTAGAGTTCGTCATGTTCAAGATCTTTGTTGTTCTTGCTGTTCAAGGCATTTGGTTAATTGATAATCTTTTGGAGTTAAATAATACCAAATAATTATTTGAAAACAGTACTAATTAATCTCTTGAAAAGTGCCATGTTGGCGCATATATATTTTCCAACTTCATAAACTCCAATTACAATCAGATAATCTTTTAGGACCACAGTCAACGCGGAAATTGGTTGCATTTGAGCTGTGTAGATAAAAACCCATTAATAATTTTCACTAATATGAAAAAAACGTTAGGAAATGCCATTAATCCTTAGCAAAATAAGTCAGCAGTTCCCAATCTGATTGCATTTATGTACTCCTGGATACCATGTGCTGGCAAACCAGGGATCAGGAGACCAAGCAATCTTAGCAATCGAAGCAGCAGACCTTCTGTATATTCGGGTCCATAAATGTGGGGAAGAAGAAAACTTCTTACAAGCTCCCAAAGGCAATCTAACCTCCTAATTATAAATGCTCTCAAGGAGAAGTAGTTTTTGTATGGTTCCTGCAAAACTATCTGCATCAAATCAAGGACCATAGTCAGGTGATTATTTAGAAGTCAACAGAAATCATAGTAGAGAAGAAGCGATGGAATGATTTACCTTTCCTTCATATAGGCTATTATAGTAGAGGCATGTTCCAAAGTGTTTAAACAATAATGTGGTGCTGTCATATGGCAGCCTGCAGATTATGTCTTGATTATAAACCAATCTGTAGTACTTTACGCCATACTGCTTAAGCTGGGCCTTAACAAACTCCCAAAACTGCTCATCTCCCACCCTTGGCTGCCCATAAGTGTAGATTGCTTCTAGCCTTTCCAGGATGCAAGTTTCATCATGCAAGGCTAGAATTGCAGGAAACAGAACTGCAAGTGCTCCTCCTAAACTGTGACCAGTGAGAATAAATTTGGTCCCTGTATTCAGCTGAAAAATATTTCTAAGCTTCTCTCTAATGATGTAGTAAGCGAACTGGCGTTCACAATTTTCCTCAATCTTTTGCGGCCAACTTTGATCCTTCTGTAATCCTAAAGCTTTCATGAAACCACAGTGGACGTTTCCCATGGTCCTGAATTTAAACCAAGATAAGTCAAAGTCAGTACACCAATCATCTGCATTAAATGGCTCGGTTCCTCTAAAGGCCACAATGATCATATCTGGATTAGCATATTTATCATGAATTATGAGCCCTTGTGTTGAATTTCTCAGATGATACTCTGCAAAAATTGATCCAGAAAATAATATGAGTTGTATTGCGGGTCTACCATAAAACAAAAGTTAATAATTGAACGTTCTCAACCTGAGCACAAAGTATTACTTGTGTGTAAAAAGTTGATAATCGAACGTCCTTACCATTCCAAAAGTCATATACCCCTAACAACTCCATCTACATAAAACCAATTAATGAGTATATTATTGTGAATGCTTTAAGAATTTTTTTTGCTAGCAATCTAATTCATTATCATTGTGTTTCAAATATCAATCATGGAATCATTAATAATCTCGAAATTATACAATATTACCTTCCATTGATCTTCAACAATAGCTTTGACGAATGCTTTATTCTCATAAGCTAGTTTAGAGGCCATAACGGATAGCTCTGCAAAATATTTCTTGTCACTTGGCTTAACGTTCTTGTCCAACTCTGTTCTGCTGTCTAGATGACCGAGAGTAGACAAAAACTTGGCTGATTCTTTTGCTGGTATCACCACCTTCCCTACATCTATAGGATGTATAACTTTACATCTTACAAATTAAGCGACAGATCAACATGCTCAAAAGTGTTTGATAATTTAAAGAATGTATGTGAATGAAAGGGATGGGACTAACCACGGAATACTTGTAGCAAGAAAAGGCTGAAATTTCCATTGCATGCAAGAAGATTTAGCCAAAATTCAAAGATTGAACCAGCCAATGACAAAGGCATTGCCACCAATTGAAGAGCCTTTTGCAAGAACACGGATAGAAAGATGAACCCTCTGCGCTTGAGGCTTATCTCCTTCACTCTAAGGCATTCAATGAATTGCTTGCTCTCAATGTTGCCCGAAAACAAGTAGCGAAAGAGGTCTAAAAGGCTGGCTTCATCAGGTTTCAGCACAAAATACTTTTTGCTGGTTTGTTCATTGGAGACCATGATGTAAACTGAAAAAATTAAACAATAAGGTATAATTGAATGAAATTCAATACCTTTATATACCGAGCTCAATCCTAAAAGCTAAGCCCTGCAGAACGCTAGCTTAGGGGAAGAAGGCAAAGTAAGCATATATTCTTCGCTTTAGATATCCTAGGAATACGTGGTTGGCCATGCCCTAAAAGAATTAACTTGAGAAAAGGGGAGGAAGCACGCCATCATAGAATTCATAGTCTTCAATCTTAGGTATTCTACTTAATGTATCGTACATTTAAAGGGAAATTGTTATATTATCTTTACTAAAATAACAATATATAATTCAAAATAAAAGTAGAAATAAAAATATGAAATTAAATATTTAATTGTGAATGAAACGTAATGTATTTTATAATTTAAAAAATATATATACCAAATCAAAAAAAAGGTTGAAGTGGGGCCGGCTGGGTTGGGAAACTTATTTGGATCGAGTTGTCAGGACGGGGAAGGGCTGAAGGCCGCACAATTCCTCATAGGGGCTGGCCCATGAAGACACAGGCCTTCCCGTCGGTTTGAGACTCTGGATAGAAAGCGAAATCCCATACACAACAAGAAACCTATAATGCTACGGAAATTGATAATAATACAGTATCCATAATTGATGGGAATTAATGTTAATTTTTTCTGTAAGGAAAGAATTCGGAAAAGGAATGGGAGACTGAGGCGGGATGGCAAAAATTAACTCCAATTTTTTTCTTATCGTTCTTTATACTTCTTGTCACGATTCACTCCTCCGGATCTTATACTGTGTTTATCTAAAATCTTTCTCACACCTTAATTTTTATTGCAAGGATTAACCGTATTAATGTCTGGATATTCCATATGAGTAAAAAGAAAAGCGTCAATCACATCTATCGAAGATTTAATCGCCATATCAATTAATACCATGAATTCATCGTATCAACCACCCTCCATTGTCCAGTTCATATGGAGTTGAAACACCTATCTCTAAATAACACCCTCCATTGTTTAGCCATTTTGATCAACAATGTTTGGATTCTTTGGAAGGGAGAAGAAGAAGTTTCCGTTGGTGACTTGCACCATCAAGGTGGATACTAGCCCGGTAACATGGAAAACGAGCGTGAGAAAGGTGTTGAACAAAAGCCGTGGTGTCAGCAGATTCAATATCCAAGAATCTGGGGCAGTTGAAGTTGTGGGCACCATGGATCCAGCGAAACTTGTCAGGAAACTTGCAAAAGCAGGCAATCAAGCAACGTTTTGTGGGATTTGTATCCCAGCCTACTCAACTGGTGTTTGTGTGTACCTTGACCATGATTATTCTTATCGAACCGCCTGTCACTACACCTGTGGATACCAATATCGGCCATACGGAGGAATCTTTTCTCCCCGTTATAAAGGACATTATGATTGGTACCCCGTCAATGGTTACCCAGCAAGCATGCCTCCGACTGAGTACTGACTAGTGACTAACTTTAACTCACCAATTCAGTTGAAAGTCGTGCTTCCTCGGCAAACCGTTTAGTATAAAGTGTTTAATTAGATGTGTAAGTTCCTCAAATCTGGGATTTTTTTCTCCTTTTTGGAGGATTTGTTTGAAGGTGCTAGTTGATGAGGTTTTAGTTCCTTTTTTTTTCAGTCATCTGTTCAGTAGCAGGAGCGTTTTGTTCTGTAGTGTTGTGCTCTAGCTGGTCAATTTCCTCGCTGGAGTGCTTGGGTAAGTAGTTAAATTTAGGATTTAATGGTCGGTGGAATGGAAATCCTGTTCAGCATGATCATGATAAACATACTCATGATTATTACCAATTACCAGGTAATGAAACTGGATCATTGAAATCAATGGTTCCATAAACCTTAAAAATCTTCTCAACTGTCGCAATTTCCTGCGATTAAAACAAAATACAAGTAAACAAAATTGAGCTACTTTCCATTTGCTGGCAGGCCTGCAATTTGCCATGGTTTGGTTGAGGAAAAGCTTTGTTCGTCTTTCTTTCCATTTGTTGGAAGGCAAAAGTCAGGTGCAACCCTAAGAAACATAAATCTGGCCCGCAGTTGCAAGCCCACAGCTTTCAGATATTGAGTTCCTCCATGTTCTCAGGCCAAACCACGCTCCTTCGTAGGGCCAGTGGATGTATAAATCAGAGAATCCAAAGAAAATTTGCTTGATAATGTCATCCACCAAACAATTTCAAATTGCTGTAGACACCGTCACAATCAAGATTCTCTGTGTCGGTGCGATTGCTTTTCCATATGCACATGAATTAAATTTCACTTTTCGGTGGAGAGAAAAGCGCCTAGAGTTAAAACTATAGTGATAACATCTACCAGCAACTACAAAGTAGCTAAAAGATATCCATTTTTTGGTGTTAGTATAAACAGTAACGTTTGTCAAAGAAGTTATTTCTCGGGTAGTTAAAAAAAAAAATTTAATATAATTTCTTCACAAGTTGACAAACTAGGTAAATAAGTAAAAGATACTTTTTGTTTTTTTATCACTCTTGCATGATTTACGTTTGTTTTTACATGTTACGAAACAAATGAAGTCTCCAGACTAACCATACTCACCAATTGGCTTTCAGGTTTTCTGAAATGAGAACATGTCCACAATTGGTTTCAACCTTTGCTGACAACTTGCTACATACCCCATCACACTATATAATATATATTTGCAGAGGGTGTAATACATTTGGCAAAATACTTTGATGATTTAATATATACTAAGACTAATGATATTTATAATAACTTTTTATATTAATTTTTTAGATAGGGTAAGTATAAAAAAATAAAATTATTTATTATTATTTTGTATTTTTTAAAAAAGATGACGAATGAATTTTGTCTTTTTATGTTGATGATTTAATATATACTTTATATAAAGACTAATGATATTTATAATAACTTTTTATAGTAAATTTTCAGATGTGTCAAGTATAAAAAAATAAAATTATCTTGTATTATTTTGTATTTTTTAAAAAAAGTAACGAGTGAATTTTGTTTTTCTATGTTTGTTGTATCAATCACTATTAAAAGTCACTAAAAA
Organism: Gynochthodes officinalis; assembly: GCA_020080225.1. Classification (NCBI taxonomy): domain Eukaryota; kingdom Viridiplantae; phylum Streptophyta; class Magnoliopsida; order Gentianales; family Rubiaceae; genus Gynochthodes; species Gynochthodes officinalis. The sequence goes on along the minus strand of CM034621.1, from coordinate 34,105,806 downwards.
AATCATGACTCATATACAAACGACAAACTATATCATGATGATAATCATACTCATGGAAAAATCCATTTGATCACAATTCATAAGTATTATCAGTTGTATCTGGCTTAGTTGATGAATGATCACAACTAATTAATTATCGGTAGCTTGTGACTTGCTCTTGGTCTCGAGGGATTGGTTTATTCTATATTGTTTGGACGAAAGGAAACATTTAAGACAGCATCATGAAACATAAGGGGCATTTCCTTAGAAACCCTAAAATTATTTTCCCTTTCTGAATTCTGATACAAAGTACCCCATATAATGATCGGTTCATGTTTCAAAACTAAGCATTTGCATCGAGCCCACCACGTGAGCATGCTGATGCTGGCGTGCTTTCACCAAATTTGAATAATTCACAGATGATGTTGCCATTGTCATTGGAATTCCAGCATTCAGTGGCCCATTATTTGCTGTTTGTTCCAGGGATTGCACTTGCTTTTTCAAGAACTTAAGGTAATGTGCTGCCTCGTCCAACATTGAAGCGGTATCCATCTTGGTTCCTCCTGGTACAAGCCTCTGCAGAATCCTAATCTTCTCGCTTATTCGTTCCCTCCTGTGCCTAGCTGCCACGCTTTGTGGATCCTTGGAAATCTTCACATTCTTTCTTTTCGGTGGCTTTACGGATTGAGGATCAATGTGAATAGGCTGCATCATTGCTATGCGGAAGATCATCTCTCTCATGGCATCCATGGAGCTTCTTTTTTGTAACGAATTTGCAAATAAAAATTCATGAGTTGTTGTTCTAAACATTGGTGCAGATGCAATATTAATTGAAGGCAAAGGTGGAGCTGTTTTTGATTCTTGAAGAGGGTTGCCCACAAACGAGATGGAGGAAACTGAAGGAACAAAATGCGGATTGTGAAGTGATGGTGGAGTGGCGCTGTCGTTAGAGAACTCAAGGTCTGATGATTCCGAATTATGAATACACAAATGATTGACGTTAGAAGATTGAGAAAATTTGCCCAGGTGCATCAGTGTTTCCATTGGAATTTCCGAGGATGGTTTCATGAGGTCAATATTCATGATCCTTACACTCATCAGAAAGGAAAAGATTGTATGAGGACTTGAAAAATTCAGTATGAGCCCAAACTTGGGACAAAGATTTTAAAAAAAAGTCGGACAGCTACAGTATGAGGACTTGAAAATTCAGTGCATACAACCACTAGCTACTAGAATTTGCCATGGGAGCATAATATATAGCTACTTTGAGATAGCAGTGTGATAAAAATATATTATCTCAAGAAATTTTTTAATACCAACAAATCAAAGTGATGTGTATTTCTGCAGAAGTAGCCCTTACTTTATTCTATCTCTGACAATTTTCCTTACCAGCAATTCACAATGATATTGGATCCAATAGTTGTTTACTGTCTAAATTATTGTTTCTGATATATCACATGTACTTTGCACATAGGCAACAATAATGTTTCTCTTTATCACTTCATGTAATATCTTATTCTTTAAATTCACCATTCTGTATACTGCCTATTTTTTTCAGCTTGATTAATTTTCCAAATGGGAAGTGGGAACTGTATGAAAAGGAGGCATGGAGTTGAGTCAAGGTGCATGAACCCGCACTAATTCCTAGCCTCAATCTTTCCCTGAGTTTTTATCCAGATAGATCTTGGGCAGCTGAGGTAAAGCTTCATCAGCATCAAAAGATTCAAAAGCTCAAATGCTTTATGGGTTGATAACATAATAGTAATAAAATAAAATTCTTTTGGCAAAAAGAAAAAACCCCACAAGGCCAAAATCACATGAAATCCGTCAGAAACATAACGACTCCAAAGTCAAGACTCCGAGGGTGGGGCATATTCACTGCGCACTGGCTAGCACGGTGTTGAGCGTTCAAGTTGAACCAAGATTACTGGAATTATTGCTCTACGGATCCCATCCGTTTAACGACGCACTACCGTGTTGTGCTGCCTCACCCCCACCCACCAATATTATCCATCATCACTGCTGAGGTGCTGCTGGCTGCATCGTGGGCACGCTTAGCGAGGTGGATTAGATTTTAGGAAGCGGGTTTGGACGATTTGCCAACCACCATCACCAATTGCCTCGATCATAGTTTTGTCACTGATACCATTCTAATTCTGATTACGATTCTACTTTATTACGTGAATAAAATATAATTAAATTTATTTAAATTTTTTTATATATTTAAATAAAATTAAGATTTATATTTATATAAGCGATTTAATTAGTTTAATCATATTTTTATTAAATTTTAATAATAAATAAATAAGTTAGACTTAAATACTCTTCGACTGCGACAATTACTAAAATATTAAAAAAATTATATAAAATGTTATAAGAAATAAAAATTGAAATAAAATCATTTAATTATAAATTATACATGAATTTTTATATATTCATTCATATATTGATTAACAATGCTTTTAAAAATAATTTATAAATTATATTTTCTCATTTTTTGTAGAATCTTACGATTTTATAATTCGATCCCACCAATCCGATTTTGCTATCCTAAATTAATTTTGTGTAAAATTTCGATTCTATAAACTATAGCCTCGATGCGTAACGTATTGTATCTAGCCTAGCTGGGATGAAAATTTTCACCATCGTTCTGAGGAATGCACGCCCAAAACTATACGAGGATACAAAACTTGCATACTATTCTATTCTGTCTTGACGGATCACATGTTTTCACATGTTTGATTTCAATTTGATTTTATGTCGGTTTTCCAAACCTTTTATATCATTCTTGCACGACAAATGTAAATAGATACCAATTTTACACTAGAAACTAGGGCGATGAACGGCAACTGCTGTTAAATGTGCCAATTTAACAGCTTGTCATTGTCATTGTACAATGATTCCGGCGCTTTGTCGTTGTCATTTTTATGGATCCTTGCTAGCTTCAGCAGCTTGTCCCATCGCTAAGGAAATTTTTCCCAGAAATAATTACTCTTAGTATTGCACTATTTCTTCCATCTTAAAAACAATATTCTAAATAAATTTTGTTGTTTTCAAAAATATTCATTTTTAAACCAAACGTCTATTGTATTCTCATTAATAATACTAATATAATTTTTTTCTCGTATCTTTCTTCATTCATGGTTCAATATTTTGGCATCCTGTCCATACCATCACGGACTCATGATTCAAAATTACACGGTTAATACTGTATTGAGTATATTAAAACTTTGAAATTAAAAAAATAAGTTATAACCATTGAAAAGTAGATGGAGGGATAATTAGAGTATGTTTGATTTGTATTTTGAAATTCAATTTTGTTTCAAACATACTTTTTAATATATCTTTTATTTTATAATTATTATTTTAAAAATATATAAAAATACATTTTAAATTACAAAATACATCTTAAAACGTGATTCACATGTCCTTAATTTTCCCGCTCAATAAGTCTTAAGTCTACTGCTTACGAGTTACAATCCATTCACGATTATTTATGGACTATTATTTAGTTTGGGCTTGGAGCAGGCGAAAAATGAGAGGCGTGTTGCTCAACACTGGTTTTGTTAACTAGGCCTAATCCAACTACAGCATGGATGCGGGAGCTCGTTTGTGTCCCCTCCCACGCGGCCATACAAGTCCACACCAGCATTCCATTTATTCTACATTCTTTTACTATTTATTTTCCATCAAAAAAATGGAAGAAGAAAATTAAATGAAAGGAAAGCACGCCTTCTGTAGTTTCAGGCTTTGAAGCAGAAATGAATTCAGTAATCGAGGAAGAAAATCCCCGATAAGAGCATGAACAATAGTCCCATTTGGGGAAAAATGCGGCCTGGCCGCATGAAGCCTGCTGGCTTGGCATTGAATAGTAGCAGCTAGGCTGCATTGCCTAGCTTCAGCCTGGGCCTTTTTTTTTTTTTTGTTTCTTTCACGCTAAAGCGACGCCATTTTGCATCCAAATAACACAAAACGGCGTCGTTTGGCCCTTGTGTCAGCACTTGGGCGCGCGCCACGTGGCCAGGCCGTTACAAACAATCCATTTGTTTGCAACGGCCAAAATGTTTTTTTTTAAAAAAAAAAACAAAATTTACCAAAAAATAGAAAATATTTTTCTCTACAAATTGACATGCACTTTGCCTATTTTTAGAGTAAAATATGATATTTTTATTTTTCATTCATTATTTTAGGTATTTCATATTTAATTTAGAGTATTTTTTTTATGTTTTAAATATATTATTAATTTTTAGTTTTAATGTAATGTAAATTTATTTTTCATTAATTGTTTTAAGTATTTCATATTTAATTTAGAGTATTTATTTTTATGTTTTAAGTATATTATTAATTTTTAGTTTTAGTGTAATGTAAATTTATTTTTCATTAATTTTTTTACGTATTTTATATTTTATTTAGAGTATTTATTTTCATATTTTAAGTGTATTATTAATTTTTAATCTTAAAGTAATGAAAGTTTTTCCATTAATTGTTTTTAAGTATATAATGTATGATAAAAAAATTATTCATGCTATTAAGAATTTTATATTTAATTTATCACATTTATTTTCATGTTTCAAGTATGTTATTAAATTTTAATTTTAGTGTAATATAAATATATTTTCCATTAATTGTTTTATGTATTTCATATTTAATTTAGAGTATTTATTTTTATTTAAGTATTTCATATTTAATTTAGAGTATTTTTTTTTATTTTTAAGTATAAGCATTAATTTTTAGTTTTAATATAATGTAAATTTATTTTTCATTAATTGTTTTACGTATTTTATTTTTAATTTAGAGTATTTATTTTCATTTTTAAGAGTATTATTAAATTTTAATTTTAATGTAATGTAAATTTATTTTCTATTGATTGTTTTACATATTTTATATTTAATTTAAATTCATGTAATGTAAATTTAAGTTTTTAATGTAATGTAAATTTATTTATCAAAAAATATTTTTAATAATGGCTCAAAAAATTATTAAAATTGTATTATTAATGTAAAAAAGTTGATAATGACTGCGTGAATAGTGCAGGCCAAGTCACTTATGTGAGTTAATTTTTTATGATAGTTACGTGAATAATACTGACTTAACCTTAGCTGATGTATCGTTAATGTGGCATGAATGGAGCCTGACTGGTTTCAGGGCTACCGATCCTAATGATGGTGATACAGGGTTTTAATTGACGGTGGCCCAAAAGCAACATTGATTGAGCGCACAGCTGTAACCAAACCCAATAGTACCGCACAAGCTTTTCTCTCTCTTCACTCCGTCCTTTTTCCTGACCACTCTCGTTGTACTGCTCCTTAGTCCTATCAGTATTATATCAATCTATGAGCTCCAGCCTGCATGTGAGCCCTTGTCCGACAAAGGCCCACACCTTCCTTTCATTGTATTACCATTTACCGGCCACACCGGCGCACACAGTCACACATTAACTCCCTCCTCCTCAGTCCTTCCTGCAGCTAATTAAAAATTTTGAGCAACTTTAATTTTCTTCGAACTTCAGATCGAGCAGAAGAGTTCTCAATAATATATCTCTAAACTTGCAATGGGCATCGAGCGCACCAAATGTTGCTACATTTTGGTTCTCTTCTTCATCATCTTCAACTCGCGTGTTCAAGTTCTAGCTGAAGCCGAGGGTGCCAGAATACAGCTCAACGCTGACTCGTTGGAATGGCCTGTGGCAATGTCCCTCCATGACGACGGATATCTGGGAGGCGACGACGTTAACGAATTAGACGAGGTATCATCGAGTCGGAGATCGCTGTGGTGGCACCGAGCGAGGACCTACATTTCATACGCAGCGTTGTCGGCAAATAGAATACCATGTCCACCTCGCTCAGGTAGGTCCTACTATACTCACAACTGTTATTTTGCTAGCGGTCCTGTCCACCCTTATACCAGAGGTTGCTCCGCCATCACTCGTTGCCGGAGATAGTCGAGTCAGCTGGCTTCTGTTCTTCTGAGTGCCTATATTACTTTTAGCGTGATAGACATAGACTCTGAGTACGTCTTTTTTAACTTGTATGATTCCTCATCCGTAAACTTTTATCGATCTGTGTGTTAATCAAGCTGCGGACGTGGTCCGCCTGTGATGTAGCATCGACCATGTAGTCACTCTGCTCTTTATTCTTTAGCTTAAATTAATAATGGCGAATTTTCTTACCGCCCGGTGATGAAAATGCTAATGGCTAAACCTTATATAAATAGCAATCGATTTTTTAATATTTATTTATGGACACCTGGGTGTGCATTTTTTGAATTAATAACCATAGTTTTAATTGGTAGATATATAATGCATGCATACTATATAGTATTTGTGTATTACTCCTTCCGTTCATAAAATATATATACACACTTTGATTTGGAATAATTTTTTTAATTATAAATTACAATATATTTAATTTATATATATTTACATTATTATTCTTACTTTTTAATTTAAATATTATTATTATTAGTTTTAGTAATATAAGAATTTTATACAAAATGTTAACTTTTTTTTTTCTTTTTCAAACCTAACCATTTTTTAAGAAAATTGGGAATACTTGTTTTCCAGTTGATACAAGATAATCAGCATAATTTAAAAAAGGGCTAATGATGTTGATATTGAAAATTTTTATGATATTTATATGATAAAATAATATTAAATGATTTGTTATTTATTGACTCGTATAGAATAAACGTTACACTAATTATTGAAAGATGCATATCATTAATTAAAAAAATAAAACAAATGACACCACGGGGGTTAATTATTCTTTAGTAAGTTGAACGACCTGCCTAATATGCACGCAATTAGAAAACAAAGCTGATTTGGTTGACGTTGGCCACAGTAATCTCAGGAAAATGAAAATTGGCTCTAATGGTTAGTTGTTGATTGTCACTACTAGTCAGCATATGGAACTGAGTAGCGATCTGAGCTATGACAGAGGTAGAATATGCGATCTGTGAAGTGAAACCATTCTAAGCGAGGCATTGAAATTGGGCAACAATTTCACGAGGCTTTCTCATGGACACTTCTTTGTAATGGGCCTTACCCAAACATTTTTCTACGAGGAGACCATGGAACATTGGAAAATCTGTTGACGCTGACAAAGACAGTTATAAACTCAGCCTAAAGTTCTCCAGCCAGCTTTCTGCTTTTTTTTTGAGGCCCATGTTTCAAGACCCATGATTGTTTTTTAGGGCCTTCCCCGACAAAAACCCAATCATCAACAAGGTTTCTTTCTTATTTCCTCGACCATGCTCCAAATGTTTCATTGAAACACAGCAAATGTAGAGATGCATTAGCAGGATGAAACAAAGGTACCTGAAAAGGGCTCCAATAGGAAGTTAAAACCCGGAAGCAAATCCTGGGATTTTTGGTTTTTGGTTTCTTAAAAAGGAAGAATGCTATTTAGTTTAACCTTTTCAATCCTTAATACTCACGTAAAATTGTTATGATTCTGTTTGTGTGAATAAATGACAAAATCCTCTCGAGACATGGAATCAAATAATCGACTATGGGGATTAATTCCCGGGTTTGGCAAGGTGCACAATTCGGAGCGTTGTGGCGTTTGTCACACAAATGTGTATTCATTTGTTGGGCGTAAACATCGAAATGCATTGCAATTTATGCATCGTGGCTTTTAACTATTATTATCTGATAGAACGCGACAAAATAAATCTTTTTCATATGGAATCTTTTCTGCATGCAGATATTTTTTATGCCAATAATGGTATACAAACAAGATTTTCCACATGTGTCTTAAAAGTATTAGTACTCGCTAATACGTGTCTGAAAAGGCCAATTCATGGATTTAAACGTGTCAATGAACTCTCAACCACGGTAGTACGGTACCCTATGCGATCTAAACATTCAATAAAATCTGGCCCAGTTTGTCATGTCTCATGTGTGGTTTCTTAGAACGTCTGGAAAGGAAACAAACTTGCAAACAACAAAATTTTTCCTGGTGCCCTGGTGGAATCTGAATCCGAAGAAGAATTCACGGCTATAGCATCCCTTCGAGGCCCAGTCAAGCGTAGTTGGGTTGTGGGTCACCACTGTATGTGCTCCATCGTATTTGAGGTCCTCTAGAAAAAATTCGATGTCACTTTCCCCGATAACCACCCATGTACAGCCACTACCCGCGCAGGACCAGTAAACCATGCTCCACGATGGCTGCTTATGTCTTGCGCCTGTTTCACGTTTGGGCCGGGACTCGCGAGGCTCACATTCTGTTCTGATTGCGATTTTTTGTTTTTTCTTTAATCCCGTTTGGTGAGGTAAGCTAGCTAGACGTTATGTCTGCATTAGATCATAGATTATTTCTCAAATACTCAGCAACCAAAAAAAAAAAGAAAAGGCTAAAAAGTGACCCAAATAACTGAAGAAGTCCTGTGTATCCTTCAGTATTAAGGATTTGGTTTGTTTAAGAAATAGAAAACCTTACATGCCACAGAAGTTGATGATGTCCTGATGACTCTTTCCAACACAAAACTGTTAAAGATTCTAAACTTTTGCAGAAAACGAAAAGCAAAAATTATAAATTCATGTTGGTGCGGCAGCTTTATTTGATGATCATATCATATCCAGCCTTTGAAGGTCCAACATCATCGCTTAAAACAGTCGCCGCCGCCCTCATTGCATGTTCCCAAAGGTTAGTTACTCAGTTGGGTTTAATGGCGCGTAGCTTTTTTCTGATGACAATCTTAAAAAGTTACTCTATCCGGGAAAAAGCATCTCTGGGCGGCTCTGGGTGCTCAAGTTGGACTGTCAACTGCTGCAACTGTTGAGATGCAAATTGCAGTAATATTGTTGAGTTTGAGTAATTGAGTGAATCGTTTTGTTTATTTTATTTGACGGTGATCAGAAATGGTTAGAAGCACGTGAGCGGTGCTTTGGAACTATGAAACGTAAATTTTTAGCGGCTCCAAACCGTCGCTGTTGGAAATTGAAAGCTTTTCTATTTTGATAGCACGAAATTGACCCTGCCGTGAGTGCCGTCCCATTATGCAATTAAACAATTGAAGGCATAGAGCGAAGGGGCCAAAAGGCGAGGCTGGAGTTGGACCCAGGGCCCCAACCAACGCGGGTCTCGCGCGCATAATTTATTTGATGGAGTGTGGTTCCTGGTAAGATCGTGCATGCGAACACGTGATGGCTAATATTGACAGAACAATGGACGTTGATTTCGCTATTTTCTGCATTTGCCCAGCTCAATTCCTGCGCACACTTGCTTCGCCCTGATTTCCGTTGATCTTCAATTGGGTCCCCATATATTGAAACTTCTTGATCCTTCTTTTGATCTGTCGTATGCATATGCATATATATGTGGTGTGGTCAAAAGTCTCTTGAACTTGTCACGCTTGATTGCTAAATATCCGAAAGACATGAGTAGCATATAATTCTGTGATTATCTGCAAACATATTCAACATCATAATGCACAACAATAACTAATCTAGGAATCAAAAAACATGTATAATAAGGCAATGATATTTATTATTACGGATCAATAATTTCATTTTGAACAATCTTTTACTCTCACAAACATTATATACTAAAAGGACAATCCTACCTCGCAAATCATTGATAAAAGCACATTGGAATCGCATTTCATTTATTTAGAAACATAAACGAACGCTTCTTACGTTTGCTTCGTGAAATATGTATCGTGTTCGTTTATATTCGTTTATTAGTGTTCACGAGCACGAACACTTATTGAACACGCGTTAACGAACGAACAAACAAACACTTAACGAACTTAAACGCGTTCGCGACAAATAAACTTTATTTTTGCATTACAAATAAACTGTTATGTTTGTTAACACTTATCGAACACTTAAACGAACGAACAGCGAACAAATAAAGCAAATGACAAGCGAACACGTTCGCGAACAAATAAACAAATAGGCAAATAAACAAACACATGTTCACGAACAAATAAACAAATAGGCAAATAAACAAACACATTTGCAAATTGAAAAAACAAATAGCATTATTGAGAAATGAACCTTGGTCTTTAATGTGGGAAGCATGACTATTTACCACTATACCACAACAAATTTGTTTATGAATGATCAACAAACATTATTATTATATATATTATTATATTATATTATATTATTATTATTTTAATATAAACGAACAATAAACGAGTTTTAAACGAACATTAACCGAATTTGTTCATGAATACTAAACGAGCTTGTTCACGAACATAAATAAACGAACGTATACTTGTTCATGTTCGCGTTCGTTTAACTTAACAAACGAACATAAACGAACGTAACCGATCTTGTTCATGAACTGTTCACCGAACGTACTAGTTCGTTTACACACCTAAATTTCAGCAAATGGTTTCGTTAATATGTAGTTGGTTGTTTATATTAGTCCAATGCGGCTTTTTGACATTACGTAAAATTTTTGGTTCATTTATTACGTATCACATATATTATAGCCTGTTAACATTTTACAAAAATGCAACAACATTGACCCAGAATATGAGTGCCAGACATGTTCAAGCGAAACCATCGATATTCACGGAATGATTTTAAGAAACCTGAAATATGTTCATGAATTATGGTAGCGGCACGAAGATATATAGAGTAGTATCACTATATTTGATTCAATCCAATGAACAAATTGCCCAATAAGTAATGAAAAGCATGTTAATGTATCAGACCTGTCCCGATATGGTGGGATACAATCAGATTGCGGCTGAGCATGTGCGAGGGGCACAATACTCGGGTCACAAAATACTAACAAGAAATATGAAGCCAGCTGCCTATTGGGAATATATATACATTGAATACACTAAAGATATCGATCCTAATTTTTTGCCTTCCGTGCCCGTGATATCTTTGTAATGCCATCACCGTCCATCTCCTCGGATGCATCGTTTCTGAAAACAAAGGTTTTGCAGCCTAAAACGAGGTGGTTAATTACTTCTAATCATTTTGGCGGTGTAGTTGACAAAATAAATAATCGGTTATTGTTGACAAATCCCATCAAAAATCAAACGAGATAAGAAAACACAGCACACACCGAAATGAAATTCTCCTGCTGTGTATGGTCACGATGGTTTCATCTTCTTCACGAATTGTAGTAAAGCCCCCAAAGCTGGGATTTCCATGTGGTGGGTCCTAATCCTTACACATGATCCTTGCTTTGGATTGTGTAATCTCCATAAGCCCGAGTCCAAGCATTTCTTTATTACAGCTGAAAACTTTTTTGGTTTTCTATATATAGCTAGAAGAGTTTTAGTACTCGTTACTTCACTCGAGTTATTGTAATACGCAACGTTAACTTAGCTGTGTAAGCTGTTGGGAAGATGGGTTTCTTTCCTTTCCCTTCCAGAAGGAGCAGATCGAGGACCTTGTTTTCTCTATTTTAGTTTATACTGATCGAGTCACGCTGCCATCAACAATTGCCCCTGTTTTACTTTTCCTCATTAGCCTGTTTTGTCCACTGTTATCCTATTATCCAAAGTTGAGTTTTCATGGTCCAAGCTTCTTTATTTATATTGTAGACCAATAGGGTTCATTCAATAGCATAATATATTACCATGGCAGGCCCCAGTCGCGAAAGAACTAAATAATTAAAGTGCATTAACTTGCAAGTTAAATTTCATCATATGGGCTACGTTTGGTTTGTATTTTTATTTATAAAAAATTATTTTTTTTAAAATTATAAAATTAAAATATTTAAATAATTTTTTATTTTAAATTTTAAATTTTAAATTTTCATCAAAATTATTTTCACATTATTTTTTTAAAAAAATTCCTTTAATCTACTTTTTCTTTTCTTTTTTTTTACAAAAATTCTCACCAAAACTTTTACACATTCTAATACAAAATTTTTGAATACAACACAATTCAAATCGTAGCCTTGCATTTATGTCCAAGCAAAAATTGGAATATAAAATAAAAAATTAAAATAGTTTGATTGATGATGCTCAGTTTGTATCTATCATAATAATCAGATTAACACTTTGATTCAAGTTGGGTTTCATCTCAAACTTATGCTACAAAATAATCAATAAGTGAAAAAATTAGGGAGTTAAATTTCCGGAAAAACTATTAGAATGCCTAAATTACTTCATATATAGGGAATAGGACTTTAGGAGAGTATATTGTATTTTTTTTCATTTACCAAGGGTTTGTGGGATACTTATAATGTTATTTATAGTGTTGGTTTAATGTTCTAAAGCTAATTAATTTGGAATTATAAGTTATATTTATTACCAACATGATTAATAATCTAATGGATCACACGCAAATAAGGATAATTTATTAAGTTAAAATGATATTATAATTATAAGATAATTATGGGATAAATTGATCTTAAGATTTATTAATAAATAGGGCATTGGGTTACTTGATAATCAATCCAAACCCATTAGCTTATAAATAAGTCGTAACCAAACTGTGAGATTTGAGTAAAATGTTGAGGTATATCACGTATCATATGTATTAGACACTTAAAATTTTTTAAAAACCCTAGTTCTTCTTATACTTAAAGGAACTAGCCATCAATAACTCATGATTGGCAATCCCTTGAGAATCCCAACAAATTGTTAGTGTGGATATTTATGCGGCTTGTTGTCAATCTCGCTTATTATCAATGAATATTTTGCTAGCATGACGAATTGATGCTATACATGAATTGTAAAGAAATCATGATATGGAATCTATTTTTTTATGATTCCACTATGTGTATGGGTTGATTTCCTAACATATAGTTGGTGTATTAGAATGATCGATATGTCTAGTAGTTATCAAGTTTTAAAATGGGCGTAGTCCAATGATTTCATGGTGCAATCGTTTAAGGGTAAATTACCAAAATTCTCTTAAGGTTTGGATTTATTACTAATCGTTCTCTGTAGTTTGGCAAAACTACTAATACCCCTCTGCTATTATATTTAACTGATTTAATAGGCAAAATGACAAAAATACCCCTACAAATGCAACAAATAAAATACAAAAAAAAAGAAATTTTTTTAAAAAATTTGTCCTAATAGTTTGCAAAATTTTGTCTTAATATATTGCATAATTAATACGTTATTATAAGTATATTTTTATGTTTTTATTTTATTAATTTAATTTATACATTATCATTATTAGTGTAACTAATATAATAATTAAATTATAAGTAAATTATATTTTTACAATAATATATTAGAAATAAATTAGAAATAAGTAAATTTTCATAATAATACATTTTTTTAGATAATATAAAAATTTTTGTTTTAAAATTTCATCTTAATTCTGTCAAAAAAAAAAACAAATACAAAGGCTAAAGGAATAAAGGAATAAAGGTAATTTTGTCCAAAAATTTTAATTTTTTATAAAGTTATAATTGAAATAGTTAAAATAGACTTATATGTTAAACAACCTAATATTGGTAGTTTTGTCAAATTACAGGTACTAATTGATAATAAATCCAAACCTCAATGAGGTTTTGATAATTTATCCATCTTTTAATGAAAACTGTACTAAAATTTAGAAATTGGATCTATAGTGGGCGTTGTCATTTTTTGTCCATTAAAATGCGTTATTATGATATCTTATCCACAATTGATTAATCAGATTGAAAAAACACACACACAAGAGAAAAACACGCATACGCCTAGTTTTTGCATTTATTAGAGAAAGGTCTAACGAACTACCAATTGTACCACGCGAGTTGCATGGTAGACATCAAAGTAGAAGAGTAGTTATTGAATCGTATATTTGAATTGCCTGATAACAAATAATTATCAGAAGAAATACAATCCGCCGACCGATATTGACAGCTTAACAATTAGAGGATATTTAATGAAAGCTTTGTATAAGCAAAGGATATAAATTAGGCGATGATGATATACGGTGTTGGGCTCTCTCTCACTAATTGAGAAATTTTGAGTGCCGGTTAAGTAGCAGAAAAAGACCGATAAGAAATTGCGGGACATGTCACAAGTACGCACATGAAACTTCTTCTTAACATTGTGAAAACGTTGGTGTGAACATGGCTCCTATTTTCACATGATTATTACCATTTGTTTTTTCCGAATGACCGTGACCGGGACGACCAAACCCATTCCTCATCCTCAGAGTTCACACGACGGACAACTCACGAGAAAAGTAAGCGAGGTTTCAAAAAATTTCATCATCAAAATTAATTTGCACAAGTTGCTGCGTTTCCAATTTACTATACGTCCCAACATAAAATAAAGTGATGATTGTCAAATTATGCATAGGCGTAATTCATACTAGTATTTAGATACTTGAAATGTAATTGGTTGAATGTCACTATGTCAGGATTTATCCAATGAGCGGAGAAGAAATTAAAAGAAACCCCGAGAGACTTCTTTCGAGGTAAATTAAATACTATTTACTGCTCATGTTCAGAATAATAAATTAATACTATTTACTATTTGATGAGCGTTTGTCAACCAGTCTTTGATGATTCATTTATGAGGTAGGGTCTAAACCCTTTGGTCATTTTAATATTGAAATTAGTAAATTATTTTTGTGGGGAATGGATTGCTTAGAATGAATAAAATATATGAAATAATTGTTAATCCTGTGATTCTATGACCATTTATTGTTGAGCATTATTACGGCGAACACATTATTTCAAACATTATTACGGCGATCACATTTATCAAACATGACCTGTGAGTGTCGAATAACGTTCAATAGTTTGAAATGATTTTCAAACACGTCAAATAATAATATTTATTTGAGTAATAATACTTTTAGTGATTAATTATAATGACTTTTTATAGTGATTGATATGATAAATATAAAAAAATAAAATTCACTCAGCATTTTATTTAAAAAATATAACATAATAAAATATAATTTTATCTTTTTATACTTACTTTATTAGAATATAAAAAGTCATTATAAAAAATCACTACATATATTACTCTATTTATTTATTTTTTGTTTTTAATTATTTACTTTTATCTTAAAAGGTACACTTAATTATCAATACCAAAAATTGCAAGGTCAATATTATTTATTTAAATTGAAAAGCTTTACATTCAACAGTTAAATATATGCTCAAAATTGTTTTTATTTTTATTGTTTATAACATTTGAATGTTTCTTCCGAACATTAACCGATAGCTGCGTAAGGCAAGACGTCAACGATTACGGGAGGATCAAAATCACCTTCGATCCATCATTTTCAAAAAAAAAAAAAAAGAAGCCTGTAGTATTAGTACGTGGACCAAAAGTCGTACCGCCACGGGCCGGTAGTTGACAAAATCTGGCAGTAAAACATTTGAAGTTTTTAGGTCTGGTCTATAGAGCCGCCATGCATCTCCCCTGCTAACGTTGTTAATCCACAATCAAATGGATGGCCCGACTGACCAGTGACGACACTGCTTATGACTGCGACGACCCCCCAATTACTACTGTACTACTGTTACCCCATCGAACTTCCAGCGACCTTCTTCCCTCAGAATATTCCGATTCTTCTTCTGATGTATCACATGAAAAGTTTCCGTGAAACTTGCGAACATAAATCTCCTTCTCACCCGTTATATTTGACCCGTGATCGATTTCTACAGAAATTTAATATAATTATTACATTTATTCACGAAAATTCATACCTTGAATCTAAAATGGAAGGGGAAAAAAAGGGTGAGAATAACTGAATTATTAAAAAAATTATCATAATTAGAAATTCGATTGGAATTAATAAATTGTAACTGTAATTCAAGTAAGAAACAATAAAGTATAAACATTGCATGATCCATGCTTGTATTATAAAAATTATTAAGGGGATAAAAAGGACTGATTGCAATGGCAGTTGATGGCAGATTAGTCATTTAGACTCACGCTAAAGGCTAAAACCCATCACAATCCAACTACCGTGGGGTTGTAGGATTCAGTGAGAAAGATCCTAAGGACTTTCCCATTGCCACCACCACCCATATCGACCACGTTTCTCAAAACTGGGCTGCGTTGTTTCTTGTTTATTCAATGACAAATATCCTCGACTATCACGTGCATTTTACTACTCGTTTAAACCCCATCCTTCTTTTTCCTTCTTACCAAACAACCCCCAATCGAAGAAAAAAATAATAAAAAAAAGTCGACGATCGAGCAAGCTTAATGCATACGTCAGTGAATATGTAACTCTAAATTCAACTAATCCTGATTCTACCAGGGAAAGGAAATTCCTCCTATAAATACAACTCCTCTGTTTCACACCGTTTGTTGCGTCTTTTACTCTTTCCAGGTTTCCCTCTTCTTTTTCTTTTCTTCGACAAACCACAAGAAACTCAAGACTCTCGTCGAGATCACCGACAATTTATCTGTTTTGATTGCCATCTCACATTGACATCCCACATGGAGTGGGTTCGTGGTGAAATTCTTGGTCATGGGAGTTTTGCATCTGTTAGCCTAGCGAAACCCAGAAGCCAGAGCAGCCTCAATAATCCTCAATTCATGGCAGTCAAGTCTTGTGCTGCTTCGCACTCTGCTTCTTTGGTGAATGAGAAACTGATACTTGATAAGTTTAAGGATTGCCCGGAAATTATCCAGTGCTACGGGGATAGTTACAGCTTTGAAAATGGCGAAAATTTGTATAACTTGTTCTTGGAATATGCTTCTGGCGGTGCTTTGGCAAATAAGGTGAAGAGTTCGTGTGATCAAAGGTTGCCTGAACATGAAGTCCGTCGATACGCAAAGGGAATCTCGAGGGGCATAAACTGTATTCATAAGAATGGTTATGTTCATTGCGATATTAAACTTCAAAACATTCTTTTAACCCGAGAAGGTGATGTGAAGATTGCTGATTTTGGGTTGGCAAAAAGAGCTGGAAATGCAAAGGAGGTAAATTTGGGGTGTGAATTGAGGGGTACGCCTTTGTACATGTCCCCTGAGATGGTCGCCGGAGGTGATCAGTCGTGTCCGGCGGATATATGGGCACTTGGGTGTTTGGTGTCTGAGATGGTTACGGGGGCTCCAGCGTGGAACTCCTCCAACGACCTTGCCGCGTTATTGATGAGGATCGGGGTTGGAGATGAGGTTCCTGAAATTCCCGGGAAATTATCAGAGGAGGGAAAGGATTTTCTCAGCAAGTGTTTCGTAAAAGATCCCAGATTGAGATGGACGGCTGAGATGCTTTTAAATCATCCATTTGTATCGTCATCCGATGATGATGATGATGCTAACAGCCGCACTGTTACATCCAAAGCCGCACACGAAGGTCCCTCGCCTTCTCCGAGAAGCGCATTTGATTTTCCTGATTGGGTGTCACAACTATCGTCGCTTACATTCTCCATTTCCTCCCTGTCCTCGCCGGCATCCTCACCGGGATGCCAGTCTTGGTTTCCTGGCCAAGATCAGTTGAATTCGCGTGGTGGGTCATGGTCCAATTCGGCAGCGGCTAGGCTGCGAGGATTAGTTAGTGATGGACAACAACTTGATTGCTTCAGTTCGGGTGATTGGATCGACATAAGGTGATGCAATTATTCTGACTAATCCAAGGTTCAGAGAATCAGAGTTCCGAAGATTTTATGCGGCTCTAATTTTTCTTTTCCTCTTTTTCTTCCCCTATTTTTTGGGTAAAATTGACAGAGGGGGACCCGTACATAGCCAAGTTGTTCATTTTTTTTTTATTTTTATGACTTTATCGACGGTTCTGATTGGAGAATCAGATACCTGAGTGTACAGTGATTAAGAGGTGATGAATTAATAAAATTCTTTATTTATTGAATCATCTTCAAGCCGCTACAAACTTTAGTTTGTATTGGGAAAATGAGAGCTCAGTTGTTTCTTTGATTTATTGGGCAGTGTTTGATATTTTACGCACAATCTGTGTCGCTTCACAAAGCACAACCACTCTGCAGTCTGCGTCTCTATCTATCCCCGGCAAGTTGCAACTTCTATTAATATCAGAAACCAACAAAGATGAAACAAATAGTGGCTTCTCCCATGTTAAAATATTCACTCAATGCCATAAATAGTATGGAGAAGTTGATGTTTTTCTGAACGCTGATTTTTATGTTTCCTAGCCGACGACGTGAAGCGTAGGCTGGCTCCCAAGTCCCAACCCCCAAGATTTCATCAAACCAACCTGTTTTTTTGTTTTTTGGTCAAGCACTTCGTCAAACTAACACCACTTAACCGGATTGCATTCCAACAAAAATAGCAGGTTACACCAACAAGGAGTGTCTCTTGCTTCAAGTCTTCACTCCATAATGGAGCTCAAGAATCAACATTTTTGGTTGTTGATTTATGCTGATTGCGATAGTTGTTGAATTTCCGGACCCCCATTAGGAATTGCCGGTGAAACTAGCTGAAATTTTTATTGTTTATTGGAGGCACTTCCAATCATCAACCAAATAATGTTTCGATTGAAAGAGTAAATAAGATGCAACACTAAAATAACAAATATAGTACGTTTTTTATTTGTCTAGCAGCTTTGCAGTATGGTACATTTTTTATCACATATCATTTGATATGGTCTTTTTTTCACATTATGCTTGTGAATGCAACCATATTGTAGTGAAAAATGTGCTAAAATTTTTAACAAACATTGTTAATCCACTGCATATTAAATTTCCTTGCCAAAATTTTAGCCTTTGTTTAGGAACAAAAAAAATAACAGAAGGAAGATAGTAGAAGCCCAGTGAAAATAATATCGAAGAAACTTGTATCCAATCTCCTCATAGTCCATACTCCATGATCCGGGGTTCTCAAGTGAAAAAAGGGTTAAACGACATCCTTGATCCAATCCAGCACAAACTTCGAACGACTTTGAAAATACAAGCCAAGCCCAATTGTTTTGCAGGGGGAGTCCAATTGCACATTGCTAGTGCCATGATCCAAATTTGACTACCTACTACAGCACGCATAATTTGTCCTGGGGATTAAAAAAAACAGAGGAGTCGTTGACTTCTTTTTTTTTGGTCATAGTAAATCCCGTTCTGTTAACGTTATTACATCAATTATCGTATCAATCTTTAAAATAGTAATTTAATTGCGATTTGAGTGTGTAATTTTCTACAAAATAAAACCTTAGTACACATTACCATCTGTTTTGCATCCCACTAATAATTGTACATCATTCCATCCCGTGTAAGTTTCTTCAAGATCTAACAGAAATCAAATATTGATCGTCAAAAATACCATCAAGTTTCCACAGTCAAATGTTGTTTGTCTAATATTACATTATCCTTTTGTTTTGCGGATTGCACATAGTTCTACATACAATGGTACAACAATGCCTGGTGAAAAGAAGAACGAGAATGCTTCCACTGTGCGCAAGTTTATTAAATTAAAGATGTCGTGACCGTGAGTGACAACAAATAAATCAAAGATCATAATCCCAGAAATCATCATAACTCTCATCTTCACCGAATTAAAGCTGAAGCCACACAAGTGTTACAAACTAACTCTATCCCCTCGGTCCCCAAATCAAAACTTTCCCACCCATTATCTCCATATTATTTGCAGTTTCCCATAGAAGCATAGTAACAATGACTGCGAAAGGCTATGCACCATAATCGCAGTGGATTTTTTTCCCTTAAATTTGCAACATCTCATTATCCTTTACTGGTAAGTGCACGAGTTCTTTAAAGGGGTAGCAGTCCCCATTTTCGTAGGGTCTAGAACCACGGCGCACTGGATGCTTCTACTGAATTTTGGCTTCACCAATCTGCCCAACACATAAGCTCTGGCTCGAACCACAAAAGTCAAGTTTAAGGGCACAGGTAAAGTTGGTTTCCCATCTTTACTGCTCAGACTGGCACCCCCTCCATAGAGTGGAACAGTATTTCCTTGTAAGATCACTGCTATGGTCCTCTGACTCCTCCTTGATTGATAAAACTTATTTATCTACAACCACGGAAAAAAAAAAAACATGAAACATACTAGGATAAGATGATCCATCATTAAGACAGCTGACTGATGAACCAATGAACAGATCAATTGAGAATAAGACTTACTGTTCCTGTGGCCACCGTGAGGTCAGCAAAAGAGAGACCCAAAGTCGTAGGTGCTACATGCACCCCAAAAAATGAACCCCTGTTACGGAAAATGAGCCTCACTGTAGAATTCATGGTCACCATCTCAGTGCCTACGCCAGATGGATCTGAACCAGCTTGAACCGTAAATTGATCAAATGTCATACTCTGCAATAAATTGTTACCCAAATTCATCGCAGAAGAAAAGTCAGATGCTTAGAAAGCAGCCGTCCGTTGCATGCGTGTGCCAATCACCATTATCAATAGGCAGTGTAAATCAACCCACCAAAAAACAAACAAACAAACAAAAAAGAAACGCCTGGCCTAGCATTGCGTGGTGCTTGCTTTGTATCTACCTTGATCTCTCCCGTCTATTATGGCACGAAAACGGGAGGAAAAAAACATCTCGAGGAAATGGTCCCAGTATTAGCTTACAAAAGTTCAGGGAGGAATGTTTACAGCTACCATATGAGAACACTAATTAGAAAGCGACAATTCGTATACATTTTTTGTCTTTCAGTATGGAGAAAGAGACCAATTTTATTTTTTTATTATTTTTGGAATAGATGAATTTACATTTAAAATATCAGAGAATTGCAAATTTTAACAGACCATTAAGAAGAAAAATGTAAAATGGAAGCAAACTTGCTTCTAGATGAGAAGAGTGAATAATACTAGCAAGTTTAGTGTATTAACACACTAGAAACCGAGCATGGAATTTGGATGCAGTGATCAAAATAATTAAGCAGCCTAATATAGTCGTGCAGCACGAAGATGTTCAGTCCAACTGTCCATTGTCCAATCAACTTTGGGAAATTATTCTTCCCAGTTCAAGTTGTTAAAAGGGAAAATATAAGAATCCCCACTCAAAAAAAAAAAAAAAAAAAGAAAAGGGAAGAAAATGATAGTAGGAATCAAGTAGTGGAGGAGAGCTTGAGATTTAATTTTCACCTTCATCGTGACGATTGGTTTCTTATTTCTGCTGGCACCCCACAAGATCAAAGAAAAGAAAGTGAAGAGCACAAAGAATCCCACAACAAAAGCAAGAACGTAGCAGCGACGAGGTATGCCCCTATCTACACCCTCTTCATCAAGAAGTGCCTCTTCTTCTATAGCATCAAACCCTTTCCATTGCTTCTCCGCACTCTTGCGCTCATGATTGTGTCTCCTCGATCCATTACTTGACTTCTGTGATCCGGGCTTTAGCGAACCCGAGAACCTAGTGGATGACGAATCTCGAGAGTGCCGTCCCGGCGAACCCGCTGGGCTGAGGATGGGTGTAGAGTGGAAAGAATTGGTGGTCTTCTCCCCATCGTGAGAATCCCTTGATGGACTCTGCACGTAGTAGACTGCTCTGTTTGGTGATGAAGTCGCTAAGCTCGTCACCTCCGAATCTGTCTTACCATGCATTGACATTGTTGTTTGGTTTAAACTTCAGCTGACGCAAAATTTCTCGTGTCTCGGTCTTGGACTTTGAGAGAAACAGAGGGTGGAAAGCTGCAGAGGAAGAGGACAGATCTCGTCGGCTCACTGATTCTTGAGATAAACTAATGTCTAGAAAGTCCAACACCACGTCTTGTGTTGTTAGTTTATTGCTATTTTCTAACTCTTGCGTGCAATGACAATTAATTGGGGTGCTACGGAGAAGGGCACTCAGAGGGCATTAAACGCGCAAGAAACCAAATGACAGTTGTAATTTCTGTATTATAAACGCTCCGGTTATTACCACTCTGACTATATTAAGTAATCTATAAGAACTTTAGTTGATTAAAAAAAAATGACATTGTTTGTTTTGTACCGATGGACCCTCGGTACACTTGAAGAATGGTAAGTTCACACCTGCATTTATTTTTTGTCCTGTTTTTCGTAGCTATACCCCGACTTGCTTACAACTATTAGCTTCCACATATAAGGTCAATGCACATCAACCAATTGTAATTTGTATGATCAAGAAATGGGATGGTGGTTAACTGGTCAAATCATACCTAATTATCATATTTGGTTGATTATGTACGAGATTAGAATTTGATAAAGACTTTGCTATTTTACTTCTACCATACAAACTCTTGCAAATAATATAAAGGAGCACTATGGCAACAGGGGGAGGTAAGCATAATTTTCATTGAAAATATTAAAATGTGTATGAGTTGTGTTTGAATTAACGCTTTTTTGAGATAATAATTAAGAGGTATGAAAACTTTAAACTATACAGGGACTAGTCCTGCTGTTGCCGGTATTGATTTTTTGGATTGGACCAAGTCTAGAACAAGGAACTCGGCGCAAATCAGGCACTCGTGGTCATGCATTGTCTAAGCATCAAAAATTGAACTTGCGGATAGTCAATGTTGACGATGAAACGGCGTGCGCAAGCACAAAATTAATCACTAGTTTGATTGGTCTGACCAGCAAACCTGTTGATCCAGGGCTTTAGCGAATGAAAGCTTTCAAACATCACCTGGGCTCAGATATCCTCTTGGACCACTAATCATGTGGGCTGTAATCGTGTTTACATGGATCGGTTGGGAGCTAATCTCAATTAAGTGACCTCCTTTATCGTGCATACCAGAATGATCCATCGACGTTGCATAATAGGATTGGAGGAAGAAAATTCCATCCTTAAATCATCTAGGCACATTTGCATGACTTTAAACATTAATGTCTTATTAACTACTAATCACGGATTTGACTGAGGTTCTAGAGCCAACATTAAGGTTTACATCCCACACCACTATCACTATCACTATCACTGTATTCATTTAAAAGTAGTGTTAACAATATCTGATATTTATGTTAAGAATAACTATGTCTATAACGAGAAATTTCAACAATTGTTTATAATGATTTGACGTTATATTTACACGGAACTCGTGATATTAAATGATCTTAATAACTTTATTTTCAATATATATATTTTTTTGTATTTTAAAAAAATATATTTTTAAATCAAAATTTTAAAATATCATTATTAAATAATAAGTATATATATTCATAATTAAAAAATAATAATAAAAATATAAAATTATACATTTAATTGGTGTGTTAAAAGTACTATATTTAATAACTAATAAAAGTTATAACTAAACTCTTTTTATGTGATGGAGGAAGTAATTTTTTTTTTCCACGCAAACTACACATTAGTTATAAAGAAATTTCATTGAAAATTTTTATTATATATATTATTAATCTTATGCGGATACCATTGAAATGGTAAAAGGTAATAATAGTTTATAGTTTCATATCAATCGTATTATGGTTGGTTTCAAGTTTCAACCCGCTTGAAATTTCGTCCGCTTAATATTACCTGCCGCAACATATTTAAAGAATAGTCAAAGTGAGATAGATGGTCATGTAACTCTATTGGTCCATGGTCCATGGTCCAAAGATAATTGGGCTTATGGATCGGTAGCGCATGCAAGTACGCAACAGAAAGTCACCGGGACTTATTATTATTATTTTTTTAATAATGGTAAAGAATCGTCTTATTTAGACAAAAAAAAAAAAAAAGGAAAGAAAAAAGGACAATAAAATAAGGAAAAGAAGATTTATGACTTTTAATATGATGTTTTGGCATCTGTCTTCCCTGGCGCACTTAGACCATACCCACACGGACAAATGGACAGTTGAACACTTGAAATATTCAATTCCATTTTCATAAGCAAAAAAAAAGGAAAGTAGTCAAAATCGATGAAATTTCATAATTTGGCTTTTTCATAACTAACACATCCCATTTAAAATAACCAAAAGGACCGGACACAGACGGAGGAGCCATCTTGCGTGATTGAATAGGGACCTTTCGCTCTCTCGTCCCCGCCCGCCCTCTGGATTCTGGAATTACCAACCAGATCGGAAATGCAGGCATGCAAGCAAAATCTTCATTCCCGCACTTCCTTCATTTGTTTAATTTATTCCTTCATACTCCCATGAACCTTGCACACCATATTTTGGAATTTTCTCTCATAATTTTCCTTTATTGGGCAGGGTCTGTTCTTGCAGGTTTTATTTATCTCGCTGTGTCTCTTTCCGCACTCTCATTGTCTTAAGGTCCATTCATGGCTTATCTTTACTTTTGGATTCTTACGCGTTGCAAGATTCACGCATGTATGGCATGCATACGATCGTATGTGTCAGCTGATGTTTTCCCAACTTTATCTGTGTTGTAAAAGCTCGGCGAAACATGTTCGAATTCATCTTCAAGCAACACCTGCGAAGCCGGATTAATTTGTGGGACATGTCCTGCTAACGGCAATACACGTCCCAGATGTACCCGCGTTCAGCCCCTAAGCCCTACTTCAAAGGTACACACGGTCATCCAATATTTCTGTGATTTAACGTTCCCAAGATTTCGCGGTTTTTAGTTTTACTAGGATTTTTTATTTACTTTTTTCTAACTTAATATTTTCTTTTGTTCTTCTTGGGGGGGAAAAAAAAAAAGGTGAAAGGTCTACCCTTTAATCGGTATTCCTGGTTGACGACCCACAACTCCTATGCATTGTCCGGTTCTCGGTCCGCAACTGGGTCGGTCATTTTGGCGCCCACCAATCAGGAAGATACCGTCACTAATCAGCTCAAGGTAAAGCTAATACTGTGTAAATTTCTTATCAGTCCATCCAGTCCCCAATAACTAAAAGCTTTTGATCACCGCGTAGCCGGAGTCTCAGTACCAACATGATAGCTGACATATTATTATTTCCGGAGCCTTGCTAACTGCTTTTAAGATTGGAGTCAAAGAGACCCGAAAGTTATTGATTTTTTATTTATTTTTTATTTTTTTGGGGTGGGGGGTTGTTGTGTTGTTTGGTGGCGGTGAATTAAATCTTAAAGTTTTGAGGACAGTTACTAATTTGGCGACGTGAGAAGAGTTCTATCTGATGCTGCTGCTAAGCAGCTTTGTATTGTACTATCTGAAAGAAAAGAGAAGTTAGCTTCGTGATTTATCTTTACTTTTGTGTTTTTTCATTCATTAGCATATTAATAATGTGGTTCTGAGACAGACAAACAGCTTCTTGCATTTGAAGGAACGTGATGTGTTTCTAGGTAATAATTGTCACTCATGTTTGCTTGGACTTAAAAAAAGCTTGCCATCTTACCTAATCGACCTCAAGGTTGCCCACATGGAATTGTTCTGTTCGGTGCTGGTAAAAAAACATCACAAGAGTCAACCATTTAGGTTTCCACTATGGACGCATGATCCACTTGGTTTCCACCTAATTCTTTTGCTTTTAATTAGTTTTTGTTATTTGAATTGCACAGAGAGTCATAACGACTGCTTGGATTTGGTCTCTGCACTTTTTTTATCCTATTACGTAAGTATAGTTGGTGAAGTATCCAACCATATGATTTTTTTTTTCCTTCGCTCAGCGTTTGTCCTACATTTTTGGACTGGAAGTGCTGTTATCATTTTCTTAAACGCCTGAATCGTCTGTTTCTTTCTTTCAATCTGCATATCTAGGATAAATCATAGAAGTTTGAGTATTTTTAAGATATTGTCAAAATAATGCTAATGGTTTTCACTGACTTCATAGGACTTCTGGAGTTTGATTAAATAGAAAACTTAGAACGGAATTGGGTTGTGCGTATTTGAAGCCAAATACTGCTTTATTACAAACTGAATTAATAGCATGCTGAAAAGTTTAACTGTTTGCAGAATGGCGTTCGAGGGCTTATGCTTGACATGTATGACTTCAACAATGATATCTGGTTGTGTCACTCCTTTCGTGGACAATGCTACAATATTACCGCATTTGTAAGTGCTGCGTTGCTTTTCACTACATTCCCATATGGCCTAGTAATGCTGCAAATGTACTTCCCCTCTCTCCAACAGCAGATCTTGAATTATGATGTTTTTACCCTCCCAGCAACCTGCTATCAATGTGCTGAAGGAAATTCAAGTGTTTCTGGATGAGAACCCGACAGAAATTGTCACCATTTTTATTGAGGACTATGTAAAGTCTCCACTGGGATTGACAAAAGTTTTCAATGCATCTGGTCTCAGCAAATACTGGTTTCCGGTGTCCAGAATGCCTAAAAGTGGGGGAGACTGGCCTACAGTTGATGATATGGTCCAGCAGAATCAGCGTCTGGTGGTTTTCACTTCAATTTCATCTAAAGAAGCTACTGAGGGGATTGCTTACAATTGGAGATACGTGGTTGAAAACCAATGTGAGTGTTACATTCACTTGACTAATGATTAGTAAAATTTTCTCCCGAGGTAAGATTGAGGTGGAAAATGATAGATAGAAGAG
Organism: Gynochthodes officinalis; assembly: GCA_020080225.1. Taxonomy (NCBI): domain Eukaryota; kingdom Viridiplantae; phylum Streptophyta; class Magnoliopsida; order Gentianales; family Rubiaceae; genus Gynochthodes; species Gynochthodes officinalis. The sequence continues at coordinate 34,079,633 of CM034621.1, read as the reverse complement.
CAATTCTGTTCCAGAATGCTACTCATCTATTGTTCTTTAGTCTATGCAGCTAGACTGCATGGAAGCTCCTGGACAACGAAGATAACCGATTTCTTTGTTGTTTTCATTCCCAATTTGGGTCCCTGGAGTGTTTTGCTTCCCAGTTTGCTATATGCAAATTTTTTTTCTCTGCTATTCAAAAACATCTTTTATTCTAGTTGATAAATAGACACTGACATTTTAATGATTGGCTATGAGAAGGCATAGATACTTACAAAAGGTAGCTAAACTATTGCAGATGGAAATGGTGGAATGAAAGCTGGATCTTGTCCTAGTCGTTCAGAATCACCTCCTTTGAACACGAAAACAATCTCACTATTTCTTGAGAATTACTTTCCTGATGATCCCAATATAACACAAGCTTGTGTGGACAATTCTGCTTCATTACGTGGTATGATGCAAACTTGTTATGAAGCAGCTGGCAAGAGGTGGCCGAATTTTATTGCTGTTGATTTTTACCAGGTACCAGATAATGATACCTAACGTGTTACTTGTGGAGTGTTCTTGTTACAGTTTTCAACGATCAAATTGAATTGTTAGTATGTTTCTTATTATCTATTTTTTTGCTGCAGAAAAGCGATGGTGGAGGAGTTCCAGAAGCTGTTGATGAAGCAAACGGTCATTTGACTTGTGGTTGTGACAGCATTGCATATTGCAAGGTTGGTTTGTGTTATCATTTAAATGCGCTCATTAAAGTGACTGTTCTTACCGTCTTTGGATTAGTCAGCTAGTGAGAAATACAGCAAATTGTAGCAGGCCTTAACCAAATTCATCGTGAAACAATATGATTTTGCTCAAGAGTAATTTATTACTCCCATTTACTCCCTCCATCTGGCTGATCTTCTGTTGAATCATTATCTTTCTCCAAAATGTATGAATTAGATTGAGGGCATATGAGGGGAAAGCCCCTGCATCATTGTGGTAATAAGAAACAGTGCTGGTCAAATAGATGCTGAGTTATAACTGAGGGATTGCGCTCATGAACAAACATCATGTGCAACTCTCAATGTATGGGATTAGTCTCTGATTTTGAGCCTTTGACCATAAAAGTTCTAGTCATATAGACATTTTATTCTATTGCTTAGTCGTCTAATGCTTTGTCCAATTTGAGCAGGCAAATGCAACATTTGGCAGATGTGATGTCCCGGTGCTCTCTCCCCCTCCACCAGCGCAACTGTCACCCACTGCGCCAGGAGCAACGTCACAAGTTCCCAGCAATAATTCTCCTGCAAGGCGGCCATTCCAGCTTCATTGGTTGATTGGGGCGATTCTCTGCTTAATTCCTCTTACTGAGGTTATAAGTTGGGAAGTCCGGTGTTGAACCATTACAACTTGGAGATGAAGAGAGACAATGTACTGCAAAAGGGAATTAATGGACTAGATATGTGTTATAATTGTTTCATTGTTTTTGACAGATTTGTAAAGAAATAAATATTTTTTTTCACGGGATTATCATCCACAGATGCATAAGAAATTAGCTTGACATTGTTTTCCACCTCAGAGTTCCTAATTTGATCTGTTGTCACACACGATGAAGAACTTAGTGTTTACTTCCGGACGGGGACTGTTTTCTTTTAACTAAGATTTCATGCAAATTAGGTGACATCCTAAGCTTCCCCTGGACCTTAAACACGGACCGGACCTAAAAGCACGATATTTGCATGCGAAAAAACAGCGAACACTTACCGGCCTTTCCGTTTCTTTAGAGTTGCACGAAACCGTAGACCTGGGAATGAAAGTCGAAAACCCACCTTAATAATGGGCTATGGAGCAGCGGTATTCCAGTAAATATTATTCTGAACTGAATAGGCAGCGGACATGGAATGGCTCGGAAACAGTACACCTACGAGCTTTTTCCGTTGCCGGGCAAGTTCATTGTGAAAGTTTGGAGATTCATAAGATTGTCAATATTGAGACAGGAGCTTCAAGGTCTAGACCCAGAATTTATTTTCATCCCCACAAATCCTACACACGAAAACGAGGAGGATGAATCCGAGAGTCTGAAAGAATTGGAGGTACACGTGAGTCAATTGTCCTTTTGGTTCCTTTAATTTAGCATAAGTGGCCTGTTGTAAAACCATTGTTCACCTTCGGCTTCAACTCACCCAGCTCACAACTAGCAGGTACTTGTACCGTGTAACTTAGCATCAGTTTTGCAGGCGTCAAACGCTATTTCTTGTATCCTCTTTTCTTCCAATTACGCCCAGCAGCTGTTGATATAAAAAATCTCTGTTTGGCATAATCGAACTTTTCCCGTGCCTTACATTTTTAACTTTGCTTCCTTGTCATCATCATAAAGTGTTGTTAAATAGATAGATATTGTTATCGGCATTTATAATTGAGAAATTGTAAAGAGAATCACGTGATTAAATTATACTAATCACATACTAGTGTTTAGTAAAAAAAAGTGTGTTAAACTGTTCATTAATTATCTTTTCAACATTTTTCACGTCATTATCAGAATATTTTGTGGGTTCATATTAAATTTGGAGTTCATATAAAACAGGAACCACGAATTGCTCAAACCCAAATTATAATCGAGTGTGTTATAGACAGCAAATCACTGATGGCCTTATTTGTTTCCAAAGTAAATTATTTTTCAAACTTTTTGGGGCATTCTGTGACGCAAAAAAACCTCTCCAATGTAAAAATTATTCAACCACTGAAATCAGGGCTATAACACGAGACCATAATCTAATGGCAACTACCACACGTGACTAGTCACATGCTGGTTGTGGGGCAGATTGACCGAAATTTTGATGTCCCCACCATGGAACTTGAAATGGCACTCGCATTTTGGCGGGAAAACGAGCATTCCCGCCAAGTGTGTAACCCGATGATTAATCCCGTCCTCGTCTCTTTTTGTGATTCAGTTTACTGAGGCGGAGGAGTGGTAAACGAGGGTGATCTAGGGCTACGAAGAAGGAAAAAGATGTCAGACGAGGAGCCCAGTGTAGCCGGCAGACGGAGGAGCAGGGGAGCTCAGGCCATGGCGCGTGCCGACGCTCTCCAGCGTCTCAAAGCTCTCCGGAGCGGTGGCAGTAGGTCCACCGAAGCAGGCGGTGGATGTCACTTCAAAATGGAGGATCGGATTTACGATACTGTCGACGAAAGCGAGTACGAGGCACTCGTTGCAAAGCGACGGGAAGAGGCCAAGGATTTCATCGTCGACGACGACGGCCTAGGGTATGGTGACGAAGGTCAAGAGGAGGATTGGTCCATCGCTGGTGTTCCTCTGTATTCGGACGAGTCTGACGGTGAACTGGAAAGGCCAAAGAGGAAGAAGAATAGCAAAAGTAATAACAATTCAGAGAAGAAGGAGCAGCCAGTGACGAAAAAGCCCTCGTCTCTTACGGCTGCTGCGGCTTTGATGGGTAAGCAAAGAATATCAAATATGTTTACATCTTCGGTCTTTAAGAAAAATAGAGATGATAGTAAGTCGAAGAACAATTTTTCCAGTGATAGTATCATAGATGATGTAATTGCTGAATTCGCTCCTGACGACTCCGATAGAGAGAAGAGGAAGAGGGCGAATCCTAATATAATGTCAAATTTGACAAGGTTTGTTCCAATTAATTCAAATGTTATTTCGATTAAAGTTGAGAAGGATACTGCTAGTGATGGTGTTGATTTTGGTGGGAGGATTGAGAATAATGGGTTTAATTATTTCAATGGTGATTCTGTGGAACCTGATTTACGGAAAAGTGATGTGGTTGAGAAAAATGATTCGGTGAAGGTAAATGAGGATAAAGTTTCTTACACTGATAAATTGAAGGATGAAAAAGGTGGGGGAATGGTATCTGATTCAGAGAAAAGAAATGGGGATAGAGAGGATTCATCGAATAGGGTTCAGATGGAAATGCAGCCAGCAGTGAAGTTGGGAGAGAAGGTGTTTAATCTGAATGCAAAGATTAAAGAAGAGAGGGATTCAGCACTAAGTGCTACTGCCGGGTGGCAAGCAGTGAGGATATCAGGAAATGGAGCTATGAGTTGTGATAGTTCTGAAGCTAATCAGAATATGAATAATGAAGAGAAAACCGATTTTGAGGTGGATTCTGACGGTTCACTGCCTTTCTTTATACTTGATGCTCATGAGGAAATTTATGGTTCCAATGCAGGCAATCTGTTTCTCTTTGGGAAGGTATATATTCGTTTTTTTTCTCCTATTTATTTGATACATCAGCTGAGATTGGTCAAGAAAACGTGTTAGAAATTCAGTATCCTTGATATTCAAGGAAAATTGTTCGAAGATTGTCACCATGTCATTGGTCTATTTACTATATGTTGACATTAGATATTAGAACTTTATACTTAATTTTTTCTCATTCACCTTAAAATTTGTAATCATGTTCTTGTTGCTTGATTCTCAAATGTGGGGTAATCACTCTTATGATTTCTTGTACATCTTTCATATGTGACTTGAATGAAGGTTAAATCTGGAGATTCATACCATAGCTGCTGTGTGGTTGTGAAGAACATGCAGAGGTGTGTTTATGCAATCCCAAATGCCACTGTCTTTAATGATGACACCTTAATGAAGCTACAGAGGGATGCAGAAGAGTCTAAAATATCTTCCACTGAATTCCGTACTCCGCTGCATGTAATCTGATCTTATGATGTTTCCAATTTATGTTTTGACTACCTCCATCAGATTGCTGATGTGTCAAATTTCACCTTTTTTTTTCTGTTAGGAGATGGCATCAGGATTGAAAACTGAGATTAGTAAACACTTACTGGATCGTAATGTATCAAGTTTCAGTATGGCTCCCGTAAAGGTCTGATAAAATCAGTGCTTGAGAAATTTCAGCTAAACTTTGTAAATTTGACTGAACTTCCTTGTTATGTTTCGTTATGATGTCAGTTTCTTAGTCTGCCTAATTTGTACTTTGATTGCAGAGGAATTGTGCATTTGAGCAATCTGATGTACCTCGGGCCGAGAACTATGTCCTTAAAATCAGCTATCCATTTAAGGTTTCTTGCTTCTATTATCAGTCTTGCACTTGGAACCATACTTTTTTCTTTGCATGCTTATTAAAGTGGAATATATCAGTTACTGGATTGAATATCTGTTTTCAGGATCCACCACTTCCATCAGATATCAGAGGAGAAAATTTCTGTGCTTTGCTAGGAACTCATTCGAGGTAACATTCCAAGTGGTTCTATTGTGTGTTTTCTTTGTCCTTCACAGTGGGGTTTTTCAATATTAGTTTCCTCACGAGGTGTGAAATTCAGTTTAAAAGACTTTGCTTGTGCTTTTGGGTGATAATCGTTCTGCTTGTGATGGTTTAAATTTTTTGCTTGGTGGTTTTGTGCTGGTGCAATGCATTATTGACTACTGGTCCACATTTAAGTGATTTAGGGATGGATATAGCAACTCCATCTCTTCTTTGATCTGGTCTATCTGGGGTTTCATGGAGATTCTAGTCTTTAATTTAAATCACTTTTGACTTACTATGATTACTAACTATAACAGTATGTACCACTTCTTTAGATGAAAAAGTGTTGATTAGCACCATGTTTTTGCAGCGCCTTGGAGATTTTTCTTGTTAAAAGGAAAATAAAAGGACCTTCATGGCTATCAATTTCAAGATTCTCTAGCTGCCCAGCACCTCAACATGTAAGCCTCTCATGATTGCTTTTTTACTATCTGCATTGGGTTATTGCAACTGCCATGCACCTAAGTTTATTTTTGCATTTGCACAGGTGAGCTGGTGTAAGTTCGAGGTTTCTGTTGATTCTCCAAAGAACATTCAAGTCTCAACTTCCTCAAAGAATACTGCAGAGATTCCTCCTGTAGTAGTCACAGCTATAAATCTGAAAACAATCATCAACGAAAAACAGAATCAGAATGAAATCATTTCTGCATCTGTCATCTGCTGCAAAAAAGCCAAGGTATATTACAAGGGGTTTATTATTAGTTATCACAGCACTGTGAAAATTGGTAGTTGATCTATCTTGCTACCTGTGATGATGAGAGCATCTTATACTTAAGTTGAGATCGGTAGTGCTCCCAAAACTTCTGAACTTTCTCCCTCCACCGCATGCTTGCATGCCAGGAGAGCCTGCTTGTGCTAGTGCTTATACTTTTCAATGCAAATTTGGTGTTGGTTCCACTTTTAATTAATCAATTATGATCCTGACAAATATTTTAAACTTTAAACTCAAAGGCCATATGGCAGGCTACATTTTATTGAACACTGTTGACTAAAGTCATGGAATGGTAGGAAGAAACTATAAAATGAAGTATTCTAGGGAGAAGAATGTGAAACTATAAATCAGACACTAATGACACGCACCAATTGCATGATGGACTTTTCAGATTGATGCTCCCATGTTAGCTTCAGAGTGGACGAGGCCAGGCATGCTTACCCACTTCACTGTTGTTCGTAAGATTGAGGGAGCCATATTTCCAATGGGATTCACGAAAGAGGCTTCTGAAAGAAATACAAAAGCTGGATCCAATGTCATAAGTTCTGAAAGCAGGCATGTTCTGATGAACTTCATTTCCATTGCCAGTTCCTTACCTTTTAGACTTTGATTTCTTGGTAATCTGGCTTATTCTTCCTCTCTCTTTTCCCCACATTTGATGTATCAGTGAAAGAGCTTTATTAAATCGTCTGATGATTGAGTTACACAAATTGGATAGTGACGTTCTTGTTGGGCACAATATATCTGGGTTTGACCTGGATGTCCTTCTTCATAGATTTCAGGTATGTCCTTAACCTCTCTTTCTGGCTTGCTGTCTTTTTCAAGTGATATCTTCCCACAGTTGTTCTTACAATTTCGCTATCAATTTTAATCTAAAACCATTAAACATGGCCTGATTTGTCTGGTTTTTGTGGTGATTGAAATTATGAAAACACTGTTTATTAAGCTAGTGCTTGTGCTGCTTTTATACTTGAGTATAGCTTGCAACGATTGGTTTTTTCTTCCTCCTCCATGATAAAAGGAGAAAAGTTCTGACTAGCATCCTTCACTTTTGTGAATTTCTTCTTATGCTGCAAAAAATAAAAAATTCGCTAATATCCCATGGATCGGTACACAATGTCGCATGCAGGCTTGCAAAGTACCTAGCAATATGTGGTCTAAAGTAGGCCGTCTAAAGCGCTCTATCATACCTAAACTTAGCAAAGGAAACAACACCTTTGGCTCAGGAGCCAGTCCAGGACTAATGTCCTGTATCGCGGGCAGGCTCTTATGTGATACCTATCTTTGTTCCCGTGATTTACTTAAAGAGGTAAAGTAGTATGCGGCAATTTTATTCATGGAAGCACCTATTATGCTTATAGTGTTCGATAACATGAAATTTTCTTTTACCAGGTCAGCTATTCCTTGACGCAACTTGCAAAGACGCAGCTTAACAAAGACCGAAAGGAGATTACACCACATGATATCCCTCGAATGTTTCAAAACTCAGACTCACTAATGGAACTCGTAGGTGATATCTTTTGGTGATAAAGTTGATATTAGTATTAAGAAATAAAGATTGTATCTAGTCTTATTATTTTAAATTTTTAGCTGAAGCGAGGAAATACTGAAAATGCAGGAGATGATTTACATGTGATGAATTTTCATCACTTATGATCCAAATTAATTATGGTTAGCTAAGATAATCTGATAATAGATATCATGAGTGCTAAAATAAAACAAGATGAAGGGACCAACTTTCCAAAGTTCACCTGTAAAATGCTGCTCTCTAATATTTTTGTGTTTCAACTACATGTGGGATAAGCCAGATTGATTAACCCTAAACAGAAAATTTCTGTTGAATTTAGACCCTTGTATGGACATTGCTGATTTTTCTTGTTTCCTCTTCCTGTATTGGGCCCTTTTTTTCCTGGTTAGTAATAGGGGAAGAGTCAATTTTTCTCCTTAGTGAAGATTGTTCTTCAGCTTCGACGAGGATGCACAATATGTTACTGAACATGCGCTATTTCCGCAGATTGAGTATGGTGAAACAGATGCATGGTTGTCATTGGAACTCATGTTTCATCTAAGTGTTCTTCCCTTGACACGTCAACTAACTAACATAAGTGGCAACCTATGGGGGAAAACGCTCCAGGTGATAATTCTTTATATTTCTAGTAATCGACTGCCTGATGTGATCCAGTGGTGTCTTCTGTTTACCGTCCTGTGTACTCTCTTTCAGGGTGCGAGGGCCCTAAGAGTAGAATATCTTTTGTTGCATGCGTTCCATGCAAAGAAGTTCATTGTTCCAGATAAGTTGTCCTCTCAGGCACAGGAAATTAAGATGACAAAGCGCAAAGTTAACCATTCTCTTGACAGCAAAGAAGTTGATCATTTGTACATTGACGAGGCAAATTTTGATAATGAGATTCCAGAGAACAATGGTGGGAAAACCAAAAAGGGACCGTCCTATGCTGGTGGTTTGGTTTTGGAGCCGAAGAAAGGGTTATATGACAAGTATATATTGCTCCTGGACTTCAATAGCCTCTATCCATCTATTATCCAGGTTCTCCGAATATTATCTCATGCTCTGTTCCTGCAGATGGCTATCATATGCTACATTCTATACTTACTTCGGAGTGTTGGATAGTGCGTCTTAAATTCTCACTGTGCTAATACGTTCTTTTGTAGGAATACAATATCTGTTTCACAACCGTTGAAAGATTTTCAGATGGATTGGCTCCCCGTTTACCTTCCAGCCGAAGGACAGGAGTTCTACCTGAGGTAAACAGCAACTTTATCTGCAGTTTGACTTTTCATAGTAATACAAAAACATCTCACTGATATATTTTCTAAATCTAAAGATTATAGCGTCGAAAAATCATTATTACTGAGAGTAGTGAAAAGAACGAAAAATTTTGACACTTAGTAGCCCAAATGCAGTTGACGTGAGATTTGTTATTTTTCAGTTTGTCCTGTGAATTGTATTTGCCAATTTGTATAGTTCATGGATCGCTTTATTTCGCCTGTTCTATTGAGGAGCTAAAACATTGTAAGAATTAGTCTCCTTATTTGGCCTGTTCAAGTAAAATTCCGTTTCCGCAAGCAATATATTAGAAAATTATTTTTCCAATGTTCTATTTTCACTGTTTAAAATTCTCTAAGGTAAAGATTTAAATGTATGTAAATATCTAAACACCCACGTAATGACGTAACGTAAAAGCGCAAATGGTATCTACATCTCTTGTTTACGAGTTTATCTCCGTGTTCTAGAGAAATCAGGTAACATGATTTTTTTTTTCTTGATTCAAAATCAGTATACCACCTGAAGTTGTTGTTCATCGAATTAAAGAATTTAGTTGTTGTAAGGTATTCTATTTGTCGCATTTGCATGTTACTTGTAGTGAGCATTCACAATGTCTGTAGTTGCTCAAAAATTTGGTGGAAAGACGAAGAATGGTGAAATCATGGATGAAAACAGCCACAGGTCTGAAAGCCCAGCAACTTGACATTCAACAACAAGCACTAAAGCTGACAGCAAACAGGTTACTTTTTAGATCTCTCGTTCCCCTTATTACCCTTACCCGTTCACCTTGAAATTTTGGTTATGTTAATGGATTTCTTGTTTTCTCTCTTGATTGGATGGGCTACAGTATGTATGGTTGCCTAGGATTCTCAAATTCTAGGTTCTACGCAAAGCCACTTGCAGAGCTTATCACCTTGCAGGTCAGCTGTTTATTTCTTTCTACATTCAAAAGAATGCATTTCCAAGTTTGGAAGCTTTCCTGGATGAATTATTGATAGTAATCTAAATGTTGTGAAGGGAAGGGAGATCTTACAGAGTACCGTTGACCTTGTTCAGAATATTTTAAATTTGGAGGTTACTTCTATCATTTAATTGTAATTTATGATTATCATTTATCACGCCCAAGTATCCCTGCAGATTTTCCTTGTTCAGATGAAAAATTTGGGTGCTGAGCAGTTCTTTTCTCTCATAGCAGGTTATTTATGGTGACACGGATTCCATTATGATTTATAGTGGTCTTGATGACATCGGAAAGGCAAAGGCAATTGCGGGAAAGGTCATTCAAGAGGTGGGCTAGATAATTAGCTTAGTTTTGCCCGAGTGTCGCTTTTATCATTTTTCAAGCCCACATTTCTCCTTATTTTATCTTCTTTTAATACCCTAATGCACTTAGGAAAGTAGTTGAAACCTATCGATGAGAATGCTGAATTTGATATAACTTGATTTATGTCCAGGAAATTAGCAAACCAGGAAATACGAGATTTCATTATTTAGTTTTCACTAAAGTTTGTGTTATTTTATGGTATAAATCTCAGAAATTGATTTTTTTTTTCTTGCCGTGTTAAATTTTTTGTTAACATAATGTGTATGAAGCTCATCATGGTTCTTTTTCTAGGTCAACAAGAAATATAGGTGCTTAGAAATTGATCTTGATGGTCTGTATAAAAGAATGCTTCTGCTTAAGAAAAAGAAATACGCAGCCATCAAAGTGCAGTTTAAGGATGGAATACCTTATGAGGTAAAGCTTTTGGCAATTTATTCTTCTCAATCTTTTTGGACTTGTTTTGGATTGTACGGTAATTGCATAACATCTAATTATGTGTAGGTAATTGAACGAAAAGGTCTTGATATGGTCCGTCGAGACTGGAGTTTACTATCAAAGGAATTGGGGGATTTCTGCCTGAGTCAGATATTGTCTGGCGGGTATATTTGAGAATCTATGACAATTGTTCTTTTTATCTTCATTGTTGATTGGATTTTTCTTTGCCTCGTTGACACTCCTCTTTTGGTTGGTGTCATTATTTTGCTAATAAATGTTGCGTTATTTTTATATCCAAAGTTGAAGCTGATTTTGTAATTTAAGCTTTTTTAATGGTTCGTGTAATCTAGGAGATCAATTAACTAATAGGATAAGTTTTGGCAGGTCCTGTGAGGATGTTGTTGAATCCATACACAATTCGCTTGTTAAGGTAATGTTTTCAATCCGAAGAAAAGCTTATTAGCTTAGTCTAATTTGGCATCTGCAGATAATTGGTAACAAATATTGGGACCAGATTCTGAAAGAGCAAGCTCAATTTCATCAGAATATGTCAACAGCTCAATTGAATCATTATTCTATAAATTTGGGATTAAGTGGATTCCATACTGAACACTGCAGGTACAAGAGGACATGAGGAAGGGACAAATAGAATTGGAAAAATATATTATTACGAAGACACTGACGAAAGCACCTGAAGCTTACCCTGATGCTAAAAGTCAACCACATGTTGAAGTTCGTTCATGAAACCTCTTGAAGTTTCAGTGAAATATATGTTCTTTTATTGGCATGCTATCCTACCTATTCACATATATGGTTTTCTCTTTTCCAGGTGGCCCTTAGATTGAGGAAAAATGGTTATGTGACAGGTTGCTCTGCTGGTGATACTGTACCTTATATTATCTGCTGTGACCAAGTCTGTCTGTCGTTCTTTCATGCATCAATCTTTTTCTGATGCTTTCTTCGACAACAAACTCTACTGTTTCTGATTCCTTAGCATCTATCATGTTCAATGGCAGGAGAATGACTCAGGTGGCACAGGCATTGCTCAGCGGGCAAGACATCCTGATGAGGTGAAGAAAGGCAATGGGAAATGGATAATTGATATTGACTATTATTTGGCTCAGCAGGTACCTCAATCAACTTGTGCGACTGTTAAAAATTTATGCTGTTGGTAGTACATAAATTGTTATCTACCAGTCTTCGAGGTTACTTATTTTTGGTTGACAATGCAGATTCATCCTGTGGTTTCGCGTCTTTGCGCTCCAATTCAGGGTACTAGTCCAGCACGTTTGGCTGATTGTTTAGGGCTTGACTCATCCAAGGTAAAATTAGCATCTTCCTTTGAACCTGCTGTAGTTTCTTATTCAATTTTGACTCAGAACAATAACAATTTGATTATTCCAGTTCCAAAGCAAAACAAGTGAGGCTGTTAATGGTGATCCTTCAAGCTTGCTTTTATGCGCGGTTGATGATGAAGAAAGGTAATTTTTGTTATGTAGGAATAGTTGGTAATGCTTATATATTTCGTTGAAATGGAGTATTTGCTCTCGTTATAAAAGGGCTTCCCGTGATTTTAGGAGGGAATAACATTGTTTCTAACTGCTAATTACGTAATTCCAAATATGGTGGTCGATCCGATCCAGTTAATGACATCCTTTTCAATTGATTTTCTTGGGATGGACTTGAATGTACCAAATGTATGCTTTTGATCATATGCAGATATAAGGGCTGCGAGCCATTAGTTTTGTCATGTCCCAGTTGTTCTGGTACCTTTGAGTGCCCACCTTTATTCAGTTCCATACGTTCATCCGGTAATCAAAAGCCTGCTGATCCACAATCACCGGGTAACTTCTGGTTCAGACTGCATTGTCCCACATGCCCAGAAGAGGGTGATCAGGGGAGAATATCCCCTGCGATGATCGCAAATCAGGTGAATGTTTCAAAATCTTCTGTTATTTTAGAGCTTACACCTTTTTTCACCAAGATATGGTTCTACCCACCCGCAATAAACCATGTGCATAAGTGACAACTGATTGGCCAGTTAGTCTAACATGGATTGTTTAAAAACCATGGCATATCTAGAATTTTGAGAAGAAGATTAAAAATATGTCCTTCATACATCGCAAAGAAATATTGAAAATTTGATATCTGCAACAGTGAAAGCAAGAGACTTGTGCTTCATATCTTCGTCTTTAAATTAGATTATTGAGATAATTCCATACCCGCAGTTTTTCTTCGAACTCGCTATAGGCATTCTGTTGGTCTCCATACTGTCGGTTTTTCTTTTCTATTTTCTGTCAAGATCTGTTAATCAACCTGCATACTTTTAACAGGTAAAGAAGCAAGCAGAAGGTTTCATTTCTACTTACTATCAGTGTTCGATGATGGTAAGTACTTCCGAAACAGTGCTTTATCTAGGGTACTAGTTATATTACTGCAAGTGGCTTTTATGTATGGTCCCCTGATGATCACAATTGTTAATTATTAAAATGCGATGAAAATGGATTTCAGTGCGAGGATGAAACGTGCAAGTATATTACACGTAGTTTGAATCTCCGGGTTCTTGGAGACTATGAAAGAGGAACTCTTTGTCCCAACTATCCCCGCTGTAACGGCCGACTCCTGAGAAAGGTTTCTTATTAGAAACTTACGTACCTTCATTTCTCTTAAAAATACATGTCCCTTTTTTATTTTTTCCGTTAAAACACGAACCTATTCTAATTAAAGTTCTGTTTATTGTACTTGTCTAGTACTCGGAAGCTGATCTATACAAACAGCTTGCGTACTTCTGCCACGTTTTGGATACTACTCGCTGGGTCGACAAGGTTGTCCTTCTCATTCAATTACGTTCTCCATTGCACACTACTACTCTTTTGAGTTGGTGAAAAAATGATAAATTTGACATGCCCTCCGTGCAGATAGAGGTCATGGAAAAACAGGTTGAAAAAGAACTGATTAGATTGCGGCCTTTGGTTGAATCGGCAGCTTCGATAGTACGGAAGCTCCGTGACAGGTGCGCCTATGGATGGGTGCAGGTGGAGGGGCTAGCAGTGTCAATCTAGTTCGTCCTCTGTTTCTTCGAAATTAAAAAACGATTATGATAGCATATTTATCATTACGCCACATGAGCATGCCTCCTCTAATTCAACATCATGTCAATAGTCATGTTCCAAATCTTTCCAAAGATCCCACTCAAAGCCAAGAATTTTTTACAGCTATAGTGAAGTATTTATTTTTATCTAAAGATAAAAAAAATATTCGTACTCTTGTAGATCTCTTAATAATTTTATAAAATGGGCTTTTCTAAAAATTCCCAACCGACGATCTTTGCTTAAATATTGATAAGAATCCAATAGATAATAGCTGTGACAAGAGATTATATACTTTCTTAATAGGCGATTATATACTTTCTTAGTAGGTTCATTCACGAGCTTGGACTAAGATTCAAAATTTTAATCAATTTTATCACTACTCAACGTTAAGATGTTAACTATTCATATACCATCCTGTTTTATCTAATTCGTGCTATCAAGTTTTCAGATCGTATTTAAGGAAAACGGAAAAGCCAACAAAGAATTCTTATTTCCCCACTGCGCGTGCTGGATTTTTTTTATTCAGACCAAAATTGGGCAAAGCCTCGAACATAACTTAAAAAGTAAAAGAAGCACCAGAAAAGCCTAACAGAAATTTATAAATTTACTAGCTATAAACCCTGAGAAAGTTGTGGGAAGAGAGGAAGGGTAAAAAGGTTGGAAGTAAAACATGCTAATGCCAACCGCTAACAAATTAGAAGCCCAAGAGTAGCAATGTTGGACTTATTGCAACTCCCCAACAGGAGCTTCATTGAGCCAGAGAAAATGAATGAAGTCGTACAGTTTTGCACTTACACTAACCTGCTCGGCAGAAAGATCAGAGAGCAACAAATTAATCAACCAAATCAAGCCCGGATAGACTAAACATGTACACATGGTCGGCCAGGGTTTAATAAATCTATAATTCATACCTTGTAAGGTGTTGGGTTCAACCTTCTCATGTGGTCAGGACGCATCTGCGCCAATTGTTTAATGCATCGGGCTCTTATATCTTTGAGGGAAGGTAATTCTTCTCTTCTCTTATCTTCGGGAATTCCAGAAAAATACAGTCAAGATTCAGGTTCAAAAGAGTAAACTATAAGATGATGTGCATGTGAAAAAAATGCCGGAAAACAGCAAATAAAAAAGCCTATGATTCGTGTACAAATATAGTGCTCCACTCCCGTCCAAATTACATGTTTTAACAAATAACTAAAAGTGACCCAAATGCAGCTTTTCTAAAGGAACTTTATATCATGATGCAGTGTCTGCCACAAAAAATTTAGATGATAGGTCAAATTTTACCTGAACTACCAGGCCAAAAGCACTTCAGAAGTTCCTCAACCTTCTGCGGAACCACATATGCTCTCTTGGACTCATTAAATGGATGGCGACACAAAATTCGTTCACCCACCTAAGAATTGTAGTCAGTATTTGAGCATATTCCGTAAATAAATCAACATGGGTTTTCTACTAAAGTTAAACTCAAAGTTCATGTCACATGGAAAGCAACAGAATGACTATCCTCATTATATTCGAGAAATGATCAGAGAACTTCCCTTGATCAAATTTACTCCTGTGACATTAGGGTAAGTTATAGATCCTTCTTTCATGCAACTTAACAGAAGGGGGTATTTAGAATCAACCGAAGCCAGCCTCTTCATTTCCTTATAATCCATACAAGCCAACCAGAGCTTACATTCCAAAATAAAAGAAAAAACACATGCAAAGACTTTACCAACTAATAACAACGCAGAGGTTCAATTATTCATTCATGAATATATAAGTACTCTAAATAATAAGATGCCTTCTAAAGGTCACTTAACCATGTGTTACAGGAAAACTTAACAAACTCCACCATCCGATTTATAATTTATTTTCAAAAAAAAGAAAAAGACAAATAATAATGACCATGTTAGCTCAAATTGTTGAGGAAAGGACAAGCAACTTTCCAAATCACCGGTTAAGGAAAAAAGAAAATAGAATCTTAAAATCGGCTCATGTGAATTGATGAATGAGATAAATATTAAGAGGAGACTATAGCATTCAACCCTACCCCCAAAAAAATGTAGGCCACGAATTTTTTACATCATCTAGAAAGACCATGCAGAAGTACCTTTGGAGGTGGCTCATTTTCCCCAGTAATAATGTCTACAAGAGGATAACCTTCCTTACCATACAACCTGTAACACCGCTTTTTACACGGGATAGATACCTAAAAGACCAGTTAATAATTAGTTTCTACAATTGAATGAAAAAATTCGCAGAAATTTTATACAATTAGAACACACCTTTGAAACATCTTCAGAAAGTTTAATACGGGGCTGGTTATTTATTTCAACAAGCTTGAAAACAACACCTAAAGCAGGTTGAGCATAGCATGTAACCAAGTGAGTTCCAATTCCAAATGAATCAACCTCATGACCCTGTACAAGAAGAGTGCCAATCAATCCAAGTAGATCCTTTATGAGGTTAATTCCATGTAGGGAATTGGGATCAGGGAAGCCACATTAAAGTCAATTCACAATCAGTTGATACAAGTTCTTTTGCCTTGCCACATAAATTCAACAAACATTTACTCTTAAAACTAATTTAACGCCTGAATTTTCATTCTAGGTCAAAGAAAAACTTGATATGATATGATATGATATGTTCTGTTCACATGGTCCAAAAAACAAAGCCATATAATCAATAATGACACATTGCCACCTGCCTACGACTGGCAGTCACCACCTTTTGACAGGTGAACATCTGAATCTATTAGTATATCCGTTACAAAACAAGAACAGCACTAAGATACATGATACGTATATCCGTTACAAAACAAGAACAGCACTAAGATACATGATACAACACACTTTATTGTTCATCAGAAGAAGAAAAGAAAACTAAAGCACAAATGTCCAAGGTAAATCTTCATACACAAGGAAAAGAAGCATCAACTGCAATTATCAAGAGACTGACAGTATTTCTACTTCCTAAACCTCTTACCTGTTTGTTCAAAGCATCTATTGTTTCCTCATTAAGGTCATTGCTAGCTGTGATACTCATCCTTCCAAAATCAGGCACTTCAAATTCCTTCTCAACAGAGCAAAAGAACTTTCTAGCCTCACATGACAGGTACGCAAGATCACCAGAGTCTAATCTAATGCCTAATGCTTTATACCTGCAAAAAATCATTTAAATCCTGTATGAAAATAATATAACCACACAAAAATGAAGTACTCTAGGAAGAAGAACATGAAAATGAGAGCAGTCCATCAAATAAAGTGAAAATCAACAAAACATAAATCACTTAACTGAGCTTCCTAATGATTTTTGTTTGGAGGAAAACGGAAGGTTTTGTTGGTAAAGATAGCCACCTCATTTGACTTGATAAATTGAGTAGAAGATCAGATCAATTGGGATCACAACATCATTCTAGTAGCGGTATTTTCTATTCTAATTACTTGAAGAATGTATCCCGTACAGCGAAATGCGAATACTAAAATAACAAAAGGATCAAATTGTATAAACTCCAAAACTATAGACCTTAAGACATACCCCATATCATTTAAGGCCAGTGCAACTGCACAAAAGTTGGGAATACCACTTCTTGCCACCTTGAAAATGCAAATATAATTGTCAGAGAAAGAAAAATCAAGTAATATATGAGAGATAAGTGACTGCAATAAAAACTGATAATTCAACCAAGAACAGACAAAATAACCTTTAAAAAAAAAACGGAAACTGAAGCATTGAAATAAAAAGCCAATTTCAATAAGAATTTGCCATATCCACAGAACAAAATTTTTAAAAAAATCTTTTTGGTTGAATAAGCTACTAAAAGTAAGCAATAGTACCAAAGAATGAGTGCATATGGAGAAGCAAAGACAGATGCCAACATATTTCAATAAGTGAAGTTTAACAACTAGAAACATTAAAAGCCAATAAAGATCCTCCAAGAGCTTTCTCAATGAAACAAACTAAGATCTATTCAATCAAGAGCTCGAGACTTTCAAATGGAAACATCTCATATCCTTGTGCATCAGAAAACATAAAGCACCTTTCAAATCCCACGTATATAGTTTATCAGCATATCACCCTTAAAACTGCTCAATAAACCAGCCTAGGTTTAATCAAACATATTGCAGGAAAAACAGAATAGCAGATAAATAATATGTTAAAAATAAATTGGCCACTGTAACAAGAATTACAGAAGACAGACCAAAATAATGGTACTGAACAACACAATTGCAGATGCATCGTTACAAACAACCATATGAACTAGGATTAAAAGAAATCTGGGGAAAAAAATTCAAAAGTATATCTACTTACATCATATGTGTCAACTAAGGCAAGAAAGTTGTTGGGAAATGCCAAAGCATAAGAGGTGAAAGCAGCTAATTCACTTTGATTGGTCTCACCAAAAATTCCAGCTAATAGCTTTGACCACTGAAAGTAGTCCAGAAGTAGAGTCAGCATGTATAGAATCATTCTACAGACAAACTAGAGAAAGAAAAAGAAAAAAAGAAGGAATACTCAGCGTAGTGTATCATAAAAAATGCTGAGTGCTCAATAAAATTTTCCTTTTTATGACCCAGACTTTTTTTACGAAAAAAAAATTGTGTAACCTCCATCATTGCATTGAACTACACACAGCACCTTTAGTTTGCTTAGCCATGTCTGCACCAGACTAACAAAATCATCACAAATTGTTGAACCATCATGGCTAGGAAGTGACTTGTCTATGATCTCATCAGGACTCTGAAAATTTGGATTTGAACAAAGTTTTAAATAATAATAATAACAACCACAATAACAATAACAATAATAATAATAAGACAGAAAGGCCAAAAGTTAACATTAAATAATTATATACACGAATTGTAGTCAATTAAAGCAACAGCAATTCATTTTATTATCACAATTTATTTAATTTAAAAAGTTGAAAGAAAAACAAAGCAGATGCAACATGATTGTCAGAGAGATACCAAATACTGATAAGTTCCTAAGCAAAGCCATCTTCAATTTGTTATCTTCACTTGAACTAGCAATGTGCCAATTCCAACAGGAAACTAGAATATCACACGTCTAAGAAATTAATCAAATTCAGTTCGTAGATAATTTGGGCAGTGCAATAGCAGCTACAAATTATGCTACCTAACCAAGCAGTAATTCTCAGTTCATTGTCCAGGTAACTTTAGCAGAAAATTATGAATTTTATGTAAGGCCTCCAGCCAAGCTAGCCTTAGCTTAAAATCCACAGCATTTACCCAAATCATTTTGTTACTTATTCTCATTCCCTAAAATGGATAATGATATTTTACACAAACACAACCATTCCAGCATTCTTATTGTCATAATATGAAAAGCTTCAGGTAATATTAAAGTCACGGGCCTAGTCACAGTCAATCTCAACTTATTGGTTGCATTCAAAATAATGATAATAATAAAGCTCTTTTCAAAGCCATCAAGTGCTTTACCAAACAACTCCATTCAAACTTCAGATACTTTGTCATAATTCTTGTTCTGCAATCATCATATAATAAGTGAGAGATTTACCACAAATTCAACAAAGAACTTCACAAAAGAACAATTCACAAAAACACTCAAACAACTTGTGAAAAGTTGGTTTTTGACAGTTCCAAGGCATTGCTTAGTATAATATTTCCCAATTTCCAGCTTTTTTCCATATATGACAACTATTGCAAACAATTGCTGACATTTCAAACGTGGAATAGTAGTGAAGCATTGGTTAAAAGGGGAATGACAGCCTACCATAAATGAGCTCACAAATGCATGAGAATGAGTTCCACGAAGTGGGATCCCAAATAATTTCCCAGCTGCCACATTGCTGTCAGGTATTATATGTAACAGAGATTAGATTCATCAATCAATTCCACAAAACAGTTCCACATATAATGATCTTTGAAAGGGAGGGGGAAGCGTTCACTATAACAACAATATCCCATAATAAATCATACCAACCACCTATCCTGAGCTTCCAACAGAAATCATTCAAGGTTTATCCATGTGCTGACAGAGGTAAAAGATAAGAGTTGAAACCCTTGGACCACATACAAATGGCACATTAAAACCCAGAAAGCAGACTCAATGTGGTGCATTAGACCAAACAAATAGGGTAATAAAGAAATCTAACTCCAGAGCAGCTATAATCTGCTGTCATTTAACAGAAGCACAAATAAAGTTGAGATTCTGATAAAAGTATGCAACTGACGATCAAAACTGTTCAAGAGAAGCATTGCACCACCTTTTCCAAACCAAAAAACTATTTCAGTAGTAATCACCTCGTTGCGTCAAATCCTCCCATGTAGCAATATTTGGATGCTGATATGCCACCATCAGGACCCTATTGCAAAACAATTCTTTCACAAACAAGAAGTTGTACAGAAATTAAAACCTTAAACAGAAGAAAAGAAGAAATAGAAGCCAACCTGTGCCCGTCTAAGTCCAAATTCAAGAAGAATTTTAGATTTCCCAGCAACAAAACGGTGCCTGGCAGCATTGGTAGCTACCAATGATGCATAATTTATAAGATTCACAAAAGGAGTTTCGAGCAGCTGGACAACCTTTAGGAACAAATTCAATAATTCAGAATGCTATAATTGAAATGGACAATTATTGAGAAAATCGGCCCATCCTCAACATTTAAAAGCATTAATCCTGATACATTTTCCACAAATGCCACTCACCAAGACCAGTTTGACTACTCACCGCAATCGGTCCTTCAACCCTCATCAAGGGAACCTTGGGAAAGACAACTGATCCTTCAGAGATAGAATATATTTCAATATCAGAGCAATCAATCCCTCGAAGATAGTCAAAGAAGCCATCCTACATATCAATTATAGGAAATAATTAGTAAAGCACTTTGCATGTTAAGTATATAGAAAATATAACTTTTACCTACTTCCCCAAGTTTCTATTTAATAAATGCTATGCCGAATTAGATGACTTCATGGGTTTTCTGGAAGCTTTTCTCATTACCAATTCTATCTCTGATAAAGTACCACAAGTATATTCGCAAAGACAGATCCCACCCCCATGACCCCCCACATGGGGCAAAAGCTCCAACTCATTGGAAACAATTCTTACATTTCTTATCCAAGGATTTGTGCCTGAAAATTATCTCCTCTAATGATCTCCTGTTTTCAGATCTTCTTATTCTCTGAACATGACCAATGATTCATAAAATACAAACATGAGTAGTGGATCAGTTTACCTCACACGATGCAGGTAAAGATAACCGAACAAAAGCAATCTCATCCTCTGTAAAACGAAAATGAGCAACAAATTTTATGCACTCTTCTAAACCAGCAAATACTGTATATTCACCACCAAAGGGGCTCTTCCGGTAAAACAAGTCACACCTGATGAATACAAAATGTTGGCAATTAGGTATTTCATCTGACAGATACAAAATGTTGGCAATTACATGCCCCTTTCTATCCTCAAAGAGTTGACATCATTCAGTTACGTGCTTATAAAAGTTACAATCCAAACTCAATAGATGAATTAAAATAATTATTAGCGATACATTTACTCCAAGCTGCACCAAAAAAAAACAGTGCATCAACCCAAAAAAGAAAAATCAACGAAAGCATTATTCTGCCACTAGGCAAATTGCGCAAATAAATGACATCATCAACACCAATAATAGTTTCAGACTTTGTTCTCGTGGGGAAGCAACCGACAAACATTAATAACACGCCAATAATTTCTTCAAACAAACAAGTTACACTTCAGATGAGTGAGCAAAAAAAAGCCAAATAAACCAATCAAATTACCGAATATTTCTTATCTGCATGTTTGCTTAACTGTAAAACAACACCGACGCAACCAAAACTAACAATTCGAAGCACATAAATTAACGCATACTAAAAGAAAAAACACAATTGACGTGGAATCAACAAAAGACGCAAAATAATTGCATGCGTGAGGAAAGCAAATTCTCACACGGCTCGTTCGTTGTGCTTGCCAGCTTTCCAGTAAGCATAGGCCATAGTGAACTGATAGAGATCCGTAAGCAGAGGCGTCACCATTGAATTGGTCGGTCCGCCGATTAAACCTCCATTCCCATGATCATGATTCTTAGGACCGTTCGTAACCGCTTCCATTTCACGCAGTAATGGAATCCTAGGGTTTCCACCTGACTCCTACTCGACACTACACGTATGCGCTGCTTTATATGCGTTCGTCGGTGTGTGTGTGCGTGAGAGAGAGTGAGTAAATAGAGAAAAGTGATAAGAACGAAGAACCTTGGAAAACACGGCGCGAGAGAGAAGAGGAATTATTGTTCGTTGAGAGCGTCAACAAGACAACAACGAAGGAAGAAACAAAGAATCAGTGAAGGGAGTCAGAGGACGACAATTATTCCAGTATTTCCTTATATGCGCGTATATAGTGCTCCATAAAATCTACGTCTACTAAACGAGGCGACTGACTGTGTGACTGTGTGCGCCTGTGCTGGCGTGCGCGACGGTGGAGGGCGAGGTAGTGGTGGCGGGTAAAGTACGCCAATCAACGGAAGAATTACCTTCCCTGGTCCTGACCTTTGGACGGCACATGTAATATCAACAAAATTTTTATTTTCAGTACGTGTCATTCGGTGCCAAGACTCCAAGTTAATGCTTTTACACCAAAAATTAAATAAAAATGGAGAATAGTAAAAATGATTATACATAATAACTCGTGCCTTCCTCTCTTCTTGGCTTTTCCCCCAGGAGGAATGATTACGACATTAAGCGGGAATATTTCTACTCAGGGGAATTAGCAATTCTGGTGTGGACATTCCCATGACATTCATAATGGATTATGAAATCTCGCTGGATTCCGTTTTATTATTTTTAAACGCTACTCTATTACAAAAAAAATCAGTTTAAAATTTTTTTTCTAACAAAAAAACTATTTTTAAGTAAAATTTTTATATTACTTTTCCCTTATTAACGATGTATAATTTAAATTAAAACAATAATAATAAAAATATAAAAATATATATTTAATAATATATTAAAATTATTATATTTTATAATTTTAAAAAAATTATACCAAATTAAAAATATTTTTTTTAAAAAAAAGGAAAGGAGTATTATTTTGTCCTTTATTATGTTTGATTTTATGACTTTTCGAATGAATCACCAAATCAGATTATAGAATACAATCAGTGATTAAGTCATCTACTAAATTTTGTATAGGCAGCGTGCAGGACTTGTATGGTTCCAATCCTAGAGATAAACATAATCAGAATGAAATCTACTGAATCATTTTACGGTAACAAACTAGGAAAAACTAATATTAAAGTTGATAAGCGCATCAAACAATCATGAAGAAATAAAAATAGTCATTAGCTAAATGAGATTCTTCAATGGCACAGCAACTCAAAAGTCTATATTTTCTTATTTTAACAAGACTCAATATTCACCTCTTTTTGTTTTGGTACCAATCATCTTTCGATGGAGTTCTTCCACTCTGCGTTAGTGGTTAAAGACAAGGATGAAATGTCATGATACTAGGACCGTTGACAGACGGAAGCAACATTTCATATGAATGCAGTTACCCCTCCCCTTGTGACAAGGGAACTTTTTTGCATTCCAGCTGATTGGAAAGGAATGCTCCTCCAGATTTGTCTATTCCAAGAAAACATGCTTCAAGATTATGCTCCTCCGGACCAGGTGTTCGTGTATGGAAAGTGAATGATGCTGCTGCTTCAGATCCCATGTACTCTTTTGGCATATGCATCCACTTAGAGGATGGCAAAGGCAACTATATCATCAATATAATCCAGT
This sequence comes from Gynochthodes officinalis, assembly GCA_020080225.1. NCBI lineage: Eukaryota > Viridiplantae > Streptophyta > Magnoliopsida > Gentianales > Rubiaceae > Gynochthodes > Gynochthodes officinalis. Next base: position 34,056,263 of record CM034621.1, on the reverse strand, counting down.
GGTCAAGTTATAATATTGATCGTGCAGGTGAAGAGAACTCACCTACTGACTTGGTTCTAGGAAGATCCTGATCTGATTGTGGACAAGGTAACTTCTCCTCCATGTAAATTCCCTTCTAAGACACAAAGTGGATATTGTCAAAAAACAATTTTGACGGCTTCTATTCTGTGACAGAACATACTGGACTTACATTAGAAGATCCAGGTAGAGGGAACTGGAAGGCTTCATGACGAGCATGTATAGCTGATTCTGGTGCCAATGAATGTTCTGAATCATTTAGGTTTGGCGAATTGACAATTGATGCCTGCTTATGGTTAGCGTAATTGTCTGGTAGACTAAACAGGAGATTAGTTGGTGTAGCTGGATTCACAGGAAGTACACTTGCCAAGCTCATATTAGAGGATTTGTTTGCCTCATGACCCATTCTCATCCCAGAGAGATTTGGTTGCGACACTCCAGGAAGACACATGGGATAAAGGTTCAATCCATTTCTCATAGTCAACACCTGGAGAAGTATAGTTTAAAAACTTAGTAAGAATGAAAATGCTTGAGACAAAAAACAACCAACAGTGATGAATACAAATGAAGGAAAAGTATGTCATTCAGTAGCACCTGAGATAATTCAGGTGGAACATAATAAGAAACGCAGGACAATGAAATAAGTAGTGGAAGCTACTGTCATAACCACTAATAATCAAAAGAAGCTGGATTTGAAGACGAACAAAGATTTTTTACAGCTACGTTCACAGTAAGCAGCAAAAAGCTTCCACAAAAGGTAAGCACCATCATTATAAAAGAAAAGCCAGAATTCCCTTTCTTTACAGTCAAAAATATTGTCACCACCTGGAAATCACATACGCAGTTGACAAGCCAGATTCCTTTTAAACAAAATCAAGTATCAACAATTTGAGCATTGGAATTCATGAAACAGAAATTAACTTCAAATGGTTAGCTCTAGCATTCAAAGAAAGCATGGCCTCAACAGCATTTATTGGAACCTAAACAAAAGGCTAATCTACAGATTATTTCTTAAAACCACCTACAGAGATCAAGTTCATGGTTACTACAAGATGTATGATAACACGAGAGAAACAACTAACACCATAACTGTTGCATCCTAAAAAGTAGCACATTATCACAATTAAAATAAGAAATAGAGAGAGCAACTCACCTGTACTTGGAGCTGAAGCTGCTTAAGGTAATCAATGGCCTCATCAAGCATCGAAGCCTTATCAGTCTAATGCAGATAAATAAACATATACTATTAAAAACAGATAAAAGTTTTCACCAACTTAAAAAAAATAAAAAAATACTATAGATCCCACAAAGTTCTCCTACGCTAAGCCAAATATAAGGGACCGATTATGCTCTCCAATCTCCATCCTTCTCATGCCCCACTAATAATAACACTTGTTAAACACCCAAAACTACTGAAATTACCTTGTTTGAATTCGGTATTAAATTCTGCAATGCTTTCATTTTCTCATTTATCCTACTTCTTCTCCTCTGTAGAATTAATATGAGAAACTCGTTAAAACCAGTGACATAATAAGAGATGTATTGATAAACCACCCGCATAATTTCGATATAACACAACCTTCTCAGATAAATTATGAACTTCAGCAGCTCTACTCCTCTTGGACGAATTACGCACCGTAGTTGATTTTACTATGGCTTCATCCACCACCCCTTCAAAACCCTGCAAAATACGCCATAACTCAGCACTCCAAACAGAGCACAAATATTAATAAAATGTTGGGAAAAAAATAGATTTGAAAGAACTGCAAATGCAAGTGATTCATCTAATTCAAATTACCTCACTTTCACAGTCATACTCATTGAGATCATTATCAACCGTTCCAACAGAAACAGATGAAGAAGACAAGTTCACAGCCGTCTCCTGAAAACAAGTCCCGCGAGAAGCAAACACCCCACCTGAGTTTCTCTGCGATCCGCCGCCTGAAGACACCTCTGGTAAAGGTATTCTGTCAGAGCCAGAAACCACTAATGACTGGAGCCCAGGATCCTGATTTCCCTGCGGATTACAAATAGGCGTAAAACACTCCCCCTCCTTGCTCTTCCGGACCATAAAACTTGACGACGGAGAAGGAGATGAACGCAGCATAATCTGGTGCAAGAAAAGAGAGAAATCATCGGGTTCCTCCGGGTACGAAGAAGATGATTGGTTCGCTGCATCGTACAAGTTGGCCATTAAGCAAACTTGAAAAGCTAAAAGCCTGTTGTCAATATTAATAAGCTTTTTAGCAGAGTTTTCTGGTTGTCTCAGACTCACACGCACTGCAAATGCAAGCGTGGTACTTTAACGAGCAAAACTGCTAAAGTAATGCTTCAGCAAGGAGACGACAAAAAATGGAAAGAAAAGCATGAGAAAATGTGGGCGGGGTCCAATTATTTAAACATAGCGAGTACGAAGAAAATGAGCATGAATTTTGATGGGGAAGGAGCAAGGTATGAGTGAGGTTTGACCAGTCCACCTTTGGTTTCTGGGAACTCAAATAAAACAGCCACTGCAGGGAACGCAGTGAGCAGTCTTTTAGTGGCCAGCGCTAGACTTTTGAGTGGTATTCTTTCTATTCTTCTTCCTTTCAAAACTGCTAAAAAGTAAAAATATTGACAGAGGAAGACAGACGGGGAAGAGACTGGGGTGGTTAAATTATTCCAGTTCAGGTGGGAGGCAACTTGGTGCCTCACCGCACGTGCGACACACTATTCCTTCGTTGCTCTCTTGGATGTTTAATTTGTTCGCGGATCCAGAGTGCTCAGAACTCGCTCATTGGAGTCCGTACTCTTTAGTTGTTGGTCTCTGGTCCGGAGGTTCCATCGGACCATGTCCTATTGATTGATTTGGATAAATATTGGCTTAAGGAGGGGGCAATGGAAACTTATATTGAACGGTAACTGTGATATGCGGCACGCCTTCAGTTTAATGGAGTAAAATTTTGGGTGGACGCCTTTTGAAGGTGTAATTAATGAAATTAACAGCCCTCCGGCTTTATCATGGGGCCATAAGCAAAAACTGGCTTTAGTGATTCTAGTCAAAATTGTTCTTGTTATCTTGTTTCGTAATTTTTCCTCTTTTTGTCTCATCAATGCATTTGGCAAAGCATTTGGTATTCTCGTAATATTTATTGTGTATATGAATTAAGTTTCAAAATATATTTTACTATTTTTAAAGAAAATATCACTATATAAACTCAATTCTTTAAGGGCTATAAGTAGTCCTAGGAGCCAAGTGTGAAAAGCATACCAGTTAAAGAGTGAAATAAATTATAAAATTATAAATTTTTAAGTAATGGGAGGAGTTTGAGATTTTCATAGAGTAATTTAGTTAAGAAAACTCGCAAGAGTAATAACAAAAGTGATTTGTTAATCAAAATTAAGATAAAGTTTGAGTAAAATTAAGTGAAAGTGAAAATCGGCTAACATTAAGGTTGTTGTGTATAATTAATCGTATTGAAAATCGTTTTAGTGTTTTATTTATTTTTTAATATATTTTTTATTTAAAAAATATATTTTAAAATTTAATTCATTAACACCTTCCACATCTCATAAGAGAGAGAAATAATTTTTATTTTTGTGTAATTTGTAAATTATTACATAAAAATAAAATTTATTCAATACGCACTTTTAATTGCGACAGCAAAATATTTAGTTAATAAAAGAACAAAAAATGTTAATATAATTAATGCTACCGTCAACACACAACAGTTTGTGTACGCTCTCACTAACGTACTCCGTATCTTTATTGGCAGCCTTTTTCACAATCGACCTGCGTGTCAATATACAATTGGTTTAGGAGATCTCGTATCCTGGCCCCTATTAGTTTCTACACTACACGCGGGACCATGACAGTATATACGTTTCGTCAAATTGAATTTAAATAAAATAAATGCCAATTTCTCAACGGCAAGCAAACAATACCCCTCCCAATGTCCTCACAGCTTTTGGATAATGGACGTGTCGATAAGGCAACTGTGTGAGTGCCTAGAGATGTGTGATGATGGACCACGATTTTACCAATAATTGAAGGGTCCAGATTTTTTTTTTTTGCGACACCAATTATGCTCAATTCTCATGCGATGATTTGATTTTTGGGGGAAATTTGGGGAGAATTGTGCATTTCCAATGTTGGGGGGTTTGGTGGATGACGTGTCGTGCATCGACTTCACACTTCTGCTGTGTCAGTTTGAGGAAGTTTTTATTTTTTCTAAAATCAACGGATCGGATTTCGGAGGTACACCATACGTTATAAGGGTAGCATGTACGTTTGCTTTGGCTTTCGGCTCTGACTTTCACGGGGAATGCAAAGACAAGTCATGCCGCTGCTAAAAGCGTAGTGCCATAGAGTATGACTGCTTTGGGACAGTGGGGGCCCACGTTTCCTCTTCTAGAATGGGCTTAAATGTCACGTATGTGATTTTGGGCAACGAACGTAACTTGGGTCTCAAAGGAGACAGTTTTGAAAACTCGAAGCCTCATGGGGAAAACTTATAAAATTTTGTTGGGCCTCAATTGCTCTTCCTGCGTTGTTTGTTTGTTTTAAGTGGGAGTTTTCATTATTGTTTCATTAAAATTTGAGATAATATATTAAAATATTTTAAATTTAAGTGTTTGTAATTATTTTGATTCGATTTTTCAATTATAATAACATGACATCTGAACTTTAAAATGTGTAACAATAATGTCCTCCTACTCGAAAAAATACGAAAAAATCCTCCCTAAAAACAAAAATGACAAAAAAAAATTGATATAGTTTAATTTTTTATTAACTTTTAAAAAGAAAAAATTTAATAAAATTATGTAAAATTTTGTTAAAAATTTTAATGCAAAAATAAAAAAATTATTATATGATACTTTGTTTTTTAACCTCAATTTTCATCTTTAAATTTTATTTTTTTAGTTTAAAAAAAATTATTATATAGTGTAAATAAGTTTATTAAATTTTTATCTTTAAATTTTATCTCTTTTTTTTAATTATTTTAAAATTTTAAATTATATACTTTATATCAAAGGGTATTTTCATCTTTTTTTCAGTCGAATGATATTATTGTTATATTTTTTAAAATTCAGATGTCGTGTTATTACAATTGAAATATTGGATCAAAACGGTTACAAGTGACTAAATTCGGAACATTTTAATATATTATTTTTTAAAATTTCCATCAAGTTTTTACCAACCTAACATTGTTCCTAGGAGATTGGGAACGAAGTCCTCAAACAAAGGATTGTACAAAAAAAACAAGGAATTTCGATTTATTTGAAGTGCATAAGAAACAAAGAAATTATTGTCTTCTTTCTTCTTTTTTTTTTAAAGAGTAAATTATATTTTTAATTATTAGACCTTTGATTTGTCTTAACTTTAGTCACTATATATATTTTTTTTGTCTCACTACTGAACTCTTTAAAGTATTCAAAAATTTGTTACTCCCTCTAATACATCTGTTAAATGCTGACAAATCTTATTTTAATTAAACAAAAATGTCATTTCTTTTATTTTCTCTTTTCTCATCTTCTTCTTTCTTATTTCCTCTTCTCTCTCCTTATCTGCTTCTCTTTACCTTCACTTTTCTTTCCTTTAATATTCTCTCTCTCTTTTCTTTTCCTTCTCTTTTTCTTATTTTTCCCTTATTCTCTCTCCATTTTCTTTCATTTTCTCTTATTCCTCTTATTCTTCCTCCCACTCCACAACCACAACCTTCACTATTAAAACAAAAATGCCCTAACCCCTCACTATACATTCACTGAGTTTCATTTCTTAGTATGAGATACCTCACTTGTCACTTTGGATTTTTGTTAGTTGTATTCTTCAATCTTATTCAGAACACGTTTCTTCAAATCAATGACTAGAAAATATCAATTCAAAAGAAATAAATTCAACCAAACATGCAACATATCACAATACAACACCCAGGAAGAGGCCACATCAACCGCATGATGAACTTCTGCAAGCTCATTGCCACTACCCAACCCAACCACATTCTTATTACTTTTACGGTTACTCGGGAGTGGCAAGAGCTCCTCAACTCCGATCCCATGTCGGAAAACATCTTATTTGGCATAATCTCAAATGTTCTTCTTTCGAAGACAAGTTGAGGGAAAGCTTTTCCTGCTTTTCTTGAAGCCGTTTTCACCAAAATGGAACCTATGGTGGAGAGTCTCTTGGACTGCAGAGAGATCCCCAACCCAAGTCTTATAATTTTAGATAAAGTTTTAATTACTAAATAAAGCAAAATTAGAGAGGTTGACAATATTTTAGTGGGCAGTGGGTTCTAGATATTGATGTATGTTCTTTGCTACTTGGTCGACTATTTGGTTTGTAATGGAGAGTTGATGTATGGTGGTCGATTGTTGTCTGAAATACATAATATGGTGGTGGAAACCATAAATCAATGGTTATAAGTACTGACAAAATGTCAAGAAATGCATAAATCATATGAATAAAAAAGAAGTCGAAGTTGAAAATGGGGGGAGACTTGAAAGTCGTTGCCAGTAATCAATCTCTAGTCGTCATACTCTTCTTTCCCACCAAAATCAGTGGGAATTTTGATTTTGATTTTTTTTTAGTTAAACCGCATTTCTGTGCAATTTCCATATAACAGACTCGTTTTTGCAAACTACGTTGCTTAAGATGTATGCAAAATGTGGGCATCTTGATGATGCGACTCAAATGTTTTAGAACATGCCTGTGAAAAGCTTTTATTCTTATGTTGCCATTCTTTGCATGTACATAGATAATGGTTATTTTGAGGAAGCTTTCTTATGTTTTGAGGAAGAAGAAGAAAAGAGAATGGGGAGAGAAAAAGAGAAAATGAAAGAGAAGAATAATTGAGAAAGAAGTGATGAGAGAAAAATGGAGAGAGAATAAGAGAAAATGAAAGAGAAGAATAATTGAGAAAGAAGTAATGAAAGAAAATGGAGAACGAATAAGAGAAAAGGAAAGAGAAGAGGAAAAGATAGAAGAAGATAAAGGAAAGAGAAAAGGAAGGAAATGACATTTTTATCTAATTAAAATGAGATTAGGGGTAAATATATAGAATGACTGAATTTAGAGCATTTTTATAATTTCAGTGATAAAAAATAAATATATGATGATTAAAGTTAAAACAAACTAAAAGTATAGTGACACACACATAATTTACTATTTTTTAACTGAATTTGTTTTTTTCGATAGAATTATAAAAACGGTTTTTTTTTTGTCAGAATTCTGATCCGATCCCATTAATTCTACGATTCTACGATTCAAATTTACTAAAACAATTACGATTTTACTTTATTATGTAAATAAAATATAATTTAATTTATTCAAAAAAAATTCTATATCTAAGTAAAATTAAGACATATACTTATATAAATAATTTAATTAATTTAATAATACTTTTATTAACTTTTAACAATAAATAAATAAATTTGACATAAATACCTGCGACAGAAACTAAAATATTGAAAAAATCATATAAAATGTTATAAGAAATAAAAAATAAAATAAAATCATTTAATTATAAACTATATATAAATTTGCTACATATTCATTCATATAGTATTTAATAATTCTTTTAAAAATTATTTATAAATTATATTTTCTCATATTTTCTAAAATCTTACGATTCTACCGTCCGATTATACCGATCTGATTCAACTACCCTAAATCCATTATATGTATCCGGATTCTCTAAACTATGTTTGTTAGTGAGCACATATAACGTGAGGATCGAAAGCCACCAAAAATAGAAAAATGGTCACCAACACAAAATATCCCAGCAGGTTCATTAATTTTGTAAGATATGGACAGTCTTACGACTATAATTACACGTTTACACCAACCGAATCCCAACACGATAAATTGTAAGTGAGTCTATGGCTAATGCCCCAAAATGACATGCATATTAGCTCAAGAGAAATGGTAAGAAAAGTTTTGACAAATTTTTTTAATACTTTATTCATCCTAAAAAAAATAAATTTTAATTTAATATAATTTTTTTAAATTAAAAAAAATCCAAGTCAACGAAATAAAAAATTCTTCGTAAGCGAGGCGAAATGCATGACGGAAAGATGACCACCACTTTGTTGACATGAAAGTGAGCCCCACATATGGGTCAGTTCGGCCTCGGCTTTTATTAATTGACGTGCACGTTTCCGAACATGGAAAGCGCCATCAAAATACGACGAGGCCTCCAGCGGCCAGCCTTTCTTAATTCTTTTCCTTTCTCAATTTTCGTCGGCGTTTTTTTTTTTTTAAATGTTAATATGAGTGTATTTTTTTGGGTTTTCCTAGAATAGTTTTTAATTACCTTGGAAGTGTACGGGCACGCTGCACGTAAGGAATTTTTACCTTGGAATTGTACGGGCACGCAAGGGATTTGTTGTTGAAATTTTAAAAGCAAGAACAAGAACAAGAACAAGAACAAGAACAAAGCTTAATATAGTATTGCGTGGGAAAATCAGGGACAAAAAGGGAGAAAATGGTGGGTGAGGAGGAGGAGGAGGAGGAGCAAGTGTTGATGGAGGTGGAAGAGGCTGAGATTGATCGGTTGCCCATTGACTTACTGGCTCATATCTTTACTATGATCACTTGCTTCAACAATTTGGCCCAGTACTTCTCTCAATTTTATTCATTCCTATACTTTTCTCTCCTTCGAAGCGATTTTATCTTGACTTGAATGCGTTTGTGTGTGAAATTCTGTAGGGTGAGCGGTGTGTGTAGGAAATGGAGGCAGGGGGTGAGGGAATCGCTGGCGAGGAGGGACAAGCTGAGCCTTTCTGGATGGAAAATGGACGATGATTCCACCACTCGCCTTGTTCGCCTTGCTTACAGTCTCAAGGAGCTCGACATGTATGCTTCTTTTTTAACCTTTATTTTTTTAATGCTATGTTGTTTCTTGTTTGCAAATCCCATTTGTGTATATCGTTGAAATAATTTGATCGGATATATTAGCATAAAATACTCACATGATCAAATTTGTCTGGGAAAGGCAGAAGTTTAGTATGGGCTTCTTTTTTCTCTTGAAGCCAAGGGTGGAATTGATTGCTACTATGTTCGATTATTTCCTTGTTTTAAGTTTGTGAGGTTTAAAAATTGTGCTCTTTTTTTCTTTTGGGTTGAAAATTCAATCTTCTTCGGGAGAAAATTACTGTCTGGCATTATTAGTGATGTTATGACCTGAGCATAACGTGTGTTAGGTGTGAAAATTTGTGCTCTTAATGACGATGTGTACTATTAGTTCCTTCTATATTTTAATTATCTGCCCTTGAATTAGGGATGAAACAGGTTTCTTGATAATTGAACCGGAAGTAATGAATACCACTTGTTTTGTTAGTTGCTTGTTATTGGTGGCAGGACTTCATCTTTTTCTTCTCTAAACATTTAGCTTGACACAGTTATGATATATCTGTATCTTCAGTTCGAGAAGTCGATGGGGCTGCCAAATAACTGATCATGCACTTTACCAGTTATCTACTGCGAAATGCATTAGCAATTTGTCCTCTATATCTTTATGGGGTTCAACAGGAATCACAGATAGAGGTGTTGTCCAACTGGTAGGCACATTCTCCTATTTCTGGAACTAAAGTCATTTAATAAGATATCATGGCTATTTGACCTTATAACAAGATAAAGAACCCACTTCTGACTTGTGAATAGTTGTTGGAGTAGCTAGTAAATTCAGTTTTTGGGTTCAGAACTTTCTGTTAGTATGTGCCATGCTTATCATTCTATTTCTGAAGCCATCCGGTTTGGCGCCATCAGCACTGTTGCCCATTTAAGCTCTTTCTTTCAAGCAGATATCTGGAGCTACTTCTCTTCAACACTTGAATATTGGTGGTACATTTATCACGGATATATCTTTATTTGCCGTGGCAGAGAGCTGTCGAGAGATGAAGGTAAGGTTGTGCAATCTGCTTTAGTTACACATCCAGAAATGCTTCAAATGCTTGTAGTTTTTTTTCCTTTTCATTTTTCAAATATCCCCTTTCCATCTGTTGGTGCCTAGATTGCTAGATCCCCGGGTGATGATGAAACAGGGAAAAAAAAGATAAGTGGTTCACTGGCATGTAAACAATTTTTTCATCTTCCTCCTGCATGAATAGGTGTTTTTATAAATCATTGGGCCTAAGGAGTTCAAAATGAAGAAACTAACGTTTGTTTGTTCATGTAATCCGTGTTCAGACCATTGGCCTCTGGGGCTGCAGGCATGTGACTGAGGAAGGACTCCTAGTCCTTGTAAATAAATGTCGCAAGCTTGAGTCGATCAATGTGTGGGGTCTGAGAGTGCCATTGAACTGCTTTGTTGGTTTGCTTACAATTAGCCCTGCTCTTCAAATACAACCCAAAGGAATGCTGGATGTTGAGGAGCTTTCCATGGCGCCAGTCTTTTAAGTTGAAACTTATGGATCCTGTACAGATTAGTTTTCCGAAATTGATAGTGTTGTACAGGTTGCTTCTCTTTGTACCTGTCAATAAAATGCACCATATTCCTAATGATTCTTTACTCTGGAAAAATTGAAGATTTGGCATGTACTGGACTTTCGATTCTCTGCATTGTGGATTTATCAATGAATAATGCTGTCTCAAGACCCCCTTTACCATACCTTGAATTGTGGATTTATCAATGAATAATGATGTCTCAAGACCTTTACCATACGTTGAATATCAGTTCTGTTTACCTTTTCTCTTCATCCCGCAACTCAGGTGCAGTTGCCGCAAGTTATAGAATTGGAGGGTCCTGCTGTTGCTACCATTTATTTGCTTCTCAGTTAGTGAGTTAAACTGGTGCCGGTGTAACTTAGCTATCACTACTGACACTGTATTTTGCTTCTTGCTTGTTACATTGCTGTCGGTTTCATTTTTAAGACATTTACGTTGTCTGCACTACATCATTGTCACCGGTGGGCCTGAGGTCGTGTTGGGTTATTGCGTTGCCAATATTTTACACAGGCGGCAACATGCAGCGGTTTGCAGCGTCAACGAAATCTAGGCAGGCTATCTTCACATGGACATTATAAAGCCAGAAAAAGGGTTGCTAAGACAAACGAGTCTAAATTTTGGTCACAATGCAATATGACAGATGGAAGAGCTCTTATGTAGGAATAAACCAAAATCTTGCAGATTCTTAATATAATGAATTTGTTAATCTGTTATCCATGCCATATCCACTATGCAGAATCATACAGATATACAAAAATAATCTGTTTAAAATTGATAACCAGTGGAAACACCCTAATCTGACTAATGGAACAAACAATTAGGCAAATTCCTGTGACCAGGTATACAGAAGATCACAATGTCCATAATCCATACTTTGAATCGAGAAAAAGCCTCTGCTAAAAACATGTTTCATGTAATTAGACATGCCAGAATTCTCGATAGCACTTTCCTGTCCCTCTCAGCCTCTCCAAATGAACTCTACGTGACAGACCTTTTGGTTCTTGCAAATCATTCTGTTGGAAGCATTTCTTTGACCTATCATTCATTTTACAATTAGGTAATTTAGGTCCACTATAGCACTGTACTGAGTCCAATGTCTTTTAAACACAACAAAACAGAAGCCAATGTCCCAGGTTAGCTAATAAAATCTACTACAACAACCCACTGATTTCTCCACTTATAACAGCAAGAACATGACGTAAATGGTGGAAAAGTATAGAGCCATAAGGCTTGAAAACTGAATGGTTGAGGCAGCTCCAATTAATTGAACAGACCCCGAAAAACTTCCACTGGGATTGGCGGAAGGTGAGGTTATATTAGAGGTAGGAATCTCCTTGCAACTTCCGAAAGATGCACCCGCCTGCAACATCTCAAAATGTCTTGTTCTATCAGCGTTAGTGTTTGTCACATAGTTCAATAAAAGATACTGAGGCAGTAGTGACAATCAAAACCCGCATATACTCTTTTCATTAGTTTATCTGTCAGTGTTAACATTTGAATTGGAATCATTCTTACTGTTTTTAAGTATGAAAACATGATCTATTGTTTAAGTGATGCTAACAAACCTGGCAGGCATTGATAGTAGGACATCCGCATAGAGTTTGACCATTCATCCTATCGACAGCATCAAAAACACCTCCACCATCACTCCGCTGTACAATCTCCAGTTAGAATGCTTAATCACAGGATCAGAAAAAATCTTGAGAGTTAAAATTTCAGTACCATGTAAAAGTTCACAGCCAGAAAATTAGGCATGACATTGCCTGCTGCTTTATAACAGGTGTTCACCATATCAGCAAGGGAAACTGAATGCTCCCTGCAAGCCTGATTCTGGTCTGGAATGGTTGGAAAGTAATTCTGCAGAAAAAGAGAAGCACTTCTTGATTTGAGTGGCTTTGATTCCTTACGATTTGGGCATGAACCAGACACCACCCCACCATCTCCAGCTGAAACCATTACACGGTACTGATGCTGAGAGCAATTGCATACGAAATTCACACCGAAGGACAAAAGAATGCAGAACTTACGTTCATTTTCTACCATGTGCTTCCACTGATAAGCAATTCCTTCGGTAGCTTCTTTCGAAGAATCAGAAGTGAAAACTACCAACCGGTAATTCTGTCTTATCATGTCAGTAACAGTGGGCCAATCCTCACCCTTTTTTGGCATCTTAGAAACAGGAAACCAGTATTTGTCCAAGCCTGCATTGGCGAACAAGTTCGTCAAGCCCTTGGGCGAATGGACATAATCCTCAATTATGATGGTAACAATTTCTGTTGGGTTATTGTTCAAGAATGCTTCTACTTCCTTCAACGTGTCAATTGCAGGTCCCTGAGAAAAATGCATAACACCATCTTACAACAACAACTCAGCACTAAATAAAATCACTCAACCCAAGTAGCAAATCATGGAGAGAGTATCAGCAGAGCTTTACGAAGGCAGTGAAGTTATAGCATTGCCCACGAAACGAATGGCAGAGCCAGATGTCATTCTCGAAATCATACATATCCAACATTAATCCCCGCACTCCATTCTAACAAATACAATACGAATACAAAACCCACAAATCAAAATCAATTCAGCAGTATAAATCTGCTTCAAATTGAAAAACGAGTAAAAAACGAGAAAGCAAGCGAATACCAGCAACTGATTAGTAACGGAGTCCTCTTGATTGTAGAATGTGATTCTTTGAGTACCCGTCAAGGATGGCGCATCCACAATTGAAAATGAATTATGGGTAACCAGCCATGAGTATTTGTTGAATGGCAACCCATTGATCTAATGAAGGAATCCAACTTATCATACTTACACAAAGATCAATCAAATTCTTCCAATAAAAAAAGAAAAGGATAAGGCAGGGTAAATTATTACAATTGAAGTAGGGATGCCGGATTGTCCCCTTATGCAAAAAGGCTGAGTCTTTCCTACTGCAGGACAGTTTCCACAATATAAGCCAGGCCCACAATCAGTTGGAGAGACACACGAGTCCAGAAGCTGCAAGTTTTGCAAAATTCAGCTAAAATTCTGGAAAGGGGAATTGAATTGCTACGGATCTGCCATAAGGATAAATAAAGCTAATCATGAATTAGAAGAAAGCAAAGAGGGCTGAACCTGGCAATTGCCATTGGAGCAAGCGCTGCAAGTGATGAAGGCAACAGGGGAAAGTACTAGTAGTAGTAAAAGAGTGAAAGGTAGGCATCCATTCCCATTTTCAGCAAAGGGTTTGAGAATTGTGCTGCTGCTGCTGCTGCTGTTGATGCTGGTGCAACGCCTCATGCTGTGACAGTGGTCTTCCGCAAAACACGCCAGCATGCGACAGTGGAGATGCTGACAGTGATACTACACACACATGGATTAAAAAATTGATTTGTCATATGTTAAAACAAAGAAAAAAACGAGAGAGAAACTTAAAAGCCAGTTTGAAACTTTGAATTGGTTGCGATACAAGAGATACTATTTGCAATGGTGCCAATTTTTGTCCACTTACTTTTACTTTCATTATTCTGTAAATTCTACTTTCTAGGCATAAACTAACCTGCTTTGGTATAAAGTCATGCCAATAGCCCAATACTGAGGTGACTTCAGATGGTTAGCATAAGTAGGTTGATGATGTTAAACTAATTTATATTTTGGGTTTTTTACTTGGTAACGTTTCAGTTGTCCGTAACCAGAGTAATAATGTTTTGACGTTAATCTATCTGAGTTTGAGTCTGTTTCTGGAGTTAGTTGCTGAATTATCTCGACTTCGGTGCAGTGGATGGGGATCTCTCCTTCATTGGTTCTGGAATTACATTTTCACGGTGGAACTTTTACCAATTTTAGAAGAACTGGATGCTGTTCGTAAAGTAATGAGAAATTGGGGGAAAAAAAAAATACAGAAATAAGCTGGACAGAAAATTTTCGAGTGGTCCAAAAATTATTTAACACAAACTACTTCTTACCCTTCGTTCTTGAACAAGAACTTTGGGAAAGAAATAAAACCCATGTCCGAGTTAAATTTTCAGCTGCATTCCATCATTTCTTCATGCTTCTGAACCGCCACCATGCATTGAAAATAGGCTTTTTCAAGTGATTTTACGTTAAAAAAATTAATTAATTTGGCTATAAAACACCCAACCAGTTTTGAGGAATGTCACACGTCAATAATTATAAATTTGAAACCTACAACTTGTAAGAACTCACTATACCTAAAACCACACTTGACGTGCACCATTACCAATTGTTCCAATAAACTCAATCACTGGCCAGCTAGATTAGAAAGAAATGACTTCCTAAGAACTCTAACCTAATACATCAAACAAAGCTCAGGCAAGAGGCAGTCCAGGAAACCAGAAAAACAAACCAACTGCATGAATATGCACATTCGTAATAGAGCACGAAATAATTTCAGAAGGAAATTTAGAACTCACAGTAACCAAAAACACAGAAAAACATTAACCACCACAAATTAACATCCGATAACCCCATCTCATGGTTTGAGATCATCACTTAGGAAAACCACCCAGTCAGCAATTGCACAAATATTCTTGTATCAAGTTTCTTATCCTTTTGGCCATTAACATTCACAAATATCAAAAGAATACATTGAATGAGTTGCCTTTATACCAAAACCTAACCTAACAAGAAGAGACTGACGGATTAAGTAAGCCTATACTTGTTTCCCGCTTTGGCAAATTAACTCAGCATCAGGATGGGCCAAAAAAATAGTTTGTTAAGGTAATCCAGGAGATGTAGCACCAACAAATAAATTAAAAGTTGCATCTAGGGATAATCCAGATTCGATGCTTCTATCAGGAAAAGAATGACAAAAATTTGAATGTTAGGAATGAAATGAATGCTTTATCATGTGTGCTTCTTAGCACGACCACTTGAAGGACCCGCATCCTCTTTTTTACATCCAGATGCCTCAGGCTTCTTAGCCCAAGCAGGAGCTCTGTCTGCCTCGTAACGATAGTCATAGAAGAGTTCCTCCCCAGCACTAATTCGTTCTTTAGCAAATATACCAACTCTGTGATCTCCAGCGACCATGATGACCTGCCAAGGAATTAATAAATCAATATAGAAAAAACACAAGGGAAAAACGTGTCCCTCTGTCT
The DNA here is from genome assembly GCA_020080225.1 of Gynochthodes officinalis. Classification (NCBI taxonomy): domain Eukaryota; kingdom Viridiplantae; phylum Streptophyta; class Magnoliopsida; order Gentianales; family Rubiaceae; genus Gynochthodes; species Gynochthodes officinalis. The sequence goes on along the minus strand of CM034621.1, from coordinate 34,040,726 downwards.
GCGATCATTAAATTTTAATTCTTACTTTCGCATAACAATTTGGGTCAGGGGAATGATTGGCAAACTTCAATTTGTCACCCTTCCTAAAAGCATCAAGGACAAACTGCAAACAAAAAATTTGTAGTGTATAAATTTCTTTGAATTTTCTATTCTTTCCCCTGCAATAGGGGAAAAGAGTTAATAGGGGAATGATGAAAACATTAAAAAGGGGACAACAGAGGCCATGCCTGATCATTGAGATTAAAAAGGAAAGAAGAATTTTCACGATCATATATCTTGCCACGCTTATCAGCTTCACGATGTGAAATTAATTCACCAGTGTACTCCCCTAGGTATTCATGTTTACTAACAGTATTCTGAAATGCAAATAAGGGTGAGTCTGGTAAAAATAAAATAAAACATCCAAACGGTGCACTTAAACATTACCTTCAGAAAAGCTCCCCAACCAGATACGTCAGATCTACCCAGCAGAACCTATGGGAATAGTCAACAAATTAATGTAATTAAAATGGCTAACAAACTCCACACACTTGATGCGTGCACAATTAAGTCAAGGCATTAACTCAGAATATTTCCCCCCAATCTCAACTCGTCTAAACACATCTCTGAGATGACAAATAAGTTGAGCAACAAGTTCTGAAAATATAATTATTGGTCCAGAATACTCTCAAACATGGCAAGGGGCCATATAACTATGTAAACAACTTGGATTTGGGAGCTATCAAACCAACTTCAACATGCTGCTCATGATAAGAGAAAATTAATGTTGCCCAAAATGAATTCATTTCCACTCATGAGATAATTGTATGATGGGGCATAAGTACTAGACAAAATAGCGGAGCTAACATCCATTCAAGCAGACATCTAAGGTAGTCATCTGAGAATAACCCCAACGCAGAAAACAAGGAAATAAAGTAGAAGCATCATAAGTTCTAGCAGAAAAGTAAAAATTGTTCAATGCATCAATATAAGTGATATGCATGATCAAGAAGTAGGGAGATAGTTCAATAAGGAATGAAAGAAGCAGAAGCCTAAAACCAACCATATTGGTAGTAGACTTTCCTGAAATTATCAAATTTATAAAGTTAACACTCCATAAATTGGAACTGTCATAAACTAAAAAGATAAGGAACAATCAAGCAGAAGTATGGTGGATCCCCTTGCAGAGTAGGCTAGTTAAAGACATCATCTTAACAAACAACATTATCATTTTTTTTTTTTGGGGCATGGGGGGGAAGTTGCAAGGGGAAGGCAAATTGTCAACTACCAGTATATGTAGACATCCTCATTTTTTCTCCAATTAAAGTAAAATTTATGACATGAGTACCCTTTGTTGTTGTTTAAGAAGAAGCTTCATATTCCTGCATTCGTAATTGTCACCTCTTTGAGAAGGAATCCCTAGAGTACCATCACCACAACTGCATTACAAAATAAGATGACTAAATATTTAAAAATGAAATGGATAATTTAGACTGAAAAAAGACAAGCAAATACTCACAAAGGATCGCTGAAGACAAATGTGTGGTTGTTACCCATTAAAGAAAATTGATTTAAGAATAAAGAGTTCACTAAAATGGTAGCTCAATATTCCCCTACCCACCCATATGGCTCACTTAAGTCATTTTGTTATCCCAAACTTCAGCTACCATCTGCCAACCTCAAAGCAGAAGTACCCAAATTGTAGTGCATCGAAATTAACATCGATGATTGAAGTTTACCACCGTAGTTCCACAAGGAAAACTGATTAAAAGATGTACAAATAGACGAGGCAAAGATACATCACCATATGCTGGTACATTGACATGGAAGTAGCAACTTGGCTGCTTTAACTTTCACAGAGGAACATCTATGACTAAATTACATGTCTTTAGAAGCCAAATGTTAAGACATTTAGCACTTTTCATTTAGTTCTCTAAATCATCATCAGTCAACAAGTAAAAATACCAATCCAAATAGGCTAATTGTTGAGGTTCTAATTCAAGCAATCAGAATTATGGACCTAAAATTATACAACAAATTAATTACTGAAAAATAGGAAGAAACCAGATACCATGGCATATACCTTAACTTCTTAAAATGTCATTTAAAAGATGGAGATGCAATTGTTGGTTGTAATGGATAATAGCAAAAGCATACTAATTTAATCATCAGATTTACCCAATCCAGCAATTTCGGCAAACATCAGGATCACATTCCCTGTCTGCAGCAAAACAAGGACATTGACGACTTCGACACTGGCTTTTGGCACAATGACAACCTCTGAATCGATTCTTGCAACTCTTTGGGCATCTAAATAAATCACAAAAAATTGACATCATTCGAGCACAATATATGTCAGCTAGGATACTATTTTCAGCAGCTAAACCAAGTGCTTAAGCGTAAAATGTTAGTAATATCATCTCCAATTCTAGAGTTTTTCATGGGAATGTAACTCATAACATATATGACAAACTCTTTGTTGCCTTATATTGTCTGCAAGATAGTATTTTGATTATGACACTTCAGCCTGTCAAATGACACGTACAAGAAAATATGGCAAATTAAATTTTACAAGGACATCCAACCATGTGGAAAACATTTTGAATCACTGATTGTTTCAAACGCTGGTTGAGGAGTTGAGAGTACAATGGCCCTCACTTCATGTCTCATCTTTGTATCTATCATATGAACAAGAGCTGAGCTATTACTTCCCCGTGTGTGTGTGTGCAGGAAGTAATGCAGGACTAGTTTTAACATAGAACATGGCAACCTTCTGCATCAATTCGATGGGAAGGAAGTAATGCACAAAAGATCCAAAACAAGGCAGTGCAAACTGCCAGTGTTTTATTTCTACCTTTTCTGATTCATAAGTGCACTTTCAGTTTCAGATCCAAAAAGGAACTCCTATTCAATTAATAGAAAATCCTAGAGGTCAATACCTCATCAAGAGCGCATGCTGGGAAGCAGGAGAACGTGAATTTGTTCATTTTTTCAGTATTGACAAGTACATTTCAGTTCCTTGACTTGAAATGTAATCCAATTCAAAATTAAAAATTTCCTTAAAGAGTTTTGCAAAGGAAAAAGACTCACCCACAGTATTTCTCACAACAGGTGCCATTTACAAGGCATGGACACTCCTTCCCACACGGAGATTGACATCCACATGGATTGTACTGTCGACAAGGTTCATCCTTCCTCTCAGAAATCCGCTTTCTGATTGAATGATATCCAGCAGATTTCCAAGTATACTTTAAACGGCGAACTCTACCTCTCCTACGTAAAAATCTTGACCTTCTCCGAACTCCATTACCCTAAGTCATTTTCCAGACACAAAATGACAAATATCATAGGATAAGTTGAAGAACGTCATGCAGAATTCGGACAAGGGGAAACTACTAACCATGGTTTCTTTGCCATCAACATTGTAATAGCCCTCCATTAAAGCATTTGCTCCATCATCAGCTTGAGATAAGAGCTTATTCTCATAGCTATTCATATACATAAAAACTTCAGAACATGTTTTCAAACCGTTCATCAGATTCCTCGCAATCAAACAACTGCATGACAATAAAAAATAGTTGAATTAGAGGATCAAGAACTCAAAAGAAATGTTGATATCCTAGAGACCAACAGACGCATTCCATTACAATGAACTCTAAAAAGAATGAATGCATAAAAACGACATGATTTACTAACACATGATGAATGATGTAAAATTAAGAACCGACAACAAAATGGAAGATATGAGGCTTCATTCAATCACTGCAACCTATAAAATATTTAAAAATTCGTCAGTATTTCCGCAAGTTAGCCCCATTTAGAAGCAATACAAGGAAATTGCTTCATTGCACCACTTGACTGTTTAAACATAATAGATATTGCAGCATAGACATGAATACAAAAGTCATGGTAGCCTAATGACGTCAAATAAAGTGATTGTTCTGTATTACAACCACCATAAACTCAAAAGCAAAAGAAAATCAACAAAGAAAAGAACAAAAAAGACATAAAAATATGGAAGTGCATGCAAGTTTCAGTGTTCACATGAGTAAATCTGAATCTATGAACAAAACTAAATCTTCAACATTACCAAATTGTAAGTTCTCTAGACCAACCTGTTCCTACCAAAAATCTCTAAACCCTTCTCATAGAGGGCCTTTTCAATTGGTTTCCAAGATTTATCATCATTAACTTCTTGTTTATACAGATTCTCATCCACAGAGTCCCCTTTCCTCAATGTTTCACCATTTGTAGACATGAGTTGTTCAACAACAGAATTCGGTTGGCAATCAGGAGGCTCAATCCGCAGAGGTTTGTAATTTTCCAAAGCTGGAGATATCCTCCGAAGCCTTCTTGAACTAGGAGATTTCATCCGTGAAGATGTACTTTCATCTTCATTTTCCTTTCGCGAATTAGATTGAAGGCTCAAATCTTTCAAGCCCAAAGTACCACTGGCAACAGGATCGCAATCAGAAGCTAACATTTTCTTCTGCCTCTTCCTCATTGAAATTAGCATATGCTCAGCTATCCGCTTGCTGTTCCTTTTCTGTTTGCCACCTTTTGCAACAATGTTGCTCTTAGGTGGTGACGAAGGCAGAGAAGTTGCAACATCGACCGGGGTTCTAATCTCTGAGTCACTGCTTTCAGATATGTTCTTTGCATTTGAAGAAGCACCAGAGTCACTTTGTGAAGATTTTGATCTTACTTTTGCAGATGGGCCAGAGTGCTTCCTCCTAGACACCAGAGCACCGGCTTCAGATGGCAGTGAAAGATTATCTTCAGAAGTCCCATGTCCAGAAGATCTCATAGATGTATCACCTTCCAATTTTAAGACCTGCAACAAATCACAAAACTGGTAAGAAAGTTACAGACACATTAACAGAGGATAAAACAAAAACCTGTAGATGTACAAATAGATGTCACGAGAAAACTGGTTAAAGCATGAGACTGTAACATTATCATTGGTCACTCTCATCTTACTTTCTATTTTTTCAAAAAAAAGAGAAGAAAAGGGGAGAACAAAAAAACCAATATACCAGCCGGTAACAATTTGCACCACAGGGTTCATTATCTGCATCTGCCCAGCACAATGGAGGTTGTTTCTCGGCCTAATTAAAGGAGTAGCCAATGCAATAATTACGTTGATGGCTACGACGTTAATAAAAATCACAACATAATACAATCAACTTACAGGAAATATCAGATCTTGTGAACATCCATGTAATCTACAGTCAAAGACCTGAAAGTAAAAAAACAGTAAGAACCACACTTAGCAGAGACAACCTTACATAATATGTGTAATACTGAAAATAGGTATTTTTTTTAATGCATGAGAGACTTAAACATATTATGCGTACAAGACATCGGCGACAAAATAGATTGTCAAATGAATCCAATGCTGCCTCTAGATTCTTGTCAAAATATGAACTTATGGAGCCATCAACATTGGCATTGTTAGTGGAGCTCGCATTGTTTCCTTCCTTCATAAGATCTTCATGTCTTGCCTGTACAAGATGTTTGATTGTGGTTTATCTCTGTAAAGCCAGCAAGAAACAATTGGGAAAACAGCTGGAACAAAGTTTGCACTATGACCAGTTTTGCGTAGACAATTGGATCTTAATTAATCCTGCCTAGAACAAGCCTGGAATGCCATTCCCGCGTCAAACGCATACCTTAACTTCATCAGGTTTTTTAGAAAAACACTGAGCCAACAAATCCAGTATAACATCTGATATACCAAATTCTTTGACAACCATTCTGCCAAAACATTAAAAGAAAGAACAATCACTCTCCAAATACTGTTATCTAACTGAATTGAATAAACATTAGCAAGATTTTGCCATGGAATAAACAATCACTCTTCCAATGTTATGTCCCCATAAAATGGTTAATGGGGCCATAACAAAATGATGTATAAGCATTACTATCTACACCAAAAAAAGAGCATACTGCAAATTTGCAACCCATATCAGATAGTTTAAAGATTCTAACCGCAGAATATAATCTTCAGACTGTGAACTCTTTCTTCTCATAATTCTTCTTGTTAGAAGTTACTATATATATATATATATATATAGATATATAAATGGTAAATAGGGCCATAACAAAATGATGTATAAGCATTATTGTCTACACCAAAAAAAGAGTATACTGCAAGTTTGCAACCCATATCAGATAGTTTAAAGATACTAACCGCAAAATATAATCTTCCGACTCTGTGAACTCTTTCTTCTCATCCTCTTCCTCAATAGCATCGTCCTCGCTATCACTGCAAATCAGAGCTTCACCACCATTCTGGTCATAGTAAATTCTCCTTCGCCCAACTACTGACTGATCCTCCGTCATTCTCTGATTTCTGTAGCCAATGTTACAGAAAGCATGATTAAATGTCTACTTCAATAAACATCCAGAGACAAATGAAGAGACAAAGACAGAGGATCTATACAAAACCAAGCAATGTAATACATGGCTGAAATGAAATAAAGCCATTAGGTGATTCAGCCATTAGCTGTGAAAGCAGATTAAGTCTTGAACAAGACTAGAGTTTTTTTTTTTTTTTTTTTAAATTTGTACACAATAACAAATGAAGAACTGGGATTAACAAGCTCTGAAAAAGGCATTACAGAAGAAGGCTGCACCTCATAAAGCACAGGCAATATGTTATCACGTAATTCTGAAAACCAACAAATTGTGACAGGCTTAAATCAGTAAAACAATCCCATTAACCCATAGCTTGATGTGTCAAATTATGTATCATGGGAGCATGAAATGGACCACAGTGTACCAGCTTTATCATTTATACATCATAATAAAAAAAGATGAATTTTATCAAAATCTATTAAAAAAAGAGAAAAGGGAAAAAGACATGCTTTCAACAAAATTCTAGAATTCTTTAAGTCCAATGTACAAGCACACCTGGAAAAAAATAAAATATAATAAAATGAGAGAGAGAGAGAGAAGTTTTTCATTCTTTATTCATCTTCAATGAATAAGAAGAGAGGAAAAGATCTTTTTGCTTTTGTAGTTGGAGGGTTGGGATATTTCTTAACAATTCAAGGAATCTAACCACACCTGTCCAAGAAAATCCAAGTAGTATAAGGAGATAATCTTTTAACTTCAGGAAGTTTAATAGGACGGACAGCATTCTTCACTGCAATGCTTGATCCTAAAAGAATAGCTGAAGAAGCATAACCATCTTCTTCAGGACTATCCCCCCCATCATCTCCATTGCTGGTACCAATTCCATTTTGCATGTCGATTGCATCTTTTTGCCTCTTTGCCAACAAATCTACACTTGTATCTACACCAACAATCTTGAGATTTCTTTCTGCTGACAATTTCGCAAGATCTTTGGTAACATCAACCATTTTCTTTGTATTTTCTCCCATCCGTTTCTGGAAAAGAACAATCAAATCATTTCAAAATTTATAATTTATCACTATAAAGACTGGTCAATTTTTTTGAAGCAATCGATGGCTGCACCTTAACATAAAGAGCACGCTCAGAGGCAACTTGTTCTTTTAAAACATCGATAATTGCCTGTATTTCCTGAGCAGCTGGACTCTTTACTTCCACCGGAACAATCTGTTTAAATAACAAAGATCAAAATGTTTGAAATGATAAATCTCCACGCATTTAGGCAATAGAATGAGAAAAACACAGAATAACATTCAGATAACTATATATAACATGGACATAAGTAACAAAAAATATATAACTAAATTTTAAAATCCTTCACAGAAAATCCCTGATCCACACTAAAAACTCAAACCAGAAACTACATTTATATGCACAAATTAACAAAAGATAGACACTCAATTTTATGTAAAACAAAGCTCAGTGAGGATGGGAAACAATAAACAAAAACCAAATAAAATGAGAGACTGCTTAATAAGTTCATAGTCATACTCCATTGTCAAATGTTATTAAATTTTTTTCCAGAAAAAAAAAAAGTCCCAAAATGTGCATTAACAAGCATGTGATTTACCAAAAAGGTACACCACACGTGCTAAAAAAGGTAGATATTTGTTCAGTTCCTTCAATTTTAATGCTGATGCAACGTTACTGCCACCCCCACAACAAACAAAAAACTTTAGCACATGCATCAAAATACAAACATATACAAAGAGAGAGAGAGAGAGAGAGAGAGAGAGAGATTTATATGGACAAAAATATCATGACTATACTTACTAAACTAGTTACATGAAATATGACCACAATAATGATAAATCCAAAAGCATTAAAAAAGAGATGATCTAAATAAATAATGGAATTACTGCAAGAGCATCATTAGGATGGTCATCAGGAGGATCAGATTGGTGAGTGTCATTGGAAGGGTCATCAACAGGATCAGATCGGTGAGTGTCATTGACAGAGTCATCAGGAGGATCAGATTGGTGAGTGTCATTGGAAGGGTCATCAGGATGATCAGATCCGTGAGTGTCATTGGGAGGGTCATCAGGAGGAACAGATAGGTGAGTATCATTGGGAGGGCCATCCAGCCAGTCAGATCTGTGAGTGTCATTTGAAGGGTCATCAGGATGGTCAGATTGGTGAATGTCATTCGGAGGGTCATCAAGAGGATCAGATTGGCAAGTCTCATTAAGATCATCAATGCTGTCATTTGAGTGAGTGTCACTAGGTGGATGAATTGAAGGTTCAGACCATTGAACATCATTTGCAGGGACAATAGGAGGATCAAATTGGATAGCTGAAACAGTAGGGGAGGAGTTGGAAGCCAACATTTGCAGAGGAGAAGCTTGTAAATCAATCGTTAGAATGATCTCAAAATGAAGCTACCGATAGAGATCAGTCATGGACAAAGGCCGAATTCATTGATTGACATAAAGTATGGAAATGACTGAAGGATCTCAGCATGAGATACACAGATCTGATCTGGTGAGCTGAGAGTCTCCATTTTAGGTTAGAGAAGCCAAGATAGTAGTGGCGGATTGCACAATGAAGCGGCTGCTTGAAGATATATTGTCTTGGCCAGGGACATAAGATGTATTTTACCCTTTTTTGACTTTTATTTCATTCTCCAGTACATCTGTTCTAAATCTGACGAGGATAATAATGTTTGTAGCGAAAAGTAAGGACTAAAAGAACGACAAATAAGAGAAACAAAATAATTGAGAATCAGGAACGCTTTGAATTCAAATAATTTGAGAAGATAGGCATATATCAACATAATTTAAATACTAACCAAGTTATTATCATCTTTTATGTTTACTATTTATCTTCTGGTGATCCAAAAAGTAAAAAATATGATAGCCATCCAAGCTGGTCAAGGTCAGTCACTTGTTGAGTAAACTCAATAGATGATCACGTTTTTTTTTATAAAATAGAGTCATGATAATTGTCATCTGTATTCCATCCTACATGACAGAGATCACAGGCACAGTGAACATCACCTACGAACATAGATTGGTACTGCCCCAAGTAAATTTCTAATTTTAGTTTTGAGTACATGACAGCAATATTTCTAATAGCTTAAATTTTTAGGTCATAGAGGATTCAAACTTGTTCATTGATTCTGTTGGGTAGATTCCTTAGGCCTCCTCTCTCACAGGTTACCCTAATCACTAGTTAAAAAATCATTCAATTCTAGTTGAACACAATCAGCCATGTGATATCCTAACCTTTGCTTTCCTCTTCGCTAAACAGAATACAACTAGACCCAAAAAGTGCTACTTGGAATTGAACCTGCATCTATATCACATGCTTACTAATACAAGGAGAAAACAAACATAAACAAGCAGAAAAAAGGCAACAGTCTTAGACATTTGCAGACACAGAAAATATTTCCTTCATTACTAACTCCATGTCATAGTTATCTTTCCATGAAAGATTGCATAAAGATTGAATAAAAACATGCACATATGAAGTAGAAAGCAATGAGAAGTAAGGGAACAAAATTATGTTATACATAATTAAATAAAAAATTAAAAAGAATCTTGACTGGCTCCAATAACCCTTTTAAAGATAGTTTCTGAGTAGTGCAAATTCCATGTTGGGATAATGGCATTGTCTATGTAATAGAAGAGGAAGTATGACCTTCAAACTAAAAACAAAAGAGTTAAAAATATACATTAAGTTGGTGACCATAGAACTTGAGATACAAAACATGATGAATAAGTTGTAAGTAATTACATCAGGAGGATCAAATGTAATGGATAAAGTATTAGGTAATATCTTGGAGACAAAATATCCATAAAAAACCTTGTAATGATGTATCAGTCCGGGGGAAAAAGGGAAAAGAAGAAGGGAGGATGTCTAGATTAAAAGATGAAGGGAAGTAAAGGAAAGGAAAGGCATCCAAAACAATTATGCTCCATAAGTTGAATCTGTGTTAAAGAGGTGTTACTGAAACCTTTAAAGCTAACTTTTCTTTTATGTCTTAAAGTCAAAAGGCACAGGGACAAAAAAAAAGAACTTCAGTAAGCTATATAATAGTTAAACTATGTCACCTTCCATATTGTACACACACTCTTTTTCTTTATAGTAAATTTTATGAAACTCTTCTGTGCTTTTTAACAATTACGTATGCATCCCTACAGGTAACTGAAATTAGAACAACACCCATTGAAGTTGCATAGACCTCCCTCGTACCATAATGCCAACTGCAAATATGCTTCAGAATAGGTTTCTCTAAATGTAATAACTTTCAACGGAGGTCAGAGTAACCTAGTTTTCATTTCTCTTCATGCTAAAACCAGTAAACTTAAAGATCAGTGATCGCAATATCCCCATTCTTTTCCATTAAATATTATCCTCTATTTGTTTTTTTCCTTCAACTTAAACTAGTCGAGCAATCCAAGGACAGATGCAACTCAGACAAAAGCTGGTCTCAATCAGCTTAAGGATGGAAAATAGAAGAGAGAAATAAAAGACTATATACATTTCCAGTCTAGAGTCAAAACTTTACGTTAGAATGAAGGTCTTTGAAGATAGTGCCATATAAATTGGGAAAAGACGTCAGAATGAGAACACCTTGATGGCAATTGGCTTAGCAACCTGAAGATAGGGTTAGCAGCTTTTTCATTTTCTTTCTCTTTTCCTAGCAGGCTGCTCTGGATTTTGAGCAAATTTCGTGTTATTTAAATTGTAAAGAGAGGACTACCAACCGTAGAATATGATACTGAACAAGCATAAATATGTGAGGAAGCCCCTACATTTTGAGCTTTACTGTTAGCAAGCTAGGCAAAATTTCAAATGAACACATATACTTTCAGTGACATGGTTTAATCTTTAAACAAGTTAGATATCGTCTTTCTATTTCTCTAGCTAGTTGAAATACACAATAAATTTTAACTAGAGTGAACACACTTTTTTATGAAACAACTCTAATCAACTGTCATTCAATAAAACATTTTACTTTTTCTTCTTCCTTTGGCGCTTTAACTATGCATGTAACATTTGAGGTAGAAAAGGAAATTTATTTAGTTTTGATCATAACATCAAGCATATTCATCACTTGAGGAACTGAGACACAGAAGAGATGCAAACAATTCCTAATGAAGATAAAGTTTAATCCACATTCTAATTAAAAACCACTCTCACACTCCAAATTGTGCATTCCACAAACTGAAGTAAAGCCAAACAAAAAAAAAACGGACTCTGTCTTAATTCAGTAAAATAAAACCACAATGAGTAAGCAATAAGTTAACCAGTATGAATATCACATCAAGACCACAAATGCTTTAAATTCTGAACAATCCTCGCACATTATCATTATTTTATGAAATGATCAGAACTCAACCATCGGAACAAAACTGCAACAAGAAAATTTCTTAAAAAAAATAAAAGGACATTCCATACTGCGCATAATGCACTAGACTTTTCAATACATATTTCACGTGCACACATGTAAAAAAGATCGCAGAACATAACATCAGAGTTAAATGCAGGATAATAAGTTAAACAGAATGAAGGCATTACGGAAGGATGTCCATTGAGAGAATCGGATCCTGACGCTGAAGAGGAAGTGGATGCCTTGGACGCCGACATTGCCGGTGGCGAAGTTTGTTCAGAGACGTGGAACGCGATCCAGCAATGGAGCTACGAATAAAGATCCGACTCATACAGAGCGAAGGACCAATGCGACCGAAAATTTGGATTCGGTGGGTGGAGATTTAAAACCCTAGGACATAATGAAATTTCAAGGAGAAGAGAAGGCCTGTTGGGGACCTTTCAGAGCCAATAAAGAAACAATTCTTGTGCTCTTTTTCGCTTTTCTTCGGTCTTTTACTATTAATATTGCTACTATTGTATTCCAAGCGGCCGTTCTGAATCTGATGATGAGCATTTAACTCGTTCTAGTTCTTTTTAAAACAAAAATTAATAATTAACGTTTCGAACTGAAATCGGATGAGGTTGGGGAGCGAGTCCAAACCTAAAAAAGGAGTGCTATTGCCAGGGAAAGTATTACCCCGCCAAGCAATTCTTTTTTTGGGAAATACAAGATTACCCTTTTGAAAAGTCGCCACGCAATTCGTAACATAATTACTTAATTAGTTAATTAGTAGGAGCATGTAAAGCGGCTACATTTTTTATGTTTTGACAATGGTTACATGTGGCTACATTTTTCTTACTGAAATTGGTACGTACCTTGACTGTTCTGGCGCGTATGGTTTGCTTTTAAAAATGTAGTTTTACATTTTTTTTAATATATTTTTTCAATTTTTAATATAATACTTGTCCCACGACTATATTTCAAAAATCATTTTGACATGTTATTCATAAAAATCATAAATTAAAAACTACTATTGATTCACATGGATAGTCAAAAATTATCCTATATAATGTACTTTTTCATAAAAAAAATTTAGATAGGTATAAACTTTATTGACATTGTAAACTTAAATATATATTTTCATTACCATGTATATACATAATTATTCTCGTCATCCATCCCACAAATAAATTAGCAAAATTTTAGATGATTAATGAACTTCAACATTAAATGGCTTTTTATTTTGTCAGTCTATTATTTATTACTCTGTTTAAAACAAACAGTGTACTACATTTGCCAGAACTAAACAATTATTTTAGTTTGTAAATCTAGTACTTTTTTTTTGTAATTCATAGTATGCGTTATTTTTACTTCTCTTTTTTTTTTATCAAATAATAAAATCATCACAATACACTAAATTTTAGGTATATCGTTTGTTATTTTTACTTTTTGTTGTATATGTGTATGTGGGCATATATATTCTATGCACTTATTGCCTTCGTTTTAAGTTTTCAAAATCATCAATTCAAAACTATTACTCCCTTATTTAAAAAAAAAATTGTTTACTTTCAAATTTCTTATTGTTCAAAAAAATTAGTTAATTTAAAGTAATTTTTTAAAAATATTATTATTAATAATAATTTTCTATACTCATAATTAAAAAATATAAATATAAATATAAAATTATACATTTAGTTCGTGCATTAAATGTGTTGTACCTAATAACTAATAACAAATTGTATCTAAACCAATTTTTATTTTTGTTTTTTTGGATTGAGAGAGTATTATTTTGTAGTAATCAATAATTTTCTCATAATATTTTATTAGTTGAAATTAATATAGTGTATGATGATATTTATAGAAATGTGTAACTGATAATAACATAAAATTCAACTATCATCATTCTAATATCTAACAGTGTCACATTAACTACCACTATTTTAGCTAATAAAGAAATGTGTAACTGATAATAACATAGAATTCAACTATCAGCAATCTCTATTAGTGTCATATTAATTACCACTATTTTAGCTAATAAACCAAGTATTACTCAACTTAACTTAAATTGATTTCACCAAAAAAAGTCCCATACGAAGATAAGTTTTCACATCAATAAAATGTCGAACGAATGACAAAGCTAACCAAAACTATCCATTTTGGAATTTGTAAAGGGTAACATCGTCATTCTAAGTGAGAAATTGCTTCGGCATTATGTCCAGCGACGAGACGAAAGGCTGTGGACCTGGTTGCTGGCTTTCTATCGTTTATTTCAATCGAGGCTCGCGCTCCTGGGTCAGGAAGGATTGAATTTGGTGGGAAAATTGGGTGCTTGGTTAAGATTTTGAATTATTCCCAGGCGTGTCGTTTTCTCTGTTGTGGTCAAGTGGGGGTCTACTGCAATTGGGCTTCATTTGTTTTCTGTTCTGTCTCCGGCCTAACCCACCACAAGCACCACAGTCAATGTATAAATTACAGTATTGTTTTGGTGGGCACAGCATAAGCTACGTGGCTATATTTTATGACCTCAGATTCAATTCGTGTCGCGGGCTCATTTGGTAGGAACTTTTGGGCCAATGATTTAAAAGTTGCAGAGCCTTATCCAATGCCCAGGTCTCATCGCCAAAAAATACCCCCGATATCGAGAACATACGCGAAATCGAAGTGGACACGGGGGGAACATGAAGGCGGGCGGAGGAGTTGTGTTCGGCGGTCCAAGCGTCGCCGCTTATTATCCTGCACTTTTTGGCCGCTGCAAGCCCACATTTCGGTGTTACACCTCTTCATCTTCCGGTAAATCCGATTCCATTTTCACCCGCTTGCTCTAATGTAAAGCAGTAAAAGCTCAGTGAATTCAGTGTTTAATTGGAAAAAAGTTTCGATTTTTGGCTGCAGACCATGTCTCGTTTATCAAAGAAGTGGCAGCAACTCAACCTCCAGAGCATTTGAATAATCTGCTGAGAATGCTTAAGGTGAGAGGTAAGGTAATATTATTCATTCAACTCTTTCTTCTCTATCTGTTGGACCTAACATTTGTGGGATTGATGTTTTTTTTTGTCACGCTCTTGATGTTCTGAATACTACGTAGGAAGAGTTGCAATTAAGGAGCATTAGGTTCAATGGTTACACATTGACCATTCACTAGAGATAATAAAATAATAACGCACAATTAATCGATATTCTCCTAGTTGGAAGCAAAAGTTCACGCTGCAGAATGATTACCATTGAGTTGGTTATCTTTCTTGTACTTGTATAGATGCCTCATTTTCTGCCCTCTCAGTCTTGCATTTCCGCGTTCTCGGTGTTTTGGGCCTTTTGGATGCCCTTTCGTATCTGGGTAGAATTTGAGGTCCACTTTTGTTAGTCATCTTTTAAGCAAGTGAATTGTTATACTTTATGTGGGTATTATGACAAGATTTTTTGTGCATTTTCCTTGACCTTTGATAATTTAAGTGAAGTTATGGATATTTGTGATTAAGAACTTTCAGGCATGATATGTTGGCAGGTGAATCAATAATGTCTCCTGGGGCCAAGCAAGGGTTGATTCCTCTTGCTATTCCTTTGTCTGAAAATACCTCAGGTGCGAATAGGGATTGTGTTTTTGAGGAACAGTTCAATCTGCGGTCTTGTAACTTAAAAATTTATTTTCTTGTTTATAGGTTCTATAGTTTCTTTGCTGCGATGGCCCACTGCTCCTAATGGGTAGAGTAGTGCAAATCTTTGCTGAGCAATTCTTCTGCTACTTTTGTTGTCATTGATCTGAAGTTCTAACATATACAGGATGGAGATGCCCATTGTTGAGGTAGGAAAGCATGGGGTATGGCTTTTAGCCAAGAATGTAAGTCTAAGATGTGGTATACTCTGATGTGGGTACATTTACCGTGTTGCAGTTTAGCTTTAGGTGCACAAGAGTTTATATCTTATTTCCTCTCTGTTTCTTTTGCTACATGGTCCAACTACAGGTGGATCAATACATTCACAGACTCTTGGTGGAAGAAGACACTAAAAGTTCCAAGGATAATAATGATGAACTGTTTCATGCCTCGGCTGGGGCTGGAGAGAAGCTCTACAGGAAGGGTGACTTTGCCGCATCTGGACTTTCAAGTTTAGACATCTATATATTGAAGAAGGTATGTAGGACACAAATTGTGATTGAATGTTGGCAGACTTCAACAAGGTCATAATGGAAAATTTCTTTTCCAGGTTGGGTTGTTTCCAGATGTATTAGAACGCAAAATTAAGCATCATTTCAAGAAGGGGGACCATGTAAGAAAAATTTGAGTTATTTTAGCAGAGAAGTTCGCGCTTCTTGACATGCTTGGTGACGTATATATGATGGTGGAAGGTTTCAGCTTTGGTGACTGGAGAATTCTATACCAAGAAGGAGCATTTTCCAGGATTTGGACGGCCCTTTGTTTTTAATGCTGAAGTGTTACTGAAGTCCGTATATTCCTAACATATTTTACTTGTTTCAGTGCATTATTCAGATTAGGAAATGACTTCCCTCTATATGTAATGTAGGGTTGGACAAAATGTGGAAGCTAAAGATTGTGCGAGGGTGGCTTTAAAATCCCCATGGTGGACTCTGGGCTGCAAGTATCATGTACGTAATAGCTTTGTCTTAACTTTTCTCTCTGAATGTACTATGGTGCTGATTATTCTTGACTTGTTTGTCTGTTTTATGCTATTCAGGAAGTTGCCAGTATTGCTCAATGGGATGATGAACAAATTGAGTTCATAAAAGAGAAGGTCTCAGAGGAAGGGCGGAGAGAAGATCTAAAGAAGGGAAAGGAACCTGCCCAGGTGAAAATGGAAAAGTGGTTCTCTCTCTGGTTTCATCTCCTTTTGTCAACGTATGCTCACATATCTTTACCTGCCATTTTTTGCAGGTTGCTCTAGATGAAGCTGCTTTCTTGTTGGATTTGGCTTCACTAGAAGGCACCTGGGATGACAATGTGGGGCGCATTGCTGCATGTTACAAGGAAGCTGGGCTTCTTGACATTACCAAATTTGTGCTATACAGAGATTGACATGTTGGAATTAATTTTGGGCATGCCTTCTGCTTCTCTGTACATTCCAATTTTGTGAGCAGCTTTGAAATTCGATTCTGAATTTATTACATACGAAGACGATAGTTTGAATCACAGCGTAATGAAATTGTTACCACCACCTCCATTTTCAGTTAGAATTTTTTATGCCATTGATTTTGAAGATCCCAATCCTGGTTTTTCCTGTATCTCCTGGAAGTGCGCGTACCGGTAGTCTAGACTGAGATCGAGCTGAGTGACGGAAGAGAAATTTGGCTGCTGCTCTGTTGCCCACTTTATGTCCGATGAATTCCAAATTTACGCTTGGATGTCTCGACTCTTGTAGAGTTCAACTCGCTTAATAACAAAGCATTTTAGTGTGCTTTTTGAATCGGAAGAGTTCCAAATGATTGTATTGTGCTGTTGATAGTGTACAGAACCTCAAATTCAGATCACAATGTGTTCATTTTTCACTCATATACATCAAACTCGTGTGACAGTCAGACACCCACATCTCCCTCGATCTCTCATAGACATCCAAGATGAAGAAAGAAATGCGGTACTACTAACTTTCATCCTAACCCAAATTTGAAAACAAAACACATTTTCACCCTTACCAAATCCATTCGCTAAATTTATGCAAGTTCAATTCACGGTATATCGGCTTATGAAGAGGTAATGTCCTAGCAACTGCCTTTCTTTCTTCTGCGCAGTAGCTTCTTTAGCAGTCCTCCGCTTCCCTTCTTCTTACTGGGAACAATAGCCATGGAACCAATTACATCTTCATCTTTTGGTTGATTAACTCCATTCGGACATGTAAAGTTCTCCAGGTACTCTGTCCTGTTAGGTGCAACAGCAGAGTAGCCATTACCATCCAAAATAATTACCTCAGCTTTGGGAGAGTTGAGATCCTTAATCTCAGTCTTATCTTCAGCCAGCATTTTATCCAGGAGGGATGTCCGCTGGCGAGTGTTCTTCTCAGGAGTTTTCAATGTGGCAACAGGATTTTGAGCAGGGCTAGGGCTAGAGATGACCCTATCAAAAAGTGCTGCATCCCTAGGCGAAGCCAATGCCTTTAACTGCTTACCCAAGTTTAAGATAGTTTCTTGGCACTCAGCCAACTTTTCTGAAGCTGCTACAATCTCCCAATCCTACAACATTACAAGTTCATTGATCTGTGTCAGTTTTCAGCATATCACTAGGTCTCAAATAGCATAGTCAGCGAAGGCTGAGATGTACCATCTCTTACTAGGGGAAGATTCTACATAAGGCTCAAGGAAATAAATCAAATGTTTTGCCTATCGTTTACAGTCGGAATAGCAATCTCATCTAGGAAACTAATCCCCAGAAAAAACATAATAGCTTTAGATTAGTAGCAATATTTTCAATGTCATTGCTGCAAAAGAGAGCCTCTTACAATAAACAGGACTCCTACAAACTTTTAAACATGACTATCGAAGAAGCAAGGAACTTACAGTTCTGAGTTCTCTTTTGTTGTCAGCTATATCATCTGGAGTTCCCTTTTCATTCATGCTGCAAATTGCACATTTCTCAACAGTGAGAGCCCACACAAGTAAGAATGTTCTTGGTGCAAAATGAATAAGACGTACCTTTGTAGTGGAAGCAGCATGTCATGACATGTACCCTCCAATTGTTGACAAAAATGTTCATTGTTCTCGGATTCACTTCCCACATACACTAGCTTCTCACAAGCTTCCTTCAATTCATTCTTGGCCTCTATGAGCTGTGTCTCAAGATCTTCATTTATCCTCTTATGTACTTCATTTGGATGTAGTGTTTTCTCCTTCATATGGTTGAGAGTTACTACCTCCATTTGCAAACCGTCAATCATTTTGTGTGGTTCCCTATGTTGAATATTGAGGGATTCATTCTTCAGCAACTCTGATTGACTTCTCTCTTCCATATCATTCTTTGCAGATTTGTTGCTTGGCAATACTTCTTTCACTATTGGCCTAACTTCTAGTAATTCAAAATTACAGTTTTGGCCATTTGACAGAGAGAGAGGTGGCAAGGGTAAGAGCTCTTCCCTTTGGAAGGTCTTGTTTGATTCTGAGATGGGATAAATTGTTCCACTCTCGACCTCGCTTTCACTTCTTGATTCATCCCAGTCCAAAAAGCTTCTGATTGCATCCCTCATGCTTGAAACATCTTGAAGTGAAAAGCAGTGGTTCATGATCCATTCCAAAGTACATGCTAGTTGTTCAGTAAAACTTTCAATATCCGACTTGCCATTTAACAGATCATTGCAAGTTTGAACAAACTGCTTTAAACTGCAGGATAACTCAGATGCCTTCCATTGAAACACGCGTCCAATATATCCTGTAGGTGAATTTTTATACTGTAGCAACCTATCATCTTTTCGGGTTAACATTTCTGCGTTACAATCATCCGGCCGTGGAATACTTATCCCTTCAATGAGTTCAACAATCTTATGCATTGACTTGCTCATGTTAGACTGCAGTTTAGGGCTGCTCTTTTTTGCTGTATAGATATTACTGCCAGTTTCTTTGTCAGATAGATCCTCCTTTAGGGATTTAAGAGGAGATACCTGAGATATATTCTTTTGGGCAGCATCAGCATCGTCTGTGCTTTCCCTGCTATCAGCATTTTGAGAATCTGGACAACCAACTGGTACCAAAGCAGCTTTGATCTCATCGAGTACTTCAACAGGGTTAAGCTGTAACACTTGGCTTTGATCCAAAACCATTTTAAGTATGCCTTCAAAACGACTAGGAACCTGACTGGTTAGTACCTTTTTTGGCTGTTTTGGGTGGTTATCGACAGATAGGTTGTACAGATTACGTGATGGAATTTTTGCTGCCCCAGCTATTTCCGGCACATATTCACTAGATTGTGTTCTCAAGGGACAATGGATTACCTCAGTTTCTGCGGCATGATTACTGCTTCCAAACCGATTGTCTGAAGATACCACAGCTAACTTTTCCATCTCAACAAAATCATCCATCAGACTCATGTCTGAAGCTCCACCAGTTCTGCTAAATGGTGTGTGCACCAGTTTTCCATTTTCAAAATGCTCCAGCTCAGATATCAAAGCTGAAGCCCAAGACTCAGCGCAGCTGGCTCTGTCATCAATACCCATGTCAGATATGGATGCTGGAGACATTTCATTTATGGGACGTATATTCTTAACTGGTTCGGCTGTTACATGACCTCCAAGCTGTCCTGGCTGTGATAAGCTGGAAGCTGCTTGTGCTTGCGTGGCTGCAGAAGACTGAATTTCATTCATTCTCTTGTTAAGAGCTTCTTTGAGACTTCTATTCTCCTCTTCTAAAAGACATAATTGCTCGGTCAAGAAATTGATCTTTCTTGTAGGGGTATCAGGAGAAATATCTTCAGAAAAATCCATTGAACCAATAGGGGACGGATTGGACTTTCTTCTTCTTGTTTCAGGTTGATTCCTTCCCAACATGTCCACTTCATTCTTCATTTTTGCCAAGGCAGCAGGGCCTGGCAACCTCTTACGAACAAGGACACGTAACCTCTGGCATTCTGATTCCAGCTTAGCAATTTTCTTCACACTTTCCAGATGTTGCTTGTGTGCAACATCAGCAGTTCGACGATTAAACTCTCTCTCTTCATTTCGAATCTCAAGCTCCTTTTCAAGCACACGGACCTCATATTTCAGAGAAGCATTCTCCTTTTCAGTAGCTTCTAGTCTAGTGATCAGAGAACTAAGGTCTGCCTCAGTCTGTGCCCTATGGTTGTTTAATTCTTCGATCACCTTTTCCTTTGCCAACAGTGCCTTACTGAGTTGAGCATTTTCACCATCCAAAGTAGAAATTCTTCTCCAGGCCTCAGCTAACTTCAGATCCAAGGAAATCATTGTATTCTCACATTCTTTTGATGTCTTAATTACAGCATTATGAATTCTTTTCTCCTGCTCTTCTCGAACAAAACGTAACTGCTGCATACATTCCTTTAAGGCTGCATCCAGATGAACTAATCTTTCTTCAGAAACTATTTGTTGCTGCAAAGCTTTGTCAAGTTCTTGCTTTAAAGATAATGCTTCTGCCTCTGTCTTCTCCCAACCTATACAACCTTTTATCAGCACGATATAGAACTTTCCCTAACAGAGTTTATCTTTATATGACTGGAGAATTAAATTCAAATTGCAATTATAAGTAAATCTAGAATCACCTGCAATGGCTTCCTGCACAATTTTTGCTTGTTTCCTTGCAAAATCATCTTTATGGGTACACTCAGAGAGGGCAGACGAAAGCTTTTCAGTCAAAAAATTCAGATCTCTTTCTACTTGTGCTTTATAATCTACGAGTGTCTGCATATGTGCAAAAATATGATGAGCAATACATTCAATCATATTAAAGTTTTTGAAAGAATAGCTATCCCACAATTTGCCTACATTCTCCTCTAGGAGGAGCAAGGGATTAATAAAAGTTCGATTTCTAGTTGACTACAATTGGCTTTGATTTTTAGTTAAGATGCTTCTGGTCAAAAACTGGTTCGGAGAGGAAATAACTTAAATAATCAAACTAACGTCACTGAAGCAATTCAGGCCAAATGCAATTTACAATAACCTGTCTCATTGTCAATATGCATATGCTTTGCGTCCAATTAATGTCATTGAAGGAACAGTAATAAGGAAGTATATAATCTTTCCGTTTTAGGCAGGAATTGTTTCATTTGAATGATGGACAATAACAAACAGATAAGCGATAGCAGAAGTCCAGAGACAGCAAACCTCATTTTCATTATTAGTGGAAGACAGGTTACTCTTATCGTCTGAAATTATTGTCTTCTCTGTAGACTTTTTCTTCCACGGCCATGACTTATGATCCATAGTCTTTGACAAAAATTTCTGCAATGCCTAGGCAACTCTCTGCAAAATGAAGCCCGTGGTTCCTTCTGTCATAGTTTCTACTCGCTATAATCTGCACAAGCCGTAAAACATTTAACAAGGCAAATCACTTCTAGTAACCTTATAAGATAACTCACTCCCTCAGGTAGAATTCCATAGGAAGGAAATTACAGGAGATCATCAGTTTGTTATGCGAGAAATTATTTTCCAACATTATATATGTCTCCGGGGCATGCATATAAGGTAAATGGTTATGCAAAATCTCGAAGAAAATCCATGGCACATTGCATAAATCATGACTGAATGTAGAAGAGCGACCAATCAAGCATTCAGCACATCACAGCATCAACCCAAAAAGAAACGACAAAATGATGTACTGCGGCAACAAGAATTAATCATCAAACAAAAACCAATCACGTCACAGAAATAATGCTGCAAGCATCCAAGAAGATATAAACTAAAATAAAAAAAGAGAAAGGCACAATCTTGAGAAGACCACATAAACTGGTAAAGCAGCACTACTATAAAGTATAAACACTGGAAATTAAAAACAAGAATGTGGGAGTCTTTACGTTCCAAAGCAAAAACGACCAAATGGGTGAGGTTGCAAAAGTAACGATCTTACCTAAAAATGTCGGGACTTGGAACAGAAGATCATCCCTGAAGATTTCGCGGAAGTGCAGAGATAAAGGAGTAGTTGAGACTTCTTTGAAGAGAACAAAAATAATGGAGATGTCGAGACAGTGAATGCAACTCTAGACAATAGAGAGAAGAACGGGCACTGTGTGTGTGTGTGTGTGTGTGTGAGAGAGGCGTTCAAGACTCATTGTGGGTTTTTAAGTGTTTTGATACTGAGAGTCTGAGAGAGTGATGGAGACAGCTCTTTTTGGGTTTGGATTCGGGTCGGGAGCGGAGGTGGAAACGATGATAAAGGTCTCCTCCGCGGGTTGCCATGTCCGTGTCAAGTTGACATGATTCCTGTGTCTGTCACCCACTGTCCTAATCAACTACCTAACCTAAAAAAAAAAACAATTACATTAATCTCTCATTTCATAAAATTTCCAAATGAATTTTATTATTTAAAAAATTATAAATATTCCCTTTAATTTGATTCTGTATGTTTACTAAAATTACAAAACACAATCTAATAGTTTAAAAAATTATGTGCGTAGAGAAAGTTACCTATTAGCTTTTTCAATATTTCTTCGTCATAAAAAAAAATGTAAAATAATCCTTACATATAATTAAGTAAAAATTTATTTATTTTTTGTATATTTAAATTTGAGCTTGAATGTTAATAAAAATCGATAAACATGAAAAATAGCAATAAAAGGTGTTATTTAAGAAAAAAGTTTATAATTTCAATTAAATTTTAAATTATAACACCGAATAATATTTACAATTAAAATGTTTTTAACATTGTTTTCTTTTTTATTAATATTTTTAGTGCAATAAGTAATGAGTATTTTAGTACTTTCTTTTCGTTAATGGAGGTGTTCATAATTTTTTAAAATAATAAGATTTATTTTGTAATTTTACCAAATACCAAGGCATGTGATGTATTTAGCCGGAAAGTTTATATATGTATATAATATTATGAGTAATTCACAAATTAAAATTTTGGTTTGCTGCCCCGCGAGTAAATGCTTTGTCGGGTGAATACAGATAGTATAATATATTTTAGATATTTTCTGTCTCATGACAAACAATACCCATATTACTGGTTGATAAGTTTTTGGTAGGCGATATTATTCTCATCCCCGGTTGCAAATATGCGTGTAAAGTTCGGCATCATCTACTGTTTACACAATTTGTAAAAAGCACCGCTCCTCGGATAAACATTAAACATAAACAAAATGTCAAAAACGCAGCTATTGTGACCTTTTTCCTCTCTCGTTTTGGTTAATGTTGTTTCTTCCTTTCCCAGGATGAAGGGTATTAAAAGGGCATTCATATCACCGCACATGCGATGGGATCCATCTACCAATGTCAAACATAACCTTTTTCATTATGGTTAGTCAATGAGTTTAATAAACTGGTACTTGGATGACCAAGATTGGCAGCTTTAAAGTTACAAGTCACCGAGTCAAAATGAGAATTTACAAATTGGATCCCTTATTTTGAAATGCCAATATGATATCGAGGCCGTACAATTGCTTCAAATTGGACCCCTTCAATGGGCTTTCAAATTAGACAGATTTTCGATAAAATTTTTATTTTTGTTTATTAAGGTCATTTTTCAATTTATTTGGGTTTTTATAAATTTTATTGTGGTCGTTTATTTTTTGTGATTTTGATAAAAAAAAATCATAAAAATTAATTAATTTTTTTGGTTATGTATTTTTACAATTACAATGCTATATAACTTATTTTCAGCTAAAAAAAAACTTTAGATCCCATTAAGGGTGCAGCCATCAATTGTCTATATTTGGTTGTCTTTTCGACGGGTGCTTACTGCCTAAATCCCTCGTTAGCGTGTGTATGTTCGCTAGTTGTGCTGCAGGAATCTCTTTTTTTTTCATACTTACTTTTTCTAAATTCCTATTGGAATGATGGCTCCGATGATGATTTTCGGCCTCCCTGTGGCCCCTTTTTGTTCGTGCTTCTTCCCGAGTTCACGGACAAATTTTCAGGCATGCTTGCATTCCACTCTTCTGCATTTTAAAAGCGCAATTTTGAATCCATATTATTATATATATATATATAAATTACGTACATCACACAGGCCTTAATTATATCACAATGAATTTGATAAGAATTTTTTAATGAGAAAAAATATTTTGAAATAAAAATAAAAAACATATTAGAGAAAAAAAAATTTAATTGGATGAGGAGAATTAAAATCTAAATTTTGAAATAAAAACATATTTTGATAATTTATTTATTTTGTGCAAAAAAAAAAAACATTTTTTTCAAGTACGACGGACTCCAAACATTGCCTAGGTGGAAAACACACCGCATATAGAAATGAGATGAGACGACATTGCAACCATTACCAACAAACGATTGGTCTAATTTCAACTCCAACGTGGATCCATCACCAACAACCTTCTTCAATGCTTCCAAGTTAAACTTAAAGTCCTGGGCTAACCATTTGGTACAGCCCATTGGCACACACGGGGTGTCTTAAGGCGCTCCCTGGGCCAGAGGAGTGGGTCGAACCTCCATTATTTGGTCCGAGGAATATCTGCGGATCATCTGGGCCTCCACTAATGTTGCACAAAATATTTAGGGAGTTGATTTTGTTTAAACTTTTCCACTCGAGCAAGACGTGCCCATACTGGAAATATAGGTACTAAACGGATATATCATAATAATTGTAAGGCACCAATTAAGAAAACCACGATAATAAATATAGTGAAAAATATTTTTCATATTACTCTATTCGTTTTTTTTTTTAAATTTACTTTTAATTTTTTTTATCCAAAAAAATTCACTTTCAAATCAAATTTATAAAATACTATTACTACTAATAAATGTGTATACTCACAATTAAAAAATAAATATGAAAATATAAAATTATATATTTAATTTATACATTAAGTATGTTGTATATAATAATTAATAAAAAATTATACTTAAACAAAAGTGGACTATTTTCTTAAAAGGAAGGGAGAAACAGAATTATTGAACAATAGTTACTTAGTCACTTAAATAATGTTCCATATAATTTTTTATGTTTATTTACATTTTAATGTTAGGTTATAAGATAATACTTTATTAGTCTTGGGTGAAAATTTACTTTCAAATTTTTTATCTATCCCAAAAGAAAATTTACTTTCAAATTTTTTATCTGTCCCAAAAGAAAATCATTTTGAAACAAATTTTTATATTACTTTCAAAATTTGTAGGGATAAAAGAAAAGATAAATTTATGCAAATATATTACTCACTCCGTTTAAAAAAATATATAGACTTTTGATTTGGTATAACTATTTTTAAATAAGAAGGTACACCACACTATATACAATTAAATATAATTTTACATTTTTTTTATTATTTTATAATAATTTTATCTCAAAAGTGAATATTTTCAGGACAAATAAAAATTTTCAAATTATTATTATTATTTTTTTGAACGAGGGAATATATTTTATACTTAGAAAAGGTTATAGCCACTAAATAAATGGTTTCATTTAAAAAGGGGTGTGTATTTTTAGGTGGAGGGAGTAAATTTAAAGTCGCTCCATGTGTCGAGCGACTTAAAGATGTCATATCTAAAAGCGGAGGGTGCGCGCGAAATCGTTGGGAAGCCGGCGCGAAATCCAGATTCCGGGCTAGCAAAGTTCAGGGTTTAACATGATCCGGACAGTCCCCCACTCGTCCACTGCTCCGATTTTCAATTGTGTGCTTCACGCTCAAACCTTAGAACTCCTATTTGGATATTTACTGAAAACTGCTCCATCTCCCGCCTCTAAATTCTTCGATTCAAGGAAAGAAAAAACATGGTTAAAACCAAGCACCAAAAATCCAAACCAAAACCAACCGCAAAATCATCTCAAGTAAGTCTTCCAAGATTTTGTAAGAGGTCAATAATTTCATTGTAGTTTGTTGAATATTATTTGGGACCGCAATGGTCTTTAGTTTTCGGAACCCCTGACGATTATTTTTTTTCCCCTTAATTTTTTTTTGAGGGAACAGATAAAAAAGCACGGAAAGCAAACTGATATTTCTGAATTTAGGAAGCAGCTTGATGGGTTGGGCTTAAAGATAATTGAAGTGACTGCTGATGGTAATTGTTTCTTCAGGTTTGTGAAATTTCACAGCAATATAGCATTGTTACATATTAACATTCGGAAATTGGTACTCTGAAAATGAGAAAAGGAGTAGGAATATAATTTTAACGTGGTAATTATCACTTGCGCAGAGCATTAGCGGATCAATTGGAGGGCAATGAGGAACAGCATGAGAAGTATCGGAATATGGTTGTCCAGTATATAATGGTATGGCGTATATTCCCGTGACAAACTTTGAAACTTCATTAACAGTCATTGTTTACGCGGAATTGTTTGCTGAAATCAGTAATTGATATGAAATTGGAGAATGAGTATGGGCTTCATAGTAAATGGTCTTCTTATTAAGAATTTGCTGAGGGCCAAATAAATTTTGATGGGCTCTGCTTAAACCACTGTTTCTAGGCTGCATAATATTTGCTTGTTATTTCAGTAAACAGAATTTATGTTGTTCTTATGTGTTGACTGGATTCTACTTTGACTATGATTGTTTTGTTATCATGCTAAATTTCCTTTTCTCGAGTATATGTTAAGTGCCTGATTGCGGAAGCTGTATTTGACAGAAAAATAGAGAAATGTTTGAACCTTTTATTGAGGATGAAGTACCGTTTGATGAATATTGTCAGTCCATGGAGAAGGATGGAACTTGGGCTGGACATATGGAATTGCAAGCTGCTTCCCTTGTTACTCATAGTAATATATGCATTCACCGGGTAAACTTTATTCTTCTTTTTCAGCTAATTAAACATTCTTTATGCACACTGCTAGATACTTACACTTGAATTTGCAGTTGGAAAGATACCTTATGGTACATAGTTGAAGATTCTTTAGCTCTTAAAACAATATTATTAGATGTATAAGTTACCTTCATTTCTTCTGCAGCATGTTTATCCTCGTTGGTACATACGGAATTTTGACAATCGTGAAGCAAGGATGGTCCATCTGTAAGTACGTTCATGATTTTCAAATGTTCCCTCTACCCACTTTCTAAGACTATTTTTGTCCACTGAGAAAGATGTTTTTGTAGATTATAGGTTAGGAGTCAAAGTAAGTGCCTGCAGATTGTGTCTCAGGTTGGGAATGTTTTTTACATGGGAATAAAATTTGTGAAACAATGATTTGTAAGTTAAGGTCGAGGTGTTTGGTTGTGGTTTGTAATTATTTATGTACCATTGCGGGGTTTAGTGGTTATTCTGGTAAGTTTCCTACTACTTACAAGAGAAACCCTTTTTGAGGTTGCAACGATGTATTTTCCTTTCCTTCCTGCTTGAGAAACTTTTGTGAAAAATGATATTATCTCCAAAAACTAGATTTGGTATTTTACTTGGCAATTTTTGGTTAAAAGTTTAACACCTGCCAGTGCAACAAAATTGCATAGTTTTTTATTGGAGCTGCCCTCCATGTTGATATTCAGTCTCCATTCCATTATTGAACAAGAAGTTAATGCCATTAATTAGACTAATCTAATGCTTAGCAATTGAATTGTGTTTGATTCAAATTCTGTCCAGTATAAACAGGCTTGCCACTTTCTCTGTGTTTCTGGTGGTATTTTTTTCTTGTGCCAACTTTGAAACTTGAAGACTGAGAAAATACGGTAGCTAATGTTTTTGCTTTTCAGCATTCTGATAGGCATATATACTCTCACGCTTCTTATGAGAATGACAGAGAACATAGTATATCTCATCATGTCTTTTGGGTGATATCTGCTGTTCTGCACCTTAATTTGTTTATTCATTTGCAGTTCTTATCATGATGGTGAGCATTACAATAGCGTGCGCTTGAAGGACGATACTTGTGATGGACCATCAAGGCCAATTTTTATCAAGGTTTCCATCATTGTTTCATTTATTTCATTTCTTTTCTTGGGTTTAATATATTATCCCACCATTGTTTCTTGTGACACATATTCCTTTTTTCTTTAATTCCTCCTTTTTATTTTCCTTTTTTCGGCATCTCGTTGACTAGAAGTCTGATAACCTCTAGTATATGAAAGGCTGATGCTGATCTTTCAGCAACATCTCATCAAGCAAAAACTGCGACCAATAAATCTAAAGCGGAAGCTGCGGGGAATACCATTGAACCTGGATGCCTAAAAATAGTCATGGAAGGAACTGGATGTTTGAATGTTGAAAGAGCTAAACAGGTCATAGTTTTGAACTAGTTCTAATTTGTAACTGCCCACTTCTTAAGCATGCGATGGCACTCTCATGTTGCATTTGTTGTTACATCATTTAGTTCATGGAGTTTCCTGGGATACCTTGTCTTCTTTCTAACATCAACTATATTCCAGGTTATTGAAGAAGTACGTGGTGATGTTGATGCTGCAATTGAATATCTTATTGCAGAACAAGGATCTGAAGAAAATTTTGTTGCAAATAATGAGGTTTCTAGTTCAGAAAACATTGCTGATGGTAATTCAAATTATGATACTCAATGTTGATGATATTTTGTATCCCGTCAGAAACTTTTGCATATCACGGTTCCTTAATGGTTTTTTTTTTTTTTTTTGGGTGTATGGAAGTGCCTTTTTATAGTTTTTGTGATCTGAAGGATATTATCATCTTGTAGAATCTGCCAATATTATGCCAACTGACTTCTGTTTATAGCATATTGAAAAGGATTGTTCAAAACAACTTTGGTATTCCCCAATGTTCTTTTAGTGTCTTTTCATGAGTTTTTTGGGTAATGGGTGTCAGTTTGGATTCTCTTTAGGTTTCTATTTTAATTTAGTCATCCAAATGTGTCTTCTGGTTTCTTTTCATCCTTGAGAGCATATTTAATTTGTAATCAGCGGCAATCTAGTTTTATTGTTGTAAGTCTTGAAATGTTCTTCTTTGTGGGAACTTTCTTTAACATACTCCCTCTTCAGTCTTCACAACATACAGAAACAGTAAGCAAAAAGGATCAAGAAACTTCTTAATTAACCAGATCTCGCTTTTTCTCTTTTTAGTATATATATTGACATCATTTGGCCAAGGACCTTCTGTGCTGCATTCTAAATCTCAGGTGTGCAGGTGAGCATCACAAGGAAGAAGACAAGCAGCAAAAGACAAAAACTGAAAACAAGACAGAAAATACACAAAGAAGTCACACTGAAAAGAGTTTACCTTCTGATGACAAGGTTCCTATTACTTTTTAATTAGCAAAATCAGTATTTCTTTAGCCTTCCCCTTCTTTCTTTTTTATTTCAATGAGCATTTTTTGTTTCCATCTATTTGTTGTAGAAAATTCCAAGAAACAAGCTATGCCCTTGCGGTTCGAGAAAGAAATACAAGTCTTGTTGTGTATCAGTTGCTGGGAAATCTTCTGCTAGATTTACAGCGTATGCTCCTTAAATACTGCTTCGGTAGTTTTTTTTTTTTTTAAATTTTATTTTAAATTAATAAATTTCTTTAACCGTGAATATGTCAAAAGCTGAGAATGATAATGTTTTTGGTTATATAAAGATGAAATTTGCCTCCAGGGGTAATGAAATATGATCTTCTGTTTTGTTAGTTGGACTAAATGCATTATTTTGGTTGGTGCCAGACTAGGTGCACGCTGAACCTCATATTTTGAACCTTCAGAAAGAGATTCAGCTTTCAAGCATAGCAATTACAGCATGATTCAAGCTAAATGAATTAGTAATTGACTTTGAGATTTGTGTACTTAAGAATACAAG
The DNA here is from genome assembly GCA_020080225.1 of Gynochthodes officinalis. NCBI lineage: Eukaryota > Viridiplantae > Streptophyta > Magnoliopsida > Gentianales > Rubiaceae > Gynochthodes > Gynochthodes officinalis. The sequence goes on along the minus strand of CM034621.1, from coordinate 34,010,738 downwards.
CTTCATTTAAGAAGATTGCATTATTTTTAAGTACTTTGGAAAAGAAATACCATACACAGTCAAGATACAAAATAATGTGCCGCTTAAAAGTTGGAGAGAACTTTAGACTTGAAACATTTTTCTTTCCGTAGCAGTAGACATGGACTGTTTCACAACTCTCATTCTGTCTGATAAATGAGTTATTTCCCCAGAAATAAGACAGTTGATTATGGAAATGATGGAAAAGACAAAAAGCAACGCAAGAAAACATCACAAAAGGTTTTTAATCACGACCAATCTGCTGGAGGAGAACCTGATCTGGGAGCCCTGTGTATATGAGTCTCAGTTCAAGGTAATTAATTCCGTTACTGCATAATTTACCAATTTACAATTAGTTGTGTTTGATGATGGGAAGTTGCAGCATTGAAGTTGAAAGAACCATATGCGAACATCCAAATCCAAAATTTTGGGTTGGGTTGATTGTTAATGGGAAGTTGTAGGGTTGAAGTCTTGCTGCAGAAAGACATTATTTTGATGCTGTGGGGAAGAGAGGCACAGAGGAGTTCCTTTTTGCTGTTACTATTTTTGCTTTTCCTTATTGGAGTGAATCTAACTTCTGAAAGTTCTGCATTTGTGAAAATCATGACACTGCTAGTGGGCAATAATATTTGCTTTCCTTCCAGCCTATTAACCACTTACTTTAATGTCTGCTCTTGCTGAAGGAAAACTGCTCATCATATTTATTATTTGTTTGCAGGTCCGTAATGCGCTAAACTACATGGGATACACGTATTGCTTTGGAAGTGAGGACAACCTCACAGGAATGGTCGACTGAGATCGTCAGATACTTCATTGGATTGACACAGTGAGATAAATTTCTTCAGAAGTGCTAATCGAGGTGGCTTTTGCAGTCTAGACTTCGAAGGGGAACTTTCTCCCAACTTCCGGCCCAAAAATTTTCCCTCTCAAATTGAGTTCTATTTTGACTAGGCAGTTGAATGTGGCCTTCTCCCTACTGGTAATATGCCATGATTGAGAACCCCAACCCCCCCTCCACCAAAAGAAGATTTTCTTCTTCTTCTTCCATTTGTTTTTTTTGTTGGTTTGATTCTAAGAGGTAAACGAAGATTGAAATCTGAGGCAGGACTGGTGATTTTCGTTCACTTCGTGGTAAGAAGTGCCTTTAACACCTTTACCCATCTGGATGAAATTCTTACAAATTCGGTGGAAAACATGTGAGTTTCGCTTTCTACTACGTTTAGGAATTTAATGCGCCCATATTTTTTTTCACTTCATCTCAATCGGTTGGAAGCGGAAAGATTTGTGAAATAAATACTACAAAAAAATTTTAAGACAAAACCTATGCCGTTGCTTCCTCAACCCCTCGCGTTCGAGACTTTGAGCATTACGGCGTTAAATAAATAAATAAATAAAGCATGATTCTTTTTATATGTATGTATAAAACACACTGGAAAACTCGAATGAAAATGAATCTTTCGAGGCCGAAAAATCACCTGCAAGGAGGGGATTGATATACTTTCACTTTTGTTGAAGTAGATTTTTGCGCGAATCAAGCAGGATGGGTGTGAGCCAATATCATGTGCTTCATACATTTGCTTGGTCTTTACGTCCTCATTTCACCGAAGATGGCATGCCAAAAATCCATTTCTCATCTGAAAAAAAAAAAACAGTTTTAACAACTTTTTTGTGTAATTTCTTTTATTATTCTTATTAGTAATAATAATGTATAAATTAAAAATAAAAATATAACATAAAGATGGAATGGAAATTATGGAATTGAGATAAATAAAGTGCACAGATTAATAGAAAGAAACGTTCATTTGAGACAAGTGGTACGAGGCAATAATTGTGTTTTCTTTCCTTATTATATTCACATGGATACTCATATGATTATATGACCAACAACATATATCGAGACAAAATCTGTTGTAACATGTAAACATGGCTAATTGGCCACAAGTACAAACTGTAGTGTCGGCAAAGACGTGATTGATGTTACCATAAATTTGCCATCCTTAGCATGAAAACCAATTCCCACGTTTCCTTATCATTCGACACAAACGTATTCCTAACAAATGTAGAAAACTATGCACTGTATTAGGAAAACTCCACATTTTTCGACAGTTTACATAACAACATTCACAAGTCAAGAGTTTGCGGAAGTTACTAGAGGATGGTGGCAAATTAATAATAAAAAACACAGGGATGTATATTGGATCTTGACATGGAGCTCAACAGTCCTATTCCGACGTTTATTGCCTAACAATGTGGAAACTCGGACCAAACTAGAATCACACTAATGATATGAGATCTCAAATCACATTAATATTATGGGAACTCAGCAGTCCAAATTTATCCATAAGCAGATAACAACATGTGATATTTGAAGAGAATTGTTACAACGTAATCAACCATTATAACGTATCATGTGAATCTCGAAAATAATATATATATATCTTAGTTGAGTTGTCAGGTAAGAAAAAAAGAAAAGAAAACCTTAACTTTCTACTATTCTTTTGTTCTAAGATAAAAATGATGAAAAACACTTTTTAATTTAAACATCAGAGCCTCTCTCTCGAAAAACCATTTCAGAATTTGTTTTATAGGTGTTCACATGTTGTATATCTCGTAATTTGGGAATTGTAATTGCGGGATCAGATTGTGAATTACTCCTTTATCACACAAAATCACCAAAACAGGAAAATTTTTATTCTTTATTTATTTATTTTTTTCTCAAAAGAGAATTAGAAGAAGAAAGGTGGAAAAACAAGAAAGGCCAAACCCCATGCCATGCTAGAAAATCAGGTATTTGTCTTCTCCATTTATGTTTTTAGGGGCTAGCTCAGTTGTCAGGCACAAAAGCTTGAAGATTCCTTTGATGCCTTTGTCACGATCATTTGAAAACAATGCATGGTTCACTGTCCATAACTGGAAAGTCGTGATTATCTCTGTTTGGATGAAAACTTATAAAACTTTGCAAAAGCGGGAACGAATAAAAATAGATTAAGAAAGGTCCTGCCTCAAACAGCAGGAGACGATACTGGAAATGACAAGATAGAGCAAGATGCTTTTATGGAATAAGATTTTTTTTTTGTTTTTTGGGTCCATTGACAACTAAATTTGTCCGGAGTTCATAAGTTCAATAATTAGGTAATGGCCTGCATTTGGACAAAGGATTCTCATTTGTAAATAAAAAATTGTCAAACAAAAACAAATTATCTAAACATATTTTTATTTCAAAATTTAGAATTCAAATTTTCCTACTCAAATTCCTCTCACATAATTTTAAAAAATTTTCCCTCTTATTTTTTCCCTCCAAAATACTTTTTCTATCAACAAATACTCACCAAAATTTTCACACATTCCAATATAACTTTTTTCATTTGCAAATAAAATTGCCTTATCCAAACGGACCCTTAATAACTTAACCCAACCCATTACAAACTACCCAACATAATTTTAATTTTGATATTATTCATTCTCAATAATATTTGGATTGCACCAACTTATTAAGTGTTTTTCTTTTCTTTTCTTTTTTTTAATTATCCCAATCTAATAAAACATTTTTTTTAATCATCAACCCAACAAGTCCAAGTTAGGAGTATTAATTTATTTTAGGGATAATATACAAAAAATGGCAAACTTTTTTCTCTTTTATTTTTTTTTTTTTTTCATTTTAATTTATATTTTGATCTGACTTTTTTTTTTTTTTATTTTAATTGAAAATAAATGATCGATAATGACCAACCCATCAACAATTATAGTTAAAAAAAAAAAAAAAAAAAAAAAAAAAAAAAAATATAAAAAAAAAAAAAAAATAAACATAAAAAAAAAAAATAAAAAAATTAAAATAAAGTTTAAAAAAAATTAAAATTATAAAATAAAAAAAAAAAAAAAAAAAAAAAAAAAAAAAAAAAAAAAAAAAAAAAAAAAAAAAAAAAAAAAAAAAAAAAATCTTTTTTTTTTTTTTTTTTTTTTAAAAAAAAAAAAAAAAAAAAATATATAAAAAAAAAAAAGGAAAAAAAAAATAAAAAAATTTAAAAAAAAATTTAAATATTATTATTTTTTTTTTTTTTTTTTTTTTTTTTTTTTTTTTTTTTTTTTTTTTTTTTTTTTTTTTTTTTTTTTTTTTTTTTTTTTTTTTTTTTTTTTTTTTTTTTTTTTTTTTTTTTTTTTTATTTTTTTTTTATTATTTTTTTTTTATTTTTTTTTTTTTTTTTTTATATTTATTTTTATTTTTTTTTTTTTTTTTTTTTATTTTTATATTTTTTTTTTTTTTTTTTTTTTTTTTTTTTTATTTTTTTTTTTTATTTTTGATAAATTTTAAAAATTAATTGAAATTATTAAAATTTAAAATTAAAAATAAAAAATAAAATAAAAAAAAAAAAAAAAATTAAAAAAAATTAATTATTTTTTTTTTATTACCTTTATTTTATTGGTTAGAATTTCAAATCGATTTCTCAACTTAAACGAGGGTAATTGATTATTTCTTCTGTTTCAGAAAAATAGTTTATTTTAAAAAAAATTTCTTATCCAAAAAAATAGTCTACTTTTAAATTAAATTTCTAAAATATCCTTACTAATATTATTCCTCAGTCCCAAAAAAAAGTCCAGTTTGGTTTAAATATAATTTTTTATTAGTTATTAGGTATAACACACTTAATGTACTCACTAAATGTTTAATTTTACATTTTTATATTTACTTTTGAATTGTGAGTATACACAATTATTGTTAATAAGAATATTTTAAAATTTTGGTTAAAAAGTGAACTCTTCATTTGGGACAAGAAAAATTTTTGAAACTAGATCTTTTTTGGAATGGAAAGAGTATTTAAATTAAAGTGAACTTTTTTTTTAGGAATGAGTGAGTATTTCTTTGCAAAACAAAAGAGAGCAAGATTTAGAAGGATAAAATAGGTTAATGACTGGGGAATTTTTGTCTCTTTATTTATTTGTTTTTTAAATTAAAACAGGTTGAGATATTCTTAACATGGTGGGATCTTTTTCCCTTTTCAGTCAATAAATTGAAGAACTTTAAATATAGGAGTTAAACTTTTGTATTCAATCAATCTCTCAACTCTCCCAGTATTTGCTAACGTTATTTACAAACCACATCAAAAGTTGGAACAACAGAAAAATGGTCCATTGTCTCCATAGAAACCTAATCACCTCTTTCATACTCTATATATTTGAGACGTAAATTATGCTGCATTCCACTAGCTCAAAGGATGAAGCATTAATGAAGGGTCAAATACAAATGTGGACCAGACCAGAACAACGGAGACGATGCTTACCTAACTTTTGGACCAGTTTATCACAACGCTTATCGTCCCGCCAGCCTTTCTGCATTAGCCCCACGTAGAGGGAACGAATGGTCTGAATCTCAGCCATTGTCGTGGCCACTTGAGAACCTCATCAATATATTTTTATATGTAAACATCAATCTCGTCAATCTTTCCAAACATGGAAACCCTTGACAACTAACGTTGTAGACACTTGAGAACACACAAGACAAATCCAGCACCTCTCCTCACTCCCTTTCCATCAATCATCAATATCATTATTACTATTAGTATTATTTTCCCTTTGATCCGTCTTCCATTTTCTAAATAAAAAGTAAGCTTCTATCACAATCGCACAACTACTAAACACACAATTTTTACTACCTTATCTCTGAAATTAATTGATTTCGTCAACTACAATAAGGGGAAGATATTTAGAGCATGTTTGGACAGTTGTCTAAGATATTTTTTTATTTTATAATTATTATATTTTAAAAAATAAAAATACATTTTAAAATATTATTTATACAAGTCTCTAATTAATTTGTTGTTTTGTTTGAGTAACTTACCTTGAAACGAGCATGAGGAAACTGGTTAATATCTTTTGTTAAAAAATTAAAGCTTTTTGGAGGATTAATTAAAATCGTGAATACAGAACAAAAATTAAAGCTTTTGTTGAAACTGATATTTTACTTTTTCTGCCACGCAAGTATTTGGTTTTTGGCCAATATATTAATTTCTTTAATTTATTTTGACATTTTGCTACCAAAATTTGTTAGGACTGGGTAGGCACAAACAAAATATGGCCTTTGTTTTAAGACATTCCTTTCACCTGCCCCAATCACTTAATTTTGATTAAATATAATTTTTCTTAAATATAATATATAATACATTTAATGTACTATTAAATATCTAATTTTTTGCTTTATAATTTTAAATCTTACATTGTCACGGATGTTCGAAAATAAACTTATTTTATTAAAATTTTTTGAAAGTGTTTTTTTCTTGTTGTTTTTGGTAGAACAAAGGAGCATGATATTTCCTACTACTTGGCTTTGGCCGCAACAATCAAAAAAACACGAAAATCACGTGCTAATATATATTTGGCGATAGGCATGAGCAGTCCCGTACCCAGCATTAAAAAGTTAGTCACGAGCTAGAATTAATTTTTACTGCTTTTTAAGATCATAATTTGGAGTATCCACTATTTTTCCTTCAATTGGATTTTTTTTTCTGGGAGCATCACGGGGAAATAGAAGCATCGGCATTGGCCGGTTGGATGGACCGGGGAGAATTTTTCTCCTCAGATGCCCGATACTCGTAGTGTTAATGTAACGGACGACAGAACAGCAAATCCAGGGACCTGCTAATCGAAACGTGGACGTAGTCGACGCCCAAAACTGAGACCTAAAATGGATGGCTAACAATCCAACAGCTTGACCCCTCCATCGTATTTGTCCAGAAAAAAAGTCCCAACGTTTAATGATGCTGTCGATTAGATAAGGTTAGAAGTCTCCCGTCAACTTGACCCCACCATCAGCTTCGACGAGCCGGAGAAGTACTCCCATCGTACTTCTCATCCAACCACGTTCTGTTGCTATTTTTGGGAATTCTGACCAGAGTTTCAAAGCATAAATATAGGATTCAGTTCTTCTCTTTCGGAGATTCGTCAGAGGCGCAAAAGCACCAAAACGGCTGCATATTCCCTAGCAACAACGTTTTACGTGTTTGTTTTTCCAAGGATTCAGCGTAAACAAATTGAAGTTGGCTTTCATTTTATAGCTAGATTCATTGCTGTTATAAATTACGATTGATGATTAACATGCATGCACTAAACGATCATATAAATAATTACAGTTTTTGCGTAGATTTGGTTTGAAAAATATACGACTTAAGTTACTTTCATTCATTTATTTTCCAATAATAGTATAGTTTGGTTTTAACATGTGGATGTGGGCAGAAGACTAGGGACCAGCCGAAAGTTGCATTGTTAGCTTTGAGTTGTGGGGGTCCTGGACGGCGGCGAAAATTGAAATGACGGAGAGAGTGGGGGGAAAGGATCCCGGGTGGTGGATCATGGATGGGTTTCTATTGGAAAAGACCCAATCACACCCGATGCCACTAAAGGAAGGCCACATTATGTGCGTTTTATACAGAAAAAGCAATTTGATGGGTTTGGTTTGTGACTTGAAGGAGAGAGAACTTCTATGGATGAATGGTTAATGTCCCCCCAAACTTAAATTGAAAACCTAGCACCAACACTGACAGATCATTTTTCTGATATCTAAAACACTTTTATTATTTGAAAAAAATGTAAAAATAAGTTTAAAAATGCTATTTATAGAAAGTCTAAAACTCTAAAAGGACTATTTAAAAAAAAAAACTCATTCTTTGATGGACTCAACTCAAACACATTTTCGAATCCAAAATATTAATATTAATAGCGAAGAAAACCATGACGATCCGATGAATATATATGTATATAATATATAGTAGTAAACATCAGCCTGGTCGTCGGCTAGTAGTAGCATTTTGTTTTGGGAGGTTTCGTGAATCCCATGCAAATTGCAAAGAAAGGAAACTGGCACTGGGCTTCGCCTGACCCTTCTCTTCATCGTCAAACTCTTTGTCGCGTGTTTTTATAGGCTTTATAAATTTAAACTAGCAAAACGCACGCTAGCTCCAAAAAAAAAAAAAAAAAAGAAAGGAAAGGGACATCCGTTCGCTGCGGCCACTTAACCCCCGTGGGCGCGTGCATTGCAGTTCCTCCAGGCATCTACTATACAGTATACACACGCATACGTGATGATCATCACACATTCATGGCTAGGGAATAGGTGTTTGGACCACCCCCTAAATGTAGGGGTGGCAATTTAATTACCCTTTAAATTCAACCTAAACTCGACCCGTTTATTTTTTGAGTTAATTGTATTCGACTTGATTTTAACCCGAACTTGTTAATTTAGTATTTTTGTACCTAAATGTGTGAGTGACTTACCGGTTACTCCTACTACATGAGCACCACCATCACCTATCAATTATGAACACACCACGAAATTTACGAGCATTATATTGCATTTTCCTATTTTGGTTCCAAAAGAAGTCAATTTCAAAAATTTTATTTATTAAAAAAAAAAAATCACTTTTAACGTTAAATTCTTATATTACTTATACCAGTAATAATAATGTATAATTTAAATAGAAAAAATAAAAATAAAAATATGTATTATACTTTAAATAATGTATAATTCTTAATATATTAATTGTGTTGCACTTTATAACTTATTAAAAAAATTATACCAAATTAAAAATAAACTCTATTTTTAAAATAAAAAGGGTAATTTACTTACTTGATAGAAAGTTAATTAGATGAAAAATTAGAACTGTGCATTTTAATTTTTAAAATCTTAAAAATAAAAAAGTAAAACCTTAAAGATAATAAAGATTTGAGTAAAAGCAACAACTTCTTATAGAATAGCGTATCTTTTTTTTTGGTACAACGTATCGTGATAATAAGTGTGGAGAGGGGGAGCCCTCTACGTACCTAACATTTGGAAAAGTAGGCTTGTCCGAGGGTGCACACTGGACACCAAATTGATTCTTATGTGGTCAAAAAGCAAATGGATAAAAATTTAATAAACTTTAGTACTAGTTTTTTAAAATATAAATATATATTAATAAACTTTAGTACTAGTTGTTAAAATATATATATATATATATATATATATATATATATATATAGATTAAAAATGAAACGAAAAGGAACGATTCTTGTTTTGACTCCTTGATTTCCCTCCACAGATGATCATGATCATCATCTATCTTAATCTTTCACAACCTTAAAAATATAATTTAATGATTAATAACCCTAGGTCTGTGTTCTCAATGCCGACAAAGCATTTAAATATTGGGAATGTAAAAAAAAGAATAAATAATCCGTACATATTAAAATCGATGCTGACATCCCAGATGATGCAATCACACCCTAATTTTTAATTCCCATGTCACCCAACTAACATATCTAAATTCTTTAAGGCCATTATTAATCAATTCACGAATCTGTGTTGATTACTTTAAACACATGATGCAGTTTGTACCGACCCTGAATTAATTAATTAAGGTACTAATTGATTTCTCTTTCCAAGATCACAGAAAATACCATACCCAATTAATAATATACTATTTTTTTTTTGAAATGAAAAGTTAAAAAGAAGAAGTCAGCCATTGATTCAGGAACCATCTTCCACAGTTTCCTTCCCCTACACTCACTACGCTACATCCCGTGAATAAGCTTTATAAACAGTTCTTAGCTTTGGTTAAGTCCCTCTCATCATAACAGCCATGTCTGACTGCTTTTAAGTCATGAAACAACTGATTCAAAGGACACCGACGATGGTGACAATTCATCACCATCCGGTGATATTTCCCATAACCAATATGAATATCCCATTAATTATTTTTCACTTTCTCTTCCCACATTGTCTCTATTTTTCTCGCTCAAACTCTTAATAAGGTCAGGTAAAATGGACAACGAGAGAGTAACTTACGGTCCACTGACCAATAAAGAAGACACAACTGACTCCCCAAAAAACCACTACGCTCATGCATTTTAAGCAAAGCACTACTCGCAACAAATCAATAAAAGAGACAAAAGAAACCGAAAAATTTCTCGGCAGAAAATTGGACACTGCTTACATATGGGTTTTATATAAACATAATCTTGTTAGAATAGATAGAACATGGGAAGTCGTCAGTCATGACATCTTATAATGGACAATTATGAACACCACCAAGTTCTAATATTCTTCTAATTTTCATATGGTTAACTAGCTAGCCACGTACTAGGAGGATTATTAATCAGTTAGAGGAGGGGGGTAGAGGAGGAGCTCAAAGCCTTGATCTTTACAAGCTTACAAGAGAGGAGGAGCTTTGAGGGAGAAAGAAAGTACTCGATCATGTTGGTAGGGTAAAACCACAAAAAAATAAATAAATAAATAAAGGAGTCAAGAGGGTCTAATGAGAGGATGATGAAACCCATTTCTGAGTGGCCAATTTTGAGGTCTTACTATCTGCTGTGGGAATCCTGATGATGCTGCAGCAGTGCCATAAAATTGAGGATGGTTGGCTTGCCAGTGAGGATCGCTCGTTGAAAGACATGGGTCTCCTGAGGCTCCAATTAGGCCTCCTACATTGCTGCTGCTTGGAAACTGAAACTGTAACAAATATGGTGTTTTCTCTTTTAATATACACATGTATATAACAACATTATGGCAATTTTACTTTATAAGTGAAGTGGGACAAAAACATGCAAAAGCTTAATCAAATGAATAATCTAGGTAGGGGATTTACATGATAATTTGAGGAACTGTACTGAGGATTAAACATTTGGAACACATGTGGTACTTCTCCGGCTCTTGTGAACTGCCCATATCTGCGCATTTCCTTGGCCTTTAAAGAGCCCGGAGAATGCAGGTGTGTTTGGCTGAGGAGCTGCAAGGTTTCAGCCTCATTATATCCTTCCCTTCTCGGAGCATCAACATCAATGGGATGCGCTTGCTGGAGATTTAAGTCACAAGCCATCCGTAGGACGTGATATAGAATTAATTAATTCATGAAAAAATTTCACCTCAAATTAAGTTGTCAAAAGACTCATTGGATAATTAATTACAGACATACCTTGGACCTTAATCCTTGGTGGCGCCAGTCAACTTGAAATTGCATTGAGCCAGAATGCTGGTCCCTAGAATGATCAACTGTATTAGCCATCCCTCCATTGCTTGACTTATTAGAGGCTGAATTGCCCAAGCTCAAATCCAAATTGTGGTCAGCTGCGTTACTACTGGAAGATTCTGGGAGAACAATAATCGAATTATTTTATTTGATGCCATTAATACTTGATGTTAGAAGAAAAAGTATGAGCAACATTGTATGCATTGAAAAAATAAAAGAAATGTTACAGAAATATGATTTAATATATTACCACTAGAGTTGAGTTCATTTTCATAAATGCTGGGATCAAAGTTGGTAACAGCATCCTTCCCATTACACTTTATGGCAGCTTTATCATAAGCCCTAGCAGGATGAAACCAGGAATTGTTTAGCCCCAGTACGTTTTACATTTAAAACTCACTAGTATTGCGCTTGATCCCTTTGAAGCAACAAAATCTAACCCCAAAACTGAAAAGTATATATATACACACACATATACACATGATTAGAAAAACGCACCTGGCAGCTTCAATTTCAGTATCGAACAGGCCCAAATAAACATACCTGTGTGAATTAAATAGCAAAACAATTTGAACATTAATAACGGATTGTAAACCAATGAGATGAGATCGTATATATACTACTCCTGCTTGGAAAAAGAATTCTACGTATAACAAACTGAACAAGAGAGGAATGGCAGAATTACTTTTTGCCTAAAAATTGGCCCATCCTAGCTTCCCATCTACCGCATTTGTGCAAAGTGACGCCTCTATATTTGGAACTTCCTCGAGGGAAGCCAGTACTTTGTCTCCGCAGTACATGAACAAATTCTTCCTTGGTTAGATTGCTCATCTACACATTGCACGCATTGGGACAACAAAATCAGTACTGCTACTATACTTTTCAATGTGTTAAAGCACGCATGGAGAAAGTTAACTGTTGAAGATAAGGAAGCATTATCAAAGATAAGGTTAATTGGCGAAAGTATAACACTACTACTATACATCAAGTCTTGTCTTTCTCTCTCTTCTCGCAGATGATGACCGTGACCTACCTGTTTCATGTCATCTTCATAATCAGCTAGGCTAAAGTTGATGTCTGCCTCCACTCCTCGAAACTTGATGGCTGCCCTATCATATGCACTGATCAACAAGTTTCCAAATTAATGTGAGTTTCAAGTTTCTCATCAGGGAGAAGCACAACATTTTTGGAAAAAAAAAATACATTCAAGCTTTGGGAAATAGAAGTAGAAAGTTTCATAAACTCACCGAGCGGCCGCATGTGCTGTGTCAAATCCACCTGTAAAACCAACACCAAACATCCATTTGACCAAATTTTATGTTGAAACAAAGCACAAAATGAAATCAAAGACAAATTAACATAATATCACTTGCAAAAGCTTACCTAGATAAACTTGCTTTCCACAATCCCTATATCATGAGAAACAAGCAATGATGAATTAGAATTATACGTTGTTAAATAAATGAATGAACAATTTTATATACAAATTTTCCATACTTTTTTTTTTCTTTAAATTTTTTTTTAAAAAAAAAGGAAGGTGAAGAAGAAAGAAAGAAATAAGGTGATCTGTGCACACACAGTGACTCTGGGTAGGTCAGGAAGAAAAGTAGAGTTATTGGCAAATTACCATATGTGTGATTCCCACCGACCAGTCCTCCGATAAAAAGTAACACCACGATATTGAGAACTCCTAGACCTCGGTCCCCTGCGACTTTTCTTCATAGGCTGAGAAACCTCCATATTAGACTTCCATAACACGTCGCCGCTCAGTGACTCCGACTGGCAGAATTTAACTCCAACCCAATGAGCCCTTGGGAAATCAGGCGCCCCAGAAGCGCAACTAACCCCACCAAGCTCGTTGCTGCCAGCTGACGCGCCACCCACAACGTCCGACTCATCCACCGGAAAGAACTGGTGAGTCACCGGTAAGTGGTCGCTCTCCGACGAGCAGTTATCCTCGTTATGACCCACTGGGAACCCAAAAATTGTGCTAGTCCCACACCTCTTCCTACGACCTCTTTCGGCAGCGCCAACTTCTTCTTCGGAACCATCCTCAATAACAACGGCGGATGAGCTGGAATTAGACATCGATCCAACCCTCTTCCCCTTGTTATCATCATCGCCGTGAGAAGAACAGCCTTCGGATTCGTCGTCCATCCTCTGATCCGGTGAATCGTTTAGATCCCACATTCTGAACTCCAACTCAAACTCGAAGTTAAGCCCAGAAGGAACAAAAGAAAAAAACTAAAAATGAAGCTGTGAAATTTGACTATGACTATATCCCCCTCTGAAGGAAGCAAAATTTCGGGGAGGCGTTGGTAGTTACAAAAGCTATTTGAGCTGTCCTTTTATGCGTGTTTTGGTGTGTGCTAAATAATTATATTTTAATTACAAATACTGTATAATTTTAGTTTTAGGGACTGAGTTGAGAGAGCTTGAGACGAGATAATAAAATATTGAGAAAGATAAAACTGTGTGGTGCTGGGGGAGACTTTAAAGAAAACACACCAACAAAACGAGAACATGAAACCTACGACTTAAGGAGGAGTGGCAGAAATGGGAGAGAGAAGTGTTCTTTTGTTGTTCTTGTTGTTGTTGTTGGGGTTGGGGATGGAAGAAAAAGAAAACAAAAACAAAAAAAAAAGAATTTGTAAGGGGGTGGGAATTGGGATATGAGGAGGAGTAGGAGGAAATGATGATGTTACTGGGCTTCTCCTTTTGTTATTGTTGTTATGGTTGATAATAATAATGTTAGTTTGGTTCCTACTACTTTACTACCATATTCACTAGATCTTTGCGTATCAGTAGAGCTGCCCAATACGGCATAGACGAGGCCAGTTTGTGAAGACTAGCCCGAAAGCAGCCAACACTTCTCTTGATACTATTAATATCTCTCTCACTTTATCTACCTACATATCCATCCATCTATTTCTCTCATCTGTCTATCTATGTGCCTAAAACTCTACTCCTATACTTCCAAAAACAAAAAAACATTAATACAAGCTCTCTAGCCATTCATCTCTATCTTTGCCCAAGTAGCTCTTTTTTACGGTCATTGTGTACAGTATTTTTTAAATATTTTTTTTAATTTTATAATTATTATGTTAAAAAATATAAAAATACATTGAAATGTAATTCATATATATTCTTAATTTTCTTAATACTTTTCTTTTTTGCTAATGCGAAGGGTAGAAAATTAACCTAGAAAATTAACTCTTTTTCTTTTTCTTTTTCTTTTTTTTCGTGCACTGGGGAGTGGGGAGGTTAGGGATGAGAGTCGCTTTTGAACTTTGTATCAAGGATTATTAAATTGTTCAACAGTTTTCCATTGATATATGTTGGCCTCGCTTCCCTATTTAACCTCTCTCTTTATTTTAAATATGTAGTACAGCTGCTGCTGCTGCTCCTCCTCCTGCTGCTGCTTGTACCACACACTGCTTTACTTTACTGACCTCTAAATCTATCTCTCTCTCTCTCTTGATTGGTCCTTCTCTACGTGGGAATAGTGGTACTTTTTCTTTCTACTTGGTTTGTTCAAAGTTGAAAATGGTAAAACAAAGAACCATCTATTTCGTACGCAACTTTCCCACGTTAACCAAATCGAAAAGCGTTCTCTCCTTCTCTCTCAAGCCCCAAATGTTTACCCACTAATAATGGAAATAGACAGCGCCAACACTTCAAGTGTAACTTGTTACTCAACTGCCTTTATTAGCAACGCTAATTATCATTTCATTTTCATTCATTCACTCCCACGTCAAAGGTTAATAATCCCTCCTCCGTTTTATTCTCTCTATCTCTCAGCATACTAACTACACATGGCCTTATAATACATATAATGTCAAATCTTACTCAAATATTTTTTGACTTTTATTACATAAGAGAAGTCACCAAATAATACTTATTTTGATTATTTAATAATCAAAATAGATTGAAAATTTTGGTTGTAGACATCGTTACTCTAAAATAATACAATCAGTTCTAATTTTCATTTAAAAAAAAAAAGCCGAACCAAGAGACTACGATGTGCCAATTGTAGATTTCATGTCCACATAATCTTTCTCACCTTGTTTTTACCATGTGGAAAAAGTTAAAAAGGAGTGGAGTGAATAGAAACAAGACAGGAGGGCATTTTGGGCATAAAATTTGGAGGAATTATTGTGAGTCAGGGCCACGGCAGAGAGGCCGGAGGGTTTGGTCTCAGAAAAGGAAATGGGAATAATAGCAATAAAAGGAAAAACTTTCCAGAAAAGTCCAATCCAAGAGTACGGGAAGAGGGCCACCATTTGCCTCTTTTGTTCTTCCACTGACCAATGCCCTTCTGAACATGTACCTCGTATTTATTAACAACAACCCTTGCACCACTCTCACTTTCACAGCGCGTGGGCGACACAAAAAGATTTTTTAGTACTACACTACCATGTCGTCTTCTTTCGCTACTGCAAATTTCCTTAAACAACCTTGCACGCCAACTTGTCCTTTTCCAGTTTTTTCTTTTTCCCCTTTTTTTGTTAACTTGAGGCACATCGCTTTAGCGATTTGCACAATTTACAAATTAATTATTAATTAATTATAATTATAAAATATAAATTAGTATTTTTTAATAATTTAAATAATTTTTAAATTAAAATTAGTCAATTTGTAATTAAAAAAATTAAAATATTTATATGAAAATATACCAATTAAAATATTTATATAAAATTTATTTATTATTTTTATATAAAAATAGATAATTTTTTTACATGAAACTATTAATTTTAAATCTAAATTAAATCACATAACATTATATATGAAAAGAAAAACAATAGTCAAAAAAAAAATCAAATCGGATTATGTTCGAATCGAATCGGAACATTAATTTTGAATACATCTAATTATTGGGTTTTTTTTTTGTATATTTATATCTTTGATAAGTGAAGGACTCAAAAATACATATAATACTTGAAAGAAAGTTATAGGAAAATATTTATTATTTTCAACTTAGATGAGAAAATTTTAAGTATATTAATAATTACATTTTCGTTCTATAAAAGTAGTTAATTTTAATTGAATACAATATATTTTATTATAAAATAAATTTTTTTATTTTTACTTTTTGAATATGAATTATATATAATAATTTTTAGTAACACTAATATACAGACTTGTATTTAAAATTGATCTTTTTTAAGAATAAAAACAATTAAAATGAACTTTTTTAAAAACAACTAAAGGAATATGATTTTTCATTCTTCCTTTGCCTGCATTGCATAATTAACATTATACAATCAATATCCAAGATTTCATCATCACATGACTTTAGTTCGCTCGCACTAGGTTTAGTGCTGCATGAAATATTTTCGTTGGCCTTATGTGGAGAAAGGGATGCTTGCTAAGTGCAAAACCATAAAGGTATATTTCTTATTTTGTATAATTTTTAATTATAATATATAATATATTTAATATATAATTAAATATTAAAAAATTAATTTTGTATGTATTTTAAATTTTATATCATTATTGTTAAGACAAATAACATAGAAATTAATTAAAAAAGAAGAGCAATGAAAAATAATACTCCCCACGAAAAAGAGAGAGGAAGAGGAAGAGCGCGTATGCACAAAACGATGGTAGAAGCGTGGATCTATAACTGCAGGTTGGGTGAAATATCGTGAAGCCAACTGGACCGAACGATAGATTGATTGATAGATTCGTAGATTAACATATCACCATGCTTGACATCATTCACATCATACGAATATTTAACAATTTACCATTATTAAAAATTACGAAAAAACACAAATACCCAATTAAGAAGCTGGAGGGGAGAGGGGTTGTGT
This sequence comes from Gynochthodes officinalis, assembly GCA_020080225.1. Lineage (NCBI taxonomy): Eukaryota > Viridiplantae > Streptophyta > Magnoliopsida > Gentianales > Rubiaceae > Gynochthodes > Gynochthodes officinalis. The sequence continues at coordinate 33,993,910 of CM034621.1, read as the reverse complement.
ACTTGTGTCAGAACCAAACATAAAGACTCAGTAGAAAATTGGTGGACCCCAAAGACTTTTAATAAAAAAAGGCAGGACATTAAAAAATAAATAAAATAAAATTGGCCACGTCACAACTCACCGGACAAAATTCCCCTAACCCAACCAAAATCCGTCCCTTCATCATAACTATTTTCATTTCTCCCTATTTCCTTTTTTTTTTTTCTTTTTCTTTTGTCTTTCTTTAAAGTGGGTAGCATTATAGTTTTCTCTTCTTTCCCATCTTTGTTTGCTACAAATTTTTGAGTAAGTGCGATGGACAAACCTTCCAATAATGGAAGTGGGACGAGGCTGTGGCTCAAATTGTTGCTTACCACATGTGGAAACACTACTTAAATGTGGGCCTTGCCTTACCTTACCTTACCTTACCATTCACCACAGCTAATCGATTCATTAATAGAAGTCCAGGCCCGCATCTCTCGGCCATGTTTTTATTGATTGATGATGATGCCGCAGTAATTATTCTTGTTAGGGGTGCCAATTTGCGACACGACACGAACCTAACACGTAATTAGCAGGTACAGGTTCACCCCTTAACAGGTTCGGGTCGAAATCAGGTCGGACACGAATAACACGCAAAATAAATGGGTCGTGTTCAGGTCGACCTGTTCAACCCGTCGGCGCGTTAACACGTTTAACTTATAAATAATAATACTATTTGTTTGTTAGTTATCAATGTGTTTGTTGTAGCATAGTGGTAAGTGTCTTGACCACTTACCTTAAAGACCAAGGTTCAATTCCTTGTAATAGCATTTTTTAGTTTTTTTCTTTGGGATTTTCATATCCCACATTGACTTTGGATGAAGGAAGGAAGGGAAAACACAATTATAAGTAGGGGAGGGGAGAGTTGTTAGTGGTTTGTTTAAATGAAGAGGCTATGATTATTTGTGGCCTTTTGAACAATTAGTGTAAAAATTATTTATTTATTATTAATTTAAAATTAATTTATTATTTTTAAAAAAAATCGTAATAATTTAAAGTTTATTTATTATTTTTTAAAAAAATTTCGTGTTAAATAGGTCTTTTCGTGTCGTGTCGGGAAAATAAACAGATCGTGTTTAGGTTATGTTTTCTGACACGAACAGGTTCGCGGGTCGTGTTCGGGTTTGTGTAAAACATGTAATACCTGTGTCAAAACACGACCCGCGAACCCGAAACACGACCTGATTGCCACCCCTAATTCTTGTGTATATTCACACGTACATGCGATGCTGCGTGGTACCCTCCAACGTTAATTTGTTCGTTTCGAAGGTATTACGAGGGAGTGGTATTAGGTTAGGTATGAGGACATAAAGTTACCCTCTAAACTTGCGTATAAATTAAATTTAATCTTGACAAACTCATCTTGTTGAGCATTCTGTAAGGAAAAGTCAGTCGAAAGTTTAATTTGGTGGTGACGATGCTATTTGTTATTTAACGTGTGTTTTTTTAACATACTTTTGATAATTCACTTGTAAGATAAGGTTTTAATTCTTTAGTCAATTTGATTTTTAAATTAGTTTAATATTCACAGTCATCAACTTGCACATAATGATCATGTACATTTGGATCAATTAATGACAAACTTTTTATATACATTTTGTAATTCCATAATAGTTAACCAAATCATATTATTATATTAAACACGTTATCTTGTTTTTGTATGTTAACCAAGTATAGTCTAAATTTTTTATAATTGTTTGTGATACGACCTCTATTAACGCATAGTAAAATCGTATTTAAATTTTTTACTTTGAAAACTTAAATTATGTCGGTGATAAAAGTGTATATAAATATTTATTGGTTAACTGAGGGGATGAGTACTCAGTTACTCACCTCACAACTGAAACCTGCACTAAAGCATTTCACATTCATCCCCATTTAACATTATTAATTAGTTCAAATTTTAAATTTCAATTAATAATAATGAACTTTTTCTCACACACGCTTTCTCCCCTCTCTATCTCCCTATATTTGTATCTGTGTGTTCATAAGAAAATAAATAAACAACAATAATATATGTGATAAAATCTCTTAAGTATTAATCTAATATTTACGCGTTAGAGCTATTTAACATTATTTTATCATAAAAATAATGTTACCACAATTTACAATAAATTGGACTACGAATATTACTATTCATGAATAAATGACGCCAACCCATGTGAATAGCATTACGAATGAATATAACATCAACCCATCCCAACAATGAACCAAAACAACGTGGATAACTTTCTTAAGGGAAGTGGGACCGTTGGAACCGTGGAGTAAAAGCGTATATCACACGGCCGGAGGCAGAATCTAATGGCCAACTTGATAAGGGAGTAGGGTAGTCAAAGGATGTTTTTGGGTTGCAGTATATCTAGTACGAGTGCTGTTTTACGTTGCGTAAATGTCAGCCGCTACAGATAACATACAACTAATCCTCGTACCTTAAATAAAAAAAAAAAAAAATCGTACCCAAGCAAACAGTATTAATAAAACCAAATTTACCTGCGAATCGTTTATTCTTTTCCCCGGAGAGATTAAGTATGCGACTAAGGATCCGGAGAAGGGCATCGGCTAGTGAATGCCTCATCGAGTATGTCGGATTAGTTTGTGAAGAGTCCGATTTGGAAATGCGATGATTAGCTTTCATATTCAGTAGCTATAAATAGGAACTGCAATGCTTTTTATCAATTTAGCCGCCCGCCCATCAATCTTTCTTGGGAATACTTTCCCGGGATATCTTGCCCCCTTCGTCCTCCTCCTTGTCTTATGAAAATCATTCAATCTGCAATAATTGATTCCAACGGTTCCTTTTCAATTTATAGTATCTCCACAGCAGTTATGCAATACCTTTTTTCATTATTTCCGCTTCCCTCCTCGGCGCGGAGGCAGGGGCGGACTGGTGGTTTTACGATTTTTTTAGTCGTACATTAACAATGTTTTATTTAATTTCTTAAAAATAAAAAATAATACCCAACATAATAGTGAGTGATAATAAAAATTAACAAATATATACATATATAAAGTTTTAGTATTTGTTATTACCAGTAATTTCTCTTAAATAATTATTTAAATATCGAGGATCAAAATTTCACGTCACGACGAATTTGCAAATCACGTTGAAAGCGAATTTTGAAATAGCAAAAGGTTCCGTCACCGTTTGATCGGTTAACTTTGACTGCCTGCTTTTCCTGCAGCCACTGATACGCTAATTAATAAATGAGGTAGCAGAACAGTTAATGATTTGTGAGAGGGGGAAAAGTGGACCACGTCTCCTTCGAACCATACTACATTAAAATATTATGGGATGTTTCCGGAACGTAGAGAGGGGCCCCAAGGAACATTTTTTAATTACACGATATTTTGGGGAACAGAAGATTCTCAATTAATCTATTTACTTTTGATTCCCAATTTATTCATGGTTTTCTAAAGCTAAACTGTCTTGACCCACTCAATATTTTTTTTATATATTTTTCTAAGAAAAATAGAAAGGCGACCCACCTTAATTATCCAAGTAATTAAGAGCTTTTTACTGGGTTGTCGGGTACCACATCTCCAGAAATGTATCTGTATGATGTGAGATGACCCGTCGTCGTCGCAGGAAATGAGATCCAAAACGAAGAGATTGCCCCAAGTTCCCCACCAAAAAAAAAAAAACCAAGGAAAATCTTGGACCTACACTTACACATAAATACACACACACGAATGAAAGACGATGAGGCATGCAATTTCTACTCTTTATAATATAATACTACCATTTATTTTGTGCGCTTGCTTACGTAGGCGTGTGCGTGTACTATGAAATGGTGGTTTGATGGTAACCATTTATGGACTGAAAGAAGTAAAAATGAGATATAGCAATTTGCAGAGATCGATGTAGTAATAGCATGGGTTTGGGGGAAAGGTATTCACGTACGAAAGAGAGTAAAAATTTACATTGACAATTGTTGTAGTCAAGAAACTACATATAATGTGTTTATATTCGATTTTTATCTTATAATTTTATTTGTAATTTACGTTACTCCCATAATGATCAACAAGTTAAGTGCTTTAGTTCGCGTAACTAATCTAGTTAGATAGTTTTTTATTTCTCTAACCCTATAAATCGGTTAATATTACTTAAACTCCATGATATCTAAATTTTCATTACCATTAGACAATGTTGTATATTTCACTGTTTATATTCAATATAATAATTATTTATTCAGAAAAATATATATAATTTTATAATAATTATTTTAAAAAATATAAAACTATTTTGTATCTGTATATGTGTATATGTATCTGTATCTGTATCTTTTTCCTTACAAAAAAAAGTATATATTTTTAGAGTTCCTTTAATTTCGAAGTTTATTTGGGGGAGAAATTATGATTAGAAAATTCAGATTTTTTTCTTCCAAAAAAAAAAAAAGGTTTAGTTTTCATAATTTAGCGGAGACACAAGCGATGAATTGATGGTGGGTATTACTAGGACGAAATTCAAAAGTCCTTTTTAGTCGACAATCAGGAGTCACACGCGGTGCCGACTGCCGACGCCTTGATGACAAGACCAAAAAAGCATAATTAGTTTAGTTAAATTGGAAAGGAGGCAAAGCAAAGCGTGCACTTTGTACTTTCTACTAAGGCAGCATGCACCTTAATTTCAGACAACCGAACAAATCACGTTTACTGTTCGCTTTCATTATTCTAATCGGCTTTGGTTCTGACTGCTCCCTGCACTTTGTATATATTGGCAGTACGCATACTTTCACGCGCGTTGAGTTTTTCGCGAAGCTTTAGCTATGAATTCAGTACGAGGCTTGGTTTAACTTCACGGCGTTGTTCGTTTTCAATGCCCCCATGAACCCCGATTTCCTGCCCCTAATTAACATGCATGGTTGTACGGACTTCTTTATATTTACCGGTTTTTGTAGTTTTATTTTCAATTAAATTATAAATTCCACAGGCAGAAACTAAAACCCGAAAAGAAAAAGAACACAAGAAGAAGAAATTTCAATTGTAGCTCCATTTCTTCCATGAAATTTGAGTGTCAAGTATTAGATGTCAACCCATGAAATGAGGATTAGATGATTCAACCCAATAGATTCTATGGGTGACAAGTATAATCAATTTTAAATTATTTTCAAAATTCGTTGACATGATTTTGAACTATAGGTATAAAGGGAAAAAAATCCTAATTTTGACATATTAAACTTTGACTGTTTTGTAATTTTAAAATCTAACTTCTAATTGAAGAGTTTAAAAGTAGTTCATTTTGAATTGGATAGCAAATATTAATTTCATCATTGAGGTTAAATTTGACTAAAGAATTCGTGAATTAATCTTCAAGCAATACAAACTTAAACTTTGAAGTTGTTTAAATATTTTACAATTACATGTTAGTTTTAATTAATTATATTACATCTGGAGTGATTATTGCGAGTGGGGAACTTAAATGTAACCATAATTTTTGGCGAAAAGTGTAGCTAGCATTATTTAGACTGTAGAGTTAATAAAAGTTTGGGAAAAAGTGAATCGTAGGTACGTACAAGGTGCATTAATTCAGTGGATTAATACTAACGTTGGACTCGTTAGCATATGTAAATGAATGAATGAATGAAATGGTTGATGTAGGGTGGGTTCCCTGTACCTGCCGGTGGTCCAATCCATTAGAACTAGTAAGACAGTGGTACCGATGGTCCCAAAAAAACATGGAACACAAAGCTTTCTACTCTTGTAAATTAAACTCTGCAAGTTGATGAAAAAATGATGCGTGTTTGTGTATTTTCGCAAAACAAGTAGACAGAGGTTTGAATTGGATCTTTCAAAAAGGTTCCTGTAAGCCCAATAAAACACAGAGATAACCACATGAGTTCGCAAAATGGAAAGTGCCACGGACGTAAGCTAAATTTTGCTTGTTTTTTATCCATTTCCGCGCAATTAACCCATTCTTGTTTTGTCAATTTTTTCGGTGTAAATGCGGCAAAAGTGTTGAAGCCGAGGTGGGGGACCAGACCAACACCGGCACCATGGATCGAGTAATTCAGCATCTATTTTTCCATTCCATTAGCAGCTGTCCTAAATGTGTAAGTATGCCGTTACTTTTTGTCAAGTTTACGGCCGACTTTCACATGTCCATGCATTCAATTTTTTAGCTATGGGCTCCAAAATGTGTCGCATTTTTCATGCTACTTTTGCAGGCCGCAGCTAGAACTTAATGATTATAATATGGGATTGGGGCGAGGGGGGTTGCAGGGGGGCAGGCTTCCTTATTCATGCAACGAAATCTAATCTGTTTTCTTCGCGTTGTACAACACTTTCATCGGGTGTATACCAACTCAATAACTATAAAAATTCATTAAAAGTTTTCTTGATAAATATCAATTTGTATGCCTTAAAATGAAATTGGTAGACACAATGGATGTCACATTTTAAAGAAAAGAAAAAAAAAAGTATAATAAAGCTAACTCTCAATTTTAACTTAAAAGACTATTGTTTTATTTTTAGATTTTTTTTTTTAAAAAAATATTTACAAGATTCAAACATTTATTAATATGTCTTTTCCTTTTCAATCATTTCAATCAAAATTAGAATTGGAGTGATAAGCTTTTTTTTTTTTTCCTTTCGAAGAAAAGGATGTAAAACAAGGGAGGGTAGGGACTAGCAGCCCTTCCACATTTTAAAAGTCAATCGTTTTCCATTCCGAAACGTACAACGCCCTTACGATCTTTTCACAATGAAGTTACAAGTCGATATCGGTCGGGAAGAGAAACGTGCATGGAAGTGGAATCTATCAAAAGCTGCGTCTTACTAACGTGATTTTTGAGGATATATATGATTTGAACCATCGATGAGAGGCTGCAGAATAATGTTGTCTGGAAAGGGTTTTCCACTGCACCATTTTCTTCACACATCTGATTTATAGAAAAAGACCAATAGCTGCCCTTTTCAGTGCTGTCATACAAAACCTCTGGATAAATTGCAAAAATTATTAGTAGCCGCTAATATATTTGCCAACTGTGCAGGCAATGCAAAAATAATTATGTTAGTACCACACTGCCAAGTGCCACCCCAACAGCAATCAGCAATGGGGTGTGTCCAAAGTTTTTAAGCTGCCCATCTCAATTGGGGACGCATTGGACAGAAACAAAAACAACGCCTAGGAAAGTACTAAACTCTGCCTTCCGACACCGATATTATGTCAGTATACTATTTTAAGTAAAACTTACCACGCTAATAAGTGCCAAGTTCATTGAAGGAACTTTCTTAAATATTCACAACATACGAGGCGAGGGAACCTAATTTGTAATCATCCAATTCTTAACAAGGAAATGTGCACACGAATGAATTATGGATTGAATGGTTTAGTTAAGACCCAAATGTTGTGATTATGTCATGTTTTTTCTTAATTTTTATCTTTCTTTAAAATGACACCTTTTTTTTTCAAAATGATAGTTATATTGCAAAGCTAAATTAACAAAATGTGCATTGCCTAAAAAACTATAAGAATTTCATGGCGTTAGTTGAAACCTAACTCATGAAGACAAACACCTCCACGAAAGAAGAAAACATTCGACGAAATCGAAAAAAACAACAATACTAACTAAAACGAAAAATAACACCTTCCGAAGACAAAAGCCTACGAAGAGGATAGTGTACCATACAACGTAGGAGAATACTAATGTAATTCAATGCTAAGTTTTAGAATGACACTTAAGTCTTACAATGAGAAAGGGAGTAAAATAGCAAGTTGAGCCAGCGACGAACCCAATACCTGTCCTAACTAAGCCCCAATTAAGTGAGTCGGGTTTTTGCAAATCCAATTGTGATTTTAAAAGGGAAATAAACCAACCCCAGGCACATGAGCATAAGTTGATGCATAAACCAGCCCATGGTACAAGCCCAGTAAAGGACTATAATTTCTGGAGTGGCGTGAAAGAAGCCCAATAAAAATCTTTCTTGTGCCAATTTGGTGCGATTTGGGTTTTTTTAGAATAATTGAGAGATTGTATTCAATTTTTCGCTCCGAGTAGGTGTGGGGGACAAATGTGCGGAAAGTGTGCGATTCATATTTCTATTTTTCAGGTAATATTATGTCTTTATTTATTTGGGTATCAATCCCTATTTATTGGGGTTTTGTCCTTCATAATAGATATGTTTGTCACTAACTTGGAATAAGGAACTATGAATATTCAGGCAACATCAAGAGTGGACGGGAGTTAGGGCTTCAACAATTGAGTTTATTTTTCTTTTGTCGCATGCAGTTTGCAATGTGCCAATAACGGCCAACAAGTTAGGTTTTTTTATTTTTGATTGTTATTGATGTAAAGACTATTATGCGTTAGTCGGAAATTTCAATTTTTTGTGCATTATTTTATATTGTTGTTTAGTTGTTGCACTTTCCTTTGTGATTCAAATCAATTACCACGAAAATAAATTAACTTTTTGCGGCTATGTCTTGTAAAATTTACTATTACAATAATATATTATATCATTTGAGAAAAAAAATAAAAAATACTACGTCCTATACAAAAAATTAGATTTAAAATTATCTGGCTATTTTTTGTATTGAAATATGTGAAAATTTTAATATTTTTTTTTTGTAAATAATAAATGTATTAGAAGAATTTTTTTAAAAAATTATGTGAGGAGAATTTAGATGAAAATTTTAAATTTTGAAATAGAATACAAATGTATTTGAATATTTTATTTTTATTTAAAAAAATTAATTTTTTTTTGCAAATGAATATCAATCCAAACACAGATTCCCAAATAAAGTAAAACACAAAAGGTAATTAAGGGGGCAAAAAAAAATTAAAATAAAAGAGAAGAAGGAAATAAAATCTATTAGGGTTTGTTTGCAGTGTGATGTATTTGGAAAAAATTGTATTAGAATGTGTGAAAATTTTGATAGGTATTTTTTGATAGAAAAAGTATTTTAGAGGGAAAAATAAGAGAACTTTTTTTTTAAAATTATATGAGAGCAATTTGGGTAGGAAAATTTGAATTTTAAATTTAAAATAAAAATATATTTGAATAATTTGTTTTTGTTTGAGAATTTACTTATTTGCAAATAAAAACTCCTGGGCAAACGGACCCTCAAGTCCCCAAAACAAGAGCAATCTTTTGTTTTCCTTTTCTAATAAAAGTTAAGGAGGTAATGAGCTGGATTTAAAAATATCCTACGATATCAAGTGGCCCGTTTGTTCGGTCAACACTTAACAGGATACTGGTTGTGGTGGCGCAAAAGTAACTAACCAGCCCTTTGCAACCTCCGCCCAGAGCGACCACCGTCAGCCGCCTTTCTCCACCGCCCTAACAGCTTCTAAACATGAGCTCAATTTCTTCGCTGGGACTCGTAACACTCTCTTCTTCTCTCCCACGCACCACTACCTCCACCGCTTTGCGCCACCACTTTCTTTTACCTCATCCTAACCCACTACACTCCAGATGCTTCTTGGATTCCATCGGTGACTTGGGCTCTCGCAAGCCCTTCACCGCTGCGGCCGGTAGCACCCTTACCTCCAAATCGGAGTCGGTATGCTCACGTGATGTCATCTTTATCCCTTCAATTTATCATGAGCTCTTTTTGTGGATTTCTTTCAGTACACAGATTGTTTGAGCTAGGAAGCTACAATTAATTAATTTAATTAAGATAATTGGTCATTAGGTTGTTCTGAATTGGATAGATATAGAGTTTTCTTCTTTCTAAATGTTCGAAATGCCTGCATTTGACAGAAGCCAAGAAATGGTGTATATACTGTTGGTGAATTTATGACTAGAAAAGAGGACCTACATGTGGTAAAGCCAACAACAACTGTTGAAGAAGGTATCTGAAGTTTTGAGTTCCTTTGTTGTTATTTATTCTGGATTTGCTTTATTCCTTACACAATAGCTTGCTTTCATTCTACAGCCTTGGAAGCTCTTGTGGAATACCGGATTACTGGCTTTCCCGTGATTGATGATGACTGGAAATTGGTAGGTTACTTCTTGTTTTGTGACGACATCATTCTACACTAGTTGTCTTTAGATAAATCCCGCCAGTTTTGAGGGTTGGCAAAAGTTTTCTTTAGTTTTGCTCAGCATCATATAGGCTGACTGTTAATTCTTGAGTTATGATTATCACTTGTGGTAAATCTATTGAAGTTTTCAAATTCAGTTAATAGTTTAATAAAATCTCTGACAAATTGAGTTAATAGTGCACCAAAATCATTGACAAACGAGTTAATAATTTACTAAAATCCTTGCACTTCATCAAATGCTTTGAAAATCATCCAGTCCTTTTATTTATGTGGTTGAGGGCATTCTGAATATAGATAATTACCAAAACACATTTCTAAAGCATTTGTATGTTCTGTCTTTGGTGCAGGTTGGTCTTGTTTCAGATTATGACTTATTAGCATTGGATTCTATATCAGGTAAATGTTAAATGTAAAATACATTAAATAGACCTTGTATTGTTGCTCATGGAAATTCACTAATTTTTCTGCTGTATTTCTTGGATAGAGACCAACCTGCTTAGAACTTTGGGTTTACCCCTTTTTGTGCTTATATGGTCTATTGTCCTGTTGATACTCTTAGCCTGCATAATAATGAAAATCAGTTCTATGATTGCTATGTCATCTGAGAAGCACATTGCAGTTGAGAGGATAAGATTGTTCTGCTATTGGTGATAAATGAGGAGCCATCTTTCTGAATAGCCATCTATTGTTATTCTTGGTACCAATAGTCAAACGTAATGTTGTGCATTTTCTTTCTTAAAGCTTACTTATATACTGTAAATGATTTTTATGGTAAATTTGTTAACAGAGATCACTGATTTTTGTGTGTGTCATCTCTATTTTCATGCTTTCTCCTAAATGAGTAAAATGCCTGAAGTGATATGACATGCTCTAATATTTTGGTCAGGTACTGCAAGAAATGATGCAGACATATTTCCTGAAGTTGACAGCACTTGGAAAGTATATAAGAGATCATTATTGTCTTCTCACGTACCCTATGTTTTTGCGTTTTAGTGTATTAGATTATCTCTGTATGGCGGATTTCTCGTGTCACTTTCCTAAGAAGCAAAGATTTTGAATTTAAAGTATTCTCTATCCTCTAATATTTGGGATGATTGTGTCATATTTTCCTTTGGTTACATTTTGTACTACAACGATACTTTTTTGTTCTCTCTCACTCTCTCTCTCTCATCATGACCTCCTGATTGCTAGGTTCTTTGATCTCGGATCCATTTAGAGCTGTTACCTTGATGATTGATCTCTCTATTTTGTGGTTTGACACCTCATCCAGAAGTATATTTTTTCTTCTTAACACAATTGGTCTTTTTTGCTTCTTTTCAGTGGAGTAGTTTTAAGCTTGGAAACAGAGATTATAAATCTGTACTGTGTTTCCTGTTTCTACAAACCCATGGGTTGCCTTGGTACATGTTCTTTTTGTTTAGCACTTTGTCAACTTTGCTTTCCATGTTAGTTGGTCTTTAACCAGGATCCTGTTCTAGTATCTATCCTGTCTCTTGTGAATGTTTTTCCCACCAGGTGGGTGGCATGTTACCCCCACTGAAGCACAACTCCTTTGGAAAAACTCACAGAAAACTAGAGAGTTCTGGATTGTAGTATAAAAATTGATGATTCCTACCCATGAATGTATAAGAAAATCATTAGTTTTGACATTGCTGATCCTAGAAATTTGTTGCAGACTTTTAATGAGGTACAAAAGCTACTGAGCAAAACCAATGGTCAAGTAGTTGGTGATCTGATGACCCCAGCTCCACTGGTGGTTCGTGAATCCACCAATCTTGAGGATGTTGCCAGGTGCTGTTACACTCTACTGAAATATAACCTTTGTGTTTTGACATGTTTGTATTCTTCATGCATTTCAAAGTTGCTGGGAAACACTTAAGTCATATGCTACTTTATTTCGCTGCCAGGTTGTTGCTCCAAACAAAATATCGTCGTCTTCCTGTGGTAGACATGGATGGTAAGCTGGTAAGATCCTGCAACTTTCTTCCATTGGTTTTTCTCTTTCTCCTCCATGTTTTCTTATTGGTTCAACTTTTTCCCTTTTCAAGGTCGGTATTATTACAAGAGGCAATGTTGTAAGAGCTGCTCTTCAAATAAAACGAGAAAGTGAAAGGAAGGCATAACTTGTTCTGTCTTCACTTTTGAAGCAAAATGAAGCACAGATGAGAGGATTGTACGTCTGCTCCGTCTAAAAAAAGACCTGGTGGATTCAAAATGTTTAAGCAGAGTTTATCAGGTTTTTGCTATATGAGTTTAGAAGAAAAATTATGGAAATTTTGGTGCCTGTAATGTTTAGATTTTAGCGAAGTTTCAAGATGAGGGATGCGCAAGTGCTGGCCTGTCCCTGAAAATAGCCAAGAGTACTTCCAACACTCGAGTGGGATTTCATATGTCAGCATACTAATTGTGAAACCTTCTGGCTTCAAGCATATCTATAATATTTGTAACATGACTAAGCATTGAATCCCCATTCATCAAGGGAGGATGGTGACGAGAGATGTATGCGTGATCAGCTCAATTATTTTGTGCAAGTTTATTGTTATCTTTTGGTTGCAAAGGAGGTCCCATTTGATTTGATGTAAAGATGCCCTCATGCCATTACACCTCCATGGTTTTTTATTTTTTTGACAATTTTATTATATTATAACTGTATTATGTGTATGCGTCTTACGGCTCTGCATATTTATTTTAAAATATTTTTGTTTCTTCTCTCTCGGGCCATATTCACAAAACACGAATACGAGAGGTATGTACTGGGATTTTTGTAGTACACGTGCTACTGCCCGGGAGTTGCATGTCCTGTCTATACTATCTATAGCAGCCCTGTAGTACTGGCACTCTATTAATACTGTGACGTAAATGTCTTACGGTGCCCCAGGAATTTGTCTCAGGAAGATTAGCCTATTTTATTCTGCTTGGTTAATCTGCGTTGGCCTACAAATGTATGCGTGTGCAATTGCCAGATATTAACAAATGTGGCTGAGAATAAATAAAACTGGGATTGTCCTGATGCCTCTTATAAAGCTGCGCTGACCTTACACATGAAGAGCAGAACAGGAAGAGATGATGGTGTTAACGTTAACAGTAATGGCAAAATCACCAGTAGAGATGTCAACTTCACCATTTCCCAAACCTCTGACTAATCCAACGCTAACCTAAATCTGCCATCCTCAACCTGGTCTCTGTCTTGGACAAATATTTCCGGGCAGTAAGGCAAGGAATAGGAACCAAAGAGCGTCAGTGAAGTGCGAACACAACCCTGAATTTGGGAAAGAAAGAAATCTGGACGCAGAATCTAAAAGGCGGTGGAGATGCCTCCTATCACGTCCATCCATATCAGAGTGTCAACGTACATATTTATGGGCCGTCTGAAAGATAGCCAAACTACTGCCAAGCATTCGTGTGAAACTTGGACGAGCGCCGATTCCCGTTTTGTTGTGATAAGAAATACCCCCAGAATTAAAATCTGGAGCTTCATCACTCAATAATAGATACACAAATTGGGATTTGCTTTAACGTTTCCTTTAACCAAATTCAGTAATTCTTCTCAAACTGGCATGCATATATATATATATATACACACACACAATATACATATATATATCATTGGTGCCCGCATGCAAAGTTGTTTGGCGATACTCTCTCACTTAAAAAAAAAAAAGTTTTAAAAATTTTATTTATTTTAAAAAAGAGTTCAATTTTTGTGTTAAATTCTTATATTATCTAAACAACTTAACCATAACTTATTAAAATAATGTAATATTAATCCCTTAAAATATATTAGATCTAATTGAAATTTACAATCTAAATTTTTTATGATGGAACAACATATAATTCAAATTAAAAAATTACATATTTAATAACGTATTAAATGTATTAAAAAATTATATCAAATTAAAAAAATATATATTTGAGTGGTGGGAGAGGAGGAGTATTTTAAGGAGGAAAGAAAAGAAAAAAACAGAAAAGACGGTAAAACGAATTAACAAAAAGTCAACAAAGCTTTCCCACCCAAAATATGAAATATCCAAGTAAGGCAGGAAGTGGACGCAATCTCGCAACACCAGCTATTCTAATGGACCCCTGTATCCACAATTTTATTTATTTCTTTATTTACTTTAAAAAAATCCATCCCTGGGGCTGGGTGTCAGCCTCTCAAATCATAGAGCAAACGAAACGTTAGCGTATAGTCAATCAATCAAAGTTGTTAAGTAAATCGGCCGACTTCCCCAACCCACAACACAACCCCTCATTCTTCTTCGTCGTACGTTTCTCAATTATTCTAGTATTATTCTTTTCGGAGACATTTTAACGTAGTAAGATGACTTATGTTTTCTTTTGTTTTCATAAAAACATAAAAATACAAAAACACATAAACATTCAATGCCCCAAACAAACTGAAGAGGGAAACCATTTAAATTCATAAAGGTAGGTGTTTTATGTTTCCGATTTTTAATCAAACGTCGGAGCCTAGATTAAGGCCTTGCAGAGAGTCCACTGCAATCACGGAGACCACTACTGTTTGCACAATATCTCAAAATACATTTTTAATTATTGTCACATAACATATATATTAAAAATAAAAAAAAATAAATATATTTTTTTAAAAGTGTGGAAAAAGGACCATTCATACAAACCCTATAACCACGGCATATAACACAGAGAATACTGTTGGTTTTTGTGCGGAGGGGACAATGAAAATTACATAACTATTATGAGAATTACAATGCTCCAATGGACAGATGTGGGCAAGTCCAAAATGAAGGTTAGAGGTAATGAAATTGAAAACGGGCGGTTCTGGTGATGGTGTTGGCTAACGTGAATAATTAAACTCATCATCAACAAACATGAAACAACCGCTGTGGAAAATGGTAAGTGTGGGATTGGAGAAACAGAAAGCCCAAACATATAACTCAGTAGTCAAATTTTTCCTTATCACTTTTTTAGTTAAGCAAACCGCAGCCACTTGCACCGAACTGGAGCAAAGGTAGGGCCATGGCTGTTCCCTCGGCCTCACCCGCCCCTCATTTTACCCCCCACCCGCCACTCTTCACTTGGATCTACACTTTATACCCCACCACCACCACCACCACCACCTATGCCAATAAGCAAAATAACAACGCCCCAGTATTTGAAAAACAAGAGCTTAGTGGTAAAAATCATATGCAGACATGTATTCTGGGGGCGTACAATTGAAACTACAGCTGGGAAATGGGAATCAAAAAGATAAACAAAAATTCTAGTGGAGCAAAATATTTACATTAACTTTTTTTTTTTTAACAACTCCAAAACTTGATATTTCTGTTATATATCAAGATGGATAAAAAGAAAAATGAAAAAGAGGAAAGAAAATAGTTCCACTTGCTTCTCAGCCTTTAGGCTAATGAGTGAATGCGTCGCCCTTACAGCCCTCAAGAATACAGTGACTATAATTAAATATTTCGAGAATAATTTTTTTCCCCAATTTTCAATTATGTTTTCGGTTCACCAGTAATCGGCATCTGGGCCTTCGGGCTCGGGCTTTTCATTCAAGTCGGGCTTTTCTTGCAACCAGCAGGGCTTCAATTGAGTCGGCTTCCCATGTTCATGGTGGCGGTGGCCATGGTCGAGGACGTGGTGGTGGTCATGATTACCAATCGAACTCTGGAGTGCATCTACCCTCGAACCTACCTCTATTGCTTTCTTTCTTATGGCAGCAGCCGAGAGGTCACTGTGGGCGGCGCCACTTTCACCCACTAGAAGCTCCGGGAAGTTGAGCCTAGCCGTCGGCCCTCTAAGATAATACACGGCGGTGTCATAGGCTCTGGCTGCTGCCACCGGAGTTGAATATGAGCCTAACCATATCCTGGACCTCTTATTAGGCTCTCTGATCTCGGCCACCCACTTCCCCCACTTTCTCATCCTTATTCCTTTGTATTGCCTCTCGCTCTTTCGCTTACCCGCCGAGCAGCACCCAGCTCCTCCGCCACCTTCCATATCTCTCGTGTTTATTTGATACTGTTATCTATCTACAATCCTCCTGTGTAACGTGCTTTTTTATTGTTCCTCTATAGTTTATCTGGGCTAACTAGCCGAAGGTTGAAGAAACTGTGAAGATAGAAACAACAGTAGCCCAGTGAAAACCCATCAAAACAACAGAAAGATGGGTGGTTTTGGGAGGAGGGGCGGGCGGGGTGGCTGGGCCTTTTCCTCTCGGTTTTTGGGTGTGGAATAGTTAGTGGATTTTGGTTTTTAAAAACTAGGTGACAACTTGGGTATTAAGGTTCTTATCATCCGAGAGAAGCCTCCACGTTAATTTTCTTTAAAAAAATATACAGTACTTATAAGGAAAAATAACATATTAAAACGACTAAATACACCGACACGATCGCCTCCCTCCCTTTCTCTCTCTACAACAATAATAATTTGCCGGGATGATGATGACGATGACGATGATAATGATGACAAATACTCCTAGGCTTTGTTTGGGTTGTAATTTATTTGAGAAAAATTAGTTTACATTGTGTAAAACTTTTAATGAGTATTTTTTTTATAGAAAAAGTATTTTAGAGAAAAAAATATGATAATTTTTTTTTAAAATTATGTGAAAAGAATTTGAGTAAAAAAAATTTAATTTTAAAATTTGAAATAAAAATGTATTTGAATATTTTATTTTTGTTTTAAAAAAATAACTTTTTGTAAATAAAATTTATATCCAAACGAAGCCTTAATATTTTTTTTAGCGAGGAAGCATTTCATGGTGATGGCTACACATATAGAATAAAATTTTTAATTTTATACTAAAATTATGTAAATTAAAAGATAAACAAAATTTAAAATTTAATTGTGATAGGAAAAAAATAATAATATTAGTAGTTATGCTATTTTTTTTGGTAATTTCTTTCCACTTTTAGAATGTTTCTGACCCACGATGTCTTTGTAATTTTGAAATTTGTTTTACAAGTAAATGTTTATAATGATAAATCCATAAGACGTGTTGGATTAGGTCTTATGATTAAATGATTATCTTCAAATAATTAGTCTAACTCAATAATAGTTTTCATATCTTGAAGTTTTTTGCCGATAACATGAAAATAATTAATTAAATATTACTCATTTCGTTTCAAAAAAATAGTCTACTTTTAAAAAAAAAATTATCCTAAAAAAATAGTTTACTTTCTAACTAAAATTCTAAAATATCATTACTAATAATAATGGTGTATACTCATAATTAAAAAGTAAAGATAAAAATATAAAATTATATATTTAATTAGTGTATTAAATATATTATATTTAATAATTAATAAAAACTTATATTTAAATAAATGTAAACTTTTTTTTAATGACGGAGTAAGTACGTGAAAACGTCTCTTTTGTCCAGAATAAAATGTTTCAAATGTTCTTAAAAGCTGTGCGTGGTGGAGTAGTAGATTCCAACTTTATAACAGTAATTATAATATTTCTATGATGGTAAAAAAAAATAATTTTTGATTGAATATAACTTTTTCTAACAATAAAACAAAACACATTTAATTAATTATTAAATGTATAATTTTTTAATTTAATTCATAGAATAATAAAAAACAGAATTTAAAGAGTGCATTTTTTTTTCTTATAGAGAGAGTATGTTTTTGTTCTCATAACTCCTGATATATAAAGTATAAAATAGTGATTGGCCCCTTCTTGGTTGAACCCGTCGCACAAAGTTTGCCTAGTGTGATTTATACTTTTTTGTATAATTTACGGACTATTACATAGGGACAAAATTTATCCATTGCGCACTCTTGATAACGACTGCAAATTCTTTAGTCAATAAAAAAAATTGTGATTGGCCGCGAGGGTAGCTAGTGCTGTAGCTAGATTGCCTGCTCGAACGCTACTTGCTTTTTTGGTTGCCTGGAAATAAATTAACGAAATAGTTGGTGTGGATGATTCCATTTTTGGTTGCCTGGAAATAAATTGGAAGATAATTTGGTGGTGGGTTAGCGTCGTTTGTGAGCTTATTAAATGGTACTACGGAGAGCATTAACAAAATAGTTGTGTCGTTTGCTTATATAGGACTAGTGTTTACTCTATCCTGGACGAAGGTCCTACTGGCATCGATGGTGATGATTATTATGGTCACTAATTGTCGTTCCAACGATATTTTTAAAAACCAAAGAAAGAAAAATGGAGGAGAGGTTAAGGTAGGTCGGTGGTCGGTGGTCGGTGGATGGACGGATAGGCAACGTTGTGACTTGACTTTTGCTTCCGACATTAACGATTTCCATTTTATTTCCCTGTCACACACTTTAATTGGCTTTTGTTTCTAGCTTCTGGCCCGAGGTACCTTAGGTGGGTTTTTGGGGGCCCGGGACCGTTTTGCATTCAAGATCAAACGATGCCCTTTCCCTTTTTTTTTTTGCGCTGGGGCGTTGTTCACAGCTGGAAACGAAGAAGCGGCTCCACAGTTGACCCGCCTTCTG
Organism: Gynochthodes officinalis; assembly: GCA_020080225.1. Taxonomy (NCBI): domain Eukaryota; kingdom Viridiplantae; phylum Streptophyta; class Magnoliopsida; order Gentianales; family Rubiaceae; genus Gynochthodes; species Gynochthodes officinalis. The sequence continues at coordinate 33,975,459 of CM034621.1, read as the reverse complement.
GGTGTGAATTGTGATCTATCCATAACCATAAACAAACAATGCAAGTTGGATGTTTCCTCTCCCAACTAAATTCTCCAAATCTTAAATGCAACTTGGGTAAGGACACATAAACAAAATTGAACAGCCAAATCGAACATCTAAACTGCCTAATAAAGAAAGGTTCCAAACGATTTCTAGAAACGCAAGCGCAACTAGACGTTCAATTGTGCAAAATTACAAACTTCTTCAATGGAATTCAAGTCAACGTGAGGACATGTGAAAAATACAAATTAAAATAACAAAGTATACAGCTCTCTCTCTCTCTGTGTATTTGTATCTCTGATCAGTGGCCAGAACATCCTAATCTATAGCTAGATTTGTTCGATGAAGCGTCTCGTGTAACATTTATCATTTTCTAATGAGGCTGCTGCGGAGCTAATTCCCAAAGAATATGAATGGAGTTTCTCTCTCTAATCATGTACCACTAAAAAATGACACCGAAGCTGGCATCCACTAATTATACATATATCATTAATAAACACTTTTGCAGCGCAAATAATTTTGAACGACATTCAAAAAATTTCTTTGGAAATTTTCCCAAAAAAAAAAACAGTGCGGGTATAATCATGAAAACGGGACGGGTTCCAGTATTACGGAAGGAGTGCTTTAGTTGAGATTAACTGAGCAACTGCATCGGCGGCGCCGGCACCGGCACCAACATGGAAACTGATGGTAAAAGGTGTCGAGTCGTTTCTATGGTCTATTGATCAAGAAATGGAGTCAGATTCGGATGATATGCACTTCCAAGTCAATAGATTAGGTGGCTAAAAAATATTGGTCTGGACGATGCAATGACCCGAAAACAACTGAATCCTACCCTGCTCTTAAAAAATTTTACGTGTCATGCAAAGACAAGACCAAGATACATGAGAAAACACACAACAGAACAACAGATGGCGAAATATACTATTGCCTGACGGCGAAGGCTTCTTGACTTTCAGATCAACCCATGCCTTTTCACAAAGCCTTTCGGTCAAGAAATCACCAAATATTATATCGTACGTCTTAACAGATGTGTGTTTCCAGGCACATGCAGCTACTTTTGGGGAGGTTAATCGCATTTGGTCATAAGGCTGAGCAGATAGTCAGCAATTAGAGTGGCAAAAATCTTGGAAGGGGAGGTCAATGGCATTATTAACTAGACGCCCAACTGTTCCATGGAGAACTTAATGAAATTCAACGGAAGAGAGAAGAGCAACCCTGGCAGTCCAAATGTACGAAGCAAAAGTCAAAAGTTGGTGAAGAAAACAAAGATCATTGTTATAAATATCACTTCTATTGACTGTTGCCTCTAATTACGGCTAAGTCGGGCTAATAATAGACAACAGTTTTGTCCACGTCCTGTTATGGATTACTGCAAAATGAAAAAAGAGGTCGGGGAAAGCAAAGCCCGTGACAAATTAAATAATTTAAACGACGATATCCTGCAGAGTAAATCGCAATCATGCACCAACTTGAATTCATCATGCGTGTCTTAACAATCACCATACGATGATGGACGACTGACGTCCAATTGCCATCAGGAGTCGGGACCCCCAAAGGAGAGGGGGCGGTTGGAGGGAAAAAAATCCTGATCGGGTAGTGAAATCCCAGCTGTTGTTTTTCAGTTACTTTCTATAGCTAACTTTCACTTACCATTGGTTTTCTTCTCTCTTATCGCATGGTATTCTTTCGCTGCATTACCTTCATTTTCTTTTGGGCTTTCTCCTTCTGGAGAAATAAGGCACAATCAAATGTATCCTGCTTCAAAAGGGCCACTCCAGAATCGAGGGAACAAGAGGACAAGGTTGTTACACCATAAACCTAATTCTTTAGCACAGTTGAAGCGGTTGAGATGCAATCAATGCTTGACAACTAATTGAGGATTAACTAAGTGACAGACTCGACCTAACCATGAATTCCTTCTGGTTGCCCCAATATTATTTTGGCATTTTGAAAAACGCAAACTAGAGGTAAAACAAAGGAAAATGCCAAAAACATTAAAAAAGTGTACTACTCATAATAATGTATTGTTTCTATGCCAATCAATCTATTTTAATAGTATAAAAACAAGAAAAATAAAAGGCTAAATTTCGATCCTAAACAAGTAGAGACCATACAGCTGACCTATGTGCTGTTGCAAAACCTTGTAACAATGACCCTTCCAACAATCATGTACTTGGGGCAGTGTATCAATTTTGCTTCATTTCAGTTCGATTGCATTTACCTTGACTTCTTACTACGCAATCCCATTCGTGATTTTGCATACCTAAATACCTTGTTAAGCCCAAACATTGACGGCACAAACGAACTAAGTTACGGTAAATAGTTACAAAGACAAAAAAAAAAAAAAAAGAGAGAGTTAAGAAAGGATACTCCAACCGCATGCCTTCACCAGATGGTGATGAGTACAGAACTGTGCCTTGTAAATGACCAAGTGCCTCGGTTGAAGTAGCAGAATCCTGCAAAATTGAACCATCAGATCCCAGAGAGAATTCTGAAAAGATAAAAAAGATAAGCCATGACATTTAAAGCAGATTGCGCCTCTTTTTGCAATGTAATACAAACTCCCACTGAAAAAAGAGAAAACCACATGCCATAAAAAATCTTTATAAGTTACAGCCCTTCTATTTAACAAAGTTAATAAAGAACAAATAGACAAGGAATAATCATACAATATTTACAAAAATACTTCCAATAGAAGTGTAAATTAAGCGCATGATAAATGTTGATAAAGCAGCTTGCTATACTAAAAGTGGTCACAGACACATGTCAACAAATACAACAACTACAACTACAATACTAAGCGTTTATTCCATTATGTGAGATTGGCTATATGAAACAAATATTGCCATTGTTTTTTTAAAAAACACATATATTTGTTTAAATTTAAATAATTCAAGTCTTTTTTAACAATTTCTTTTTAAATCTTTTTAGATCTTCCCTTTCCCTTTTTAGTTTGAGTTAATAATTCTCTAATTTCTAGACGGCACACTAGTGTATGTAAGGGGTTCCTATGCACATGTTCAAACTACTTTAAATGCGTTTCTCTCATTTTGTCATCTATTGGTGCTACCCCTACTTTCTTTCCAATACATTCATTATTTATTCTATCTAGTCTAATATGTTCATATATCTATCTTAGCATTTTCATTTTTCAGACTCTCATTTTTGGTTCATATTCATAATTAATGTCCAACACTTTGATCCATAAAGCATCGCCGATCTTATGAATGTTTTACAAAATTTTCCTTTCAATTTCAGCGGTACTTTGCAATCACAAAATATAAATGATACACTTCTTCATTTATTCTAACATGCTGGAATTTTATGAATAAAATCTTTGTCAATTCCCCTATTTTCTTGAAAGAAAGATCTTAAATATTTAAAAATTTTAAACATATCTAATTCATGCCAACCAATTTTTATATTACCCCATTGCGTCTCCTATGATTACTAAAGTGACAATAATAAATTGAATTTCCCAATTCAAGTAGGATGTAAACCAAAAATGTGACGTTCCTAGAAGTAACGAAGAAGATAAAACTAAAGATAAGTTAGTCAGCATCACAAGTTTTCTGAAACCCCAAGCAAAGAGTCCATCCAACTGCAGAAACTAGTAGGAGATTAACAACAAGAAATACACTAGGTCGAGCTTTCTGCTATTCAGAAAACAGAGCCACAAATATACCTGAAAATCAACAAATGCAACAGGGGTCCCATATGTGCTCTGCAGCTTCAATTTTAGAAATCCACGGCATCTAAGGAAGTTCAGAATGGACAAGAGTTAGTGCACATTCATTTAATTTTATTATTATATATTATAAAAAATCCTATTTTTTCCCTTAAATTTTTTATTATATCTCCTTATTTATTTATTTTGGGTTCATTGACGCTGACCCCAACTAGTTTGGGATAAAGGTGATGTTGATGTTGATATTATAAAAAATCCTAATACCTTGAAAAGACTTGAATCAGCTCCTGCTCTGTACAAGTTGGGCCCAGATTAGCCACAAATAGCGTTGGGCATGGTGTGGTATTCTGATGATCACAGTGCAGAAGAGTTATGCAGGTACACATAAAAACACTAGATGAATCCTTTAAGCCATGGTGAATCCAATACATGAAGTGGAAAAGGAGTATGGAGATTATAAGTTAAAAAAAAAACTAAAAAGGCAAAAGCAAAGTTACTTCTCACTTAATATAACAGCTATGTGTACTCTTTGAAATGACCGACCAGGCATTTTAAAAGCTTAAAGAAAATTCAATGACACAAGCAGATAAGCTTCAGTAATTACATACTATCAGAGATACATCTGTTTAGATAATAACTATGCTTTCAAACTCTGGGCCAATTGCCAGTAAATCCTTCAAAACATAGTAAATTGGAATGAGCAACTGTCATGAACGAAAGCAATCCTCGGAGTCATTTAGGTTCTTCTTTCACAGCTATGTGCTAGAGTGCCAAAATCACAGTAGGAAATACCTTCCAAAAACCAACAACAAGTTTTAGACAACAGAAAGTAAAACTTACCATTTTTGTGCTAGAGTCATTTGCAGCATGACCATCACTGCTTCCATGACTACATCATAAGAAAAGAAAATTTGAAGTCAGTAGCATATTAAGCTAATAAAGTTCTCTAACTTCAGGGAATAGGGCATGTAGTAACTGCTTCTACAGGGCCCTTGACCTTTCAGATAGAAGCATGCATGTACAGTAAGTAAAATCAATGTGCTGATCAGCAAGAAGTAATGACTTCCCAAGTAATATAAAAATGTGCTCAAGTAGTGCAGATGACCTTTGTGTGGATGGAAAACCAATCGTGTTGTGAGCAGAATTACCCATTCCAGGCATGTGAATGCTGCCAACACCTGCTAGTGCCCAAGAGTGCAAAACATGTGCAATGTGAGCTTTTATGAGAATGTGCTCTCCACGTGGTTAACTAGCTAGTATTCCTTGTAAGATGTCAGCGATAAACAATGTGACTAATAAACAAAACTAGTACAGTCACACAGTTAAGCGCCATTAGCTGTATAGAGACACAAATATCAATAGAGAAAAAGATAAAGCTGCTGCCAGAGACATCTATCCATTCTACACAAGGAAATCAAAGCAAGAACATACCAGAATCTGTGCCCCTGGAAAAAGAAGAAGATTTCATTCTCTTCTCTGATCCATTTCCCTCATCATCTGGATGCAATGAACCGGCAAGGTCCAAGGTGAATGATCCATAAAAGAGCTCAAGTAAAAACAACAAGAAAATTTATTGTAATGTACCTGTTCTCAAGCGCTTGGACCTGGGATTAGATTTGGCAAGATCAATATACAAGGTGGAACCTTTCTCAAGGTCAAATACCATTCCCTGGAATGGAAAAGAATAAAACTCAATGAAAGTTTCCTAGTTTGGTATGTACATCTCCATAGTGTAGTGGAAAATGCATTCCACAACATGAAATATGGTAGAACAGGATATAAAATATACTGCCATGAACTAACCTAGGGAAGAAAGAAGAAACCATCCAACTGCTCTTGCCAATTCCAAGTCAAATACCATTTTACAAGGACAGTCCACGAATAAGTAGTAACGTATGACATGGGTTCCCACACTTAGATGTATGTGATATACAACAACCTACAACATTACTAATCATAAAAGATAAATCCTAAATTTTTCTTCCAGTGGCTGATTTTGAAATCGACTTCAAGTTCTTCAATCCCCTTCAATGAACATACTATTTGATTTTCCATTTAACAAGGGAATCAATTCAAAATTCCTACCAAAAGAGTAACTAAGCATTCAATCATGTTAAGAAAGTAAACATCATCCTTACATTGAGTGCATGTAATGCCATGACAGCTGACTGCTGATCCACAAACACAGCAAAAGCAAATGGCTGCAAAAGATAACCAAATGACCAAATAAAGCTTCGATAGAAGAAAATTACTAATAAAAACAGTATATGACGATATAGTGACATTCAAATAGCGAAATTCACTTGAGTGCTTGCGGTGGTACGAAGGTGAGAAGATTCGTAGCCAGGGAACTCCCGAAAGAGATTGTAGATTTCACGAGCCTTGACATCTTCGGGAAGTCCAGCTACGAAGAGAGTACGGACCTCATCGTGCGATGAATGAGAGTAAATTTGCGGAGCGTACGTCACGAATTGGGTTTGGGGAGCTAGGTATTGCTGATGGGTTAGTGGCTGGGGCACTACAACCGCTGCGGGGTGGGCGGCTCCTGGGGGCGGTGGCGGTGTAGGGTCGAAATATTGGTAATGGGTTGGGGGAGGAGGGTAATATGCGGCCATGGCCGTCGTTGACGGAGGACTTGGAGGAGGGGAAGGATCGAGCCCTAGAGCTGGATCCTGTAAAGGAAGGATTCAGCTGGCGGGGACGGGACTAGCTGGATACTGGCGGTGCTGAGTAGTTGGGCCAAATGGACCGAGCTGAATGAATTAATTGGGCCAATTGTCAAAAGCTAAATATCGCCAACCACGTTCCATTTTGCTCATTTATTTGCAAATACTAGAAGGGAAAACAAAAACATCATTTGGGGGGAGGAAAGGGAATTGGGATACAAAAAATATATTTGAGTAAGGAATATTTGACCCTTTATAGGATCATTTCCTTCATGACTATTTCATTTTTTTAAAAAAATCTAGTGGATGAAATATATTAAAAAAATTTGGGTATAAAAGTGGGGAACAAATTCCATTAATTTAGAGCCTCACCTTTTAGAAACGCTTGGTGCCTCTTAATCGTGACGTGATTCCATTCGGGCAACGCTCTTGCCTCTTTTAGATGCTCAAAAGTCAAAACTTTGAAAGGAAGAAAATAATAGTAACGCCGTTTTTCAATACCCCACGAAATCCGTGTCATTTGTAAACACTTTTATCAATCCGTATCATTTTTGTTGGTCAAGCTTAATGCACTTGGGATTCCAGGCAGCAAAATCCATCATGTGATGCACTGCACGTGAAGTAACATTTGGTAACCATTTCACTTGTTCTAATAACCACCTAACGTGTGTTGAGATCAAAAGGTCAGGTTTCAAATCCTGCCTCTAATATCCCTTCGCTTGTCTTCCTTCATTGTGTAAGACATATTATCTTAATATATTAGAATTTAAAAAAAAATAAAAAACATTTGGCCATTCCCCAAGCATATTGTCCAAATAGATTTGAATTTTCAAAAAAATAAATAACATTTGGCCATTCCCTATTTTGACTTCGTTTTTTAAATTTCAATGCTTAATTAGTTTGAAAAAGTAATCTGATTACTTCAGTGCATGGTGTAAACAAACTAGTATGTTCGGTGAACAGTTTGTGAACAAGATCGGTTACGTTCGTTTATGTTTGTTTGTTAAGCTAAACAAACAATAAACAAATACGAACACGAACAATAACAAGTATACGTTCATTTATTTATGTTCGTGAACAAGCTTGTTTAGTATTCATGAACAAGTTCGGTTAACGTTCATTTAAAGCTCATTTATATTAAATAATAATATAAATATAATATAATAATAATGTTTGTTAATCATTCATAAACAAATTTGTTGTGGTGTAGTAGTAAGTAGCCATGCTCCCCACATTAGAGGCCAAGGTTCAATTTTCAATAATGCTATTTGTTTTCCAGTTTAGAAATGTGTTTGTTTATTTATTCGTTAACGAAGGCTCTTTTTTCTATAATAGTTTTTATATACTAGAAGGATGTGGGTCCTTATCCAATTTATCTCATTCTTCTTTCTAGTATACAAGTACGATACTTCAGTAAATTTCACTTCATTTCGTTCAATTTTATTTTAAATTTAAAAAAATAAGCATAAAATTCATTTTTAATAAGAATAAGGAGTATTAGTAATTCGATTATATAGATTGTAAATCATTCAAATGGGTATTTCTTACTCAAGGATGTTCATTTGTATGTATATCATATAGACGTGATAAAAAAGGGCATTTCCGCATTGATCGATTATAAGATAATAGAGTGAAGGGCAATCTTTTATTTTTTCAACCGAATTGCTCTTTTGAATTCGGAAAAACTTTCCAGTTTGCAAATGTGTTTGTTTATTTGTTCATTAACGAAATAGGAAAAGAAAAGATTCAAGAGGCCTGTAAGCATCGACATAAAGATGATTGAGCCAACTTGAGAGGCTTGTAAGCATCAACATAAAGATGACTAAGCCAACTTGAGATTTTGGTATATCACCACAAACACATAAGAGTTTTCAGGTTTTTTTTTCTTTCATACCCTCAGAGACTGTTGAATCTTTGATTCAAAATAAAAAAGTTTCAAACTTTCTATTTCATCTCTGTTGTAACCAGTATTTGGGTATTTTTGCTTGAGCTGTATAAGATGATAATGCCTTTTATTTTTCTGTTTTTCCAATTTGCAAATGTGTTTGTTTATTTGTTCGTTAACGTGTTCGATAAGTGTTCGTGAACACTAATAAACGAACATAAATAAACACAAACACATATTTCATATTAATAAACGAACATAAACGAACACAAGCAGTCTAAAAAATAAACGAACAATTAACGAACGAGGTTCATTCATTTATATTCGGTTCGTTTACAACCCCCAGAAGATATCCATTATCTTAGAATAGAAAAAAAAAAAAGAACGGTTTTTTTTTTAAATTTAAGGTCGCCATAATCAAAGTGAATTTAATTCAAATTAAGGAAATATAAAAAAGGGAGGGGGTAGTGACTTGTACATCACTTTGTATAATCTTTCTCTACTACCCCCCCCTCCCCGGCGCTTTCTTTCTAGTTATTATCCCTTTCCATATTCTATAAACGACAAAACCTTATAATAAAATGAAAGGGGTTAACCTTTAGTTTCAGTTTTAATTTTTTTTGGAAAAGTAATTAAATTTCTAAAATTAGGAAAAATAAGTTTAATATTTTAGGATTTTGATTTCTTATTAAAAGTTATTATTATAATTACTTTTCTTAAGATTTTAGTTCAATAAACATATTTTTTACTTTTAATATTATTTTAACTATTTTTTTTTCTTTTAACTCTCATATATCTTTTATTTTTTAAGTATTAGTTATGTGATTTTCTATTTTCATTATTATTAGTTTTACTTTTTTAAAAAAGTCTACTTGAAAACTTTTTTATATTCAATTCATTACATAATTTATTAAATTAAAAACTATGTAATTTTTTATTTTTTATTGGGTTTTAATTTTCCTATTAAATTAATAACATCATCATTATTATTCTTTTTTTATGGAAGTATAAGTTTATCTACAAATTTGTTATTAGAATCACCCTTTTCACATTTTCTTTCGTATTTATATTTCTTTAATTTTCTTTATATTTTTAAAATTTTATTATACTAATTCTTTATAGTTTCTTCATATTTCATTTCTTTAATTTTTATACATTCTTTTTAATTTTCATTATTTATTAATATAAACACTAATTGTGATAGTATAAACTCTTTATAAACTATAAAAATATGTATGTACTTAAAAATACTATTATAAAAGTAATATTTTTTTAGTTTAAATATTGTTATATATTACAATTGACAAAATTAATAAATCTCAAATTATATGTAATTAAAAGGCCAAAAAGAGTTATCTATTATTAATATAAAATAAAAGAAATAATACTATAGATATACATGCCAAATAAATTATGTTTAAAATATATTTATAATTTGTTATTATATTAATTTATTCTATACAAACACAGATAAATATTCATAATTTTCAAAATTCAATTTTTAAAAAACATATTAATTTTCCCCATAATTAAATTTTAAAAAATTATTTTCCCATGTAATTTTACTTTTGCGCCAACCAAAAGATTTCTGTTTTTTCTTTTTATTTTTCCTTCCTTTCAAATCATCACGAGGCCACAAGAAACCGAAAAAAAGAAAATCAAATAACCGTCATAATCATTTGCACCAAGTTCTCTTCTTATACTCCTCCATCCTTGAGGGAAATTATTTTAAAGCTACTCAGACTGTCCCCGGAAAGTCCAAAAATAGAGAGGCAATCGCGATGCCCAGATAGCCTCCAAATCAAAATTAACGTCGTTATGCTCCAAAAGAAAAATATGATTAATACGGTTCCCGAGCAGCATTACTCAAATCCTTTCACCATCACCAAAGGAAAACGGCAGCGGCTATTTGGATGATGCGTACCACCAATAATCGAAGATATCTACTCAGCACCAAAAACATCATCCTTTTAACAGCAAAGAGACACCTAGATTTGTCTTTACGTTTCAGCATGGGAAAAAAATTATCATAATTTTATCAGCACGCGCACTTTGGATTTGTCTTCACATTTTAAAATAAGTCCATTCACACAGTACAGTACAAATTCATCATCCAGAAAAAGTTTATCATGAACAGAAGTACCAATGAATTGGCCAAATGGTCCGCTCCATATATCAACTCATTAGTGAAGTTCAAACATAACAATTTTCACAGTTGCAGTTTGTATTAAAACAATCATCAAGAACCTACACAGGAAGCTGATTAGATAAGAGGAGGGTACTGCTTTGCCTGCTGTCGAACTCTCCTCTTATACTCTGCAACATCCTGTATACACACAGTACAATGATTAAATAGCATCATAATCCACGATTTTGTATCTTTGACTCTTCAAAAGCAGCGACGCTGCCACTATAGTACATTTCAGGTGACCAAGAAGAAGAAATATATTAACAAGCTTTAGGGCTTGTTTGGACAGCCTTTTATAACGTTTTGCAAAACACTTTTTCAATTTTCAATAAATCTCTTATCTCGCAACCACCATACAAGCTCTTAAATTACAATACATGACTACATGCATCCAATGTAGCCTACATTTAATAAAAACATAGTAGTTAAATATATTCACACACACAATCCCAGTTTCCAAAGCTAACACACACACACTCTTCGGGATGGTCCTAAAAGCATTGACATTTAAGCTAGAAGGAAATTCCTTTTCATTACTTTCACAAGCAAAAGAAGTTGATGACTCTCAAAATCACTTTTTTATACATGAAATTGGTGTAAAGTAGCAAAACTCTCACATGATTCATCCTTTTTAGTTGACCACAATAAAATTTCATGCTCTTGAGGTGGAGTAAGAAGATTTCCTTCCTAACATGCAAATTTACCACAAATACCAAAAGAATGGACAACCCATGTAATTGATAAGCACCAAGTTTATTAAGTTAAGTGAATGGTTGAAGAAAGCAAGTCAGAACATCGAACATATCAGTGAAGCCCTTACTATCTTAATATGTGCTAAGAATTTACCTGAATAAAGAGATGATAACCATCAGTTTGTGCAGGATCAGCAGGATTCGGTTGATCCAACAAATCCTGGATGCCAACTAAAATTTGCTTCACAGTAATAGCTGGTCTCCAACCCTGGAGGTGACAAAGGGAAACACCAATCAAAGCCAATGGTCACAAGACAGGCACCACTTAAAGAATTGATCACCATGCCAAAGCATAACCATACTTACACTATCTTCATTGAGGATTGATAGGCAGACAGTTCCAGACGGATAGACATTGGGATGAAAGAAACCCTGAGGGAATTTACACTTTGGTGGTTTACTTGGATAGTCTTCAGTGAAGTGAAGAGTCAGCGGGTAACTACCACCTTCCCAGTCAGTCTGCAGGCAATAGGGGCAAAATTAGAAGAAGCCATTCAATTAACAACAAATATTGTGACCAATTCAAGAAGTTGTTTCATCGATTCCATCTGAAATACAGCCATTACATGAACATAAAGAAACAGAACTCAAATTGAAACAGGTAACCAAGTGCAGCCACAGTTACCCAATAGCAGGGAGATTGCTTTTAATCTGCATTAATTCTCATAATTGTCACATTTAAAAATCACTTTCAAAGCATAATCCAGATATTGAAGTTGTACGCTTGTGTAACAAAAGTGCACTCTCACAGGCCAGTAGAGATTGCGTCCCCTTTCAATCTCTACTTAAAGCTCTCATTGGTTTTGGAAAAAATTAAGTAGATTAGTACTTTATTCAAGGGTGGGTAGCATTAACTAATCATACAGTTGCTAATCTCCGATACCATCTCATCCAAACTTATAACAAATTTAGCAAATTAATTTACTTGAAAAATAAATTTGGCCGACTAACTTTCATTTAGAAAGCCCAAGGCCAAGGCGGTCAATTGTTGTGATATGTACTCATAATCTGAGAAGAATTTAAAAGAAAATTATGAGTTTAAGTTCCTACACAAGTAGGTAAACCTATGCAGACTTGGGTACAAGATCCTCAGAATCATGATCTGTTCTCCCTTTTCAACTACAACTTTCATTTCGGCGTATCACCACAACAGTCACTAAATTAATGTGGAGTAGCATACAAACTTAAAGATTTTACCTTATATCCTAATTAGCAACAAGAAGATTAACAAACCAATGCAAACCTAGCAACACAGAAAATTTCCAGAGCAAAAACTCGTCGATAAGCTATCAGAGCGCTTCAATTTCCTTTTCATTTTTTTTAACTAAAAAATTCTCAAATTCACCATAAAGTTAATCACAATTTTTTGAAAAAAGAAAAAAAGAAAAAAAGAAAATAGAACATCAGCCTCACGATTATAATTTCAGACAAGGAAAACAAAAATTTGAAGGGAAAATAAAAAAAAAAAAAAAAAAAAGAAGAAGAAAGAAAAGAAAAAAGTGAATTGAGGTAAGGAAGCCTAACCCCGGGCTTCCCAGGGATGGTGCAGTGCCAAATCATCAAATTCACAGAACCATCTGCAAGCGTCTCCGGCTTAGCCACGAAACCCTACACAGTACATAGTTTCCACCAAAAAAAAAAAGAAAAGAAAAGAAAAATAGAACGATTATTTTCTATTTTTTCATCATAATTTTAGAGAAAAATTACATGAATTTTCAGAAGGAAAGGGAGAGAGTGAGAGTGATCAAACATGAGGGTGATTTTTACGCCAGGCTTTGCGTTCCTCAGTGAGACGACCACGCGCTATCCCTCCCGACATTTCGCACAAACCTTGTTGTTTGATCCCTCCGTATAATTCTCCGATTTCTTTTTATATTTTGAATTATGAGTTATAATCAGCGAAGAATTCACGGCGAGACTGGGCTGCTCCCTTATAAGGAAGAGACTCCAGTACTTCTCATTACTCGAGCGAGAGATGCAGAAAGAGCGCTTTATTTGACGGTGTCTTTTATGATTATGACAGAAAGCCAATGGACGGTTGGGATGAGATCGGACGCTTGAGCGCCAAATCATAATGGTGATCAACGATTGATGGGATTATAAATGCTGTGATTAGTACCGTAATATGGTATAGTCTTTCTTTGGGTGATTGAAATTATTGTTTCTTTTTTGTTAATTGGGGACAAAGTCAATATGGATTTGGATTCCTTAGGAGTCTATAGCGTGAATTCCACGCTAATTATCGCGTCACGTGAAAAATCCGCGGTGTGTTGCCCAGCACCACGTCAACTTTAAACTATCTCTATTATTTAAATAATTATTATAAAAAAAAAATCACCCCTCATAAATGACTTTTATTATTTACATAATAAATTTTTTTCACGTTTATCTTCTTTTGCCTCATTTATTTAATATATTTAATACTTCTTATTTAAATTAATAATTTTAAAATATTATCTATTTTTTATTTATAAAATTTAATATATATTACTAATATAACTTATAATTTTAATTCTTTAATATAATTAATACTTAAACAATTAATAGAAAATAATTTTCATTACATTAAAATTATATTGTAATAATACATTTAAAATATAAAAATAAATACCCTAAATTAAATATGAAATACGTAAAATAATTAATGAAAAATAAATTTACATTACATTAAAATTGAAATTTTATACAATATTATATTTAAATTAATTGTTTCAAAAGTTTTGTAATTATTAAATAAGTATAAATAATTTTACAAATATTAAAATTAAAATTTAATATTAATAGAATTAAACTTAATATTAATAGAAATATTAATAATTTTATATTAAAATTTATAATATATTAATAAGTATATTATAATTTCATATTATATTATATTTAAGAAAATCATATATTACACAAAAAATAGGTAAAGTGCATGTCATTCTATAAATAAAAATATTTTCTACAAGATGGTAGTTTTTTTTTTTAAAAAAAAAGGGTAAAATGGGCATTGCAAACCAAGTGGTGGTTTGCAACGCCATTGTCAATCAGCTGACAGGAGTGCAGTGTCTGTCAGCTGTTTTTTTTTTTTTTCTTTAGGCAGCAATGGCCAAATGACGTCATTTTTGGATGTCACAGTGGGAAAAAAAAAAATGCCACGGCCTCTCGAGCATTTCACAGGTTGAGAAAGCCTCCACATCAGCAATTTTTGCTGATGTGGAGGTCGCTAGAGAAGGCCACCAAAATGGGGTGTGTACTGAAGCGACGAGTGGCGACAATCAAGTTGCACCCAAAATGTACCATTTTATTTTCATTTCATTATAATGATGGTTGCAAATCTAAGGGTGCTATTGACAAGTAGATTTTTATTTGTAAATAAGTAAATTTTTAAATAAAAATAAATTATTTAAATATATTTTTATTTTAAAATTTAAAAATCAAAAAATTTCGCCTAAATTCCTATTATATAATTTTCAAAAAAAATTCTTTTATTTTTCCCGCCAAAATACTTTTTTTATAAAAAAAATTCATTAAAATTTTCACACATTCTAATACAATTTTTTTTCTAAAAACATCACACTCCAAATAAACCCTATATTTGGAAAAAGTTGTATCGGAATGTGTAAAAATTTTGATGGGTATTTTTTGATAAAAAAAAGTATTTTGGAGGAAAAAATAAAAGGGAAATTTTTTTAAAATTATATGAGAGGGATTTGATTAGGAAAATTTGTATTTTAAAATTTAAAATAAAAATGTGTTGGATAGTTTAATGTGTGAGGAATTTTTTGTAAAAAATTTAAAATTTATATTTAAATTTTGAAATAAAATATGTGATTTTTTTGTATAAAATAATCAACATTTTTTATGTAAGTTTTAATCCAAAAATATCCTTAACCGTTATGAATGAAAATGTAAATGCGTGTATAAAGTGTATGTCATAAAGTATTTTTACATTTATTGAAATAAGTGGTTGTAAACTATGAAATATATTAAAAAACCTAACAGTATTTTGAAAAACCTAAAAAAAATATTTTGAAAGTTAAATCCACACATACTTTAATGCTACTTATGAATTGTGTCTCAAAAAATAGTTTTGTATATTTCAAAATAATTTTTTTACATTTCAATAATAATTTTTATTTGACAACTTTAAATATATTCAAAAACATAATGCATAGATATTCTGTTTTTTTTTTTTTTACTTGCTCTTTTTCTAAAATAAAGTTTACAATTTGAATACAAGTTATTATTGCTTATTATGTGGCATAGGGTACAAATCATTTAAATCACTATTAACTATAAAAATTTACATTATATAATTTTTAATTATAAATTATGCATGATCATTATTTGTATATTATAGGGATTCTCAAGAGGGCGTTATTGTTTTAAAATTGAATTGTTTTGTACTATAGAAAGAGTATACGGTTTTGTATGAATACGCATTTCATTTCATATTTTCATATTTTGGATAAAAGTTTTACACTTTTAATGCAAATTTTAATTAACAAATTGTATCTTAAGAATGGAAATATTGCATAAAAAATATAAAATGAGATGGTAATTCAAACCATCCCTTACTATTTCAATTAGTTTTAGTTTTTTTTTTTTTTTTAAGAACAAACAATACTCCAATTGATAACTCATATTTGCATGTTTCGAAAGCTTTTCAAAGTCTGTATAAATAGTGTTTCAAAATGTGTTTTTTTTTTTTAATTTTTTGAAGTAATAGTTGTTAAATAAGAAATATATGTATTTTTATATTTTTTTAAATAATAATTGTGAGATAAAAGATGTATTAAAAATAAAAAAAGTGTATTAAATTTTTTTTACATACTATCCAAACAAGCTGTTATAGATAACCACAACACACGAAAACATAAACCAACATATTATTTTAAAAAATAATAAAAATAAACGAGCTCAACGATGAGCTACGTAGTTCAGGAATGCTATCTCGTTGATTTTAAATAAAGTTAACATTATTTATATTTATTGAAATTTTGATTTTTATCAAATATAAGGCCTATTATTATTTTTTAAATTACAAAATTTGATTTAATAAATACCGAAATTTGAAAAAAGATAAATGATACTAACTCTTTTAAGTACAGCAGATTATTAAAAGATGTGACTTTTCATGTCCTTCAAGGATCCAATTAAAGAAATGAGAAATGGCCTGGGCCTAGGCCATGCACAAATGACAATTTAAAACGTTTTTTAAACTATTTTTTTTAAAAATTTTGAATACTTTTTTATTTTATAATTATAATTTTAAAAATATAAAAACATATTTTAAAATGTTATTTATATAAATTCTAGTTCTCCAACACCATAATTACTCCCTCAGTTTTTTTTGTAAAAAAAATCAAAATTTAAACTATTTTTTGTTTAAAAAATCATATTTTAAACAAATTTTGAAAATATTATTTTTAATAATAATTATATATGGCTCACAATAAAAATATAAATTTATATACTTAAAAATGCATAAAAAAAGCTATATTAAACCCAAATAGAAATTTTCATTTGGGACAGAGGGCGTACATTGCTGCTACTGATAAATTAGGAGAGTAGGTTCATCTCAGCCGCATCGCGCTAGTTTACCCAACAAAGTTACAATGACAGGCGTAGCTAAGGTTTCAAAGCTTCTCACTTCCCCGATTCAAAATGCACATCAATTGAACCTTACCGTGATCACCAACCAAAACCATAAAATGGATGACAGATTTTCAGTCTAAATTGCCTAAGTTTCCAACTTTCAATGCCAATGTATCTGGAACAAAAATAACGCATGCAGCGCTTCCCTCACAAATGTTCATTTCCAATTGCGCAGTGGTTCAACAGTGAAAAAATCCTTCTAACATTTGCGTTTGATTTGCGTTCAAGAGCTATGAATATCCATTGTAGGTATCCCTGGAGCTATTCTCCACCATTGCACTCTCCTTTATACTCTGTATCATTTTCAGCGCTTGCCGCATTGTCGGCCTCTGTTCAGGAGAAGTCACATTACATAAACTGGATATCTCAACTAGCATTCTTACCCATTTTTCTTCTTCAGCGTCATCATCCCTCATGGCCCTGACCCAATCAGGCACCTCGGGGGCAGCAAGGAATGGATGCTTGGATGGAGTTTTACCCGTCAAAAGCTCTAATAACAGCACCCCAAAAGCATATACATCAGATTTAGAAGAGGCTCGCCGCACAGTCTTGCGCATCTCAGGTGCTTTATAACCTGCAGAATCTGGATCATCATTTGAAGAAATGTCCGCGAGAATGTACAAGGAATAATCGGTTATACAGGCCTCAAAATCAGAACCAAGGAGAACATTGGAAGATTTCAGATTGCCATGAATGAGCTTTGATGCTTGATGTATGTAGGCTAGTCCCTGAGCCACATCCTCTGCGATCTTCAAACATGATGTCCAGTGTAGAGGTTTGGCCCTTGAGGATCTTGAACCTTGTCATTGGCAGACAATAAAAGAAAGTTATCACCACTGCCCCTCCTTAACTAAAAGCGTATGAAATGCACCATCAAAATAATCCCCACAACTACAATCAGTATATGTATATATCTAAATAAATTACATTCCCTCAACCGAGGATATGAGCGTGATAATTCACAACACTGCATAATAAAATAGCAAAATCCTTTATGCGATAAAAAATTTTGCAACACATAATTGTCATTAAAGGGAAAAATTAAGCCTATTTAACACCAAGTTAAATAATCATGTCAGTGTCATGTAACACCCAAACACGGTAACAATTGCTAAAAAATAATACCTTTTCATTAACCAGTTCCTTATTTAGCTAGCTGAAAAAATCAACAGTAGTAGAGAAAATCTGCACTAAACGTGTGCTTAGCTGACAAAAAAAAAAAAAAATCCAATCGACTTGTCCATTACATTTGGTAACCTTCAAGAACTGAGCCGATTCACCTCGCTATGTCTGCCAATAACCAAACTTTGACTACTTCTAAAACATGAAAAGCCAGTGACTGATAAATTCACAACAGTTAATGCACTAAAAAATTTGAACCATCACATCATAGTTGGTGAAGCGTTAGTAATTAGTAGTGTTATTTACAAATCTGCATCTATAATGGAGCAAGTTTTCAAAACCATACGCGGTAGATGCATTAGTTCCATCGTTAAATAACAACCACCAATACTGACAAAGCTGACTCTTACTAAATACTGCAATACTATGCGGACACAATAATTGTCTCCGTTGTTTACCGTTATACACCAATACGAATTTTAGTACCTCGAAGCACCCTGGACGTCAACAACTTAATAAAATTGGTTTAAAATCAGTTTGTCTAGTCAAGGAACTAATCTTCGAATATCTAAGCTTGAAGTCTCCAACAATTTATGGCACAAATTTACCCCCTAAAATAAGTCATCTAGTCGACTGGTGGGCACAGTTAGACACCATGGTTACTTGGGACCAATATTAAATAATTAAACCTACTCCAGAAGCGAACACTAACGATTCAAAGATGCCACACCAGTGGCAGACTGGGAACTGAAAGGGGCCAAAAGCAAACCATAATAGTGATCTGTAATGGGTTTCAAGCCATAGATGCTGTGTTTCTCAGGAAGAACACTACAATTGAGGGTAGTGAGGCAGTCAATGGGAACCTGACCTCCACTCCCAAAGCTTCCCTGCTGCCATTAATAACCAGTCAAGCAGAAGACCACGACAATAAAAAGCTGAGGACAGACGAGCACAATACAACTCATCCCACTTCCTCATGCTGTCATGCACAGACAAGAGGTCCACTTCCAGCGTCTGATAGCACTACAGACAGACAGTAAGCCGAAACACAAATATACACAAGGGGAAAAAACAGAAAAAAGAGAGAGCTTTACCATGAATTAGATTGAAAAGGCTACCATTAGGCTGATAATCAAAGATGATTAGCCTTTCTTGTTTAGCTTGAAAATAAGCCCGCAAAGGAACCAAATTGGGATGCCTAAGCACGCCCGCTGCATCCAATTGCTGCTCAAACGCTTCTGCGCTTGAAATGGCCGTCTTGGAAGCGTCCAATCTCTTCACAGACACAACCAACTGATTGTCCAACACGGCCTTATACGTAGTCCCAATGGTTCCCCTCCCAAGCAACTCAGCTGAGGCCCTCATTAGCAGCTCTAATGTATACAACTCTGCCTCCCCATTGCAAAAAACCAAATTCCCACTCTTCACCTGTACATGATTTTTAGAATCCGTCACTTGATAAATTTTCTTCTCCTTAACAACTCTATCTTCAATGTTTACAATTTCCGTAGACGTTTCCGTATCCTTCTTCTTATCTACTGCTTCCTGTGTGGTTAAATTAGTTTTCTTTTCATCATCCTGATCATCATGGCTACACCTTTTGAAGATTGCAGAAATGCATAATACTGCTGCAATTAGTAGGAACACTCCAATAATAAAGCCCAGGATAATGCCAACTTTTTTATGTTTTTGGCGAGAAGGAGAAGCGATGGACACTTCTCCTTGGGCCTGCGCGTTTTGGACTAGCGGCGTCGACGGGGAAGCCCCGCCGGGCACAGAAGGGGAGTTGTCAAAGAAGGGAGAAGGCCGGCAAGGTTTGTTTATGACTTCCCCGCAGAGGTTGGGGTTCCATAAGAATGAAGAAACAGTGAATTTTTTGAGAGTGGGAGTGACTGGCACCGGACCAGTGAGGTTGTTATTGGAGACGTTGAAGACTACGAGTGTAGACTGGTTTAGCGGAGGAATGGAGCCGTTGAACTGGTTGGAATCTAGACGGAGACCGTTGAGCCTGTCCAGAACAGTTAACTCGGAAGGGAGCGAACCGGTGACGTTGTTGTGGGAGAGGTCAAGGATCAAGAGGCGGTGAAGAGAGAGGAGAGAAGGGGGGAATGTGCCAGAAAATGAGTTCTGGTCGAGAAACAAGGATTTGAGGTTGAGGAGTCTGGAAAGGTCAGGGATCGGGCCACTGAGGGAGTTGTTCTTGAGGCTCAAAACTCGGAGCTGATCCAGTTGGTTTAGTGAGTCGGGCGGGAACTGGCCGCGGAGGCCGAAGCCTTGGAGGACAACGCGCACCACTCGGCCTTGCCCGCATTTTACTCCTTGCCACGAACAGTAGTCAAAGCGTTCATGGAGAGCGTAGAGGAGCTTGTTGTCTAGGTCAGCTTTGGACTTGAAAGAGAGCAGTGAAACGGCGTCGGATGGATAGGGCGTGTCAGGAGGACTGGAAACAGAAAAGGAAACCAACACAGCACTAGTAGTAAAGAGAGTGAAGAAGACGAAAGAGCAAGGCCGCATTTTGTTTGTGAAATGGAGAAGGCGGGATTAACGTTGTTTGGTTTCCATTTGAACCGGGTTTAGAGTTGAAAGAGACGATGACTGAGAGCTGAGATGGTGGGTGGCGATGCACGGATGCTGAGAGTAGGAAGAAGGGAAATGGGAAGCAGCTGGCGGGGCTATAACCTCAGGGGTCAGCGTCACGTGAAAGTGGAGTTGAAAACTCTAGGGAAATTATTCAGAGAAATGCTTTGGGCTCCGTCTTTCTTTCTCTTTGTACATCGTGCAAGCACTAGTTCCTTACATTACAGGGGTCCGCGATGTCTCCTCCCCTTCTCCCACTAGCCACTCCCAGAGCTGACGCTAAAGTCAATGTCAGGACAAAACGATGTTTTACGCTTTTCCTCTCGGTAATGCTGCTTTTATTTTATGCTGCAGATTAGTACAATCAATGACTGTGTAATACTGCATTTGTTTATTAGTTCAGTAATAAGTTGTTAATTTTGTCACTGTGGTACTTACACAAGCTTGGGGGAGTGTTGAGTTTACTGTTTATGGTGTTTTGATAGTCACAAACTGGATCTTTGGGGTCTTTCTTTTAACTTTGGCTGTAAAGAGATTCTCAATCAGAACGAAAATTGCCAATTTAGATCGATCTCATACCGGAACTGGAGATATTCCTAGCAACATCAATTTTTACAAAAAAGTGTCCTCAGTCTATGTATTTGCCTTTCCAAGGATGTGAAGTCTGTATATGGAAACAATTACACGGGCACCAGGGACGGGAAGAAGAATTTTGGATTAATGCAGCAGCTCATGAATCTGTCCATCTCTTGATTCTGTCTCTTTCAAAATTTTCTTTCCATTTGGTAATATAACCAGATGTTCTTGTGTTATCCGGTCGTCCTCTGGACGCAATAAAATGACATCATTATCATTTACCAGTCCAAGCTAAGTTGCTGGCTGGATTCCCACTTGTTGTGATCAGTGGATGGTACTTCAACAAGTGTGATTATTTTTATTTGTCTTGAGCAGTTCGTTTTGTAGGCCTTTGAAGATCATCCTCCAATGAAATTGAATGCCTCTGGTTTTGTCCAGGCTGAGGGAACGAATTGCAGGTGCAGGGTGGTCAAACCTTGCGAGGTAAAAGACAAGGGAATACTGCCACATACGCTGGCATTAACAGAAAAGTATGAGCATAAAACTGGCTGGATTTGTCCGTATGTACATCAAGTTATGGGCCTCGAGAGACCTTTCTCCCCAAGGATTGGGTTTTGGAAAACAAGATGATGGATTGTCGATGAGCTTAGAATTTTCCACTGCAAGTTGTACATTGCTTTCAGCTTGAATTACAAGGTACCATATTAACTTGCAAGTTAAGATAATTAATAGCTTAATGACTTATTGTGGTTAATTTTTTATGAAGGGTGAGTAAGCTTGGAGTTTAAGAATTTGTTTTTCAATGATATCTAAAAATTAATCCTTGAATTTGGGGTGTTTAAATACAGAATATGCATTCGACCCTACCTTACTAGACGACATTTGATTTATTTTTTTTTTAAATGATTACTATACTAATATAAACAGTATTATATACATAGTATCACCCACTGATAATGAAAACCTTAGAACTCACAATCAGACTAAGTAAAGTCTAACCGACATATTGAATCGGTTAAAATTACATCATAGCTAAACAGAATTAGCTATGCCAAGCAACAACAGGGAAAAAAAAAATGACTGAGCTTGTTAGTCACTAGTATAACCGTAGAAGTCACATGCACCAGATAAAATTGAATTCAAAAACGAAATGCCACCTCTGATCCTTAACTACTGCTCATATCACTCAAAACACTATCTAGCTTCTGCACAAACTGACCACCACCACCTCTATATAAGAGGAACAAATACCCAAAACAGAGAGTCCACGACTTTACTGACTAAGTACATAGAAGTGTTCTTAAAAAAAAAAAATTGCATCAAAGTCGCACTGCAATGCAATCGCCCACGTGTACAATAACTTTTTGAGAGAAATGGGCAGCCGCCCACTTTGTGAGTCGACATCTGATTTGATGATTCACAATTTAAGACTCTGTTTGGAGTGTGATGTATTTGAAAAAAGTTGTATTGAAATATGTGAAATTTTTGATAGATTTTTTTTTATAGAAAAAGTATTTTGGAGGAAAAAATAAGAGGAATTTTTTTTTAAAATTATGTGAGAGGAATTTGAGTGGAAAAAATTTAAATTTTAAATTTTGAAATAAATACGTGTTTGGATAATTTTTTTTTGTTTGAGAATAGTTAATTTTTTGCTCATTTACAAATAAAAATTAATTATCCAAACATACCCTAAATGTTGCATTCCAAAACCAATTCGAGCTACATGGATCGGATTGATTTAGATTGGTTTTGGATATCCTCAAAATAAAATACAAATAGGGTATTTGATTTGATTCGATTGAATCTAAAATAATACTAGGGTTCACTTTTGATTTGGTATAATTTTATTTTAAAATTTTAATGTACAACACAGTTAATTTATAGTTAAGTATATAATTTTAGAAAATATGATTTATCAGAATCATTCTAATAAACCTTTGTCAAGCACCCAATAAGATACTGACAATTAGAATTTTTTTTATCTTTCATACTAACTCTATTAGTCCTAACCACATTGAATTCTTCTTCCAAAATATTGACTAATAGAGTTAATATAGAAGATAAAAAAGAATCCTAGTTGACAAAAGGTTTATCAGGATGAACCTGATAAATTATATTCTCACAATTTTAAAATTTTATTTTTACTTGTTAAATTAAATTATGTATTGTTATCATTAGTAAATATAATACAATAATTTAAGTTGAATTTTTTTTAGGACAAAGAAAGTTTTTCAAACTTAGACTTTTTTTTTTTCAGGAGAGAGTAACCTACTACAAATTATTCGAGCTGATGTGACTTTTTTTTTTTCAAACTTATGAATATTGGGACATTGAAGGTAAAATTGGCCAGCCCCACTATAACTCAAGTTTTATTTATTATTATTATCTTCTAGGAATCCAACCTGTGTTGGGACTTTATTTTTATTTATAAAAAGTTAATTTTTTAAAAATAAAAATAAAATATTTAAACATATTTTTATTTTAAATTTTAAATTTTAATTTTTTTATTTAATTTTTTTTTACATAATTTTTATAAAAAAATTCTCTTATTTTTCGTTTCAAAATACTTTTTTTCTATTAAAAAATTCCCATCAAAATTTTTACATATTCTAATATAAATTTTTTAAATAAATCACAATCCAAACATTGTCCAAATAAATTATTTTCCAAGCAATCTGCCCAAACACACATATTTGTGTAAGTTGACTTCATAAACTTATATGGTAACGTGCTTATTGGAATTCTAATTCTACTTTATTGGAAGTAGAGTTGTAATGTTAACATATTTATATCTTTAAAAGCTAAAACAAGCCGCTGGGCGCGTATTTATGTGATTTCCAGGTGAAAGGAGTCAAAAAGTTAAATGGGATTACACAGTGAAAAGTTGTGTCCCTAAACGAAATGAAAGGAGCCATGATGATGCCATTCATGGAGCAATAATAAGTTGTCGATGCAATAAAATAAAAGAGCCATCTTTGTTTATGGCCCTCCAATTAAAGACGAAGCTTATCTTCCAGAAAGAAAGAGGGGAAAAACGCTTATGCAAACCAAAGTATGACGCATTTTCATCGGCTTAATATTACTCCACGCATGATAAAGTTATCAGCTTTTGGTGAAGTTTGGAAACATGAGTTTACCAGACAAAGTGTTTGATAATTGGAAAAGATAAAAGCTCCATTTTCTTCCTTTTCTTTTCCCTTTTCCTTTATGGGTTAAAACTGACAACTGTTGCAGTTTCAAGATTCCTGCTCTGTAAACGTAAGTAGTGCGGTAGTGCCTGTGTAAAATGTACACTTGATTCTCCAGAGTAATATACATGGGCATCATTGGGTGCGTGTTTATGTGATTTCTTTTGGCAAAACGAAATCTAGCTAGCAGTTCACTGGTCCCCTTCATGGCTTACTAAGATGCCAGTAATACAGTTTTATAATAGAGGTTTCTTGAAAAATAATGCTAGTATCAACAAGGAAAAGCGACTTTTGGCTTGTAATTAGTTCCTGAGTCGCTAGAACCATACCAAATCCTTATCCTTTCCACCAGCTCCAGTCCAACCACCGCCCTTCTCCTCCTACTACTACTTACTGCTAAACCACCATCAAACCCACAGATGGAACTACTAATCCACTCAGATGAGTGGTACTTTTCATCCTAAATGATAAAACAAAAGGTCGAACTCGAAGTTTAGGTCGTTCCCTATTTAACATAGCTCCTGTCATTGTAAAACTGAAATCGAACCAATTGCATCTAGAAACAGCCACCAATTATACCTATATTGGCGGGGTTGTATTGTCAACTTCATTTTAGTCCACATAGCTATTGCTTCAACGTCTATTTCGCCCTGTCTTTAGTCCTCAGCATCTTTAAAATCATTACATCCCTCTCCCATTTATATCAGGGACATTCAGAATTTAGAACCAATTAGAAGATAGTCTCTGATCAGTTTCTCAAAGAAAATGAAGAACAATCTCGGCAGTAGCACTAAGCTAATCCTCCTCCACCCGTACATCCAAAAACAAGGAAGCTCCAACAGGCTATGGCTTCTTGCGTTCATCTCATTCTTCACTCTCGCCTTCCTTCTCACCCTTATCTACACTAGAGAATCTATCACCGCCACAACGGTTGCTGCCGCCTCCGCTACAACACGCTCCAGCCATAGTCCTCCCCTGTCGAATTCTGTAGTCAGGGCACTCGTTCACTATGCATCCAACTCCAACAACACCGATCACATGTCCCACTTGGATATCAAACAAATTTCTGATGTTCTCCAGAAATGCAGGACTCCTTGTAATTTCCTTGTATTTGGCCTTACTCCAGAGACCCTTTTGTGGAAAGCCCTGAATCACAATGGCAGAACAGTTTTCATTGATGAAAATAGATATTACGCTGCTTACATTGAGGAAAAATACCCAGAAATCGAGGCCTATGACGTGCAGTACACTACTAAGATAACTGAAGCAAAGGAATTGATTGCGGCGGTGAAAGAACAAGTCTTTAACGAATGCAGGCCGGTGCAGAATCTTTTGTTTTCTGAATGTAAGCTTGGGCTAAATGATCTGCCTAATCAATTCTATGAGGTGGACTGGGATGTTATTTTGGTTGATGGGCCACGAGGGTACTGGCCAGAAGCGCCTGGCCGGATGTCAGCAATATTTACCGCCGGTGTTCTGGCTAGGAGCAAAAATGGCGGCAATCCAAAGACGCATATTTTTGTGCACGATTTCAATCAGAAGGTGGACAGAAAAACAAGTGAAGAGTTCTTGTGTAAAGAAAACTTGGTTAAATCTAAGGACACGCTCGGCCATTTTATCTTGGAAAGAGCGGACGCAAACATCTTTCAGTTCTGTCGCAGCAACCATTCCTCAACATCAGCTTCATCATCATCTTAGTTGGTCACCCGTGCATGATCAACCAAATAATTTGTAGTCCTTTGCAAAGGGGAATGAGGGAGGTGAAATTAGATTACTCCTATTTATTATCTTTCAAATTTTTGACATTTTCCCTAAGCTGCTGCTGGGGTCATGTAAAATGCACTAGTAATTTCTTTGAATGAAAAGGGGAAGCAATTTGTTTGCGTTCTTAATTTCAATTGCAGTTCACAAACTTCAAGAAGGCATCAAACATTTGGCAATTCTACCAGGGAGAGAGAAAAGGGAGACCAGAGAAACATGACTTTGAGTGATAATCTGAAAACTTGCGGATAGCGACATTGATGCACAAGCAGCTCTTTAAATAGCATAAACTATTTTGAAAAAGGTTACTTAATCCCATTGAAACATCAAATGAATAATAACCCCACAAGGATCAAGAACATCTGAAATTATCCGTGTCCCAACAGTGATGTTCCAAGCAGGCAGAGTAGTTGGGGTTGGGAGGGAAATTCGAACCATTGCATATGCCAGCAATAATTCTGTGGTACACTGCGCTTACATAGTTGTGCACAATAAAATAAAAGTAATGGTTTTGATGTTACATCATCACTCGTCAACGATTTGCTAGGTCTAACAATAGTTGACTACTTGGATTACGATTTACGAACTGTTCTGGCAAAAAAAATTATACAATTAAAGAAATCAAGTACTGACCCTGAAAGCGTGATTCCTACGTCATATCTCGTCTCAGGCGCAGCGCTTCCCTTGCAAGACAAATCAGACGATTTCTCCCGTTTTCCCTTATGCTCGCGCAATTTCTTCAAACATTGGTCACTTTAAAGCAGAAGAGTGATTATTATCCCAGTGATTGCATTGCATTCGTTGTCCTGGAAATGTAATTGCCTGTGAGCCCCGATTTTGTTCTCGAATAAAAGATCACAAATTTGTTGGGGTTATATGTTCGTATTTAAGACGCAAATCCCAACATTTTTCTTTGTAGTTTTTTGCGCAAGAGTCCTATAAAATTAAAAACCCAAACTCACGAGATGATATTTGTTGTTGGCATCTGAGAGCACGTGTGGGTTGAGAGCTGCAGAAGTGAAGTGGAAGACACAGTCCCAGCGGAAGAGAGAGAGAGATCCAAGAACGCCATGGCCACCGACTTCAAATCGATACCTTTAATAGGTAAGTTTTCTCAGTTAGCCCGACGAGCCTTTGATCTTCCGCTTTTATTGAGTATGTTAGTGGTTGCGGCGACTTTTACAGTTTGTGAGATTAAGCTCTGTTTGATTGTAAAAGGAAACCAAGGGAAGGTAGAGATGTAAGAAGTCTAAACAATGATATGGTCTTTACTGAGATATATAGAGTAGCCAAGAAAGATAGGCATGAAAAAAATGAGCTTTTTTGGCTTAACTGTTAGGATTCCTAATTGGGGAATGTAATGCCTGTGTTTGTGCTTCTGATAGTTGATTTAATGTCCAGGAATCTGCTTGAATGTCCAAATTCATTTTTTTTTATAGTGGATTTGGTAAGTGTATTGAATTGAAAATAATGGATTAAGAATAGCGATTAGTTACAAAAGCTTTTTGCCACGCATTTGCTGCAAGAGGTCGTGTAAACGCAGCTTGGGAAGATATTGTTTTTGGGAACAGGAATTTGCTAACATTGTTTTTTGCTGCTTCTGTTTCTTATCTGAATCTTACTTAGATATAAGCTCTCTTTTGGAGAAATGGGATGACCCGAACATGGCTCACGATAAAGGCGTTGCTGAAGTTGTACGACAGTTAGATCAGGCTTGTAGAGAAGCTGGATTCTTTTATGTGGTAACCTAGTAATCTTACATGATCTCTATTTTCGGCTATGTTTTACAGTAACCAGAAAACCACTAGCACTTTTTGTCCTGTTATTGGATTTATTCTGGAATAAAGAACCTCATTGTGGTGCTTATGCATGAGCATAAATTGTGACTAAACTGAGTGATGACATGGCCTCTTGAACTTTGTCTCTGTCTGGCTGAGAGTTGTTCATGTACTTGTCTAACAATGAGTCTGCCTGTAACAGAAGGGCCATAACATCCCTGATTCCCTTGTCAAAGAGGTCAGAAGCATAGCACATAAATTTTTTGATTTGCCTTATGAGGAAAAATTGAAGATAAAACTGTCTGCAGCAACTGGATACAGGTTTGCTTTTATGATTTTAATGTTTGATATCAAGTAGGCTGTCTGTTGGAATAATCTGTAGTTCTGATTCAAGCTTTATCCAAAAATTTGAGTGCAGAGGTTATCAGCATGTTGGTGAAAATATAACCAAAGGAGTCCCTGATAGGCATGAAGCAATCGACGTAGGTTTTGTTGCCTATGGCTTTTGACACTATAGACGTAGTGTAGTCCTGCTTTTTCATTCATTGATAGATGTAGCGAAGTTTATAAATGTGAAATTGAAGATATTCACCAGGAACCAATGACTTGCTTTTTCAGTCTTCTTCTGTTTGTGTTTGTAATGTGGTGGAACCATATGCTGGATTTAAAATCACAAAAGGGTGTCTTTTGATGGATCAGGGTGGTGTAAGCCTAGATTCCGTCATTATGCCCAATGAGTTATTTTCATTTTCTATTATCAATAGACTGTTGGGAAGATTGTTTTCAATGTTTACTTTTGGATGACAGTGCTACAGAGAAGTGAAACATGGAATGTACGGAGCGCTTGGTGAACCTCTAAAAGGTTCTAATAAATGGTATGTGGAATTGGTTTTGCTTGGTATTCTTGTTTAGCCAAACTGTTCTTTTATGGATAATGTATGAAGTTGGAGCACCAAACAACGGTTACAAAAATATAACAAAACTAGAAAGAAAAGGAAATCTATATTTCAACACATCTTGGTTAGCTATCTTATGCTGTATACATAGACAATTATGTATGTTTCTAACATGAATGTGCACATTATTGACTCCCGAAGGCCAAGTAATCCACCGAACTTCAAGAAATTGATGGAGGAGTATGTCAAACTTTGCACAGGTGCTTTTTTGAACTGTAGTGTAGAGGCTATCAGCTGGGTTATTACTTAATCTCTGACTCCATTCAACTGAATCATTTATTGAATATTAACTGTTGACAGATCTGTCAAGAAAGATAATGCGGGGCATTGCTCTAGCTTTAGGTGGTACAGCAGTTGAATTTGAAGGGACAAGAGCTGGTGATCCATTTTGGGTGCTCCGTATAATTGGTTATCCAGCTGCATCTTGTGCAAATGGTCAAGATATGCCAAAAAATGATATCGGATGGTGAGCTTTCTATTGATCTCATTATCTTTTCTGTTGCTTCCCTGATTTTACCTGATTGATGTTATTTTCTGCTTAACCATATCTTTTATTCAAATAAATGCAGTGGAGCTCATACTGACTATGGTAATATTCCTGTCCTTGCGTGGTGAATCCTGAATTTTGTTCCCGTTCATATGTGAAGATTACCTTTCTTGTGTAATACCAGGCCTGCTGACATTAGTCAATCAAGATGATGGTATCACTGCTCTTCAGGTTCTTCCTTCTATATAGTTCCCACCATCCCAGTTGTTCATCGCAACAAAGTGCGTATTTGTGAACCAGTCCCTTTTTGTAGGTAAGGAACCTTTCTGGTGAGTGGATATCAGCACCACCTATCCCTGGGACTTTTGTTTGCAACATTGGTGACATGCTGAAGGTATACTTCTGAAAATTTGATCCTCGAAAATCTGACTGTGTTAGCATAAAATATTCTGCTTGATGCTTGAAAATCTGCAGATTTTATCCAATGGGATTTATGAATCTACTTTGCATCGGGTAATTAATAACGCCCCCACTTACCGTGTATGCGTGGCCTATTTTTACGAGGTACGTAGATTGCAAAATTTCTGATTCATGTTAATTTCAACTAATCTCCTTAATGAACCTTATTTATTTTGTAATACAAACAGCCAAACTATGATGCTGCAATGGAGCCATTGGAAGCATGCGTACAGCAAACTAGTGGAGTGAAGAGATTTGAAGGAGCTGTCTATGGCAAGCACTTGGTCAGCAAGGTCCAAACGAATTTCATATATTGAGATGAGATAACTCCCCACCATGAAGTTGGATTTATGTAGAAACATTCACAAAATGCACATTGATATCTCTGTTCAGAGGATTGAGCTATCATTCAATAAAGGTTTACTTCTCCTTGAGTTGTCAAGCTCTTGGACTTTTGTAACTGCACTTATTCATGGTAAAAGTAACATTTTATTGGGAAATCTGTACGTGACAATAATCTATATTAATACAACCTGGAATGAAGATGAATCTCCACAAGAAAGTTGCAATGTACATCAATAACTTAGTAGCAAATACTTAATAGCCTATACGACTAGGGAAGATTTTTTTTCCTCCAGCTTCGTGCGACATGCATACGCTGGGAAGATTAATAATTATACATGTAACGTACGAGTCGGGGGCACCGGTATCACAAGTTATGCTTCCTGTGTAGAGCAGCATAAGCCGGAGATGGAGCCCTTGCTTTCTTCTTCACAGGATCAGGTGTCTCTTCTTGTCCACCCGACAAAAGATTAATGTTGCATGGCACATACTTAAGCCATTTCTGGTCTGAGCAAGTCTGGCGTTTTGAGAAGAAAGCCTTGCATTCGCTGGCACTTCTTTGCGACGGAAGGTCCAAAATGCAATTCATGCTTACATCAAGAATACCTTTCTGGATTAACTTCCTGCAAGCCTCCCCAACTTGTGTAAAAAAATTGAACTTCAAGTCCAGTACCTCGAGCTCCTTCAGATTGCACAAGGATTCCGGCACCGTCCCGTAGAATTGGTTGAAAGAGATGTTCATGATTTCCATTTTTGCCAAGCACCCAAACGAGTGGGGTATTGGACCAGTCAACTTGTTTATACTGGCATCAAAAGTAGTCGTTTTGTTTAAATTACCAATCTCGTAAGGCAGGCAACCGGACAGGCTGTTGTTTAGGAGCAAAATTTCGAGGAGATTTTTGTAAGTGTTTCCAATGCTGTTTGGGATAGGACCACAGAAATCGTTGTTTGCTAATGTGAGATAAAGAACACGGGTTTCACCAAGGTTTTCCGGGATGGTTCCAGAAAATGCATTATTATTGAGGAAGAGAACGTCGAGATCTAGCTTGAAGACTCCTGGCGGAATTGGGCCGCTGAGGTGGTTGAACCGGAGGTCCAAGAATGTTAAATTGGTGGCTCCAAGTACTGCCTCTGGAAATGCTCCTGTGAACTTGTTGTTACTGAGGTCAAACTCGAAGAAGTTGGGGATTTTGGAAATTTGGAGGGGAACGTCGGCAGTGAAATTGTTGGTGTTAACGTGGAAGATCACGAGGTGCTTGAAACTTTCAATGAAATCACTGATCTTTAGTGGCCTGCCGTCAAAGTGCAATAGGTTGAAGTTGACGCCGACGACCCTATTTTTGTTATCCGAACTGCTTCTGTCGCAAATGAAGCCTTTGTATTTGGATTTGTCGACACAGAGACCGTTGCCCGTCCAGGTTCGAGTAATGTTGGAAGGATCAGATGTTATTGTCTTCTTGAATCTTTGAATAACCTTGATGATCTCCATTAATTCATTACCGACAGGTGATGGTTTTGGCGGTGGTGGAGGTGGAGGGGGTGGAGGAGGTGGAGGAGGAGGGGGAGGTGGGGGTGGAGGAGGTGGAGGAGGAGGGGGAGGTGGAGGTGGGCATTCAGCCGTTGGAGGTGGAGGAGGAGGGGGAAGAGGAGAAGGGCATTCTGGAGGTGGTGGCTGTGGGCAATCAGGACATTCGCCATTATCAGGTGGGTAGGCAGGTGGAGCATTTCCGCCGCCTATTACGATTTCTAGAGTTAGTCTGCTGTTTTGTTGGGTAGCTGAAGGTATGCTGGCGAAGACCTTATGAAACCAGCAGCAAATGTGTAGGATAAGAAAGAAGACAAATGGAAGTGTTGAAGGGAGAGCCTTCCTCTCCATTTCCACTGCAAATGCTTATTGTTAAATGTGAACTGAGGTAAGGGTAGTAAACCCAGATATAAAGGGAGGGCGTGTACCACAACACCATTCACTGGTCATTGACGAAGACTTTCGTTCAATTATTCAAGGGCCGCCCGGACTCACCCCTCAGGACCCATCTTTGTTCAATTCACAAATAGTACTAGACACCTACGAGGCTACATCTTTGGCTGTTAAACGCCTGAACCAGCCAAAACACCATGTGACTGCATTTTGTCATTCAATCATTTGAGCACTCAATATCCAAATCACTAGGCAATATGCAAAAAGTGAAGCCTGAAACATATACACATGTATCTCCCTTTCACCATTTTACGTCATTACTTCCCAACTTGCAAATTAACCTTCACACTGTTATACAAAAACAGGTACCGAAGCAAACGCTACAAATTAACTTCAATGACATTATATTATACCTATCCCTCTTGGCCCTATGACTACATAGTTATCTCACCGTGCAACTTCGTATTTAATGTCCACGTTATCAGGCTGAAACAGATATTGAAGTACGGATATGTTAAAACTTCAATGCCGCATGTGACACCGTTTTCTTTAAAACTAAAGAGTCAGAGACAAACTCAGCCCCCACAAGCTCCATACTCGTTCCCAGCCAATTTTAACTTCAGACACTTACCCACCAAAATTTGGGAGACGACCCAAATCTTTCCAAACCAAGTACCAAATTGCGCTGAGTAATAGTGACAGAATTGACAAGGCAACTTCATTCCAGCTAAGAAAGAAGGCAGCACTAACTAAAAGGTGAAAGGGATACTAAAAATTGGGAACAAACAAATATAGCATAACCTATGTGTTACAAAGGAATTCCAAAGCTACCTTGCATCCTCCCAGAGGTTTATCTTATCTGTCTGTGGACAAGCACAAAGAACTATTAGTCCCCACTTCATGAGATCATGAACTGGAAATGCAGTTCCGGAAAGATTGCCAATCTTATCTTTCATCTCCTTCCATCCGTGGATGCAAACTTCCCATCGTATGGCACATTTACTTTACACAAATATCCGAAATTGACTATTCTCACCAGCAAAATACACATGCTCCAAGTGAAGTAAGAACATTATACCATCAATGTTTATTGCACAAGTGCATCATCCCAAATAATCCTTCATTATTCAACTGAAGGGTCCGAAACAAAAGTTATTGTGCAGCCTAATAAGACAGGACCCTCCCTGAATAGAATTGAATAAGTGATTTACTTAGCTGCAAGAACATCAAACTTTTGACAGGGTAATACATTTCATAATTAAATATCATTTCCTAGAGAAATCCTGGGACTTCAATATAGAAAAAGCTAGGAACATGCTAATATCACAAAGCAATATAAAATGACAAACCAAGATAATCATACAAGTGATGTTCTTTACACTAATCTGTTCAAATTAAAGATTGTGAAGAATTTTAGGTTGGAATACTTATCATTTAGTAAACAATGAGTACATTCAAGACAAAACCAAAAAGACCCTAAACAAAAATTCTCAGCTCAGGAGCCAAAACTAGTAGAAAAAGAATCCAGCAGGTATTTTTACCCCACCCCATAATACAGAAAGGAAGAGTGCTTTATGTGTTACTACCTCCAAAATATGAAGAGGAAAGCTCAGGTGCTAATTGTTTTCATGCCATTAGCACCATTTCTTCAATCACTTGATACATTTTTCTTTGTATATTTGCTAGCTGCTGGCAAACTGATTAATAGAGCAGATAGAACATCAATCAAACATAAGCAGTCTACCTTCTCTAGCATACAGGCCTAGAATACACATCCTACAAATAAATATTTTCATCCATGACCAAGAATTTCATGTAACAATTCCATTTGCAGGTACCCTTTCCTCACAGCCATCCTTCACATAAAGGGGTATCCTCCCACCAAGTTCCTTAAGTCGATTAACTAAATCATATAAAAATTCAAATGTGAGTTTGGATTGTGCATTAAGATCCTCTCTTACATTTGGATGAATCCTGAACCACTCTCCTAACATCTTATGCACATGAGAACGGATCATCTTCCATGGTACTGGATATCTCTCACAGAACTTTAGATATTCAACCAATAAATCAGCTTGATCCAGGTTTCCATCTACACAGTTATGTTCACTGTCCAATGCCCATTCAGCAGTCTGGTATCTTGCAAAGAGAGCTGGATTCTCCAGCAGAGACTCAGCTGATAGTACCCCCTCGACCCCAGTTTCTTCCAAACAATTCCACACATCATCCATGTATCTAATATTCCCATTTGCAAGAACAGGGATCCTGACAGCATCTTTAACAGCCTTGATGGCACTCCAGCTTGCACGGAATTTTCTGCCATCTTTTTCGTCCCTTGTACGACCATGTACAGCCAATAGAGTACAACCAGCTTCTTCCAACATTTTTGCATAACTAAGTGTATCCTCCAAATTCGGGAAAAGCCGAATTTTGCAGGACACTGGAACTTGAAGGTTGCGTGACAATTTTTCTACCATGGATTTCACCAAAGGAAGATTATCCATAAGGAAAGCTCCATAATTCCCTCGCCTTGCAATACGCTGGGGACACCTGCATGGCAATCAAAGAGTGGAAAACTTAGTCATGCCCAACATAAACCGAAGCAAATAAAGAATTGGTCAAATAAAAGAACGAATTGCAATAACACATGCTGATAGACAGGTGAGGTGATAAACAATCACAAGGGATAGCCAAGAAAACCAATCCAAAAATTTAGAGAACAATTAGTTTTGCCTGTGAATAGTGAGAAGTGAGGAAGTTTAGGTACTATACAAAGATGTGTTAGACTACTCAACCAGAGATCAAGTGAGAAAACATAAATCAAAGCAATTATCAAGGTTCAGTATACATTTACTCTAAACGCTCAAGTTAACAAAGACCATTGCCAAAAAGGGTTAACCTAGATCTTCAGGAAACTCCCATAAAGGTCAATACTCTATCCAAAGTTCAAATAAGTATTGGGGAAGGGGAAGGGGAAGGGGAGTGCTTTGTATCAGCAAAAAATATCCTATTCCAGTAAACATGCAGCACTCACTGAGTAACCAATATATTCTATCAGGGCAATTGCTAAACCAGAGAATTCCAGGACTTCCTGGGTAATGGTAGAATGAAAGTAAGACATTATAATTAAGCTGAACACCTAGAGAAGATATGCAGAAGACACTATGCTGAGAGAGAAAAGATTACCCCAAATTGATGTCAACATAATCGCAATAGGGTTCCACTCTCCGCGCCGCTTCCAGTAATATGTCTGGATCATTCGCACAAAATTGGACAAATAGTGGACGGTCCTCCTGTCAATTGAACCAACACAGAAACCAATCAACATTTTAATTCACTCGTACTAGATAAGGCTACCTTGAATTTTTTTTTAAAAAAAGGTGCCAGTCGTTTAGACGGGAAGTAAGGAGCTTTACAATATTCAGAGTACCTTGCAGGTGGTGAATTCTTGAGAGCGATATTTTTCATTTTCAGTAAAAATACGAGAGTGAAGCATAGGAGTATAAGCTGCTTCGGCCCCATACTTGCGGCAAAGCATACGAAAGGGGAGCTCGGAGTTGTCGACCATGGGAGCCACTATGAACTTGGGTTGTCCAATCCTCTTCCAGTGTGCCCATGCTCTCTCAATCAGCAACTCTCCGCTCAAGTAGCCGTTTGGGCGGCCCACTGCCAGTGCCTCCTCCGGTGCTTCTTCTCGTTGCGATTCTTCTGGTTCAACACATAGATGGTCGTCGTCACCGCCTTCGTTGACGGCGTCGTCAGTGTTTGGTGAAGAGGAAGTTAGGGTTTGGATGGCCATAGAGCAGTATTGTGCCGGCTTCGGGGAGGGGGACAGGGAGAGAGAGGGGGCGCACAGTTGTTTCCTTATAAATCTCATCAAGTCACAACGAGGCAGAGGTGGGTTGCCAGTTTCGCGGTTTCTTTTTCTAATTTTGATGGAGGGACTGATTATGGCGGTCTAGTTTGTTAAAGGGCATTCTTTTTCTTTTTTTTTGGGTTCCATTTTCTTTGAACGACAAGATATGCAGAACTCCTTTTTAATTATTACTTATTTTTTAAACACAATTTTACGTTTTTTTACCTTGGACACATGTAGTAATAGTTAAGATTGCCTTGTTCGAACCCATTACAAATCACAATCCCATGAAAAAGCTTCAAAACGAATGCAGTTTGCTTATGCCATCCTCGAGAAGCAAGAATCAGCATATGGTTGGACAACTGGTCCATCCAATGATCTTTCCCCATATTTTTTTGCTGGACAGCCTGTACGGCTACTGCACTTGCAGGTACCCCGTTTCATGTAGCCCAAAAAAGTCACTCATTTTAGCATACAAATTGTGGAATGTTTGGTTTTTGTACACTTTTGATATGTAATGGTGTATGTATCAGAGCGTAACAGGCCAATAGAGTGCCAAGTTCCCTCATAAAGAAGAAAATATGGAATCACACATGTGCCAATCAAATCTTATTAAACTTTTGATAAATTGAGAATCAACTCATGGAACAGGGAGTTATATTACACCCGGCAAACATTTAATCACGGCAGAATCAGTATGATTAGAATGTCACTAGCCTTGTCATTTTGCTTAGGAACGTATAAGGCTTTAATACCAGATGAAAATTAAGTCCAAAAAAGCTATGTGAAACCATGATTCTTATGCAGGGACTATGCCCATCACTCGTAACAAACTAACTCTTCTAACTCAGAAACTACTACGAGATTTAAGCAGAATTACTGAGGGACAAAACATGCCAGAATCAAGAAATTGTCAAGTATTTGTTCCTCACCACATGATGAGAGGATGGTGCACCTGCTTGGGGTCAACTCAAAACTCTCAGAAGTCATGCCATTAACCTCCTTTTTTCAGATGCCTATGCAATATTTGCAATTTTGCACCATTTGCAAGTGGGCGTCCATCTAATTCTTAGAGTAGGAAGAAGGAAAGTGAAACTCAAGCCGTCTGCTTAACCTTCTTTCACTTTACTCGGGCCACGGTTCCAAGCTACAGTATTCCTATCTGCCAAATTTCTTCCAGTATCATGAATTTCGTAAGAAAACTCCATTAGCAGATGCTCTTTCCAAGCAATTTTCCTTCACATAAAGAGGTATCCTACCAAGTATCCTAAGTTGATTCACAATATCATATACAAATTCAAATGTGAGTTGGGATTGTGCAGTAAACTTATCTCTTACATATGGATGAATCCTGAACAACTCTCCTAACATCCAATGCACATGAGAAATGACATACTTCCATGATACTGGATATATCTCACAAAACTTAAGGTATTCAACGAGCAAATCAGTCTGGTCCAGCTTTCTATCTTTGTAGATGTCTTCCCTGCCCAATACCCATTCAGCAGTGCGGTATCCAGCAAAGAGAGCAGGATTCTCCAGTAAAGATGCAGCAGAAAGTACGCCTTGGACTCCAGTCTCTTCTAAACACCTCCACACATCATCCACGTGTCTTATGTTCCCATTAGCAAGAACAGGGATTTTAATGGCATCTCTAACAGCCTTGATGGCACTCCAGTTTGCACGGAATTTCCTCCCATCTTTTTCATCTCTTGTTCGACCATGTACAGCCAATAAAGCACAACCAGCATCTTCCAACATTTTGGCATAATTAAGTGTATCCTCCAAATTTGGGAAAATCCTTATCTTGCAAGACACAGGAACATCAAGGCTGCAAGTCAGTTTCTCTACCATAGATCTCACCAAAGGTAGATTATCCATAAGAAAAGCTCCATAGTGCCCTCGCCTCGCAAAACGCTGGGGACAACTGCATGGCATGCAAGTACATGAAAATCAGCCACACCTAGTTGAGCAAAGCCAATGAAGAATCAAAATGGAAAAATTAAAGGCAGTGCTATTAAGATATCCTCATGATGCCGCGGGTATCAAATTTCGTGTATGAACAAAAAGAAGAATGTGTTTGAATTCAAGATATCAAATCCTGATGGCCTTGGACATTTTTCAAGTATGATGAGGAGTAAAACAATGAATCAAGGAAAAAATCCAAGTTTACTTAAAATTACTAGAAACGTGGAAATAAATCTTTCACCTAAAATCCGAAAAACTCCATGAGAATAAAACTTTCACTAGTTTTACAGATTCCACAAATAATTGTCCTCGACGCTATCAGCTCAATACCTTAAAATCCGAAAAACCGTGATCAAATAACAAGTTCTGCCTAAACAAGGAAACGAAAATTGGACAGGAAAAAAAAATAAAAGGACAGAGAAAATTACCCCAAATTGATATCTACGTAATCACAAAAAGGCTCTACCCTTCGCGCAGCTTCCAACAATATATCTGGATTATTGGCACCAAATTGCACAATAAGCGGCCGGTCCTCCTGTCAATTTAAACCATTTTTGTCCTTAAAAAGCACAAATAATCTTAAACCACATCTAAACACAACCTCAAAATCAGTACTATAAATCCAAATGCAGCACTACAGATTTGAACGGCGTACGCAGGGATACCTTGCAAGTAGTAAATTCTTGAGAACGGTACTTTTCACTCTCAGTAAAAATACGAGCGTGAAGCATTGGGGTGTAAGCAGCTTCGGCCCCGTATTTGCGGCAAAGCATCCGAAAGGGGAGCTCGGAGTTGTCGACCATTGGGGCCACGATGAACTTAGGTTCTCCAATTTTTTTCCAGTGATCCCATGCTCTCTCGATCCGCGACTCTCCTATCGAGAACCCATGTGGGCCAGGGATATCCAGAGAGACTCTTTCTAGTTGTCTTTGAGAGCATGGGCGGCAGCCCCCGTCGAGTTCCGGTGGAGAGGAAGTTCGGGATTGGATGACCGCACGGCAGCGCGAATTGGGCTTGGGGTAGAGATGATATGTGTATGGTGGTGGCGTTGAATTTAATCTGAAGACTGTGGGGGTGGCTAAGTTACTCATTATCCTCGAATTTTTAACGCTATCGTTTTATTTTGGATGGAGGGAGATAGCGAGAGGAGCCTAGATAATGGCGGGAGAAACGACGATTTTTTCCCGTTATTTTGTTTATCTTGAAACAAGCCCCGACAAAATTTGTGTAAACAAAAAAGTTTATAAGTGTGTATGATTTGAGGTTTTCAAATTGTGTTTTTATATTTTTTAAGTTAATAATTTTAAAATAAATTATGTATTAAAAATTATAAAAAAAAAAAATTTTGATACATGTCTATACAGATAATTGATGCTTTAAAACTTACTATTTCCTTATCAAAAAGAGTATGTCTTTGTTAAAATATAATTTTTTATTAATTATTAAATATAATTATTTAATACATCATTAAATATATAATTTTATATTTTTATTATTTTTTTTTAATTTTAAGTGTACATAATTATTATTAATAATAATATTTTATAAATTTGATCTAAAAGTGGACCTTTTTTTGAAAGAATTTTTTTTTCAAAAATTTTTTTTTTTAAGCTGGATAGAATATTTTTACTTTTTCTAATATATTTTTTATTTCACAATTATTATGTTAAAAAATACAAAATAGCATCTTGAAATGCACTATACCATAATATTACTACCCCGGTTTTTCAAAAAAAAAATGTCTTAAAAATATTATTTTTGAACCAATTTTTAAATTTTTTAATAATAATAACTATATGTCTCACAATTAAAAAAATAATAATAATATAAAATTATATATTTAAAAATATATCAAATGTATTAAATTTAATAACTAAAAAAATTATATTTCATACAACACGAACCTTTGTCCTTTTTTTGAATGACGCAGTATCCAAGGACCAAAGTGGGTAATTTTGAGATAATTGGCTTAAACCTGATGATTTTTGGAAATCACGATAAAATAAACTAAAACGTGTGATGCTTAATCATAAAGCAACAAACAACCAACTAGACTGGTCTTTAGCAAATTTGTTGTATAGCAGCCCACTTTCATTTATTTCTATTGCATTATTTCCACAGTCATGCTTAATTAGTGGCCATTTAACGTGGTCTGTGAGAGGACATCAAATCGGAACTCTTATTTGCAAGCCCGAAAAATAAAAAGGAAAAGCCCAACCTTTCAATAAAGATGGAGTATTCATTTAATGAACCCCAAAAGAAAGGAGATTATCACTCTCTACGGTGGCAAAAAATGTGTGGGTGAAGGAAGAAATTTGGGGACCTTCCGAGTTAAATCAGCTTGTTTTTATATAGAGGACACTTTAATAAGTCTTGTACCATAAAATTTAGAATCGAATTTCTACAACTACTTAACAGCACTTATAGGGACAAGGGACAACGAGACTATTGTCCATGCTCGTAGGTTTTATAGCCCAATAACAGGGTGTGCCCGTAGGTTTCATAGTCCAAAAATATGGAATACCTCATGCGTCTAACAAAAATTTCAATGAACATGAGAATATTTCACGTGTCTAAAAAAAATTAAAAAATAAAAAGGAACAAATTTGGGGACCATCTTCAGGCCATGATTATTGATTATGGTGTATAATGGGGGTTTTTGTCTTGATGTCTTGGAGTCTTCTGGCTATGGCAAATTAACTGAAACCCACACTTGGAACTTAGGGAAGCATGCAAGTGCTGGCAAGACCCACCCCAGCTGCCCATTTTGACTTTGCAGTTTGCAATACTGCGGCACTAAAAATTACTGTTTGTGGGGTTCAAAGCCATGTATTTCAGACCAACCATTTCCAGGCTTGTCCTGTCAATGTTCAGTATTCTTGTTTTAACACAGATGATGAGCGAGACTGCAACAGAGCTGAGTTCAGGGAAACAACTTTTCCAGAAATGCGGAATTGCTCTGCGATTAGTACGAATGTTAGGAAAAGATAAAGTGATAAACAACTCCTTCCTAATTACGAGACAATTTAGCCATCTCAATTCACAACCACCAAGCTTTGTTTCAATATCTTAGTCAACAGTCAGAAACACGAGATGGTCCAATGCCGTCATCTTCTTTGACTAAGGGCCACTCTGCCTTCTTCCTCCAACTTTCCACTTTCACCAATTAGACCCCAAAAAAGCAAAAGCCACCATGACCATGATGGACAGATTAGAAATCGGAATCCAAGAACAAAGGGCTGGTATATAAAAAGTATTAAAAGAGCTTTTTTGGTAAACAAATTAAAAGCACACTGCAATTTGCAATTTTTAATCTGAAATACGCCATGCATGCACCAAATAGTCCAAATCCACCACCTGCCTCCCTTCCTTTTCCCTTAACTACTGCTCAATATTGGTCAATTCTTTTGATTCACGATGACTCAAAATCTCAAACAAAAATAGAGAGAGGTAAAACGCTGTTGCACAAGAAATAAACAGCCAACTCCACTAATTTAATCAGTCACTACATCTCCTTCGAGACCCGACTGATGACTAATCAACTGCTAATAAAGTGCTAGACATGCAATCTGATTAGACAATTTTACAGTTGTTATCCTCAACTCTTTGCACTGATTAATACTAGTACTATTGCTTTGCTCCAACAGTACAATCTGATCATTAAGAAGACTCCAGAACGAGTGCAGTATTCGTTTCTGCAACTCTGGGGGAATGGTTGTGCTCTCCTTCATAAGTGACAATTAGCATGGTTGCATCATCCAAAGCCCTCTCCACATGTTTTCTTGCTGGGCATCCTCTCACACTGCTACACTTGTAGTAACCCCTATTTCAAAGTAGAAAATCGCTCGTATTTTAGAATACAATTGGGACATAATAAAATGGATCAGAGTTAATGAAAATTTAAACGAGATCACGTTAAGAAATAATGAATATTATAATACCTGGGATGTGGGGAACCCTTAATGGGCTTCTGTCCGTACTTCCTCCAAGAGTAATCATCGGGAGGAATGTCTGAGATCTTCATACTTATCGCCGGAACCCTGATCACCCTCTTCAATCTGAGTTTCCTGCGTCCATTTTTGACAAATGGATTTAGCTAAACTAAAGTTGAAAACTTTATGTCACGAATTAAAGATCCACATAATCGTTGGCTGGTTTATCTACCTTTTTTTGGAGCAGTGACAGTGGCCGGAAGAAGCACTGCACTTGCCGGAGGCACCACTTTCCGAAATGCACTTTCTTTTAAAGGCAGATGAAGAAGACAATGGAGGCTTCCCGGCAGAGGAGACCTGCGAAAGATTGGTAATTTGAAACCCAGGGGAAGAAGATGTGGCCGGCTTGTTCTCAGTCTCCCCTGTCAGCGTCGAAATGAACGAGTTTGCATGAGAAATCGCCGGAGAATACGAGAAGCTAATGGATCTCGAGATTGGTTCCTTTCTGTCAACGACCGCCCCACTCAAAGGAATTTCGGACTGACAAATGGTACGGTGGTGATTAATCAAATGAAAGTGATCAACAGGTGGGATTTGCTGAATAGGGGTTGGACAGTAAACTTTATCATCTTGAACTTCGTTTGAGCAATCTTTGATTGTAATTTGAGTTGTCGCTGTAGTTGTTACTGTTGATGACGATGAAGAAACCACGGGGCCTCTTCTAAACCGAGCGTGGCCAGTTCTTGTTCGACCGAGAAGAGAAATGACCTTTTTGAATTTGTTCACGGCATCATCAGCCACAACTTTACAATCCTTGCCAATTTGTAGGGACGAATTTTGCTGCTCGGATGAAGAAGATGATGATAACTGACCACCCTTTTCTTCTTGCTTATTAGAAAATAACTTGATTAGCTTCTCAACATTCTCCAGCCCACTACAGGCGGCTTCTCGGACCGCAGTTTCTTCCGACAGGGAGACGAAATTGATGGTACTGTAGCCCATTATTAGTACTCCTACAGTGTTGATGTACGAGCAGTAATTACACGGTCATTGGGGTGTGGAGGAGTGAGGTGGATTAGGGAGAGAAGAAAACTGAAAAAAGTGGGAGGGGAGGTGGCAGTGCCGATAAAGAGTCCCAATTTGATGCCATTGGCGAGGTTAAAGTACTGATGAATATAATAAACAGTGGTCGCTGACCTGTCACTCTGTGCTTTAACATCTGCCTCGTCAAATTTAGGTGCGAATAAGATCCATCGGGCCACAAACAGGAGAACAAGATTTTGGAACTGAATTCCTTACGTTTTCTGCTAACACGACTTTGGATTATTTTTTTTCTTTTCTGTTTCCGTTGATCTTCTAGATTTGCCAGCTATTCTTATTTTTAATACGCTTAAAATCATTTTTCTATTTTAAACTTCCTATGATTTGCGTTTAACTCTAAGTCAATGCTAAAATTGATATTTTAAGAATCCATATAAATCTGTATAATGTAGTTTAATAATGTTAAAATTTGTTAAAATGAATAAAATTTTCATTCATTTATCACCTAATAAACAATCTATTTACATATAATAATAATATTTATAATAATTTTTTATAGTGTAAAACAATAGTGATTAATATGACAAGTATGAAAAGATAAAATTATTTTTTATTATTTTGTATGTGTTTTAAAAGTGTGATAATTAAATTTTGATTTTTCATACTAAAATCACTGTGTATATCATTACTCATTTACATAATAAGGGATAAAAAGATTATATGAGTAATTTAATACAATAAATGTATATAATATTTTTTGTCAAAATGAGATAATTAAATAGTTTTTTAGGACCAATTTAATTAGTGATCAACCAAGATGCTTTGGTAAAATTCCTAAACTGATTCACAGGGTATTGACAAAAGTACTGCTGCTATAAGTGTTGAATTGGTAATAGTTTTGGTTGTGAGGATGGGGAGGATTGATGGTGAGAACAACTGTGAAAGTTAAGCAACACGCAGAGAAATTGGATGACAACATATTCAACCAACGAATATTTTAGATTGAAAATACGTGCATTGGACATTGACATTTTCGGCAGAATGGGCCCCATAACGGCCAAGAATTGGCCCTCCATTTAGAACTTTAAAGGAAACTTGAAAAGATGGGGTCAAAGAAGTCTCGGGTCGCCGTCTCATTGGCGTCACAGAGTCGTGCGAGTTGGGAATTCATGGTATTACTCGTTTGTTTTCTTTGATGTAGTTGACTTAATATCCTATGTGGTTTTTTTTTTTTTTTATGCTCGGACATGCATAAAATTAAAAACTTTATCCTAATATGTTACACGTAAAAATTTTATTCTAATATGTAACACATAAAATAAGTGTCCAGTTAAATCCTTATTAAAGATAATATATTCCATATATTCCTTATAACAAGCAAAATAAGTGAAACAATCTATCGCATTTTTTTCCTTATTAACAAGATTCTTTTTTAGTGTATGCCAAATGATATATATGAGTGTTTATTTTGATTAGTTGAATGTATTATATTGGGTCGGATCACTAATATTTTGGATATAGTTGAAATGGATTATATCAGTCTTGATCCGGTTTGATCCAAAATGAAAAGTTAAGAAAGTTATAACTTTTTATGTATAAATAGTTCATATTAGTTATAAAAATGTAAATTACTAT
This sequence comes from Gynochthodes officinalis, assembly GCA_020080225.1. Classification (NCBI taxonomy): domain Eukaryota; kingdom Viridiplantae; phylum Streptophyta; class Magnoliopsida; order Gentianales; family Rubiaceae; genus Gynochthodes; species Gynochthodes officinalis. The sequence goes on along the minus strand of CM034621.1, from coordinate 33,931,017 downwards.
TGTTTTTAATAATTCAAATATTTTTTAATTAAAGTTAATCAATTTTGTGACAAGTAGATAATTTTAAAAATATATAATTTTTTAATATGAAATTATTATTTAAAATTTATTATTATGTGTAAAAACAAAAATAAAAGCACAAAAAAAAGATATATATATATATATATATATATCAAATCAGATCAAATTGATTTCATTTGTAATTTGATCATGTCAAATCAAATTGAATCGACCATGATTTTGTTGAATTGCGAATTTATCACGTTTCGATCTGATCATTAATTTTAAACACGGTATTTGACAAATTTCCTCCGCTCCGGAAACTTGTGTCTCCGCATAGGCAGTTGAATGTTGCATTGGGGCACTGTCTTTCCTTGGACGTGAATTGCGGGCCGTTTGGAAATCAGGAATCTACCCTTGACTACCGGCATGGGAGCTAGCTGATGTTGTCTGTTATTGATTGACAAGTTTCTGAGAACCTATATGAACTCTACACTTTACTCGGTCTGGTTGCAGTCTAACCATACTAGTACAAGTTTGAATTGTTCATGCTGTATACGGTGAGTGCATTCAGCATAAACAGAGGTGGAAGTAACATGGAAAGTGAGACTTTTGGTATTTTCCTTAAGATATGACATTCCAAACGAATGAGCTCTCTTATGTTGCTTGACTATAGAACCCCCCTCGCTAAAAATATCACGATGTTACTCAGATTTAGTAATTGACTGGGTCTAAATTTGTTTAGGATATTTTTTTGTTTCTTTTCCTCTAAAAATATTATGATAGTCTTGTTATTCCTAGCATAGACTAAAGATGGAAAAGAGAATCTGTTTACAAGTTTATATTCGTCCTAATATATAATTACTAAGGGTATATACATATTGGGTTTCACTGTAAATATATTTGAAAGTGTAAAAGTTTAATGTTTTGAACTATGCTAACTGTGTTTGGTTAGTGTTTCAAAAAGTTTTTTTAATATATATTTTATTTCATAATTACGATATAAAAAAAAAGAATATAATTTATCAGGATCATCCTGATAAATTCCTTATTAGCCACTCAATCAAATAAAGACAATTAAGATTTTTTTTTAATTTTCATATTAATTTCATTGGACATTAGTCCTAACTACATAGAAATTTTAGTAACAAAAAAATTCCTTCCAGCCAAACCGAATGAAAACCGAACAAATTGATTTGGGACAAAAGCAAAGCCGAACAAATCTAAAATTAAAAGGGATCAAAATTCAATAGAAATGGCAAATTGATTTTGCCTGGCAAAGCCGAAGGTTGCTCTGACGGGGACAAATTCATGTAAGGATCTTAGCAAAGCCAAACAAATAGTTGGTGTTGAAGCAAGACTAGATTTAATCCAGAGTCTCCCAAAGGGTGGTGATGGTGAGAGTTCTAGGGAGAAGGATGATGATGAGAACATAGATGTAGGTGACACAAAGAAGGATGACAAGACGGATTCTGCTAGTGCTAACGCTTTCATGAACGTTAGGCTCCGTTTGGATTGTTTTTATTTAAGCAAAATTGTATTAAAATATGTAAAAATTTTGGTAAATTTTCTTTTTATAGAAAAAGTTTTTTTGAGGGAAAAATAAGAAGGAAAATTTTTAAAAATTATGTGAAAGGAATTTGAGTGGGAAAATTTGAATTTTAAATTTTGAAATAAAAATGTATTTAAATATTTTTTTTTAAAGAATTTACTTATTTGTAAATAGAAAATGTATATCTAAACAGACCCTTAACTAACCACATGCATTGATAACCTATGGTTTTGAAAGACCTTGGTTTGAGCGTGGAACTCATAAAAAAATATAAAACGCATTTTCATACAAACATATACATAACTGCATGAAAATGAAAGCATTTTCAGTGTTCAGAAATTCCGAATAGGCTGTATCGCTTATGTTCTGTCTTTCTCCAAGTGTTCGGTTGTACCTTGAAATGAACTGGTTGACGATTAAATCGGGCCTAAGTAGTTAAGGAACTGCACAAACGTGGCAACGAACAGAAGGAAAAAGCCATGTTATCCCTCAAAACCAATTCGGAAGGAAGTCAAATTAAACGTTAAAGGCCACTAGGGAAATGCCAAACTGGACTCACCTAACAATTTATCCAAGCTTTGGAAACCATTTCCTCGTTTGTCTGTATTGGGCTTTCTCAATCGAATACTAATGAAGGGCCAGTAGATCGCATTCTGACTGTATTCTGTATATCTCCGGATTTAAAAAAAACAAATCCTTCACTACCATTTCGACTATAATATACATTTATACCCAGTAGAACACGTCGTGGAACTCTCACTTTTCCTCAACCAAGAGAGATGGAGGATTATAGGAAAAGGAAAATGCTCAGGAGGGGAATCGAATCCCTTCAGTCACGGTTTCATAACTATTAATATCTGTTTGGTGATTTAGAATTAAAATTAAAATTATGTAAATTAAATTTATAACATTAGAATTTTAAATTAGAAATAATTTCATCTATTTATGAGTGTTTAAAATAAATAATCCGATTCGAACATAATATGATCTAATTCGATCCACATTTTGGGTGAACCGTGATCCGATTTGATTTTTTTTTCTTTTTATATATAATGTTAAGTAACTTAACTTATATTTGAAATTAATAGTTTTATATTAAAAAATTATATTTTTTAATGTAAATATAATAAATAAATTTCATGTAAATATTTTATTTTATTTTTTTCAATTTAATTAATTTTAATTAAAAAATTATTTAAATTATAAAAAATAATATTAATTTATATTTTATAACTAATGTTAGATATTTTTAAAGAAAACAAATTATAAATTTTTTTATTTGATACAAAATCAAAATAAATTAATCATATCTGATTCGTTTTTAATCCAAACCAATCCCGCTGATCAACGTGAACACCCATACATTAGCCAATCTAAATTTTTAGGGGGCGCTTGGTATAAATAGTGGGTTTAGAAATGGAATGGATTTGATAAAAGGAAAGGTTTGGAATAGAATTGAATGATAATAATTATGTTGTTTGGTATTATTTGTATTGGAATGGAATAGATTTTATATTAAAATTAAAATTTAATATTAATATTAATAAATTTTATATTAAAATTATAATAAAAATATTATCATTTTATATTATATGATATTTAACAAATTATATGTTATTCAAAAATAAAAATATTTTCTACAATTTATTAAATTTTGTTAAAAAAATACATTTTTATTTTTTTGTTTTTAACTCCAAAACACATTTCAAACCCTCCTTCGTGGGTTTCTCATAAAGGTTTTTTAAAACCATTCCCAACAAAACAAACATCATTTTTTCTTTCAAACCTTTCCAAACCCATCCTATACCCTCAAACCAAACAGCACCTTAGTTTCAATAACCCGTGGATATTGGCTCAAAAGTTATTTATAAACCCACGTCTACTATCCAATTATAGGTAAACACAAGAATACTGCAAACTTAGTAGCTGCAATCATGGATGGCGTTCAACTATTACCAAACAAACCCATATTTTTTAATCTATGAGCAGATTAAATTTAAAAATGTTAGACTTCTATAAAAAATTAAAATTATAAAATTAGAGGGTTGTAGAATTTGAATACAATTATAATTTTCTAACTGTTTATAAAAACAAACAATTTGGAATTAGGATATCCGGTTTCAATTATAAGGCTCCAATTATAAGACTCCAATTACAAGCTACCAAACAAACCCAAAGAGTATTTGGGTGATTATAGTGACCATTTTAACGGATTTATATCTCCATAATTTAAATAGTGGTTAGTACTACAAGATATACTATTTTGGGGAAAAACACATCATTTTTATAATCACTTTTTAAGGACAAAAAAAAGAAAATAAATAGATATTTTATAATCAACATAAATAAAAAATTTCCAATTCTGGAAAAAACTTTGTCATTTTTCTTTGGCATGATTAGCCTTCCTCTTGAAACTCTTGAAAGAAGTGTGTCTGTTGAATGGGACAACGATGATGCATATGGGAAGTGTGTGCATACAACTTGCAAGCATGATAAAGAATGCTGGTAACTGGAGAGGCAAAATTAGACGTGCCAAAATTAAACTCTTACATGTTTTATGAAAACTCCAATCATATTGTGAAGAGTGACCAAAACTAAAATTCAGACATTGCAAGATTATAAACCTTATTGAAGTAAGGAGATTAAGGCAATATTAGACAAAGACTGATGTTGTCATTATGTTTGTTTTGTTAGTTATAGAAAACAAAAAAACTTAAAAATAAAAATAAAAACATTCAAATATTTTTAGAGTTTTATTTAAAAAACTCAAGTGTAGCATTAACTGATATATAAAACAAACCACGACATTTTTTTTAAAAATGTTGCAATGATATTAATCTCATAAAGTATATGAAAAGAAATTTGCACCGTCTTGAACATGCACATGGTGTGACATTTCAAAGATATTGAGAGACTAAATTAAAAAAAAATTTAAAAAATTAAAAAATCGAAGTTTCTAAATCATAAAAGGCAAAAATTTAGAGAAAAAAAACAAGGAAAGAAAAAAGGGTAAAAGTAGTGAATAAAGTCCACACAAGAAGATCTAAAGCTATTAAAATCAACGAACCAATTATTTTATTACCTAATTATCCAACGAACCAACATGCACAAGATATTTATTTAATCAATAAATACTTTCCATAATTGTTGAGTAAATATTTAATCAATGCCTTTTTATCTTTGATTTTCTTTACCAGTCCACACCAGTAATTAACAGGCTTAGTTTGGTTAAATCACGATTAAGAATTAAGAGCACACAAAACACACATGAAATTATTTCCTCCTTCCCCTTATTAACCTTTAGTTAGTTATAATCCCATGTCCAAATTACTAGACTAATTATGATTAGTAGCGGTTTGTTATCATATTTCCAAAATTGCCCCCATCATCATTGACTGACCCCCAAAACATCCTAGATTTGCTCCGGCCTTTGGCTTCCATGTCCGAAAAGAGACAGCTCATCTCCTCCGCTTCTTCCATTGTTCTTCTTCCCTTTTCAGCTGACCCATTTCCATTTTCAACCGGAGCTCCATCCAACGAACCTCTGTTGAAAAATTAACTGAAAGAGAAACATCAACGATAAACTAAGCAACCAATTCAATTCATTCTTTAACTCAAAGATATCTCTGTTGTTTATTTTTTTCCTCTGTTTGCTATTTTCTTGTGATTATACTGACCAACCCACACCAACCCAACTCCTTTTCTTCAGTCACACTCATCCATCTCTATCATTTACGCCTTCTCATTCTTTCGACCTCCAACCCATTTCTTTTCTCTCTCTGAGCCAAAGCCCAGAAAGGAAAGGGGAGGGGAGGGGAGGGAAAGATCAACCAAACGCACAAAAGAAGAAAAAGGGAATGAAGTTAACGGCGTTACAGCAGCAGGGTCGCAGGAGTAATAGTTTTAGAGGATCTTCGCCGTTAGATTCGTCTGTAGATAGCGCCATGAAGTCGCCGGCGGGGATTTTCTGGTTGGTCCTTCATGGGTTATGCTGTTTGATTAGTCTTGTCCTTGGGTTCAGATTTTCTCGTTTAGTGTTCTTTCTTCTGTTTTCGAATAGTTCGATTACCATGACTAGTTCTAATCTCTATTCCACGGCGACGTCTTTCGGAAATCCTAGTGAAACCCTAGGTGTTCGGTCAACTTTAGGAGCTGTTACTACTTCTAGTTCAGTCCCGGCGGTTAATATGACGACGACGGGGGTGGGTAGCAGTAGGGTGGTGGTTGGGAGGCACGGGATACTGATCAGGCCGTGGCCACATCCGAATCCGGGGGAGGTGATGAGGGCTCACCGGTTAATTGAGAGGGTACAGAGGGAGCAGAGGCTGCAATACGGGGTGAAGAATCCCAGGACTGTGATTGCGGTTACTCCCACCTATGTTCGGACTTTCCAGACGCTTCATCTCACCGGGGTGATGCATTCGCTGATGAATTTGCCATATGATCTAGTCTGGATCGTCGTGGAAGCTGGCGGGACCACCAATGAGACCGCCTCACTGCTTGCTAAGTCTGGGCTCAATACTATCCATGTCGAATTCAGACAAAAGATGCCGATTTTATGGGAGGATCGCCATAAATTGGAGGCAAAGATGCGCCTTCATGCTTTGAGGTATTCCAGTCTATAATGATTATTATATTTTATATGTTTTTATTTAAAATTTTTTGCCTGCTCTGAGACCTTAGTTTGTTGACGTTCGTAATGAATTTGGATCGATATTAAGTTTTGTATGCAATGGAACAGAGTGGTGAGAGAGAAGAAGTTAGATGGTATTGTGATGTTTGCGGATGATAGTAATATGCATAGCATGGAACTTTTTGATGAGATCCAAAATGTGAAATGGCTTGGAGCTGTTTCGATTGGAATTCTTGCTCACTTGGGTGGTGATGAAGAGGAAATGCCGGTTGTTCAGAAGGAAGATGAAAAGAGTTCGGGATTACCAATTCAGGGTCCAGTTTGCAATTCATCAAACCATTGGGTGGGTTGGCAGACATTTAATTCAGCTCCTTTCATTCATAGGAGTGCGAGGTTTGTTGGTGATAGGGCAATTGTAATGCCCAGGAAGCTGGAGTGGGCTGGGTTTGTGTTGAATTCAAGATTAGTCTGGGATGATTTGGAAGATAAGCCTGAATGGATTAGGGACCTGGATGTGGTAGCTGCAAATGAAAAGGATGTTGAGAGTCCATTATCTTTTGTGAAGGATCGTTCTGTAGTAGAGCCTCTTGGGAGCTGTGGGCGCAATGTTATGCTCTGGTGGCTCCGAGTTGAAGCTCGGGCCGACAGCAAATTCCCTTCTGGGTTAGTCCTCTATCACTGTCTCTATACTAAGTTATACTCCAGGCTTTGTGCCTCTAATAATGTTTTCACAAAGTATTTGACTTCTAACCTATCTGAAAACTTATTCATGTGACTTCCATATCTGTAGCGTTCTATTTGTCCTTTTGCAATGTTTCTGATAGTTACAGCAAAGAAATTGTTCATGGTTGTTTACTCGTTCCATACAATTGGATATCATCTGAGGGCATTACACATACTTTGGTGCTTAGAAAAGAAGAAATAGGAAGCTCATTTCATTTTTAATGAAGCTTATTTTTGGTATTCAGTTGGCAGTTTGTATGTATGTATGGGTTCTGATGGCCCTCTACTTGACAAAAATGCTGTTGGATTTGTAATATAGCATGCTTCTTGTAAGATTGGGATATTGAGGAACAAATTCTGCATCACACGAGTCCTACCTCTGTTTGCATCTATTTTTGCATGATTATGTGCTGTTTCTGCATCTCTTTTAATGTTTTGCCAATGTAGGCCTCTCTCTCTTTCTATTTCCATTCTTTCAAAATTTTCACATTTTTCTTTTGATCCTTTTGCTATTGTACCCACCCATTCTATCATCTTGATACTTTTATAGTGGATACATCATCCTTACTACCATCACTTGTTAATAAATATTCAAACAACTGAGCAGTATTGTCCAAGTGATTTCCTCAGCTGAATTTACATTAGCTTTTGTTTACCAGCTTACCATTCAAATTGATAAAATATATACTACTCCATTGATTGAACAACCTGTGGGGGGCTGTTTTTTGGTATAATAACACTGAAACTATGCAAAAATAGCTTCAGCATTATTGGAAGTGAATTTCGAAAAATGAACTATTTTTTTCCAGCATTTTAACTCGACCTATAAAGCTTCATGACCAGCCCTACAGTTCTTGAAATAGTTTATTTAGATGGTGCTACTACAGGTAGGCAGACTTGGTTTGCCAAATGCCATGATGGGGTTGAATGGTCATTATCTTTTAACTTGCTGATATAGCACTTTTATTTTTTTTTCGAAGAAAAAGAGTCTTGTACAATGGCAAACATTGAAAATAAGTATGATTGATCTAATGTTGAGAAAACTTTTCAAATAATTTAAGGACAATGAAGTCATTACGTAATAAGTTTTTTGGTCAGGCAGGAATGACTGAAGTTAAATGGAGCTCTAACTGAATTCCTGCTTTGAAACTTTTCTATGACTAGAAGATCCTGTTTTATGTTGGCATTGTATGTTTCCTTAAGCTTCTGGACCTTGCAACATTTAGACAGCCTCTCTCTTGGATTGCTTTCTTAATATCTATCCTCTTACCTTAATGATTGCTGTATACAGTCAGGCAAGTATAGACTTCTAAATTCTAATGAATGTATGAATCTCGGGTCCTTGGTTTCATTGTGTACTATGTCCACATAAGAATTTTAATTAGTGCTATGTATGTGCAATGAGGGGTAAGGCGAGGCTGAGAAGGGATTGCAACACTTAACCTAGCCCATGATTTGTATAAGATCTTTTGATTGTTTTTGTCTTTTTGAGGTTGATCCTTCTTAGCTTCTCCAATAATCTTATCCAAGGGATCATAAACATCTTGTTGATCTCTCTCTCCCACACGCGCACACACTCTTATATGCTCTTTGGAGTAGTTGTTGCTTCTCATCTAGGCTGGGAACCTAATGAACTTAACATGCTTTTTTTTTTTTGGGGGGGGGTGGGGGTGGGGCTGCATCAAACATTGTTTGTTACCACAACATGGCTGCTTTTCACAATTTCACAAAGGATGCATTAGTCTGTTCAATTCATCTCAACAACATTGAAATGTTACTGTTTGTCTTCCGCAGATGGGTAATCGATCCTCCTTTAGATGTTACTGTTCCAGCTAAACGCACTCCCTGGCCAGATGCTCCCCCAGAACTCCCCCTCCGAGCTGGTGAAAAGGTGGTGGTTCTGCGAGAGAACACAGAGAAACCTGCAACAAAAACCCGCTCGCCCCGAAAAAAAAGAAGCAAAAGAAAGCATGCTGCTAGAAGCATAGATGAACGCTTTTCTACAAGGCAGGCTGGGGGGAACTAGGGATTGTGTTGAATACAGTAGGCCTTCAACATTTCAGATTTATAACGCTCACCTGTGCAAAGAGTAGAGGCCTCACATCATGAAAAAGGATTGAATACAGCGTGAATATTGGCATTGAGTAAATACAAGAAGGCGTCTAACGCCCGGCCCTGTTTATACAAAACACTTTGATTTTATACTCCTAATTTTGAGATTCTTTTGTTTATTTTACCATCTGTTCGATTTGGTCGTTTTTATTCATTTTGTGGGTGATTTGATTACTGTTGATTCAATGGATCTGGTGAGAATCAGTGGCAACCATGTGTGGTTGGCAAGAAGGTCGTAGGGTACTCTTCGTTTCCCAAGGTCCATAAATGCTTAATAGAGAGAAATCTTTTCTTGCCCTGTAATGCTTTCAGGCCGCCGCAATAGCTACGAATGAAATCACAGCAACATGACTTGGTCGGGAATCCATAGTCAGTGCCATACTCAAGCGCGTGGTCTTTGCTCAGATTCACTAGCTACACTCAGATTCAATAATACCTCTCCTCCAATTATTCCAACGTAACACTTTTTTTTCTTCTTTTTTTTCTTTTCAAAAAATAGTATTTAATATGACAATATGAAAAAGAGTTCGTTTTTAATTTTTTTTATCTCATAAAAAATTATTTTTAAATTAAAATTTTAAAATATTTTTCATAATAATAATTATGTATATTTATTATAAATAAAAATATAAAATTATATATTTAATAACTAAATTAGATTTGTTTTTAAGATACCTAGAGAGTAAATATTATCAATAAATTACTACTGCTGCTGCTGAGCTGCCCTGGCAGTAATGTTTCTAAAAATAGAAGTTGGCCGTTAGAGAAGAAAGGCTGGAAATACTGCAATGAATTTAGGAGTAGTCGTAAGTAATTTTGGCAGAATTGACAGACAGCGGGCTTCTCCTCACTCTTGGGAGTCAGTCAGCCAAGGAGGGACCAAGACGAACCAGCGATTCTGGGAAATCTTTGATTGGCCAAAGATGATGGCACTCGACAGGCATCGGTCCTACGCTAGTTTTAAAATAGTGCAAATTGTTAGTTTCGAGAGAGTGTAGTTGGTTGGTCATGGCGGCGGTTTTTGTTGGCCTCGTAAAACGCAGTGGACTACCAGCCAAACGACCATCCTTCCATGCCTGCCTGCGGACATTATTGTCTCCCACGATTCCCATGCCCTGTCGCACGCCACGGCTCTCTTCTCTAATCAGCTATCGACACTGCCGCTGTATTTTCGTAACTCCACTAGCTACCGAATTTTTGTTTACGCCATCCAAAATCCTTTCCCCCTTTTTCAAATAAATTATTTCATTTTACATCTCATTTATTGCCTATATAAGTAAACCCAAGTCCCTGCTTTGCTTCCACAAATGTTGCCTAAGTAAAACATTCTCATCTTCTTCTTGTTATATAATAGTTCTCATTCATCAACCATGTCCATGTCCGAAATGACCATAACTAGAACTAGGACTATGATTACTACTGGCCTTTTCCTTTTCTTCTTCTTTGCTACTTCATCTTATGCAACTAGTGAGGACAACAGTATTGTTACTGATAAACACGTTAAAAGGCTAACCGGGAGAATAGTGTCTTACGCCAAGGCAAAGGCTACGTACGAATGGTGGCTGGCTAAGCATGGCAAGACGTACAATGGTTTGGGAGAGAAGGATGAAAGATTCGAGATTTTTATGGATAACTTGAGATTTATTGAAGAACACAACTCCCAGAATCGCACCTATAAGGTGGGCTTGAACCGTTTTGCTGATCTGACCAACGAGGAGTACAGGTCCATGTATTTGGGGACAGATGCTAAGCGCCGGTTCATGAAATCCAAGAACCCCAGCCAGCTGTATGCTTTCCGGGCTGGCAGCGATCGCTTGCCGGAATCAGTGGATTGGAGGAAGAAAGGTGCTGTTTCTCCCATCAAGGATCAAGGCAACTGCGGTATGTTATACACTATTTTCTGATTTACCCCCTCGAAACAAAATTATATCTCAAAAATATGAAAAATACAAAATAAAGAATAATGGGCCCAACCAATGGGCCTGAGGGAGGTAGTTCATGAATCATGGATAATTAATAGGCCTTTGTGTCCATTCTGGTGGGCTTCTTATACAGGAAGCTGCTGGGCCTTCTCGACCATAGCTGCAGTGGAAGGTATGAACAAGATCGTAACAGGGGAACTAATCTCTCTGTCAGTTCAAGAACTCGTGGACTGTGACAAAGCTTATAACACTGGGTGCAACGGAGGACTTATGGATTATGCCTTTGATTTCATCGTTGCCAATGGAGGAATTGACACTGAAGCCGACTACCCTTACAATGGTCTTGATGGCATTTGTGATCCCTCTCGGGTTAGTAACTTAGTGGCACTACTATGTTTTCGTTTCTACAAGAAAATTTTTGTTGTTTGTTGGGTCTTTAGCACAATAATTTTTTGTACCTTGAACTGTTACAGAAGAACGCCAAAGTTGTTAGTATAGATGGATATGAAGATGTGCCACCTTACAATGAGAAAGCATTACAAAAGGCTGTAGCACATCAACCTGTCAGTGTTGCCATTGAAGCCTCTGGCAGAGCATTACAACTTTACGTCTCAGTAAGTAATTGGCCTGTTCCCTTGCGTTCATTCCCCATGGTTTGAATTTCCACTTGTAACTTAGTTCAGTGAGATGCACTGGGTAAAATTTCTTTATAAGTTAGATGGATGTTTTCAGGTGTAATCATTGTTTTGCTTAATTGATATTGATTGGTGAAATTATGTCATTCAGGGCATATTTACGGGTCAATGTGGGACAGCATTAGACCATGGCGTTGTTGTGGTGGGCTATGGTACAAAAAATGGCAAGGATTATTGGATAGTAAGGAATTCATGGGGCACCAACTGGGGAGAAAATGGATACTTTAGGATGGAACGTAATGTAATTGGAAGCAACACGGGCAAGTGTGGAATTGCAATGGAGGCATCATACCCGATCAAAGATTATGCAAACAAAATCAGGCTTCGGAATGCAAATGGAGCTGCTGGAACTGGAAGAAGCAGTGCTTGAATCTTTCTCTGCTGTTTTTACCAGCAGAAAAATGCATTATTCACTCTCTTGTGCTGCTAATGCATTGAAGCTTTACATTATTGTCACATGCGCTGCATTATGATAGTTTTCTTTCTTGTCGTCTACCTAGAGATTAAGGAAGAAATGGTCATCGGTCATTTACATTTGGATCACTCTCATTGTTGTACAGAAATTCCAAGCTGGAACCACATCTATTTTACTGATCTTGCAGTGAAGCAACATTTCACAATCACAGTTTTGGCTTCCAATATGTTGATAGTAATGGTTAAGGGAATCTACGTTCCTGTTATTATTGGGCTTAGCTTATAACTCATTTGTCGTAAAATGCACTACCTGTGTGGACAAAACATATTTTTATATTTTTTAACATATTTCTTACCTTACATTCACTATGTTTAAAGAGGCAAAAACACGTTTGAAATACTTTCTATATTTACTCTGGAAAATGATGCATTATAGACAATAGTTATTTTTTTTTCCAATAATGTTATATATATATTAAATGGCTAATTGACAAAATGTACAAAGTAAAAAAGATTAATGGAGTTTCGTGGTGTTGGATTACACTTAACTGACAAAGACAAGCACCTCCTAATGAGGAAAAAACCCGTTTAAAATAGAAAAATAACACAAAATATGCGCCTAAAACAGGACAAAACAACAAGCCTCAAGAGTCTACAAAAACGATTACTAGTCTAATTAGGATCGACCAAATTATAACAACTTACGAACTAAGACGCTGTCTTGACCAGTGCATCGTAAATCGCATTGAATAAAAGAAATTGAATACCCGCAAGGTCCCTAACTCTCATCGTACACTATTTGTGGTATTCCTTGCAGACGCTGAATAGTTAGGCAGCCAAAACCATTACCGTCTAAGTAAAGTCGACAATCAAAACTGTAGTAAAACATACATAAAAAAAATAAATAAATAAAATAGAGCGATCGCACCTTCAATCGCACACACAGTGAACGATTGAAGGGCAAGAAGTGCATTCCCGATTCCAAGAAATTGACATCTTCACCTAGCGAAAGTGTAAAAGATGTAAGGTTTTTCTATATATGGGCTTATATTAATTAATGTTATTTTTGGACTTGGTTTAATAAAGTTAGATATAAACGTTTTTAATTAGTCTAATGTGGGATTGGTTGGTGTGGGTTGCAGTTAGCCTAGCCTGTGATGAAAGGGCTAGGATTTAACTTTAAATATCAGTTACGTTCCCTCTTCTAGCCCTAATATTTAAAAACACTTTCTACTCATAAAGTTTAAGAGAGAAAGACGCACACTCATCAAAATTAGTTCATACAGAGGATCATAAAAAAGAAGAATCTACTCAGAATCAATTCTAATTCTGCATAAAGCTATGGATCAAAATATTGGTACACAATTCTTCACCTCTGTCTTTATATTTTAATCATATATATAAAAAATCTTGAATTTATGCTATTTATGTACTAACATGTGATATCAGAACATAAGTATAAATCATGATTAAAATATATTTTGTGCTCTTATTTGACCCCATATTCCGAAAAAGACTGTCTCGACCAGATTGATGGTGATTGGCGCTACGCGCTGCGATTGAATTCAAATAATTTATGAAGGTACGTTGTACTGACCAGCGCAGGGCGCCCCAGACCTAGACCGGTCTGGCTAAAAAATTAAAACAAATGACGGCGAAAGGAGGCACGCATCAGGAGGTCATTGATGACGTCAGCATAAGGTTCAGAGCAACCACACCAGCCCCAAAATGGGGCTGGTCGTTGTAGGAACAACCTCCACATCAGCATAAAATGCTGATGTGGAGGTTCTCATGGAACGAACGGTCTTCTGACCGTTCCTTCCGTGAAATACGGTCACAACGTGGCCGTGTTTTTTTTTTCTCAAAATTGTTTGAAAAAACGACGTCGTTTGGTCTCATTTAAAGGCCAAACGACGTTGTTTGGCCATGGATATTTGCCAAAAAAAAAAATCAGCTAGCAACACAGGCGCCTGTGCGCCTATCTGCTGACTGACGTGGGCGAGCGCCACGTCAAAGGGGGTTGCAAACCTCCCCCTGGTTTGCAACCCCCTTTTGGCCTCCTTTTTTTTTTTTAAAAAAAATTACCAACGAGTAGAAAATATTTTTCTCTACAAAATGACATGCACTTTGACTATTTTTAGTGTAGTATATGATTTTCTTAAATATAATATAATATTAAATTATTACATACTTATTAACATTTTATAAATTTTAATATAAAATTATTAATATTTCTATTAATTTTAAGTTTAAGTCTAATAATATTAAATTTTTATTTTAATATTATGTAAAATTATTTATACATATTTAATAATTACAAAAATTTTAAAACAATTAATTTAACTATAATATTTTAGAATTATTAATTTAAATAAGAAGTATTAAATATATTAAATAAATAGTGTAAAAGAAAGTAAAGGAGAGAGAAATTTGTTGCGTAAATAGTAAAGGCCGTTCATGAGCGTGAACACTTTTTTTAATGATGATTTTCTGAATAGTAGAGACCATTCAAAGCTGATGTGGTGGTGATGTGGCATGGTCTTAGACTGGCATTTTTTGGGGCTGCTGTGGATGCTCTCAGTGAGTGCGCGAAAGTCAGACTTGCGCATCCAAGCTCACTGATGGGCCCACGCGTCAGGCACGGTAACCCACGATTTTGTATTTTTTTTAGAACCTTTGTAAGTTATTTTCAGGTTCATTTGGAGTTCGTTTTGAACGATTTTAATATTATTGGATTTAGTTTTTCATGATCTCTATTTTAACATGTGATTTGCATATTTTTTGACATCATTCTACTTGTGAAATTCTGAATTCTAAATTGAATATGATTTTATGCTTTTAATATAAAATTTAAATATTTTCACTTGTATTTTGAATTTTTAAGTATGTCAACTAAATTAATATGCAAATATTCAGTTTATGTTTTGTTGAACATGATTAAATGCAATTAAATGACGTATTACCCTTGTCATTTATATAGTTTAAAATTACATATAAAATTTTCTATAACAAATAAAGTTTAATATCCTTGATACGAGAGAATTTCATAAATTTAATTGAGCAGTGACGGCCAAAATGGCACACTCATTTAGTTTTATGAAATATCAGTATTATATTGTTAGGATATCTCCCTTTCTAATGCCTTGTCATACTATTTTACTGATCTTGCAGTGAAGCAATATTTCACAATCACAATTTTGGCTTCCAATATGTTGATAGTAATGGTTTAGGGGATCTACGTTCCTGTTATTATTGGGCTCAGCTTATAACTCATTTGCCGTAAAATGCACTACCTGTGTGGACAAAACATATTTTTATATGTTAAATGCACTACCTGTGTGGACAAAACATATTTTTATATTTTTTAACATATTTCTTACCTTACATTCACTATGTTTAAAGAGGCAAAAACACGTTTGAAATACTTCCTATATTTACTCTAGAAAATGACACATTAAAGTGAATAGTTAATTTTTTTTTTCCAATAACGTTAGATATATTAAGTGGCCAATTAGTAAAATATACATAGCCAAAAAGGTTACTGGATCTTCATGGTGTTAGATTAGATTTAACTCACGAAAAGAAGCACCTCTTAAGGAAGAAAAATCCCGCTTAAAGTGGAAAAACAATACAAAATACTCGCTTAAGGCGAGACAAAACAACCAGTGCCAACGACCTAAAAAACAACCACTAGTCTAATTAGGGTCGACCAAATTATACAACCTACGAACTAAGGCGCTATCTTGATTAGTGCATCGCAAATTGCATTGGATGAAAGAAACTAAATGCCTGCATGATTCCTAACTCTTATCCTATACTATTTGTGATACTTCTTGCAGACGTTAAATAATTAGGCAATCAAAACTACTACTATCTGAATAAAGTCGACAATTAAAACCGTAACAAAACACTTCTAAAAAAAATAAAATAGGGTGATCGCACCTGCAATCGCTTACACAGTGAACGATTGAAGGTCAAGTGCGTGTCCGGTTCCAAGAAATTGACACCTTCACCTAGTGACTGTGTAAAAAAACCCCGAGCCTGGTCAATTGTAGACAATAGTTTTTTGCAACTTGCAATTTGGAGTATGAATTTTGAATTTCTTTGTACCGTGTGCTCGTGGAGTGGATCATTACTCATTAGTTGTCCGACCGTGCACAAATAGGCTCCTGAGAAATGAGAATACAAAATTATTTCGGTAAAGCTTGTGAAAGGGTGAGACTTGGAGGAAACATTTTTCGATTTCCAGCTGGTATCATGTCACGTCAATTTGCGGATATTAAGTATAAGTAAATTCAGACTGCTTTTTAATTATTTGATCCGTACTTGTCACCAAAGCAGAAATAGGTAGAACCCAAACTTTATTTATAATACTAACATTCGCTCGAATGTAAGTAAAGAGATTGGTTGTCACATTTTAATCATAAAATTCATTCACGTGATTCATATAAGAGTTCCACACGGTGCAATTAAAACCATTTATAGTGGTTAATCACAACTATGCTTTTAAGCTTACATTTCTTCGCTAATTGGTTGTTCAAAATAACACCAAGAAGCAATGACGATTGAGATTTCGTGTTTCAAAATTAGACGCCAACATGTGACTGTAGAGTTGGCCTGTTTCAGGTCCAACATCTTAAAATCATTACAACCCTTGTTTCTTTTTATTAGCATACCGGCTGAATGAAAAATTGATTATTCTGGAGTACCGCTCTGGTTGGGATATTTTTGACGAAGCTTATGCTGGTTTATGAGTGTCGTCTCCAAGTTAAAAACCAAAGATTAAGACACAGATTTTTCAGCCAATATGGTTGCTGTATTCAACAAAGAACTTTTGAGTTGGTACCTCATCGCGCTCAAACTCAATGAAACGATTGCATCTCGAGCAATTGAATTCTCAGAACAGGTACAAGTACAGCCCCAACAGCAGCTGCAGAAAGAAGAGCATCAACCCTTGGATTCATTAGAAGTGGTGATCAAAGATGAAACTGCTAATGTTGAAGAGGGTCCCAAATCACTAGAATCAGAGTGGGTGATTAACATTAGGCAAAAACTCAATCATGCCAACCAAGATGATGATGCAGGTATTTGGTCCAAGCTCTGCATTTACAGAGTTCCTCAGTACTTGCGAGAGAGCGATGACAGAGGTTATCTTCCCCAGATTGTTTCCTTGGGACCTTATCACCACAACAGGAGACGACTTCGCAACATGGATCGTCACAAATGGCGTGCTGTTTCTCATGTTCTCAAGAGGACTAATCAGGACATTAAGTTGTATCTTGATGCCGTGAAAGAACTTGAAGAAAGAGCTCGTGCTTGTTATGAAGGACCAATTTGCCTCAGTAGTGATGCGTTTGTAGAAATGATGGTTCTTGATGGTTGTTTCATTCTAGAGCTCTTTCGCGGAGTTGCTGAAGGGTTCAATCAACTTGGGTACTCTAGATGTGATCCCATCTTTTCGATGCTCGGCTCAATGCATTCAATTCAACGGGATATGATAATGCTGGAGAACCAGATTCCTCTGTTTGTATTGGATCGGCTGTTTGGAGTTCAGGTTGGGCAGCCTGACCTTAAAGGCGTTGTAAGCAAGCTCGCTTTGAGGTTTTTTGATCCATTAACGCCGACAGATGAACCATTGACTAAGAGTGACAGACATAAACTGGAAATATCTATGGGATATGCCAACACTTTTGATCCAATGGCAGACTTAGGAGGCCTACACTGCCTCGATGTCTTCCGAAGGAGTCTTTTGCGAACAGGGCCTCAGCCAACTCCCAGGAACTGGATGAAGAAGTGGTCCAATTCCCATCGTGTTGCAGACAAGCGTAGGCAGCAGCTTATTCATTGTGTCACCGAGTTAAGAGAGGCAGGAATTAGTTTTAAGAAAAGAAAAACGGATAGGTTCTGGGATATAAAATTTAAGGATGGCGTTCTCAAGCTTCCTCGGCTTCTAATCCACGATGGTACAAAGTCCCTTTTTCTCAACCTCATCGCCTTTGAGCAATGTCATCTTGACAGCACCAATTCCATAACGTCATACGTGATCTTCATGGATAACTTGATCAACTCCCCTGAAGACGTGAGCATCCTTCACTATCATGGGATCATTGAGCACTGGCTTGGTAGTGATGCTGAAGTTGCTGACCTCTTCAATCGTCTTTGTCAAGAAGTGGTTTTCGACATAAGCGACAGTTATCTCTCTCCGCTGTCTGAGCGAGTAAACCGCTACTGTGAGCACAAGTGGAATACATGGAGAGCAACTCTAAGCCATAAATATTTCAATAACCCGTGGGCAGTTATTTCCTTCATCGCTGCTGTGGTCTTGTTGTTGCTAACATTTGCACAGACGTTCTATGGAGTTTATGGCTATTACAGACCAGCATCTTGAGCAAGTTCAGGCATATCAAAAGTTACAAGAGACAATTCGAGAATTATGCATAAATTATCAATTCAGAAAACTGTGGAGTGTTACATTTTTTGTTTAGGGAAATCCCTAGTAATCAAAGCCAAAAAGATCTGCGAATTAATCCATGTTTGACTGGCCTAGCAGATACCCAGAATCATGTGTCATCTTCCCATCCGGATAGGTAAATGGACAGATGACGCGATCCAGCTGGTGTTGGCATCCTCGACTAAGCAGGAACATCCACCGGAAAGTTGTCTGGATTGAGTGTCTGTTGGTAAACCACCGCCGGCGGCGACTCCACCGGATGCGGTGGTGTTCATGTGAGAATTTTGCGGTCAGTTGCTTTCAGTGTGTTCATTTTTTTCAGCTGGGTGGAGGGGTGAGAAGTCTTTCCCATTCCTATAGTTCACTCTTTAATCCACCTCACACGAGTCTGGGTCGCTTGGTCGTTGTGAACTACTGGACTTGTAGGTAGGTGCGGAGACTTTTTGTATTGGGCTAATATTTGGGTTTACTTTGAGCAGTGCCTTATTGTGTGTGCGACTGGGTTTATTTTTGTTAATAAATAAAAATTATGATTTTGATAGCCTTTTAAGTGATTAAATGGAATATTTATATAAATAAATAATAATATATTTAGTTATTCTTCAGTCTCGAGATAAAAATTCAGTTTCAAAAAACTTTTTCATATCAAAAAAATAATTCACCTATGTGAAAATTTTCTATTACTTTTAATAATAATAATAATAATATATAAGTTAACTTAAAATGAAATATAAAAATATTTATAATTTAAAAAATTTGTATTAAATTAAAAATATATTTTTTGAAATAGATAAACTAAAAAGTTAAAATTAATTTCGCCGTGTAAATATTATATTTGTAAAAGGGCTCATAATTTTTTCAAAATTTCATATTCAC
The DNA here is from genome assembly GCA_020080225.1 of Gynochthodes officinalis. Lineage (NCBI taxonomy): Eukaryota > Viridiplantae > Streptophyta > Magnoliopsida > Gentianales > Rubiaceae > Gynochthodes > Gynochthodes officinalis. Next base: position 33,911,639 of record CM034621.1, on the reverse strand, counting down.
CATTGATTGCAAAAGAACATTTTCAATAGAAGAAGAATGCGGAGATTTACTGTTTAACTAACATTCATCCGAAGTTGGAGGCGGAATGGCGCGAATGGAATGCGTTGACGGTTGACCAGCAAAAGGGCGCGCACCTACTGCATAATCCGAACCAGGCACTACCCAATTCTTTTTTTTCCGGAATGGTATACTACTATTACTAACGTAAGTCTACTGCACTGAATCGCAGCTCCGTGAGTGAAATTACTAAATAACCTTCCGTCTGTCCCTCCCACCTCCTTCATTCATTTCCAATTTCCGAACTTCAATTCAATATTACCAATGCATTATGCAGATGTAATGAAACAAACAAACGATTAAAGAAAGAAAAACATCATCCATCCATTGAAGCCATTTGGAGATCCAATCGAAACGGAGGATTTCTGGATCTTTCTTTCTGCATTCATCGTGACTGTGAGTTATCGATCCACATTTATGTTGCCTTTGCATTTTTTTTTATTACTCCGCATTTCGCGATTTCAATTTCTTTGCTAGATCTTTTACTCACTGCATTTTACTGAATTTTTAGTATTTAAACAGAGGATAACATTGGTTTAAGATGAATTCAGCTTTGCTGCATTGTGTGCAACTCATTAGATTTCACACCGCTATTCATTGATTGGGATTCAAATTATACGGAGCGTGACTTTATTGTTAGTTTGGCTATAAATGGTTCTTTGACGGAAGGAAACGATTGTTCTTTTTATAATGAATGGGCGTTTTTACATATAAATGCAGAAAACCTATGCAGGGTGGCTATTTTGGTTAGCTTGTCAGTGCTGCTTATAATCTCTAATGTGCCTAGTTCTCCAGCGCGATGAATGGTTATTATTTTGCTGTCATGCTACATGTAAAATTGCTTCCCTGGCTTTATGTTACGCTCATTATTGCTTGAGAAAATGTGAAATAGAAAGGCTTTTGATCATAGCTTTATTGGGTCCTTTTGTTGGCTTGCAGGATGGATCCTGATTCTGGTGATTCAGCAAATCCTCATTCTGCTGTTAAGGATTCTTCTGATGTTGCGCCTCATAAAGCCACTGCCGCAAACCATGTAGGTTCCGCGCAGGACTCATCCTCTGTGTTGTCTACATCAGCCATATCTTCTTGGGCCAAAGGTCTAAAACTTCCTCAACCCTCGGCAACAGCGGCACCAAACTCACAAGATGGGAATTCTGCCAAGTCTGCATTTTCACGTCTGGCGAGTGGATTTGGATTGAATTTTCCTTCGAAGCAAAATGACAGTGCTAGAGACAACTCTGCTAATGGACAATCAGGTGTTTTTGAATCACTTACTAAAGGGCTAGTTGATTCATCTTTGGGTGCAGTAAAGGCTGTGCAACTCAAAGCACGTCATGTTGTCTCTCAGAACAAGCGAAGATACCAGGTTAATTGAAACTGTTGCTTGCTACTCTTTGGATTTGTCATTGTTATCTTTAACACTTTATTCCAAAGTTTGTATGAGCAAGTCTCAAACAATTTTAGCACATTACCATTTTCTGCTTTATCCTTTAAGTTAATGAGATGACTCTAAGTTGGCTGTCATTTCATTTGTTTGATTGCTTCCATTTTACTCCCTTTATTGCATCAATCTGAAAGAATGACCTCTAGGATCCACTTTTAGGTAACTGAAAGATTTTAGTATGGTTTTGCTTCTCTACCTTATATCAGGAAGGAGGATTTGATTTGGATATGACTTATATAACTGAGAATATCATTGCTATGGGATTTCCAGCTGGTGATATGAGTTCTGGTTTTTTTGGATTTGTGGAGGTAATGAAGATAAAATGTTTTTGTATAAGTTGTACTGCCCAACAAATAATTAATTTTACTGAGTATAGTTCTTAGAAACATGATGCAGGGGTTCTATCGGAATCACATGGAAGAAGTGATCAAATTCTTTGAAACTCATCACAAGGTGACCCAATAGTTACTGTATCTACTTCGCTTCCTCCTCTTGCAATATATATTTGTATCATCTGATTGCCTGTTTCAATCCTTGAGTCTCACCTACCTTTTGTTTCCAGGGGAAATATAAAGTATACAATCTTTGCTCAGAGAGGTTGTATGATGCTTCTCTGTTTCAGGGAAAGGTGTGCTTTTCTGCTTTAAGTTTTCTTTTCAACTTGTACCTGGAATTGGCAGTTTTGGTTTTTTTCACCAGTAATAAAGAGCCCAAATCAAATTCCACAATTTTTGTTTGGGACTCCCAAGTTGTACCATATTGGACTTAAAGTATAAAGGGGGAAAAAAGAGAGAAGAAAATCTGGAAAAATCTATTCTCTTTGAGGACAAAGGAGGAGGCTCAGAGAGAAATAAGAAACAAATAAAATCCCATTCTTGTGCACCACCAATACACCTGACATAGATGTTTCCATTTCACCCCAGAGGGGGTGCCATTGGTAAAGGCAGGGTGAATAACTGTAGCTTTTACTCTTTCTTTCTTGATATCTCATTTTTATTGAGTGAAATAACCATAACTTGTATTTGGTTCATATTACAATCGCACAGGTTGCTAGTTTCCCTTTTGACGACCACAATTGCCCTCCTATTCATCTTATCAAATTGTTCTGCCAAAGTGCTTATTCATGGTTGAAGGAAGACATTCTAAATGTGGTGGTTGTCCATTGTAAAGCGGGAATGGCAAGGACAGGATTGATGATCTGTAGTCTTCTTCTGTTCTTAAAGGTAAGATGTTTTTATAATCTTCGGAAAATGCTGGTCTTTCACTAGTAAATCTGTCATATATTCTGTCAGAAACGTGCCTTCTTTTTCTGCAGTTTTTCCCCACAGCTGAGGAGTGCATCGAGTATTATAACCAGAAACGATGTGTTGACGGAAAGGGTCTCATTCTCCCTAGCCAGATTGTTAGTCACATACTTGCAAAATCTATTACTGCAGAAAAGCTTGCTTTACAGACATCATCTGACTAATTTGATTTTGTGCTTTTGCCTAGAGGTACGTGAAGTATTTTGAGCGCGTGATGATGCATTTCAATGGTGAAACTCCCCCTGGACGTAGGTACTCTTCGGATGATTATTTTTAAAAATGCAATTATTTGTACCATCAAGGTATCAAAATGCTACTTCTGTGGCAGGTGCATGCTGAGGGGATTTCGACTCCATAATTGTCCTTATTGGATTAGACCTTCCATTACCATATCTAATCATAACGGTAGGAAGTTGCCTTTTGACGATTGTAGTAGGTGCTGCCTAATTAAACACTAACGACCATATTTACGTGTTCCCAGGAGTTCTATTTTCGACTAAAAAGCATCCAAAAACAAAGGATCTACTGGTAATTTAGATCATCAGTCACATCTTTGCTTTCCTGGGTTTACAAGTGGATGAATTGCAGCGTCTATGTCGATTATTTTATTGTTTTTCTGTATTTTTCTTTACCTGGAGAGGTTTCCGGTCTATTTGGAACCTTTTTTTTGGCGGGTTTCCTGGGTGGCCGGAAATCCATTCATTTTTGCTTTACTTTTTTGCAGCCAGAATACTTTTGGTTGCGCGCTGCAAAAAAGGGAATCGTGGTCTTCGCTTTACCTGGGGAGCCAGGTTTAACAGAACTGATAGGGGATTTCAAAATTCAATTTCATGAAGGCCAAGGAGATTTTTATTGGTCCGTAAGCTACGTTTGATTTTTTGTTTGGTCCATGCCGAATTTCAGCAGCTGCCCTTTTCTTAAATTTTTTTCACTGTATTTCCTTTGCAAACAAGGGGATTGGCTTTATTTAACTTTGAAACATGGGACTCTATTCTGCCTTATCACCCTTCTTCATTTGGTGTGTCTGTGTAATTTCTTATTTCACAATATGTTCACTTGTTTCATCTTTACAGTTGGCTGAATACCACAATGATGGAAAACAGAGTGCTTCTGGATGCCGCTGAGCTTGATGGCTTTGATAAGGTTAATTCTACAATAGTCTTTGTCTATACTTTCTTTGCTATTGGACTTAACTGAAAAGAATTCATTTCTCTTGCGGAATGTTTTTTTTTTCCCTATAGGAATTTCTCGTGTCTAGCATTATCGGCTCACTGATACCTTTTCTCAATTTTCTTTGATTCCCCTTATTTGCGAACGCAGAGGAAATTGCCCTCTCCAGGATTTCAGGTTGAGATCGTGATGATAGACTACGATGGTACACTTCCATCTAAAGCTAGAGCTTCTGATCGAGGGGCAGCTAAGGGGTCTGATGGAAAAGCAGGAAGTCGTTCATCATCAAGTAATAGAAATAACGTCAATCCTGCCCAAGGTAAGGTTTCTGCAAAACGAGACAACGATGATGATGTTTTTTCAGATGAAGAAGAGGAATCTGCGCCCTCAAGCCGAAGCACAGGTAATGCAGCCTCAGCCTCTGCCACGGGAACTGCTGCACCGCTAGAATCAGGCACCAAAAGCAACCAAATTGCCTCCCTAACCAATAATACTGAACAACTTTCATTGGCGAGCAAGGAATCAAGTACTGCCAAAGAAATGAGATTTGATGGTAGTTCTGGGGATATTAAGGCCATTGCGGCAGATGCTTCTGTATTCAGCTTCGGAGATGAGGACGACTATGAAAGTGAATGAGCTGCGGAAATTTGGGTAGGGGAGGCGGTTTGTTCAATTAGGAGCATCCTTAGTTGCGGGTATAGTATGAAACATTGTTCAGTCCAATAATGGATATAGAAAGCACATCCATTATTATTATTATTATTTATTTTTGGTTTTACGAATAACCTACCAAAGTTGCTATTCTTCATATACATCTATAAGTGGCTAGCTTACATTATGATTAATGCCGATCAAACCCAGTGCATTACTTTTTCAGGATTGGCGCACACAGACTTTCCTGGAATATTTCAGTTTCTGGGTGGAAAAAGAACGCCCACCAGTACCTGCGATTGCTACCAAAGAGGAACGTACACCGAAATCAATTCGTCACCAAATTCTTACTGTGGTTCCTTCACAAACCCAGCTTCCCGACTACCCAAGCATTTTAAGAAGCTGAAAAAGGTCTTTGAAGTCCAGCAACAAAATCAAGATCAACAGTTGCTAATAGTCAACCTAGCTAGGTCGAGTTGATTAAAAATATCTCCTGCATGCAACAAAATGATATCATCCGATCAAATAGTCAAAATATCAATCTATTGACCCTTTAGAAGATAAAACACAAATTAACGGTCGATAAGAAAGTTTACAAAGCCTACAAGGAATTAACTAACCGGTTTCTACTAATACAAAAAACAATCAAGGAATGGGTCCGTGTCCCATGACCTAGAAATAATTCAAACAGTGTCCACTTTCTAAAGGATGCAAACCAAAGCAAAATTTAATAATCTGCAAAAAATGGTACCATTTTACACCCTCCCACCATCACTGCCACACCAAGCGGGAGGTTCCCACCTCAATGGCAGTATGGCACACGTATAATTTACCCTCCAGCAGACTATCACAAGTGGGCATCTTGTCTATACCAACAAAACACTTGCCCTTAGCAGCATATCCACCATTCAGTTATCTCCAGCCCAAAAAGCTCCTTTCAAACTCTTTACCTGTGAAAGCAATAGCAGCTTTTTGCATAGCACAATATGAAATAATGATCTCCCAACTTCATGGAGCTTGAAATTGTCTTTATAAAATTACTCTATTGAGGTATTAGAAATCACATGCACTGAAGTTTTAAAGTCCTTGCTTCCTTGTAAGAGCAACGATAATCCTGTTCAAACTGGATATTTCCTGATCCCGTTGACTTAGCTCTTTCTTCAATTTTTCAACTTCCTTCAAGTGAGTCTCACAATGGTCTGAGCAACTAGTCTCCTCAAGCTTCTTGCAGTCATGGTCAGTCCTTAATTTCTTTGAATCATCCAAGGTGCCCTCAACTTCAAGCGACCTCTTCTTGGACATGACGTGTCCAGGAGAATCATGAGCCATTTTCCGAACATATAAGCTACCAGCAATTCCTTTACTGAGTTGAAATGGAATTAATTTCTGCAACCGTCCAGAAGTGTCCTAGCAAAAGACAGATCAACAGATTTATTATCGGCAGATGATTCAAAACAAAGAAGATTCTACTACTAGAAGAATTTAACTTCAATATGGGTGAATGTGCGACAAGGAAGTTGAACATTACCAAAATCCCTTATCTGGCTCTAACAGCACCATGTAATGGGCAATTAAACAAATTATTAAAAACTCTAGAGGAGTAAAAAGAGAAGACTTCTTGATAGGGTTTCTTTGTTTTTTTTTTTGGGGGGGGGGGGGGGGGGGGGGGGGAATAAGTTGATATCTACCCCAATTACCATGAACAAAGTTAACCACAACAGCTAATGTGCTAACAATAAAGGAAGGGGGCGGGGGAATACCTTTTCCAGGTTCCCTTCAAGGCTATCAAATGCTTCGTTTGCCTCTTGCTGATTTTTGAAAATTAAAAAGGCAGAATATCTAACTCCTTGAGCCTTTTTATTAGCCTGCCAGCATTAACAGTAAGAATTTATGAGAGAGAGGGAGACGGATATTTGCATGTATCATTGCACAGGAATCCCTCTAATTGTTACTGAAGTTTACAAACATTTTACCCTCCCCTCTGTACTTCAATCTCTACCTCTTTTTTATTTTTATATGAAATTAAAAAGAAATAAGAGAGCAATTCATCTCTTAATCATTTCTTCTGTTGATGCCACAAAACTTTCTGAACACTGCCATTGCTCACTTCTCTCAAATGTGGCAAGTTAGGCTATGAGTTTGGGACCATTAAAAGGTGTATGCTCGATTATTACTACATTCTCAATTAGCATGAGGTATGCAAGTATGGAGCTACTGACCTTAACTTCCACTGTAAAGGCTCCTGGGATAACTTTATGCAGATCTTCACTACAAACATTGACTGGAATTCTATGGACTAATAGCTTAGTCAAATCCATCTCTTGCACCTAATTCAAAAGAATTGAAATAACACTCAAATTGATAGTTCATTGAGAAAAACCAAAAATAGAGGTTTAGAACTCACATCATTATTTTTTTGAACTTACATCATTATTAAACAGTGGAATTACACTGTCTGCTCCCTGTTCAAATTTGGCCAAAACAAGTTTCATTGCAGCACATGCATCATCTAGGCAATTATGTGGAGTCTGCATACCCCGAAGCTCATAACCTAATACAGACTGCGAAAGAAGATCAAATGATTTTTCCATTCTTATGTGCATATGGAACACTGCTTTTAGCTATGCCCATTTTACCTTACACAAGAAACTCAAAGAAAGTCTTCTGCTAGAGGGCCCATCCCCACACTTGAAGATATAGGATGTGTCAATTACTCGCGCATAGTCTATCTTCAGTGCTGCAATATTTTGTGCAATATATATAAATATGATTAGCAATAAATGTTTATATCTATACACAATTCATGGAGAATGTTAGAATTAGGTCAAAGGACAGAACCTACCTTGAAGATCATTGTTCAAACTGTGACCTACTAATATGGTTCCATTAGATAGAAGCTTCTTCATGGATTTCTACAAGCACAGAAAATTAAGGAAAGACCTCAAAGCAAGCAAAATATTAGGCAAAAAGCTCAAAGTATCTACTAGTTAATAAAACATACCTGCATATCAGACAATGAACAAGTCACTCCATCCAAATCTTTTGCCGTAATCCCAGTTATCTCAGTTCTGTAATCTGTAATTTCTTTATTGGGCTTCACAAATTCATTCAATTTGACCTGAAATATTTCTAACCCTGATCATCTTATTCCAATTATGGGGCAAACAAGGATTTAAGGTATGCTGCACTAAAGTATCCTTAGACAGAGTTCACGAATTTTCGAGATAAATCAATATACTTTAAAATACCTTCAAATCGCGGTCTACAACACAAACCCTCACCAAAGCTTCAGAGCCATCATCACAGAGAACCATCTCGCAATCGACAGCAACCATTGCAGTAGACCTCATGGCCTTGATCTTTTTACTGCGCTTCATAACCAACCAATCCTGGCCCAACAATCGAAAATTAAAGTCAAATTACAAGAAAAAAGATCTATGCTGTTTACCACAAAAGCATTTTTAAAAAAGCACAAAGAGTGAAATTAGAATTCTTCTTGAGCAGATGGTAAAGAACTGAAAAAGATTGTCGTAAACACAAACATACACCAAACTTGCTATTACAATAAATAATTCTGGGCAGGCAAACCAAGAACCAACATACCAGATTAAGATTTATTAATCATTATTTTTACAAAAAAGTTTTCAGTTCCAAATAATCTTCTTCTGGCTTTCTTTCTAGCACTTGATAGGTAGAGATGCTACAACAGCTAGTTAAGTAAGAGAAAGAGAACAGGAACCCATAATCAATACCACAATCTAAAAATTATCATGCTGCATTAGTAAATAAATAGACGATGGGCAAGAATAAAATTAAAACTCGAATTCTAACCTCCTGATGCGAGGGGAATGAATAATCTATAGGGTACTGAGGATGCTCAAGAGTTAAACGAACCAAACTCTGCACTGCCAAAACAGCAACTCCTTTATTTCCAACAAAAAAATAATAATAATGCAAAAGAATACATAGAATTCTAACACCTTTACAAATCAGTGAGTACTAGTTTTCCAAATGGACAAAATAAAATCATACATGCAACCTATCTTTAAAAAAGGGGAAAAGAAAAAAGATTAGCCTTTTGTTTTATTTGTAATGAAGAGAAACCTGTTCAGGGGGTTCAGTATCTGGAGAAGCTTTCTGAAATTGAGCTACTTGGTCCCGGTTAGAATGGCATTCCAAAAGTTTCTCAAAGAACTGAAAATATCACACACAACATTGTGGTTTGTGTCACGGCATCATTTTACAATTAGGTAGAAATACAAAAGCAAAAGAGCCAAAAATAAACTGCTGCGCTCACCTTCATATCCTCGTATTGGGTAAAGGTTTTTAAGAAAGCAAGCAATGTTTCAATGGGCCTCCTGGAAGGGTCGCTCAAGCTAGCTCCGATTTTCTTATCATAAAAATTTAAGAAATCCTTCCACCCACCTTTGCTTCCCTTCATACCCTTCTTTTGAGCCAACTTCACCATCTCCACAGCAACCTAAACCAATCAAAGTTTATAGTATAGAACAAATTACTTGATAACTAACTTCTAACCATTTTTTAAGGGTCAAAAACTACAAACACAACAAGAAACCAGAGGCATTTAAGGAAATAAAAGACTCAAACAGCGAATATATTTTCTGGGTTTTTCAAATTCGATATGCTAAAAAAAAAGGGTCTTTAAGAAAAATAATAAGTAAATAAAAGCTTACTTCTTTGCTAACGGCGGAGAGCTTTTCGTCCATTGAAGATTGGTTGAGGTGCAGGAGAAGTGAAGAAGAAGGGAATACTGAGTCTCGGATATTGAGGAATCAGCGGGGAATACCAGGGCCGGGAATGAACTGGACGGAGTTGGAGAAGGAATCGGGGGAGGAGGCGGGAGTAATGGCTGCGACACTGCGATACCGCGATATGAAGGAAGACGAAACGGGAAAACTGCAAAAGGGGAAACGGGGAAGGGAAATTGGGCTGGTCTTTAATGCCTAATAAAATTGGGCCCGCAATAGAAAATATATAGACTGGACATGGGCATAATTCAGGCCCGTTTTAATGAGGACCCCTTTATTTTGGATTGGTCCAATAATTGTAGGCTTCTGCAGTCTGCACCCTAGCGACCCAAAATTGTTAAATAATGATTAAATCCATCACTTTGGGAATAGAGATATTAATTACTCATTTAAATGATCCTCGGCCTTATGATTAGCGCCAAATATAGATAATTTATTTGTCTTCATCTTCGATAAAATTCTGCCCTATTGCCTTTATTGATCTTTTTCATAAACCACAGCACGCTTTCATTATTTAATTTTTACAGTGGGCAAAAAATTAATGAACCCTTAATATCTAGAAACTAGAAATGCCCATTTTTTTCCCTTTTCTTTTTTGCTTTTAACACATGAAGAAAGACTTGAGCCCTTTATTTTTTTCCCCCTTTGCATATTTGTAATTAGTGAGAATAGTCACCTATGAGTTTGGAAATGCAAATCTCACACGTATATATTGAAAGACACAATGATCAACTCAGTTAGATACATTTTAAGTTCGTGAATGTTAATGTATTAGTAATATGCATCATTGATTTCTGTAAACAAATTATAAAATGCTAAACTAATTGTGAATGAATTTAATGAAAAAATATATTTTTTAAAAATATAAAAATACGATTGAAAATAGAATTTATAACTATTTAATGGTTGCGTGAAGTGCCTTAGAAGGAATCCCGTGCTATCACGTCACACGTTGTTTGCATTTTACTGGAAACATCTGTGAACTTCTCCCAGGTAGCTCATCCTCCTCCAAAAAAGAATCCAAGCCACAGGAAAAAGGCGCGAAGGATCAGACCCATAGATTCAGCGGACGAAAATGATTGCGGGGAGCACAATCTGTGGTACTTATTTCTGCTCATAAACCCATCTCCAATACTGTCACGCGTTGTGCAACTTTAAACTTTTGAACGCCTTATTGCTTTCTTCTTTCCCATGACAACTAAAAAATAAAATAAAACGTGTATACTGGTCAACAATCTCTCGGATCCAGCCTCAATTAAGCTGGTTCCGATGAATTCCAATACAAACCAAGTCCATTCAGCCTCCCCAGTTCAGACTTAGAAGGCCAGGAGAAAGGACTTCCTGTTCAATTATTGAAAGTCTATACCAAAATGCATGAAGAATATTTGACGCTGCAAAATGTGAACATAAGCAGCCGCAAACACACGAATCATGAAATCAAGATGCATCATTCCACGCGTTTACCATGTCAAAACCAAAGGAAGAAATTGACCAACTTCAATGAGACCAAAACAAGGTGTTACAAATCACCAAGAACACCATCTGCTGCAAATAAATTCTAACATTCAACACGTGGCCCGCAACTAATCAACATCGGGAAACAGATTAGAAGTCAAATCATACGCAAAACCACAGATGTATACCCAAGATGCATCGATATTATACCACCCAAGTGTGCACATACAGGACCGAAAGGAACCATTACGGTTTTAATTTTTGGCAAGATATTGTTCTAGAAAGAAGCTGCCGAGTGAAGAAGACGCCAGATTCAAAGCTGACTCAACAGCAACAGTATCAATCAAACAGCAATCTCAAATTTAAGTTGGATACGGCACAATAAACAAAAACCCAACATTTGCATCAAAGAGGCCAAATTCAAACAGCAGTTTAGAATCAAAAAGGGCACGGCACGTTAATCAAAACCCAACATTTTACCATACAAGAGATGTCATTCAATCTTAGCAACAAAAAAATATAAATCACAGGGAGAAAATATCTATGAATATCAATTGAATTGACTTTACAATAGGATGTAAAAAGAATGCCAACGCGAATTACAGTTATGCTGGGAAAGATTACTCGCGCAGTTTGTACATGCAGTGACGAGTTGAAGGATGAAAAATAAGCATTACATTACGAACATATGTATTATTAAGGGACTCAGAGGTTCTGTAGCCAGATATAGATTAGCCATTAGGCAAGTAACCAACGAAGCTTCAAGTTTGTAGGTTTGCATTCATCTAATGGACATGGACCTTGGAGAAGAAACTCCAACATCGAAGTTTAAGCATAGTCCAATCCAAAAGAATTCCCAGGTTTGTGACATGGAAGTTAAAGCATAGTCCAAACCAGAAGAATTCTCAGATTCATAACCTGGAACCATTAGAGCTACTGTATCAACAATTTCAAAGATATGCATGGCAATAGACCGAGGAAATGGGGCATTCTTGTGCATTAAGATTGAAACCAATTCAACTGCAAAATCAGCTTAGGAGCCAGTACCAAAGAATTGAACACTAAGTTAGAGCAAAACATCCTTACACTAAAGTTGAACAAAATTACATGCAACTCACACCATTCAAGCAAGTGCTTCAGGACAAAAGGATCTCATACACGTTTGAATAACTTTCACATGGAGCTAACAAGGCACTTAAACAAGCAAAGTTTCAACAAAACCAGGAATGAAAGCTCAAACACCACTTCCTGGATTACAGAAAATAACAATTTAGAAAAGCTGAAAAAAGTAAAAGCTTCTCCAAATTAACAGCCGTTTACAAGATTCACAAGACACCATTAGAACCACCATTACCATTCAGCCACCGCCCAAATGTGCAAGCCACGAAGCCCCTTCCACCAAAGAGGCCAAGCCTTGATTTGAAAGCAGAAGATCGCCCTGGATTTTGACTTGATGGGGCATCACCACCAGCAGAATTTGCTACTCTACTCACAGTGGGTGGGAACTCCACTCCATCCTCTTGCTCCCCAGTATCACTTGCACTCACCTCAACAGCTTCAACTTCAGACTCCTCCACATCCAAACTCACGGTCAATGATGTTCTCCTTGCCCTCAACCAATCTGCAAAATCACTAGTAACTTCCCTGCACTTCTTAACTTTAATTTTAACCAAATTCGGACAACCCCAAGCAAAAGCCTCAATCCCTTGATCAGAAACATGACAACCCTTGATACAGAGTTTTCTCAAGGCTACACATTTCTCCGCTATATAAGAAATCTCGGCATCCCCAATTGTCTCACTCCCACAAAGTGCCAATCTTTCCAACTTCTTACAATTGGAAGCAATAGCAGACATACTTACTGAACTAGGATTCAAACCCATGAGTACAAGTTCTTGAAGATTGAGCGAGTTCTTAGCAATTGCGATCAAACCCTCATCTCCAATCCTATTTGACCTCCACCCGTCAATGTGAAGCTTCCTCAAAAGCTTACAGTGCTCAGCCACGGCCACAACACCTGCATTTGTGCAATCCAAAGCCTTCACTAAATGCAAAATCTCCAATTGAGAACATTTAGAGATTGCCGTGAGCCCAACATCACTCAGTTGCAGCCTTTCCAAATGAATCTCCACCAAATTATTCTCCTCCTCGTTAGCCATCGTTTCCAACAGCCTATCCCAATCCCCCAAACATCGCAACAATTTTAAAGTCCTCAAATTTTTCGAACCAACTATTAGAGGCCCAAAGCTCAGCCCGTTATAAAGCTCCTTCAAGCATATTGATTTCAAGGATGCAGCCGCAGCTCCAGGCCCTATGAGAGCGGCCGCAACACCTTCGTTGACGCCCCGTAGTCGCTTCACCGAGAGTTCCTCCAGTGAGGAGCAATGATCGAGCAAAGCGTTCATGCCTTCAGCTCCAAAAGTGCAAGACCCACATGAGAATTTCTTCAAAACCTTGCAATTCTTTGCGACAAATGCCATACCCAGATCGGTGACTTGTCGGCAACCACGGAGCTTGAGGCGCGAGAGGTTGCGACAACGGAGAGAGATAAGGGCCAAAGCATCGTCATTCATGCTCATCGATTTCCGATCGCATCTGAGGGCAAGCTTTGTGACGGAGTCGAATCGAGAAAATATAGCAGGGATGTGTTGGTATATGTCAGCGGTGGCGTTAAGAGCTAATCGGTGGCGGCTCTCACCGTCGACTTTTAGCCATCTTCGACAGACGAAGGAGCATCGTTTTCGGTCGCCGGAGCTAAGAGATTGAAATATTAAAGCTAAGCATTCATCGGGAATCTCCAAGGTATAATCTTTGTCATCACCCTGAGGAAGTTCCGCATTTGCTTCACCGCAAGACATGGATTCCGATTGGCTCGCGGTGATGTATCGCCGGTGGCTGGAACTCGGGCTTGACCAACCCGATGCGTAACCATGGGCATGGGCTGAAGCAGACTGGCCCATAAACGATTCCTACACACAAACAAATAACCCTCGTCACCCACCCAAACAAAAACAAAAAACGGAAACCAAAAAAGGTCTTTCTAATGTCAGGAGGAGCCGGATGGATGTCACGCACCGCCGGAATGAAAAATCATGCGGCGGAGTTGTGCGGCTATGCACTTATCCTTTGGAGTGTTGTAGTCTGTGGTGATTGATTTTGCGAATTGCGGTGAGGGTTGGATTGATTACGGATTATGAAGAGGGAAAAAAAGACATAAAGAAATGGTGGGGATCGGGGGTGGCGTTTGACCCGTCAAAAGACGTTATGGACTTGCGAGTTGGGCTGAATCACAGTCGTGGCATAGAATTGGGGAACGTGGATTTCTTCGCGTCGGACTCAGAAATTCATGTATGTCATGGCTGACAATAAGAAAATAAGAAAAAAAATGGTGATGAATTTTCAAATTAGATCTTCCTCCCTGTCACAGCCATACTAGTTTTATCTTTTGAAAATTAATCAGGTGAGATCTGGAAAATTGAGGAGATCTGAAAAATAACGAGTTTACAGGAGAGGGAAGACCAATTCCAAGTTTTTGTTGAATCTCGAAAATGGCCCGGAAGAACATCACCCACCATATTATGGTACTAGTGCTACTGACCTAACTAAGCCTGTGTCATAATCATGCTCATGTGTGCTCTAATTGATTAGGTTGGGTAGAGTTTGTTATGGTTCAGATTTTTGCAGTTTTTTTTTTTTAAATAAACAATCATCGTCAAGACTGTTGTTGGTTTGGAACTGAAAATTGGCCTCTTTTGATTCTATTTTGATTTGGGCAACTTTTAAAATTTCAGTTGGCTGTCTATCTAGAATGTGAAATTTAATTTTACCTGAAATCAAGGGAATGCCAATCTTGATAATGATGGTATCCTTATAAAAAGGAAATGGGGAGAGAAGTATTCAAAGATTTAAGGCTTTATTATTGATCATCCACCTAGGGAAAATAGCATACGGACTTTTTAATAATCTCTCTTTATGACTAAAATTTTCACTTTCTCACCTTCAATTTTCCTTCTTTGAAAAGGCAATAGTTGTTGATTCTTCCCATATATACTTTAACAAAGTTTTGCGTGGAATGACAAACGTTCATTATAGTAAACCAATTAAGAGAAAATGAACTATCACAAACATTAACGATGCATGCATACCTTGGATGTATATACACAAACATGTTTTTACACTTTTCGGTATTGATAAATTATTTTTACATATGATCTGACTTGGACACAGGAATACGTCTGAACCTTACTTATAATAAAGAAATAGCTAAGTTGAAATTTGGAAATATTTATAAGGGCGGTTAAAATATAAATATGCGGGGTTGTTATTTTGTCCCAAATTATTATCTCGATAATTATCATACCAAGTCGGTGTACTATCTAGTGAGGCTTGATTAGGCATTTTATGGGATCTGCCCGTATTATTAAATTGTAATAATTGTGAAATATAAAATATATTAAAAAATATTTTAAAACACTAACAATACACGCCCTTTTAACTATCAAACTTATACCGTCACGCCAAAAGTCCCAATATATTCTCACTCATTACAAACATTACATGACACAAACTGCCCCGTTCTTATTTTCACCGGTGAATATTAGTCTTGAACGCGGATTCCCAAATTATTATTATTTTTTTTTCCCGTTTTGTTTTCCTTGTAAATTTTAGGTGGCCTTCCAATTTCTAAAACTCCATGACTCACCTGGTCCTGATCCCAGGAAGACTAACTAAAAGAATCCCATCTCGAGAGAGGTAATGTTGACAAGTTCTTACCAACTGTGTTTGAGTCTTGACCATTGTATTCATAGTTTCACACCTCTTCAACCACTGGTCGTTGGCTATGGTTGTACTACTATTATGGTTGACAAGCACATATTTTTTTTTAAGACTTTTCAATGACAAAGAATGCATCATTAGTTTATAAGGACCGTTTGTTACAATATGGGATGAAGATCAAATCAAAGTTGCAAGTCACTGATTTATATAATCAAACGTACTTCTTTCTAAAACCAGACCTCAATTTTGGATGACCAAATAACGTACGAACATAATTGAAGAATTAATTATTGTATACTTGTCATTGCTGAATTTGTGGAGTGAACAACCAAAGTTTTAATTCACCTACCATTAATTTAAAATGAATGGCGTGGAAGTACAATTAGTGAAAAATCATTTAATATCGCATGGACTTGTAGTGGAGAGTGTAGTTGGGCTTTATCTGATCTTTGTTGAGCTCATTGAACTTTTCATTTTTCCAAAATAAAACCACCCAACTGTAAAAAAAAGGTATCCATAAGTGAATGGGCCGGCCCATATTTTTCTGTTAAATACGAGCCATTCGTCTGAGAGAAAAGTGAACAGCGTACGCGTAAACCCATGATTATAGTAGACAAATTTGGGTGTGTAAGAGTTAAAATGTATTTTTGTATCTTTGTTTAAATAATTATTGCAAAATAAAATATATTTTAAAATTTCAATCCATACACAATTTATAATGGCTTATGATAAAATGCCAATTTTAAAAATAAAATCACAAACAGCTTTTCTTCCCAAGCTCCTAGTTTGGTTATGGTTATTACTCAAATAACAATGCTGTGCATACAAAATTTTTATTTTTATTTTTTTTCAAAACACATTTAGGTATAAGGGATAAGGGATTTAATCATCAGATTAAATAAATACATACATAGGACATATTTTTAATTTTTAAACTCATCAAGAGTTTTGAATCCAAATGCATGGACAGGTGAATGAGGGGCATCAAAGAGGTGTAAAACACCTACTTTTGGATTTTTATTCCACTTGTGAGTTTCAAACTCATGATCCCAACAAAGAACTATGAGTGGATATCTTTGCAGATGATGGCCAAGTTGGATGGTGTATATGAAACTAGTGCTTTGCTTTGATTTGGGAAAAAACAAAACAAAAGAAATATATACTCATATAGTCGTTCTGTCATTCTCTTTTGCCAATAGCATAAATTCATGCAACACTAAAAATGGCATCGAATTCTACACCAGATTCGTGATACAAAGCCACGAGGATTAAAAAGGAAAGCCTTGTTGCAGGTGCAGCACCAGCGAATACACAGTAAAAGCAATGACACTAACAATTGAGCAATTCCCATTTCCCTCCCATTGTCCCATCCATTTCTCTCAACAACCTCCATCACCCACCAACTAGCTTATTATGTCCCTCTCTCAAAAGGTCTCCCATGGCATGCAAACCTCGCAGGTTGAGCCACAAAAAAGAAGTGATAAAAAAAGACGAAGAAAAGAGACTACTACGTATCTATAGAATTACATCATTCAGATTTTTTTTCAGAGTTCATCAGACCAGACCATGAATTGCCTCACTTTTTCGCAAAGTGAGCATATTTGCATACAAATTTCTGTCACAGTTTGCTGCAACCACATTTTGGCACTTCCCAATTCCTTTATCGTGGAAAACGCAACTTACAACAAAAGCTATTTCTGTATCAATGTCGCTGTGTCATTGTCTCCCGCTATCTGTTGTGGAAGGTATAGAGAAATAGAAAGAGCATTCGTTTATAATTCAGACGTGCAACTTTTCTTTTTTTTTGGGTACATGAAGAAAAAGATAGGGTTCTTTTGTATTTTGACTAGTGTGTTAATACAAACTGACATGGGAAGCGACAGATATTGCGTATTGAATATAAGCTTTTAGCACAAAAGGAAAGGAGGGAAGATAGCAGAATATGCTTTTAATGCCTTCTAATATATATAAATGTTGTGTGTTTGAATTGATATTGGACATGGTTCAAAGCAGGAATTCCTTGAAGAATTAAACACATGCAATGGAGATGTGCCTTTTCATGCCTTTTTTCAAATTACTTTTGTTTATTGTATTACATTCCATTTTTACACTTTTTGTACACATTTTTCTCTCGTAATGTCACTTGAAATGAGATTTAAACTCGATAATGTTACTATAAATTCGACAATAATATTGGTAATTTATTGTTGTTGCGAAAATTAATGATGAGTGAATAATGCTAGCCAGTGTAAAAAATGAATAGTACTGATATTAATATCAGCCATCTTTTATTTACACACAATCATTGCATTTTTAATACATCGATTCATTTTTTAAAACTTTTGAAGAAAGTATGAGGAGAAGTTAATGCTCGTGTCCAGCAATTATTTCCGTTTTCTGTACGTAGTGATAGTCATTACTCGTTACGCCTTTAGGGCGTCAACTAGCAACTGTTAGTTCTTTATTGTCATGTCTAACAAAGGACCGATGGAGTAATTAGTTATCACAAATGTCCCATCTGTATCTCTTTTATTATTGTCGTCATTCACAATGAAAAACATGTGGGATTGAAATTTGAAATACATAGTATTAAATTCCATCTACAACTATTAATACTTTTCAGTGAGTAATATATTTACCTTGAAAATTTATTAAAGTTTTTTGCGGTGATTGAAGCTCACATGGGGACAAAGTATTAAATGACTAAAATAATTATTTTTTAAAATATTTTTACCTTATTACAAATTGATGAAATCGGTATTCACTATCTAATTTGAAATGAATATGCACATAATTTCACTACAAACATATGATTGTTCACGAAATAAATGCTCCTATTATTAAAAATTATTGTTAGAATAAATATTTTGATACTTACCCACAAATTCTTCATGAGATCTTACGCTATAATTGAAGTGCAATGCTCATCATACTTCCTAAGTATTTTATTGAAATTAATCACCATGTGCATTATACACCTGTGATTAATTTGGTGCTTCATTGACGTCGATAGTAATTTCGCTTGTTCGTACGTGAAAAAAACGAAACATTCGATCAATTTCCACGGTGGGTGTTTTAATAGTGGCCACTGACCATCTGTGCCTGCTTTTATTCTAAGTTCAGCGTGCCAACAGGCTTCGCTTACAATTGCATGGAACCAAAGGAGCCTCCAAAAAGAAAAGATTTTCAATACTTACTCGGAACCAGCAAATGAACTATAATAATGGACGGATCAGTAATGCACTAGAGCTAGCTTTTGTGCACGCAGAGCAAAAGAATGGCAAATGCAGAAACTGGCAGGCACATTATCACCAACCGAATCAAAGGAAATAACAACGCAGGTACGGCCTGTTTGAGCATTTGCTTATGCAAAACGGAAGAGGAACAACTAGTGTGGGAGCAGACATGAAAGGGTCCAACACAACATGCTCCTATTGCTAGCCTCCTAGTATTAACAGTTGTGCTGTATTGTATTAATGTGCCACTGTAGCCTGTAGCTACGTACGATTTATTGGGGTCTGACCAGTTTTTTTTCCTTAATTTTTACGACAAGAGTAATGGGCGATGTGTCTTTGTCTTTATGAGTTGTAACTAGGAAGGAAGACTCTACAGCACTGCTATTACCGAGGGCATAGCTAATATCCTGTCGTGAGACAAACGTTACTGATTTCCTGTTTCGTTAGTTTTTGCTAAACCCGATTTCTCATTAGAATATGTTGGTGTGGAACTAATTTAAACTCATTGTTTCAAGGTTGATCATTATTTTTTTTTGTCTTGTCTTTGAATATTGGACTGTTTTCTACTACTATTTTGATTTGACTAGCTCGGTTCAAAGGTTTGAAGTTTGAACTCGTCGGCAATGAACATCCATCGCTGATTGATTCTTTTGACTTCGAAACACTCGGTTTTGGGCCGACCGCATAGTGGGAAATGCATACGATGATACGATTATTGGGAGTCTGTAGTCTGTACTGTAGCATGCATTTCTCTAACAGATCGAGTACACTCGTATACGGAAGGCTGAAACTATGGCAGATAAAAGGAAAAAGGAAAAAGGAAAAAAGAAAAAGAAATGCATGGTCAAATTTTTATTTGTTTTTTGCAACCCCTTAAAAAAAAGCCTGCTTTTCTTTTTGGTTTTTAATTGCTTCTTTTGATGTTTCTAGTAGCTTAATTCCAACGGAAAGGTTGGCTTTGGTAATCACATCATTAGTGGTTATAAATATCTTCAAGTGGGACTGTTAGAAGATCAAAATTATTTGTTTTTGTGCTTATGCGAAATATTCACTTGAGTTTTTTAATTTTGTTTTCAAAAGAGAAATCTACCCGAATAAAGTGAAATTATTTTTGTACAAGTGAATTGTTTAGATGACTAATGATATTTATAATGACTGATGTAGCAAATATAAAAAGATAAAATTATTTTTTATTATTTTGTATTTTTTAAAAAAAGTGATGAGTGAATTTTATCTTTTCATACTTGTCATATCAGTCACTATGAAAAGTCATTAAAAATATCATTTTTTCTATTTAAATATAATAATCAATCCGATAAGATATTATGTGAATTTTTTTCACATAAGACACTAGTTGATAAAATCATAATTAGTCTATAAATGCATCTTAAAATGTTTCTCTTGGTGTTAATCTTGGATTAGTGAGTAATAACTCAAATGAATACATGACCAACACCGTGTAATAAGCAAAACAAAATTGACAAAACTTGTTAGTCGGACACGGTCAACCCTTTTTAAGTGTTTTTCCCTCAAATCTTTCGATTCTTTGCCCCCATGCATCTCAATCACGTGTAGGCTGCAGGCAGGGAGAGTATAAACTATAAACACCAACCGATCCAGTTTAATTTTGTAATCAAACCTGCTGCACGTAATGCTAGCTAGATCAAACACCCCCATTTTCAGAATATACTTTAGCATTACTTATAAAATCACCAAGAATAGTTCTATTCTACTACTTATATATATATATTATATATTGTTTCCTTCCATATAATGATGATGATCTATATTATTTGAAAATTCAAATGCTAGTTATTGGTGTTTGTATTATGTTGGGGTCAATTGTAAAATTTTACGTGAAGCAGAGTATCCAGTGGGGTGCGTGGGCATGGGTGAATGTGCCGTTACATACTGGTTGAGGTCGCGGGGTAGAGTTCCATTTGGCTGAGCGCCAAAATCCTCAGAACCACTATTGAGTTCAAAATGAAACAAAATAAGATAAGCCATTAAGGAAGAGAGAGAAATGAAGGGGGAACAAAATTAAAAAGGACAGGCGTGAAAGCCATCACAGATAAAATCTCTTCTGTGCATCACTTCTTCGGTATTGGTATTACCCATAGTCACCCAACCCCAGACAAGGCCCCTTTTTTCTTTCTCCTTTTATTTCCAGGACAGTTATAGCCCAAGGAGGCAGATATGTTACTGGGTCCAAGATTGGGATACGTCAATATGAGCTTCCCTTGAAAGATAATGAGAGTAGGGTTCATTGTCTTCTTCTCAGAAGAAGAAGAATATGGTTACTCTTTCCCTTTCTCAGGAACAAGATATCCAGCTTCAAAATCTAATCTTTGACGGCCTTTACTGTGAGGAAGAGCGTTTTGATGAGGTTTGGGGATGTGGGCTTGGTCTTGAAGAAGACAGTGAATGCTGTAATGGAACCTATCATGAAAAGAATCCAACTTTATTAGAAAATGACCTGTTTTGGGAAGATGACGAGCTTGCGAGTCTTTTATCTAAAGAGAAAGAGGCCTACTTGGGGAACAGTAAACTTGACTCGGATGGGTTGTTATCGGTGGCCAGAAAAGAGGCTGTGGGATGGATGTTGAAAGTCATTTCCCATTATGGTTTTACCCCAACGACTGCTGTTTTAGCTGTGAGTTACTATAATAGATTCATATCAAGCTTGTGTTTTCAGAGGGATAAGCCATGGATGAGCCAATTAGCTGCTGTGGCCTGTCTTTCCATAGCTGCCAAGATGGAGGAGATCCAAGTGCCCCTTCTTTTAGAGCTCCAAGTATGTTGCAATTAATATCTGTTTTCTGAGTGCAACTGTGTATTCTGGAACGTGGGACTTTGATTTATTGCCATTTTGTATGTGTCTTGGGAATTTATTGCATCTTTGATTTAGATTCCGTTTATGTTTTTAGGTGGAAGATTCGAAATTTATTTTCGAGGCAAGGACTATTCAGAGAATGGAACTTTTGGTGCTGTCCACTCTTCAGTGGAAGATGAAGCTAGTGACACCTCTTTCGTTCATTGATCACATTGTGAGGAGATTTGGTATGATGACTAACCTGAATTGGGAATTTCTTAACAGGTGTGAGGGCCTCATTCTCTCTATTATTCCTGGTAAGGATATCAAGAATCGTACCATTACTGCTTTAGATGGAAAAGATCTGGAATGATCTATAGTTGTTTTCATAAGTCACTAATATACCTAAAAATACAGATGCTAGGCTTGTGCATTATCTCCCATCTGTGGTTGCTACTGCTGCAATATTGTACGCTGTCAAAGATTTTGAACCTTGTAGACTAATGGAATACCAGAGTCAACTCATGGATGCTCTTAAAGTTAGCGAGGTTTGGATTAGTTCATAGTTTTGGGACCCCGTTTCTGTATCTCAAACAATTGTATGCATTTAAATTGAATCTTCTGGATCATGGCAGGACAAGGTACATGATTGCTATAAACTCATCATGGAGATAATGGACGATCAAGGCAGCACGCATCACCAGTCCCTCAAGCGCAAACATCAGTCAATCCCAGGTAGCCCAAACGGAGTCATTGATGCCTATTTTAGCTCTGACAGCTCTAATGATTCATGGGATATGGCGTATTTGGTATCGCCATCAAAACTTCTCAAGAGAAGCAGAGCTCAGGACAAGCTAATGATATTATAACTTCGCTTAACAGTATGCCTGTGAGTGTGGGTGATAGTCCATAATGAACTCTCATTCTCTTGTTTATGGAATGTTTTGGCTCTTTATCCATAATGCTGCGATGGTGCTCTATCTAATATCGTTTTTCCTCTCTTTGTTCCTGCAATGCACTTGAATTAATTTTTGAATCATGTGATGACTGACTTTCCTTCTGGCCATATCCATGTGGTGGTACAGAGAGAATCATTTGATAGGGGATGAATTTTGAAATTCCAAAGAGAGATTGGTAAAAAAATTTCTTGCATTGCACTGGTTTTGATTATTTCTTATACGAACAATACGGGCAATGAATATTACAGCCCGACACCTTTTCAACTGCGTATTATCTTCCTTTACTGCATTCACATGAGACATAAATTATGTGTACAGTTAGATTGGGTAGAGTCAAAGACGGACGGGTGTGGGAAGTCATTGTTTGTTCTTCAAAAGCCAATTGATGAAGTGGCAAAGTTTTCAATGTAGGACAGGTTGGCAATGGACTATGTGGTTTGTAGTTGGTTTAAAGAAAATGGTATGTTGAAAGATTTCTTGGAGGCAGGAACAGATTGTCGGCCTGTGAATTTTCAGTAGTTGTTGCATAGACTTTTTAGTGCTGGGCTTTGACAAAAAATATCTTTGTTCTGGAAATCAAAATTAAGTCTTGGTATTGTGGAGCCTTAGAAGAAAATGTTAAGATCATATTCTTGGAGCAAGTAGAGGCTGCATTATACGCTGAATTTTCCTAACTACTAGCTCAGTTTTATAAAGAATGATCCAACTTTGACGACCTGTTGTTATGAATCAATGATTGATTTAGGAGATCATCCAAGATGCGCAGTGAGTTTTATCTTTTGAAATCAATCAGTGTGATCGTGGCTAATTGCGTTGTTAAAGCGTTCAAAGTCATAAAGTGTTTTGATTGTTCCAAAAGTTCATTACTTGATTACTTGTTTGGCCAGTTTATGGTTCACTGCCATTCAGGATATTAGGATTAGGCTTAGTATTTGGTGGAGGAGGAAGTGATGGTGTTGGAAGCAGGGGCAATAGCTCAATGGTACATCTTAGATTTGCAGTTTCTTACAGTAACTAGCTCAAGTATTTGTAAATCTCCCACTTCTTAGGTTTGCAGATATGGGAGTTGTATTTCAAGTTATGGCGGATGCCATGTTGGAAGTTTTTAGTTTAGGTTTATTCATTGCCAGACTTGCCCACTCCTTGATTTTGTGGGGAAGACAAAGTCCCTGGAACTTTGGGGGTCCTCCTGTTGATGGCTTTTCAACTTTAAAGGCTGGTAAGTCTATGGGAGACGGTATGGCACAATGGGCCTATGGTCCCAATCTAATGGTTTGATAGTTGATGCTACTTTGTTCGATAAACAGCAACATGATGATTCTGTGTGGGGAAATGTTTTCAAAGGGAACAGGTATTCGAAATGGACCACCCAATAATTCAGGAATGATATATTATTAGTCTGCATACTGTTTTTAAATCCTTTTAGTATTTGACCGGTCAGCCTGACCACTTTGGGTTTGGGAATCCCCCGGCGGTTCCAGCTGTATAGCTTTGCAACCTTGGCATAGCATGCGCCATCGCCGCCATGCAGTCGGATACGCAATAGGCCCATTTCTTTACTATTTTTGTTATCGTTATCAATATTTAGCAATCATGGGCTAAATCAACTTCTATTCAAACTGGGAATGAAAAAAAAGTCGTTAAAGTAGCCTTTGTTATTTTTAGGACAAAGGGAGTAATTTTTTTGGGAGCATGCCATTCTTGCAATGTCCTGAAATTAGAATTACTTTGTTTAACTCTTGGCCTCGTGAAGGTTATAGAGAATTCAATCACTCTGAGGTTTAGATGTATCTTCAAGCCATGCTTCAACACTTTTGGTAGAAGTATTATCAGGATCAGAACGTTCAACCAACCTACATATGAAAGGATTAACTGATGCAAATTTGGTAGATAGTTGAAAGAACGACTTGCTTTCTCAACATTGCTGTTGTTAAATTACATCAGAAATAATTCAGACATGGGGTGGTGGATTTTTTGTTGGTATGTTGATAATGTATCACCAACTTTCGGGGTTTTGTGCAAGGAAGAGCTGAGCAGTCATTTATGTTTCGCGGAACTAGGCGGTCAGTGTACGCATTTCATAATTGTTGTACCTAAGTTCTGACTCTAAATTTAGCTTTGAGAGTAGCAATTTAGTTGGATGCAGTCCCACCCCCATGATGAATCCCTGATCAATATATTGATAATTCATCATTTTCTTTTCACCACAGCCACATTTACATAATTTCTTACCATTCTTGCCTTCATTGGTTGTGGTTGTATCCTTACTGCTGCTTGGATGTTTGAACACTGAAGTTGAAGACAATCATTCATTTCTTTGGCCCTTCGCCACAAGAAAGACAAATGTACGAATCGTAGTCATCATCTCTGACCACCTGTTTCCCAATTTTCGAGTGAATTTGCAATCTTAAACATATACACTCTCACGATTAGATATTTGCTGATGCATATAGTATTTCTTAAGTACATTGCACTGCAAGTTGCATGCAGTTTTACCTCTTTGAAAATCACCAGAAAATTCAGAAGATAAATTAGTATAAACAAGCACCATGCCTACTTTTCATTGATGCTCGAGCCATGTATGGATTACTACAACATTCAACATAATATCCGAAAAATTGATCAAATTACAAAACTTGAATAGGCATGTATTTTTTGGAATTGGACAAAAATAGCATGACGCTAATTAAGCGCGTGTGATGAAGTAGAGTAGTAAAACTGTAAAAGAGCTATTTCCGGGAAAGAGCCTGCCTGGCGGATTCTAAGGTGGATGCAACGGAAGCAGCAGCATTGGCCAAGACACCCCCACTGGTGGTGGATTCCGTGACTGAACCTTGATTTTGATGAAGAACCTGAGTGGGCTTCTGTTCAAGGCCTTGTCCTGCTGAGGAATAATAATTTACAGTGTCCACTACCCTCTCAGCCTGACCTTGCCCATTCCCGGCCTGATTTTCCTGGCAGAAAAGAAAAGAAAAGATGGACAACATTTAAATTTCTTTGATTACAGAGAAGCAAGACATTCATAATCTAGAATTAATCTCACCCGGGTTGCTGATGCCTGCATATTGCTGATGTTGGTAATTGGTGACTGGTTATTGATCTTAGTTTTGAAAAATGAGGTATCTTGCGTATTTCTCCTGTATTAATTAACTTCTCTGTAAGAATATGGCATGTATTTTGTCCGAAGATTATGGAGTCTAAGAGAAAATAGGCCTTTGGCAGCAGTAAATGTAAGGCGATTACTGCGTTTCATTTATGGACAAAGTTTTTTTTTTCCTAAAAAATTTCTTCCAATTCCCATCCATATTTTAATACGAAATTTCGGATAAATTAGTTAAAATTTGTTGATCAAAATTTAACAACCTATTAACTAATTACTATTTTGTTTTGTACCGTTCCAAAAGGCATTCACACTCTGTATACCGGAGGATAGACGAGAACTTTCCCAAATACATGATCATGTCATCTCAATAATCTGGAAACTGTCCTCTTGACTCCCTTAATAATTTGAAAGCTACTAAATGGCGTTCAAGTTCAAAATAGACTCACATCCGCTTCCCTACACACATGAACGTAAGATTTCTCATTTTCTTTGCTACATTTGGACCAACGATGAGCGATTTTAGATCTTGGACAAAAAGGAATATGGCTTCAATCATCCAATGGAAACGTGATCTAAACCTTCTGCTGCTCAACTCAAGCAAGAGTTTGTTCTAAATAAAAGTAGAGGATGTATGAGTCATACAAGATATACTAATGATGGTATACAGAAAGTAGTACTCACTTCAGTTCCATGTAGGACAATAAACTATCATTAGCGGAAGCAAAATTTTGAAATGTTTTGTAACACTTCCTGGATACAACAATGATGAGAATGTCAACCATAACTGACAATTCCTGTATACTCCAAACAAATCCACATTCTTCAATATAATCAGTATGTCACCAGGGGTGATCCAGTGCAATGGACATCGGATGCATCAGAGGTCCTTTGTCTTGGAGACAAGGTATCGTTGGCAGCCAAATCCACATCCACATTGATAATATTTTTCCTCTTTTGAGTATCTATTTTCAGCGGGTCTTCCTCCTCCTCAGGAATGGTATCCAGTGGTTCTACTTGCTGGTTCTGAGATATCATGGCTTGAGCTTCTGCAACCACTGAAGCATCATCATCTGCGGCATATAAAATCTTCTTTATTGCTTCAACCACCTGCAAGATAGAAGCCCACTGTAAACTTGATAATGAATGATATTATGTTTGCTCATAATTATTTCAACGACATGATCAAAAAGAAGTACAGGAAGGTTTTCAATCTCAGGGCGCTGGCATAGAATTTCAATATCCCTCAACTTTGCAAAGTAGAAGTCTCTCTCCTTCTCCAGACTATCAACTGATAATTTCAATTCTGTTATCTGCATTTGAACATGTCAGTTAGCTGACAAAGCTGGAAGGAAAGATTCTCATATCAAAAGCCTTTTCACACACATTTCACCTGTTGATCATACACAGTTCGTTCTGCTTCAGAATAGACTGAAGACCCAGCACTTGGCTTAGAGGCCTTAACAGATTGATTTGCAGTATTAACATTTGACGCATCACTTCTCCGAGCATTTTGAGCAGCATGTTTGGCAGCAGCAGATGTACTTTTAGTTGAAGTCTGAGACGAAACAGATTTCTTACTAGTATCTTTACCACCCTTGGCCACCTCTCTCCGTTCAAGAGCATTGTAACTGTTGTTGACATTCAGGAAACCATTATAAAAATTTCATTATAAGCTTACTCCCAACCACTAATTTTAACATCAACTACATTTCAAATAAATACGAAACATGAATAAGTAAAGGTCTATCTGCATCCTAAATGGATAGCTATATAGTGTCCTTACATCTGACCAGAGACCAAAACATGGAGACGCATTCAATATTATTTGAAAGACACTAGCATACTTATTGCCATAGCCAAATTCGATTCTCTGTTAATGTTACAAGCTAAAGCTACAGGTAACATAAAAACAATATTAAGCAACTTTTCATTTATCATGAAGAAAGTCAATTTTGAAAGGACCTAAAATTTTTAAAGCTATAAATAGCAAAATGAGCTAAAGAACCATATTGACAGACTCTACATCTCTGGAATATCAAACCAGCTCAACAAATTTATAGAAGAACTCCAGATTCATCTCCAGAAAAAGGAGCATTAATTCTCAAAATTACTTGGATAAGAAACTGAAACTTGTAACTAAAGAATAATAAAGGAAATGAAGATAAATGAAACACAATAATTCATTAAAAACAACAGATAGACGAGAAATCTATGTTGGAGAAAACCTGCCGATGGATCCTCCATTGACAGTATCACAGTAACGCTTCATCCACTGCATGAATTCTAAATTGTCCAAAGGCCTCCCTTTTACCAGCTTATTCACCTCAATGTGCTGTTATGCCACCCAAAATAACCCACACAAAGAATAAGCCATTGTAAACAATAAAAAACTTGTAAATGAAATTTTGTAATGAATCACAATAAAAGGCTTGAAAATCCTCCAATTTTCATTTCTGTCGTTAGACTTGTCAAGATTATCAGTTTCCTTTTTTTTTTTTTTCCGGAAAAAAAGAAGAGTGGCCTATCTAGCAAAAAATTAAAAGGGCAAGAAAGGGAAGACCTTGGTGATTTTGAGCTTGTTGAAAACATCTTGAAGGACTTTGTAGTTCTGAATCATTTCGTACTCGTTCTTAGCATCGAAATTGACCTTGTGCATAGGCACCATTCCTGGATGAACCGCATCCATAAGCTGGCACTGGACCGCACCGGTACATGCCTAAAGTAGTATACACACACAAAAATGAACTTAATCTATCAATTATATCTCGAGTTAAAAGGTTCTAGGGTTTGAATGAGGCATCTTGAGATGGATTAGAATCAGACAAATTACCTCCTCGACTTTGGAGATATTGAGATGGAGCGTCGTGTTTATCCAATTCAAGATCTCCGATCTTCCGACGAAGTAAGCCGAGTCCATCATCCCTATGTTCGTCGCCATTTTTCTTCGTCGTGTTCCTCTTCTTCCGTTGCTCTGCCAGTTATGTTCCGTTTGAAATGAGCGCAAGAGCGGGATGTGTATCTTTCAGCCGCTATTCCCGTTTTAAATATTTGTACTTTTCGTTAGTGGGCTTCCAAAGGCCCAAAGTTACATTTTTTTTTTTGAATGGAAATAGTTTCGTGTGCTCAATAGGATGTTGTCTTAACTCTTTACTGGTTCTTCTCTAAATATGCCCAAGCCCAATTCATCCAATGTTTTATAGTTTATTTATTTATTTTAAATCTATTCAAATTCTACCTAATTAAACTCAATGGCTATATGATTTTGTACATTTTGCTAAATTTTAAATTGTTGTAAGGGTTATAAAAATATTGATTCCATAAGCAATAACTAGCTCCTACTGGTGGAAAAAAAATAATAATAACTCTTAGTAACTAATTCGATCGAATGATTATGTTACCAACTAAAAGTTTTCAGGAAATCAATTATAACAATCCAAACTTGGGTAGTTTGGTCAAAAATCACTTTAACTGTCAACTATTATTATAAAAACTTTGCACGCATAAATCGTATTTGATTATGAAAAAATAAAACGTAATAACGGTTAATAATAAATAATTCAAAAATTATTGAAAGTATATAAAGGCTAACGGGGTACTATTCCAAGTACGCTCTTCATTCAATAATCTATTAATTTAAATATTAGAGTGGTTAAGTTGGATGGTTTGGTCAAAAATCATTTTAACTGTCGACCATTATTATAAAAATTTAACACTCTAACTGCCGACTATTACTATAAAAACTTAGTACACATCGGTCGTTTTTGACTATGAAAAAATAAAACATAATAACGGTCAATAATAAATAATTCAAAAATCATAGAAGGTATATAAAGGCAAACGGGGTACTATTCCAAGTATGCTCTTTATTCAACAAACTATTAATTTAAATATTAGAGTGGTTAAGTTTGGTAGTTTGGTTGAAAATCACTCTAAAACTTATAAAAACTTAGCACTCTAACTACCGACCATTATTATAGCACTCTAACTGCTGACCATTATTATAAAAACTTAGCACTCTAACTGTCGACAATTACTATAAAAATTCAATACTCTAACTGTCAACTATTATTATAAAAACTTAGCACTATAACTACCGACCATTACTATAAAAACTTAGTACACGTCGATTGTATTTGACTATGAAAAAATAAAACGTAATAACGGTTAATAATAAAAAATTAAAAAATCATAGGAAGTATATAAAGGCTAACGAGGTAGTGTTCCAAATACGCTCTTTATTTAATAATTTATTAATTTAAATATTAGAGCGGTTAAGGGGTCAATACTTCATACTAAAATATCTTGAAACCATGCATGCCATTCTTAATTTGAAAGTGGGAGTAGTTTGCATGTCGTGTTTCTATCACTGTAAACAGAGAAGAAAATTATTAACACGACAATGATAGAAACCGCAATCACTTGATAAAATTAAAGCACCTTATTCGATGTTAGACGACACAAAATCAATCTCTCTCTATCACCAATCACCATCTTCGCAATCAAGACTCTCTAATAATTAAAGAAGAACAACCCACCTGTCAGTCAATCATTCACTACATACATTCCTCTCTAACCGGACCCATTTACGACGCTACTAGTGCCCGAAAAGAAACGAAGCAGAGGGAGAAGGAAATTTCTCAAGAGCTTGAAGGACTTCTTTCATGGCTGGTCTCTTCTGCGGAACAGGAGATATACAGCTATATCCTACTCTCACGAGGGCCAAGAACGCTTCCTCTTTGCCTTCGACATCACCTCGAATTGCCACATCCGCCATCTTCAATACTTTGCTCTTCTCCTCGTCATCCAATGTAGCCGAACCATGATTCCCCCCTGGACCCGTTTCGTCTGACACCGTGATTTTCCCGGTCAACAACTCTAGTAAAACTACCCCAAACGCGAACACGTCCCATTTTGGGTTGGGCTTCAGGCTACGAAGCGACTCCGGAGCGTGATAAGGCGAGATACCCAACGCGCTAGGGCTCGGGCTTGGAGTCGGCCCAAATGTGAAATCTTGGAAGCTCTCCCTCGAAGCCGTCGACCTCTTGCTACCGAAAATCCGCGATGATCCACCGGCTTTGGAACCGTTTTCGCCCGTCACTAGTCTCTCCAGCCCAAAATCCCCAATCTTGGGCTCCATATCTGCGCCCAACAGAATGTTACTGGGCTTCAAGTTACCATGCACATGCTTTTTGTCGTGGATATAGCTTAGCCCACGTGCCACTCCTTTAGCTATCTTGAGCCGCATCTCCCATGGTAAGTGACAAGGAGAAGAGCCGGCTTTCCCTAAAGTTGAAACAAAAGAAGAATTGCCCACGTTAGCCAGCATAAACAAAACAAGATAGACCCAATCCAACCAGGTGTCCAGCCCATGTACACGTATAAGGAGGTCATAGTCACAGGGCAAGTCCTTTTCCATGCAAGTGATCACCATAAATGAGTTGGCGTACTCTACTGTAACTATAGATCCCGTGTGTCACTATCAGGCCCATGGGCCCAGGAGTGGGAAAGTAAAACCATGAGCCACGGACACGGTTGACTTGTGGACTTTGACGTTTGCATTCGGACTTCAGTGCATTAAAAAACAAGCTTCAGTTACAACCACTCCCACCGTCTATAATAGGAAAAAGAGTAAATGGTACAATTGCTATAACACTCGCAGTTACAAGATTCTATCTCATCAATTTGCAATAAGATCACATTAACTCACTCATGTACTTTGATTTGTGTTTCGTAACCTTAAAACAGAATCATGCAGGACTAAGCATTTTTGTGCAACCATGTGAATGGTTGGAATAAGGTATATAGTTCTTAGCTGTTGTGTCGTGTGATGTGGGGAGAAAAAAAATGGACAAGGGTGGCAGTGATGGTTGTAATACTAGTAACCCACGACATGACACTAATGCCGTACACCTTGGACAAAATGCCTGGTTGAAATGGTTTTAGGCAGGAAACTTCAGACTGCCCTTTCTGCATTTTTTGCAGAAACATGAACAATTGTCGGCGCATAAAAATGTATGGGATTATCATCAGAATAACCTTAAACGATTAGCAACAAAACTTGACAATTTGCATCAAAGAATGGATGTATCTGGGAGGGAGGACTTACTGTAACGGGCATTGGCTAGACTTCCATTGGGAACAAAATCGTAGATGATCAATTTTTCATCAGTTCCCCAGTAGAATCCACGAATCTTTACTAAATTTGGATGCACAAATTTAGCAATCACTCGGATCTGGTTCTCAAAGTCCCTGAATCTCTCCACCCCACTCTCGCCAATTCTACGGACGGCTAGTGCAGTCCCATCTTCGAGAACGGCCTTGTACATTATGCTAGACCCTGTGGCGCCCAAAATGTATGCAGAGGCCTTAAGTAATGTCTCTAACTCAAGTTCTCTTTCCCCGTCGACTGTCACGAGTGCGCCATTTTTCTGCTCCTGTTGTAAATTGGGATTATTTTGCTGACCCCTTTGCGAATTTTGTTCGTCTTCGCTCTCTGACTTGGTAGCTTCCGACGTTTCTTCACCGTCGTTTTCGTCTCTTTGCTTTCTCAAGCATGTCCATGACCTTAGCCAACTGTATTCTTCCGAGGCTGATGATGCTGATGACGCCCAGTCGAAGTCTTTAACGCTTTCATCCTCTTTTTTCATGCTGCTTTTGACGCTTTTCCTTTTCTTTAACTGATAAACGTAAAGGAAAACTAAAGCAAGAATTCCAATTCCAGCAATATCGCCGACCACGATGCCCACAATCGTGGTAATTCTCATCCCGTTACCCTTATGTGCTCCTGATTGATTGGCTGAACCTGGCGATTCCGCCACGGGGTTTGAGTCAATTGTATTGGGAATTACTGCTATTGCTGGCGGAGAGCCAGGGGCAGGGACATTCGGTTGGGTGGCTGTAGTGGAAGGAATAGGACACAAAACTTTTAACGGAAAACCACACAATTCTGCATTCCCAGAAAACGATTTCACATCTTGGTTATGGAAAACAGTGGAAGCAGGAATTTGACCCGTAAAGTTATTGTAAGAGAGATCTACGGTTGCATTTGAGGGAATGTTGTCAAATTCAGGAGGGATTTCGCCAGAAAATCTGTTATAT
This sequence comes from Gynochthodes officinalis, assembly GCA_020080225.1. Taxonomy (NCBI): domain Eukaryota; kingdom Viridiplantae; phylum Streptophyta; class Magnoliopsida; order Gentianales; family Rubiaceae; genus Gynochthodes; species Gynochthodes officinalis. The sequence goes on along the minus strand of CM034621.1, from coordinate 33,878,805 downwards.
GACAAGTTGAGGTAACGAATATTACTGCAACCAAAATTTGGGGGCAATGAACCATTCACAAGATTAGAAGACAGATCTAGAAATTCAACTGAGCCAAATCCACTCGGAAGTGAACCAGAAAAGTAATTATTTTCCAAAGAAATGACAGTTAAATTAGAAAGGGCAGTTAAATTATCCGGTAATGCACCCGACAAAGCATTGTCAGAAAGATTAAGGACTTGAAGATTTTTCAAACCTCCTATGAGCTCTGGCAGCTCACCAGAGATCAAATTGTTGGAAAAATCAAGAACTCTGAGCTCAGAAGCACGGAAAAGATACACAGGAAGTGAACCATTGATTGAATTGTTGGAAAGGTCAATACTTTGCAGGTGTGGGATCATACCAAGGTTAGCCGGCAAAGAGCCCAGAAGCTGAGAGTTGGGCAGGGTCAGGTTAGTGACACAGTAAGCCTCTGCTGATTCTGGTGCACCACAGGTGACTCCATACCATTCGCAAGGCGTGTCACTATGATAATTCCAGCTCCGTAGAACACCAAGAGGATCCTTTACAATGTTATACTTGAAAGAAAGCAATAATAGACCATCAGTATTGAGCGCAGAAGATTGAATCGCAACAATCAGCAGCCCAAGAATTCTCCACCATAGATGGTGATCAAATCTTTTGCCGGGGCTCATGATGTCTCGCAGCGATCCCACATCTCTGTCACTTCTGAAACAATGGAGAAAGCGAGCAGGAGTAAAGAGAGAGAAGGGATGGTGGGGGTTGTGGAAGACGGAACAATAACTAAGATTTATGATATTCAAGGGACCATGTGAGGGAAGTTTGTATAATGTTGAGGGGCAGGGTAAGGGCAGAGAGACGCACAGCTCACCCAAAACCAAACTTCGCTCACCAATATGCTCTGTTCAGACTTCAGACTATCTTGATAGTGCAAATTACTATATTATTAATTACATGGTAATATGATAGTGTACAAGAATAATTAATAAGGTACTCGTATTACCTTATATATTAGTTGTTGGCGTTGTTTCTCCTTGTGCCTCAGCTCACCTGCTAAGGTTTTCTAAATAGAAAATTCTGTCAGATTTACAATGATAAATAGTATTTTTATGTAGTAGTCAGAGATTAAGGTGGAATAGCATCTTGGCTAGGTGACACAAAGGTAGAGTTGGAAGTTGCAGAACTCCTACTAATTGACTTTATATGCAGGCTTCTTACTAATTAAAGTTACCGATGTTTACCTTTGTTGTTATTCACATCAGCATGAGGAGTGAACGAGTGTATTCACTTGCATACCACATTAAAGTTTATATCTAGGATTATTAAACCATTGTCGCATTTCTTGAACTTTAAGTCTTTCGAAGTACCCACAATCTGAGGAACACCTTTAATAAATGTGCAGTCAAAGAAGTTACAAGTAAGAAATAGAGTCGAATTTGCGCCCATAATTCATTTAGGTCTGTCAAATTATTTGGTTGATTGCAGCGGCAACTCTGTTATGTACTATCCTATTCACTGGTTCAGCAGTGTAGGGAACTGAAGTTGTGGCATTCATTGCCGTTGAGTGCTGCCATAAATAACCCCAGAAATTTTGTAATACTGTTTTCTTGCACACCCAGGAATCTCTTTTTTCTAACCAGAAAATAAGGCATGCTATGTTAAAGCCACATATGCTGGAAGAAGATGAGTTTGCGTTCATCAATGCATGAGCCTGTTCTTGCTTGGTTCTCCTTTGATGGAAGTCATTTGGAAACCATTAATTATTGCAAATTGCAGTTAGTTCATATTTATGCCCATGCAAACGAAATAATAGATTGAGCAGAGTGATTTCTGTTCAAAAAATTGACCAGTTACCCACGGAATAAAATCTATGAAAAACAAATCCATTCTTGCTACAAGACTGCCATGCAGCTGCTCATCTCTTGACCAATTTATATATATATATCAGGAACAACCAAGTTCAAACTTGTTGCATCATGGACTATCTTCACCAACTTTTAATTGACTTTGTATTTGGGCAATATTTCTGGCTTTTTACTGGTTGGTAGACTAGACTTTTTTGTTTGGGAGACCATTTTTGCCACGTAAAATTATCCAACCTTCTTAGCTATCCGACATCCACTAGGACATCATTTTGATACTGTTTTATCTTTTTCCTAGATGGTCCATAAATTCCAGAAACAAAAAGTGATGTATTTACTTGAAAGATTATGAGAAAACTTAAATCATTTCAATCCAATCAAAGTGCCAAGGGACGATATAATTTTGGACCACCGAAAAATGTTTTGGAACTTTGCAGAAGTCCATAATATCAGTTGTTGCTTAGTATTTGGCTTCATTGGTTGTCAAACTTGAGTCCCTCTTCCCTGCCAGAAGTGTGCTATGTCCTCCTGTCTGATGAATCTACATCCGGGACAAGATATGTGATGATAGAAAAATCCACTACCGAAAAGTGCTTGAAGTTTTGGCAAAATAATTCATCCCGGAGATGATTATGTATCGGCCAATGTGTCCGTCCCAACAAATTTTGCAGATCAATTTACAGGTTATAGTCTTCTGTCACCCTGTTGCAGTTTCAGCCAAATTGGTTTTAAAAAAAAGAGTAAAAATACAATGCTCGTTGCAGCCTTGGAGCCTCATTTTGTTTAGCATTATTATGTATGTTGTAATTAATCAAATCAATTAAATGGAAAGATTATCTAACTTTAGCAGGATCTTAATCAGTCCAGCTTGAAAGGTCCTTATACCTACTTAATTATTAGGCGGACGCTTCCCCTTTCCTTCTTTTGGCTGATTGACGTGTAATGTGCCAACGGTAGAAGTCCCCGGCATCTTTGTCTCAGCTCTACACAGGAAAAAGCTATTAATTGGAAAAGGAAAAGAAAAGTTTTCGCTTTCTTGTGGAATCTCTAGACATTTCAGCATTTAAAGGGAACTGGTAAGTGGGAAGTAGTAAGCTCCCACCAGCCACCATTCATTAAAATTCTTTCTTCTATGCGACATAATTAAATTTGAGGTTTTCGCCACTTCTATTATTATGATTCCCGATTTCTGGGAAGAGAACTAAATGTGGAGACACTTACTGATAAGAATGTTTGTGTAAAAATTATAACATGTGTTATACAGAAAAGAAAGTATTGTGGAAAATTCTGCACATTTCAAATTAGCTGTCACAGTACACTGAATAAAAAGGAAAGGAAAACAAATCACCCATTAATGCATTGATATAATTGAAACGTTGATCGCGGGATTCCATTTCAATCATCCATAAGATAAGTTTCATTCTTTTTTTTCTTTTTTCTTTTTTCTTTTTTTTTTTTGTGTGGCAATCTTGGGCGTGCATTTGACTTACTGGTTTACGTACCCGTAAAAATGCAAACGATGATATGACGTGTGGGCCGGTGTCAATAATTGTACATTGAATTCCCCATTTTAAGTGTACTGATCTTTTGACCAAATTGATAAATTATGAAAATTTCTGCAGCTGATAAGATCACGCTGCTGCTGATTTGATCATGTTTTTGTTTCCCTGAGAAAACTAATGACAGCAAGAGCAAGCACACTTGTCCCGTTTTGGGGGCTGGTCATTGCAAGAACGGCCTCCAGATTAGCAAAAATTGCTGACCTGAAGGCCTTCTCAGAACAAACAGTTTTCTGACTGTTTGTTTCGAGAATCCGGGACAATCGTGGCCGTTTTTTTTTTGGCCAGATTGACTTACAAAAACGATTGGCATCCATTTGACACCAAACGTTTGTCCACTGACCGACGTGACGCGCGCCCACGTCAACTGACGTTGCAAACCCCTCCCCTGGTTTGCAACGCCAATTTGACCCCTTATTTTATTTTATTTTTTTAAAAAAATTATTAACGTGTAGAAAATATTTTTCTCTACAAAATAACATGCATTTTGACTATTTTTGGTACAATATATGATTTTCTTAAATGTAATATAATATTAAATTATAATATACTTATTAATATTTTATAAATTTTAATATAAAATTATTAATATTTCTATTAATTTTAAATTTAAGTGTATAAATGATAAATTATAATTTTTAATATTATATAAAATTATTTATACATATTTAAAAATTGCAAAAATTTTAAAACAATTAATTTAACTATAATATTGTATAAAATCATTAAATGTGATTATTAAAAATTATATCTATTCATAGTTAAACAATATAAAATTATTTTCCATTTTCATGTTCTCAATTATTTAATATATGATAAGAACAAATTATAAGTTGAATTATTAATATATATTGAATTTGATAAATGAAAAATAAATAATTTTTAAATAATACAATTAATTGTTTTTATGTTTAATTTATCGTATTTATCCGAATGTTTTAAGTATATTATTAAATTTCAAATTTAATGTAATGTAAATTTATTTTTTATTAATTGTTTTAAGTATTTCATTATTAATTTAGAGTATTGATTTTCATATTTTAAATGTATTATTAAAATTTAATTTAAATGTAATGAAAATTATTTTCTATTAATTATTTAAGTATTAAATGTATAATAATTAAAATTATAAGTTGTATTATTAATATGTATTTAATTTGATAAATGAGCAATAGATAATATTTTAAAATTATTAATTTAAATAAGAAGTATTAAATATATTAAATAAATAATATAAAAGAGGGTAGAGGGGAGAGAAATTTGTTGCATGAATAGTAAAGGCCGTTCATGAGCGTGAACACTTTTTTAATGATGGTTGTTTGAATAGTAAAGACCGTTCAAAACTGATGTGGTACTGATGTGGCGCTGATGTGATGTAGTCTTAAACTGGCCTTTTTTAGGCTGCTATGAATGCCCTAACACATTATCAAACGGTCGGTGATTTTCCTTGTTTGTTTGCTCAAGTTAAGCTAGCTTTAACTGAGAAGTTTGTCACCTTTTATTTGTGATCAGATGTTAATAAATAACAGAGAAATATGCTGAAGAAAACGAAATGTGAAGAAAAGCTGAACGTACATTACATGGGGATTAGAGAGAATGTACTTGGCAAATGGCATCGTATTCTTCGATGGTACAGGAACATATAACGCAAGCCATCGCATCGATTCTGGTTGGTTTTCCACAGGTAAAAGGAAAAGGCACATTCATCAACGCGCCCCTGTCTGTACTATATGGGAATCCATGTTTTCCAAGAATTACTTCATATTCCAATTTTATCAGAAAGGTCGGCGGCCAGAAAGATGGCTAAGTTTACACATGGTGGGTATGGAACACTTTATTAATAAGTTTTCTGTGATATGAGAAATTGAGCTAAAATTTCCTTACTCATTAGTCATTCCCAGGCAGATGAGAGACCAACTTTATGGTACGCATACTTTGAAAAGCGAATCCAAATAAAGCAAAGTCAGATAAAGCTAAACTGAGATGTTATTGCACGTGGTATGCTGCTTGTTTCTTAAGAAGGATTTTTTGCCTTTATGGTCAGCACATTGGTCTTAAGAAAGGCCAGGAATGCTGGCGCAAGACTAGCTCATTGTGCAAGAGAAGAGAGTAGGAAATGGGATTAAAAGAAACCAATATCAATTTCAGATACAGAGCCCTGTTGGGATTAGGCTCTCGATAATGGAGTCGACTTTCTAACTAACAAGAGGGCAGATCTTCTTCATATGATCTCTCTCTCACTCTCAATTGTTTGTTGTGTAGACTTTACCATGTGATATGAGTCCCAAATCTCAATTTTTTGGTCACCCCATTTTGTCCACATTCCTATATTTGTGTACCTTAATCTAAGCAACCATAGTCCTTACTCGCAAAAGAAGAAACAAGGCATGTGCTTATTCATTGTTTTAAGAACAAAGAAAGGTGAAAGCAAAGGCAGACTGAATTGAGGAAGAAATATTCCCTTCTCCATTCTGTTAAAATTTGTCTCAAGCTTTGTCGTAGGTTTTAAATCAACATGCATATGTTGAATTGGGAATTGCAGTATCTTGTGAAGGATGTGATGATCCCAGAAATCCATAAAAAAAAAAAATGTTGGACTATTAAAGAGAAAAATCTACTGCAGATTTTGCAGAGGAAATTACTGTTTCCCATGTGTTCTCCACTTCGTAAATCATCCCAAAAACGAGAAAAATTCTTGGAGTGGATCAGGAACCCCTTAATCGTTGAATGTTGATAAAAATTTAAAACAAAAGACAAATGTCTGTCGTTTTTCTATCTTTTGTTCTTGTTTATGACTTCATGCTGTAATTAACTGGTGATATGTGTAAGAGATTATATTATAACAATTTAGGACGTCTTGATTGTCCAAAAACGAGTAGCAATAATTAAGAACAATACAAATTAATAAATGGGAGTGGATAGCTCATAACTATGCATCCTCAGTGTACTGAGACGGTAATTAACTTTGACCGGCTGCATTGGACACTGCGTATGACGTTTCCTCTACGCCATCCACTGAATCTATTGTGTGTATATTTTTGTTTCCTTTTCACTCTTTTCAATTGGTTTTGTCTTCTGCTGTGACAACTTTATGAAACTATGAGCTTTAGAACTCTAAATCTTCCCATATCACTCATTTTATTTACTCATTCCCATGGTTTCAAACATCAAATGAACTAGTAATAAAATAATGACCCGAGGTACTGATGCCATCTGGGCAAAAATTTTGATGTTCTTGAATAGCGTTTAAAGGTTAAGCAAGGTAATACAACCATTGCAAGTGTAGGAAATAATTTATTTTAATAAAAATAATAATAAATAATTTATTTAGACATTAATAATAAAATAGAAAAAAATAATTTTACACTACAAATTGTAAGAAAAAATATAAACTCCTTACAACTTTATTTTTTTGGTGCTTTTTTTTTTTAAATTTTACAAAAACTAATAACCATTGATCATTTATATATATCACGTATTTAATCAAAAAAATTATAATTTAATAATCAAATCCTATTCAAAATTTACTTTCTTATAACAATTCAAATATAATTCAACTAAAAATTACAAAATCTTAATTAAAATATAATTTGCTAAATAAGTTTTGTCTAATACACCAATAATGCCTCCTTTAAACCAAATTTGTCATTAAAGCACTTCCAATCACATCTCGAGTATAAATTTCTTTTGAAATTTCTATTGCCGTATAGACTATGTACAATACCAACTTGTCATTGATTTTCATTTTTATTATCATCTCTTGTCGTGGATAAAAATTTGAATTTTGAAAAACTTATATTTGCCTATTTTTTTTGATAAAAAAACTCATCCATACTGACTCTCTTTTCAAAACAATAATATTCACAATTGCTATGCAATTCAAAATATTATACGATATCCAATTTATCTTCTAGAAAAAGATGTCCAAATTTTCTCTCATATTTTTCAATGGTGTCAATGATTTTTTTTTATTTTTCTTCTAAATTATCGATTTCTTTATCAACCAAAACATAAAAAATTTATTCTTGTTGCTCTACCAAACTAATTATCTCTTCTTCTTTTTTTACAAAATCAACTTGGTCATTTTCAAAATCCATCTTTTCAAAAATTTTACTTTGAATATCATAGTCCAAATTGGGACCATCTCCTTCCTCAATTGTTGTGGTATTTTGAGGTTTTGATATTTGTTCTATTAGCTTGTTTTCTAATACAAGCTTTCCATCGATTCTTTTATCAGTGAAGTACTAATAAATTTTATAATTTTTCAATGCTCAAAATTGATGAATATTTAATCTCCAATATAAGTGCAAGTGTGCAACAACATAATCAAACTTCACAAATAACAAATAAAGAACTTTATTTCACAAAAAAAATTATCATCAATAATATACCCATTAAATTCCATCTCATTATTTATATTCAACAAACAGGAAAAACAATTTATTGTTTCAAATTTCTCCATAGCATGCAATTCAAATTTTCTCTTCAATAATAACTCGTTATTTTTTTTAACTTGATCTATGTTAATATAAGGTTTTTTAAAAATATCCCATGCTTATTTACAAAATTTATGAAAAATTAACCTATCAGTTGGCTAGTGAATTTGATATAATGTCAAATATACATTTCTTTTGATTTTAACATCGATATTATCTGCTACCTCATTTTCTAAACGGTAAACATCACTAAAATTGAAAATCATGAATCCTTTATATAAATTTCATATTTAATAAAAAAACAATTAAAATTTAATAATCAAATTATATTCAAAATCTACTTTTCCATAACAATTCAAATCTAATTCAACTACCAATTACAAAATTCTAATTGAAATATAAATTACTAAATAAATTTGATTTAATACACGGCAAGTGCAGACAAAGACAACAATTCCTCGCTTGTTTAAATCTTTAAACTCCCAGAAATATGAACTTTGGATACATTAATTGGTAATCCTACGGCTACAACAATTTATTTTGTCCAAATACTCGGCTCTTCTGGTTGAATTACTACCCGTTCCTCACAACAGCAAATCTAGATGGACTAAACGGGGTAATATCAGCAATGCTACAATGACCATCTAGCAAAAGTTCAGCCATTGCAGCACCTGTGGCCGGACCATTCAGGATTCCCCAACAACTATGTCCGGTTGCCACAAAGCACCCCTTCACACCGGGAACCTCTCCAATAACCGGGATCCCGTCATCGGTGCACGGTAGAAAGCAAGCTTGCTCTGCTTTCACTGTTGCTTCATCTTCCCTCAGGTAACTCGACACATTTCTAGCCACTCGTTTCAGCACAGTAATTGATTCAGGTACGGGTGCTATTTGCTCTGGATCATCAGGGACCTCTGACTCAGCTGACATTCCGCATATGTACACTTCCCCTGTTACATTAAGCACCAAAATGGCAAAATCCCACCATTTTTTGCTCTTCAAAATTTTAAGTGAAGAAACATATAACATCGAATAAAACAACTCCTCATCAATTATTAATTTAAAAAAAAATGAAAGAGTCATGCCAGCTGACCTGTTGGACGTGGATAAACTTCTGGGTCCATGGGCTTCCCACCTTGGGCCGACTGATAACTCAGAAACAGAGCATGAGGGGTAATTGCATCATGAACTTTGGGCTCTAACACTATGCTATGGGCTTTGAGGCCATAAACCCTGAATACGGACGATAAAAGAGACAAATTACTTGTCCAAGGACCAATAGCTAGAACGATGGCGTCCGCCTCGAGCGTTCTCCCTCCCTCCAGAACCACCGCCCTGGCTCTCCCCTCCGCCACCTCCACCGTCTCCAGCTTCCCTGTCACTACCGTAAGACCATAATCCTCCACAGCCTTGTTCAAAAGCGCTCTGGTGAACAGCAGAGGATGTACTTGGGCCGTTGTCTGAGTCGTCCCAATGGTGCGGGGGCTTTTAGCTGGGCCGTTAACCCAGGAAGGGAGTTTTGGGCCTGGGCTAATGTAAGATGGGTCTGACGAAGATGATGATTCCGAAATAGACAGGCTGAGGGTGGTGAGAGGACGGTAGCCGTACGACTGTGGACCGTTGAGTTCGTCGGAGAGTGAACGGTGGAGATTGAAGCTCGCGCGCGCGAGGGAAGAGAGGGGCCCATCGTCGCACCAATCGAATGCTAGGAATCCTCCCGCCTTTCCTGAGGCAGCACAGGCTACGGATGATTTCTCGACGAGAGTAACGATGGCGCCTTTTTTGGATAAGAAGTATGCAGTGCATACTCCGATGACACCGCCGCCGCAAACCACAACTCGTTTAGGCTGTTGATGAGTTTCCATAAAGTGGGTTACTGACGAGGAGGCCGAGGATCTTATGAAGAAGGGGGTCGATGATTTTAGGCGTCGGGAATTTCTAGACGATGGCACCTCAATCCATGTTAATATGGGTGCTGACGTCACCGACATACTCTTTTTCGGGAAAAAGAAACAAATTTTTTAAGAAAGTTTTCCTGCCGAAAATGGAAACAAATTTAAAATTTTATCGAAAGTGTCATGCATCTATCTGCTTGATGGTTAAATTCTCAGCCTTTTTAACACCCAAACAAATATTTTCTTGTCTAACAAAAAATTTTATTTTTAATTTATAATTTTTTTAAAATTTAAAAATTATCACATTTAATGCATTAACTAAATATATATTTTAATATTTTAATATATATTTTTTAATTAAGGTATATATTATTATTATTAATAAATATATTTAATTTTTCTAATTTAAAAGTATACCTTTTCTTTTAGATAACAAAAAATTAAAAGGGTAATTTTTTTTTAGATAATAAAAAATTTTAAAAGTAATTTCTTTTTTTGATAAGTTTGGGGCAAATTACTAATGGCATGATCAATTTTTTATGTTTTAAGTATATTATTAATTTTAAGTTTTAATGTAATGTAAATTTAATTTTTATTAATTTTTTAAGTATTTTATTTTTAATTTAGAGTATTTATTTTCATGTTTTAAGTATATTATTGATTTTTAATCTTAAAGTAATGAAAGTTTTTCCATTAATTGTTTTTAAGTATATAATGTATGATAAAAAAATTAATCATGCTATTAAGAATTTTATATTTAATTTATCACATTTATTTTCATGTTTCAAGCATATTATTAAATTTTAATTTTAATGTAATGTAAATATATTTTTCATTGATTATTTTAAGTATTTCATATTTAATTTAGTTCATTTTAAATTTAGAGTATTTATTTTTATTTTTAAGAGTATTATTAAATTTTAATTTTAATGTAATGTAAATTTAAAGATAGCCTAAACTGGATATTTGCAAAACAATAAACAGTGAGAATATGTTCAGGTTGAGGTATTGGGAAACCACTCAAAGGGTCAAATCAATATGACGTCACAAGTGTTTTTGTGATAGAAAGGCTAAAAGTCCTCTACATTACTTGTGTTATGAGTATTTATACTTACATATAAGCCGTAATTTATAAGTAGTTTTCCAATCATATGTGTGTCCCTATACCAATTGTCATCTAGTTGTTGGGTTCAAAGTTGTTTAAATCGCGAGTTTATTTGTATATTTTTACGAGCAAAAATTTATGATTCGATTTAACTCGTGTTTAAAAATTTCATTTTATCACAAGTCAGACCTCCACGGTTCCAATGCTCGGAGCTAAAATCACAAGTTGAAACTTCATGCGACGCGGCCTCAAGCTCCACCGAAGTGCTGAAGTTAGACATTGAAACCTCCAACGCAGCCGAAGTCACAAGTCAAAACCTCCAGGTTTACTCTTGATTTTATTTTGTTAGTTTAAGATTTTCCAATTAACTTTTAGAGCTATTTGTTACGAGAAGAAGATCCTATAAGAAATAAATGAGAAGTTGAAAATGTTGGAAGAAAGATTTTTCAGTTAGATATACATAATTGACTTGGAATTTTGTTTGGAAAAAACAAAAAACCATAATGGATTGTTTTATAGTCTGTTGTTTGTAGATACGAGCATTACTTGTTTACATTGATTGTGTAAACTGTAAATTTTGGAGATGGAAAAGAACACTGATGAACTTTTTTTTTTTTTTTTTTCCAATCAGACAAACATGGATGGATTTAATTGGATATCTGCAATTAATTCAGAATTGGCGACACGATTGTTTACACTTTGCAGTTGGATCGTCAAACCTTATCTATTGCAATTCGTTTCTTTAGGGCAAAAACACCTCAGCAAAGAGCACCTCAGCAATTATAAACCTGTTTTTTCAGCATTATTAATTTTTAGGTGTGATTAATAATATATATTTTTATAAATTTAAACAAGTTTATAATTTATAAATTTAATATATATTATATATAATATATTTATTATATTATTTTTTATAATTTATAAACTTTTACGATTTTACGATTCCGATTTTATAGACCATCTTCTAATTTTAAGTAAAAATTTGAATTTAACAATCTTGGTTGGGCTCCATTAGAGACGGCACAGATTCAATGGCTCTCTACTTAGTTCTTCTACTAAAGGCACGTAATCTTCAGATATCATTCACTATGTGGCCAAGGATTGGGCAGCTAGTGAAGCCACAGGCCTCACAACTCTTCTTGCACCGTCACTGACTCAATACACGTATACCACAGCCCATTGGTGGGCTCTTACGATGGCAGGCTCAACGTGTTTGTTACGTCACCCAAAGTTTCATGTGTCCGCCATGTTACACAGGTGGAATCACATCCCATATCATTTTTTTAGACGGAAGGAGAAATAGAAAAAAAACGCAAAATATGACTTTTTTTTCTTTCCACACAATGATTTCATATTCAAGTTTGAGTTTAGGTCTCAGATTCAATGGGAGTTGATGCATTGGATGAAATGGTGTTGTTTTATGCAGCAGCCCGATTGCGGTGAATGGACGGACTTTTTCCTCTGAATTTGCTGTAGATAAATGCATTGTTTGTGGAATTTCTGATTTTTTTTTTTTTTGGTCACTGTGGAAATGATGCTGCAAACACGTGATGGGCTGGTTTTGTCTGGGATACCTTGTAATGGGTCCTAAATATTAACAATACACCTTGCCAAGTAAGCCCAATTGGAAGTCCTACCAAATTGCTCGCACTTGAAGTCCACGTCTTAAAGTTTAGAAGTTGGAGCCCAAGTCAATCAATAATGTACAACGCCCAATCGCGGAGAAAAGGTCAACAACAACGGCATATTTGATGTTACAAGATTGTAATGGTAAAACCGGGTACAGGGGAATTTATATTTGGCGTTTCATGAGAACTTTACATTCCCTAAGAAGGTTTTCCATGCGGAAACATTCTTCAATGTAATTTTAACTTTAGCGAGCTAAACCACACGTTCCTTTTGGTTGGCAAAAACTACCAATTTATCAATTTATCTTATAATTTATTAAGAATTCATGTAGCCCATATTGATTTAGTCGTATCTTTTGCCAAATCAATTACCCTATTTGAAGTGGCTCAAAGAAGTCAATGTATAAATATTGATTTTACTTCCACACCCAACTATTTTAATTTGGAGGTAAATTTAAGAGAAAAAGTTATAGACACCTATTCATATTTTGTATTTGTAGTACTTCATTTAATTTTCTTTACAGTTTTAATTTTGACAGTATTTATCATACACGGGTAGAAGATGGGCCTTGAAAATGGTAGTGAGGGAAGAAAAGTAACCTAATATGGGCAATATTCAATATTGACTAATAAGGACTTGCATTCGATTATTAAAAAGATTAAATATTGTTCTCAAATTCAAAACAAAGCCTTAGATGATATATATTATAAAAATATTTTGAATAATGATTGAGATAGTGACAAATTATAGTGACTTTGTATAGTGATTGACGTGACAACCATGAAAATACAAAATTATCTCTCATGATTTTGTATTTTGTAATGGGAATGGAGAAATGATTTTATCTTTTCATGATTGCCATGTCAGCCACCATACAAAATCACTATGAATTGTCACTATCTCTATCATTACTCAAATGTTTTATAACCGTTACATAAAGTATGCATGCATTGTTCAATATAGTACACAATATATCAGAATAAATACCAAATTAAATATCAAAATATTTAATAGGATTGAAAGCCCGCATCACAGATACTCGAATCATGTTGACAAAAGAGCACAAATCTTGAGCAGTTAAATAGGCTTGTCACCCCCCCATGGTCGAAGCAGACAAATGCCCATCGTGGACGGAAATGCATTGCACCAAACCAATGTCTAGTGTGGTCAGCCACTTGAGACCCCCACGGTCGATACAAACAAAGTGACCAATGAATGAACAAAGCATATTCTTCAAGCTTCCAAGGTCCCGTTCGCTTTTCATTATTGACAATCATGGAACTCCCAAGCAAGAAGGAAAGGAGTGGGAAATGACCCCTATTATTTTTTCGATAGAGACATTACTCAATAATCTTATCTCCAGTCCATTAGTTAAACTCAAAGCTAGCCCCCACATTCCAAATCTTCTCTGTACGTGCCCCTTATATTTTACTACTACAACTACTACTAAACAAAATGTAAAACCGCCCAGGGTCCCCTGAAAGTACTCGCATTTAATTATACATTTAGTTATATATTATATTCTGTATTTTATAATTAAAAAAAGAAGAAGTTATGTTTGTTATATTTTTTTACTTTTTTCGTTTTAAAAAAATAGTTTATTTTTAATTTGATATAATTTTTTTTAAAATTATAAAATACAACACATTTAATATAACATTAAATGTATAATTTTATATTATATTATTAATTTTTAATTTACGTTATATATTATCATTATTAATAAGGGTAACATAAGAATTTTATAAAAAATATATATATAATTTCTTAGAAGACCGAGATAATAACTTTAAAAAAAAATGTTATACTCCAATTAAATGTACTTTTTTTTAAACCAAAAAAATAGTATATAATTAGAGAAAGTATTAATTAATAATTTTAAGTAGGCATTGTTTTTTTCCTTTGACTACTATACTGCTTCAACTAAAATTTAATTAAGAGCTTAGGCCATTGGTATGCAGATTTAGTGGACACAGCAGTACCTCTAAAATTTGTGATAACTAGAGACGATGAAATTTTTGGTTTGTGTCACCTGTATTAATTTAGTCAAGTAAGACACAGTTTCTTGCTGTAATCCTTTGAAATTTTGACCCGTGGAAGTAGTTGATCGTTAAGCTGACCTGAACTCAAAAAACAGAGGTTTGGCGGATGATGTACTTTTGTCATTAACAGCTTTTATTAAAAGGAGGAGGGAACAACGACGGATCAGTGCTTGCCAATCCGACTGCATGAATTAGGTATGTGATCTGACGCCCCCACTGATTATGTTCTCAAACAAATCTTCTTTCTTTAAATGTTCGTGGCGATTAGGATAAAACCCCCAATCATAAATATCTTTTTGGTTAGTTAATTTAGGCATATTAGTGCGCACGCGAATTGGCTTACCAAATTTATCACCCAAGCCCTTGGTTTTCTTTGTTTTTGGAAAAAAAAACATATAAAAATGATGATAAATCTAGCTATGTTTTTTTTTTTTAACTAGTTAAAACGCGATTTATAGGAATATTTTATCCCACCTACTACTTCCCTCATAAAAAAAAGGGGTCAAATTTTAAAAAATTTATTCCTTAAAAAAAGTTTATTTTTATATTATATTTATTAATAATGATAATATAATATAAATTAAAAATATAAAGATTATATATAAAATTATATATTTAATTTGTAATTTGGGAGCTTTGAATGAGAAAGTAACGGACACATCTTAAGTCTAAATCGATACAATTATTAGCCAAAAATTATACACGTGATATCATTATTAATTATGATCTCGTCGAGATAATCACCCAAAATACCTCAACCTATTTTGTCTTTAACGACAGTAGCTAGGCTGTAAAAATCCCATTCCTACGAGGGGGGTGGGTCCAAAATTAACGTACTATTAACAATAGGACTAACTAGGCCCACGGCCCACAGAAGAGGACAGAATAAAATATACGGTCCATCAAGTTACAAAATCCACCGCCTTATCTTCAAAGTTGAAACCCACAAGTTGAATCGGGGGCTAAATTATTAGACAGAACAAAAAGGGAGCAAGACAACAATGCGTTGGACGGTTGCCATCAAAAACCTGTATGATTCAACAGCCCAAACGCCGCCCACAGAGGCACAGACCACCGTTGTTGTCGTTCCAACAAGAACAACAATAGTAGTAGTAAAATACTTAATATAGTACCCCTTGGATTGGTGTTTCTATGGTCATAATATGAACAGCTTTAACAATAGTACCACCCCCTGTAATGTAAGAAAAAGCAATCAAAAGCTACTTTTATTGCAGCTTATTCCGAACTTGGTGGGACTAAATTCAATCCAAAGCCAAATGTTGGTACGGATTGCTCACTCTTTTTTACACCACTTGCGGACGACTCGATTCATTCATTGGTTGTCTGGTGCATCTGTGCCGATCAGACGGAATATAGCGAAAATGAAAAGTAATAGAAAGGAATTGTAGAGAAGTTTGTCATTGGCAAGTGGTGTGCTTGAAAATCACTCTGAAACTACCGTTCTGCTGTAAACTCGACACCCATATAAGTCAGTGTCAAGATTTTGAAAAAATATAAGGGTGTATTCGCGGTGATAATGTTCAATAATAAAGAATTTTAAAATTACCAAACATATAAAGGCAGATTAGCATCTGTTTCATGTATATTTTATATTCTAAACAATCTGACTTTTGTGACCAATTTTTTAACTCCGAGTATTAAATTCGCTAAGGGGTCAAATCCCTACATCGCAAGTGAATTACTGTTACCTCAATTTATATAATTTTCCCTTGGTTTGGAATCACTTATATTATTACCTTAATTTTCTCAAATTGCAACAAACGACAATCAAACATCCAGATTAGCCAAAGATCATCTCCAACTCTCAGTCCCAATACTTTCTCAAACCACGTTCACATACGCGACAGTGACGCTCGTGTCATGGCTTGTCGTGGCAAGATAGATAGACAGTGACTCTCAGCCAAACACTGAACTCTCAAGAGCAAAAGGCTCCACCGACTTTGACAAAATAACCTCCGATTAATAGGTCAGGAATTTGTTTGGATGACCGACCATTTTTGATATGACCAAACGAAATCTGTGCTGATGCCAAATCCGTTAAAAATCTGCTCTGATCGGCATTGCTCAACCCTATTTGTCCTCCAAATCCAAATCATGCATGCCATGTAGCATTGCGAACGAGGAACACCGTCACGACCAAAATTAATTGGAGCAATTATATGGTTTATTATGGCGCACTTGTAAGTGGACGTCCATGGGGGACCCAAGCACCTAAAACCCCACAGGCGCATTTGCATGAAGACTGGAGGATTGGTAAACAGCGTACGTTGGAGCCTCTGGAAGAGCTTCAACGTTAGTTGGTTGGTATTAAATACGAGGTGATGATTGCGGTTTCTAAAATATCTGGATTAGGTTGAGGGCACTTCTATTATTGGATGACATGATGCAGAAGTTGTGCTATCATTATTAGCCCACACAAGAATGGAGCTTTATTAATTCAGTATTAAAACCCCGATAACTAATTAATATGGTGGTAATTATTTAACAGGAAGTGTCTAATCAACCAACCCAAATCTCCTTTTATTTGATGACACCACCAGCTTTCATTTCATCAATCCTTTCTGCAGTGGAACACTTTTGACTCGTGTTTGCCAACTAATCCATCTTGCTTGCCCAAAATGATGTCCCTTTTCTTCCCTGACAAGTTTTAACAATCTTTTAACCTTCGTTAATTTGATTAAATGCTTCACGGATGGCGACCCTGTTAAACGATCACCAAAGAGAGAGAGAAAAAAAAAAAGAAAAGAAAAAGGGAAGAAGTCCAGTCAACTCTTTGGTGTGACATATTGTTGACCACAATGAAACATGGATTAGGTACAAATAATTGGACTATGAGCCACTGTTAGAATGCATAAAAGATGAATAAGCCGCCTTTGATTATATCACAATTCGAACTTGTTATTGTACCGCACTGGTGCAGTTTAATAGTGGCAGAAAAAGATACAGAATCCCCAGATGATGCGGAAGAAAGTGTTTTTTTTTATCAATACACGCACTGATAGAAGCGCCAACATCTGCTAGTAGATTATTTTGGAATGTTATCCCTCATTTATTATTTGAGAACCGTCCATGAAGATGGTTTGATTAAGTGGTTGTGGGGGAAACATCAGATTATATATGGTATTATCTCTCTCTTGTTGACATAAATTAGTAAGAACAAGAAAAACTGCCTCCCCTGTCTTGAGGTTTGGTGGTATTCGTATTCAGTTGGAGGATGACAGTTTTGGATTGACATATGATGGCTTTTTGGCAGCTTTTGTTTGTTTTCGTGGCCGCTTTTAAGGCATAGATTCCAATTCAATACCGCAATTGATGAGATTACTTAAAATTTTACCAAATTGAAGTAAAGAACTCTATTATTACTTAAAATTGGTTATGGTTGCATTATTAGGATCCAGGCAAGATGATGAAGAAATCCAAGAGGAAGGCGATTTAGCTGCACCAGCTAAGCAGCCATTTGGCTCATAATGGGAATTGGGAAAATACCTCCTGTAGGCTAGTTGGCTTCATAAAGTGAGCGGACCACATGACCCTGAATTAACGTTAGATCCAAATACGTTGGATCCCCTACGCCTGATCACTTCATAGAATGCAAACTTATTTTGGCAAAATCGTACTGGTAACACGATTAGACGTTAGCATGTTCCGAAAATAATACGAATGAGAAAACGCCAGTCTCTAAGCCAAGGTTGATAAAAATGGTCATTTCTTGGTTCCCGTGTCTCTCTCTTTACACAAACGCTATCCAATCCACTCAAATATGGATAACACAGAATCATCTAACCCCTTACCATAACAGCTGTCTTTGGTTTCCTAATATAGACCACTAATTAAACCCACCCGGTGTTGATCTCTTCAACATGATCACTTCAAGCAATTCTTATTTTATACGTAAGCAATGGGAAATCACTAATTTTGACAAGAATGAAGGGAAAATAGGCCAAAAGATGAGCCCTTCAAATTATTATTGTTATTTTTTTTTTAAATTATGAGTGAAAATTTAGGCTTTGGAGTGGTTGTTTTTAAATTATATTTTAAAATAAAAATTTTATTTTATAATTATTATATTAAAAAATATAAAAATACATTATAATTATCCCCATTCGTGTTATGGGATCAGGCCAAACACGTAGATTAGATAAGAACATAAATAGAGAAGAGGATGGAGCTACAAGTAGATAGATTATAGGGATGAAATTTGTTGAGGAGGGGCGATGGGTGTGAAATAGGGGAGTGGATGCAGTAGGGCTTACGATGGCGGGAATCATGGGATGTGTGGGGAGGGTGGGTAGTGTGTGAGATGTATTAATGCACCCGTCCAAGTTTCGAATCCCAACGAACAGATGCTGTCGTTTTCGAGGATCGTTACATGCAAAAAATATCAATGTAAACAAATCTGCACTCACATCTCCAATTCTCAACTGTTACTATCGCTCCCTGCCAAAGTTTTTAAATCCCTTAATGCGATATAGCTGGCACTGGCCCATTTCGTGACGTTGCCCCCTTTCCCTTCTTTTCCTTCCTTCCTATCCCAATGATGCTTCAAAACCAGACAGCTATCGGCTCCCCTCTTATTTAATTTTTTTTTCTTTTTGTGGCCGTAGACTTAGCATTATGGAAAGACTCTTTATGAGTAAATTAAACTTCATTTTTATGCCTTTTATAATAATTTATATATATTTTTAATTTTTATTTCATACCATTTACTTTAAAATTTAAAATAATTATCAATATCTCTTATAGTTTATGTTTATTATTAATTGCACCTTATAATTTGTTAAAACTATTAATATTTTCATAAATTTTAAAAATCTATAACATATGAACCTATTTTAATGAATTCCATTTTTATTGTAAAGAAGTATAAAAATTTTAGACAAAATTACCCCTCATACTCTAGTCTTTACATATATGCCTTGTATTTTTTTTAGGATAAAAATTTACAAGATTTTTTTTACGAAATTTTACAAGATAATAGGACTAAATTTTGTAATATATTAGGACTAAAATTTTAATTTTTTAAATTTTTTTTGCTGCTTTGTACTCTATTTAGATGCTTTTTTTTTTATGAAATTTTGCAAGATATTGGGATTTAATTTTTTCAATTTTTTTTTTTTTGTATTTTTGTTGCTGCCTTGTACTGCCTTTGAAACATTTTCTTTGGTTTTTTTTTTGTCATTTTACTCATTAAATCTGTTAAATATAACGATGAGAAAGATATTGGTAATTTTAACAAATTATAAAGTGCGATTGGTAATAAACATAAATTACAAGAAATATTGGTAATTATCCCTTAAAATTTTAAAAAATACAAAATTATATTTTGAAACATATAATTTATACTAATTCTAAAATTTTTAAAATTTTAAGATGTTATGTATTTTTTTTGTGTCTTTTTTAAATAACAATAAAAAAAGAGAATGGCTCAAAAACTAATACTCAATTTTTTCTCAAAAAAATTAATTTCAAAAATTTTATTTATATAAAAAAAGAGTATACTTTTAATATAAAATTCCGATATTATTCTTATTGATAATAACAATATATAACATAAATTAAAAAATATATATTTAATTATAAATTAAATGTATTGTAGTTTATAATATAAAAAAATTAAATTTAAAAAATAAACTCTTTTTTTAAAATAGAGATAATATAATATTTATATGATAAAATATTGTTATAGTATAAATATTACTAAAAAATTCACTGAAGTTTTTTCTTTTCGTGTATATATATATATATATATATCATCACCATCAAGTATGCATTATTTATTTTCTCTAATGCAATATTATAACATTGTTATAATAATACAGATGGCGAAAAAAGTTACTAGGAATATATATATGTATATTATATAGTGCTTATTGCTTTAGGGAAGGACGGAACTAATTGGACAACAAATCAACATCTATCCAAGCCTAAATAAGAGCGATTATCAAAAGAAGAGAATTTTGCGGTTTAATGGATTCACGACGGCCACGTCATCTTTGAACACGACAAAATTGTGATGACCCCGCCTTCAACGAACTGGGCTTACGTGGCTTAAATTAAATTAAAACGAGGAGAACCGGACATGACTGAGCTGGACATCTCTCTGCGTGTCTGAGGTTGAGGTTGATGGAGTTTCGGCCGTCGAACACGTGGTGCTCGGAACCACCACCATGTGGTTTTCGCGAATCCTCAGAAAACACAGTTGTCGGCGCGTCCCTTGGGAAACGCTACGGTGTGTGTACCTCCCTCCCTCTTTATCTGCCTTATTCTCACGTGCTTTAAAAGATTACGTCCCACAATAATGCACAAGATTAGGAGAGAGTGGATTTCTAACGCAAAGAAACAAAATTGGTGGGGGGACACAATCTAAACATTTTCGTGTTTTCTTCTTCGGTACGCGCAATCTACGGTTGCCGAGTTATCAATCCTAAAGCACTTAAAAAGTAAATTACCAATCCTCTCAAACGAGTTTTGGTTATGTAATGCACTATTATTATTTCCCTTTAACAATGTTGTGAAGTAAAGTAGCTCCATCACAGTAAAGCAAACTTGATTGGATTCAAATATCTTATGGAGCACAGTCATTTCTCAAGATTGAAGATGGACGTGGATTATGTTTTAAAACAAATCTTAACGCTTTTTGAAATAATAATTATAAAATACAAAATATATTAAAAAAAATAAATATACATTTTAAAATCATTAACCAAACACGACCACTAATATACCCTACAAATAGATAAATATATAAAAATAAATAATAATATTTATAATAACTTTTCATAGTGACTGATGTGATAAGTATGAAAAGACAAAATCATTCCTTATTATTTTGTATTTTTTAAGGAAGATGACGAGTAAATTTTATTTTTTTATATTTACCACATTAGTTACTGTGATTAGTTATTAAAAATATTATTATTTTATAAAAATATAGTTGACTATAATAAAATAAAAAAATAGTTAAAATTTTTTGTTATTTTTTTTTAGAAAAACTAATCATTCTATATTCTCTCAATCGCAATAATATGATTGCTTTGTTGTGCTCATATCTAAATTTATTTTATAAACCAAGAGATATTTTTAGTGGGAGATTAAATCAAAATAATGATATTTTTAATAATACATTTAGATAAAAAAATAACAAAAAGTCATAATAATTAATATATTACATTTTTGTTATCACATGTTTAAAATGTATAAAATAATAAAAAATAATTTTATCTATAATAATTGTTATAACTTGTTAATATAAATTTAACGCAATTGCTAATAGGTGCGTGTGGTGGAATTACGGCGCAAATACAAATACGAGATTAAGGATTAAACAACGACACGTAGAGTTTGGTTAAGGCGTGGACTGGAAATGATTGTGCTACTTCCGAATCCTTGATTAAAATCCAAAGGCTGTGTGGACCGACCATCTCAATTATTTGAAGCATTTGTTTTTGTCGCCGTCTAGAAACTTGTATCAAAGTTCAAGTTCAAGTTCTAATGACCTTCCTTTTTAAGATAAAGAAAAGCCAAATTCATCAAGCTGTGTGTCCAAGAAATCTCCACGAGCCTTCTATATCACGTGAGCAGTAGTCATCTCGTGGAGGATCACTGACGTTCAAATTCATTTTTAAGAGAAATACCATCATCCATTAAAGCACAGTTTGCTTTTGCTATCAAAGAGAGTTCTAGTTGAACATTGATTGCATTGATTGCATTCCAAAATTTTAGTTGAAATATTGTTTAAATGGATCATTTATAATATGTTTTGAATTAAAATATTGTACGAATTATTAATTTAAAAATATATTTTAAATTAAAATATTATATAAATTGTAAAGATTAAAATATATTTTTAATTAAAATATTATAAGAGTGTATTTTGAATTGAAAATTTGCGTAAAAAAAAGTAAAAAATATATATTTTTTAAAGTTTTATTTTTGATAAAAAAATTTTAAATTTTATTTCAAAACATGTTTTTCTAATATACAATATTTTAAATATTAAAAAGCATGTACAAAAATGGAATTTTTTTTTTGATATCCTTACACAACAATTAGGTGGAAAAAAAAAAAGAGACAAATTTAATTAGACGGGTGTAACTCCTTTCATTTTGGAAATTTAAAGATATTTTTATTATCGGGTCAAGGAAAAATTGGACTCCTTTCATTAAAAATAACTGTATTATTAGGTCAAAGAAAATTTCTGAGAAATGCAGTTTTCTCCTTTCATTAATAATAACTGTATTATTATGCACATTTATTATTTGATGCTTAAGTCTTAAGTCTTTACAACACCAGAGTTGAATTCTTCTTGTGGGGGAGATGGGATTCTGCTGCTGCTGCAGCTGCAGCAAAGGATGCAAATCCGCACGTGCGTCTCATTTTAAAGTGCCCCCTTTGCCGTTACAGTTGAGCTTCGAAGTTGAACTATGCTAATTTACAAACCTGGATGCTGCATGTATGAATGTTGGCAAAACAAAAGAGAGAAAAAAAAAAAAAGAAAAAAAAATAATAAGGATCCCATTTAGGAACTTCCATGAAATTAAGGAAGAAGAAGAGGATGGTCCACGAGGAGGATGGGACGCGACGGAACGCTGACATCCGTGTCTAGTTGTAACGGTTACAAAGTGCTCCCCCATCCCTCTCTTTTTTTTCCTGGTGTTTCTTTTGAACGCTACTTTTCCGTTCCTTCTGTTTTTTTCTTTTGTCCGAAAGCAATTTTGTTATGTACTGTAATCCATCGATGTGGGTGTGGGGGAGAATGGGATCACGGATGATGACGATGAAGCATGGATGGGTCGCACGTTTCAATTTTATGTGCTGGGCTTGGGCGTGGGTCAGTCAGTTCAGTCCCAGAGCTCAGCTTATCCCCCACATTTTCCATTCATTTAGCCGATGATTAATCACCGCTTAAGCCTTATTAATTTGTAAATTAAATGCTTTCTTTGCAATAGGATTAAGTGTTTGGACCCTCAATTCGTTGGTGATGAATCAACAATTCTCCGGCATCTCTCGTTTAAAAACATTCCAACATTTAAGTTAATTTAGGATTTTTGAAATGTATTTGAGCACATAAGTGATAATTGTTCAACACGTCTTATATGAATATTTTTATAATGATAAAATTTCAATAAAAATTTCAATTATTTTTTCTCACGATGAAATTAAGTCATAATTAAAATATAATTCACATACGAAGAAAATAATAAAAGATAATATTCAATTGAAAGTCATTCATAACTGTATTATCTTAAATCTGAGGTCATTCTAGTACATATCAGTTTGGCATAACAAATCATAATTATAGAGAGAAGGGAGGAGCCATATATATATATATATATATAGCAGCAATAAACAGGGGGGATTAGGTAGTAGGTGCGACGTACGACCAACTGAACCCAGATACCGGATCTCCCTAAACATATCTTTATCCCATTTAATGCCTCCCTAACGCCTAACCTCTTCCTCATCCTCACCCTTGTCTCCCGTCGTTTCTCTATCTCCTTGTCCCTCTCTCTCTCTTTCTCTCTTTCTCTCTCACACACACACGCGCGGGAGAAAACACAAACGGACAGAGTTGGATATTCCATTAATAATCTAATAATCTCTCTGATCAAAACAAAGCAACACACTAACAATAATAATAATAATAATAATACTAGGGAGAGTGAGAGGGGGAGAGGATCAATTAAAGTTAATGACGAAGGTTAGAGGAAAGTCCCAGGGCTTAGGGAAGCGTGTCAGCGAGCGTGGGATGAGGGGATTAGGATGACCTGAATCCGTCCGTACAGGTTCGGGTGATGACAGTTGTTTTTCCATTTCCCACAAATAATATTATAATATAGTTTACCGGCTGACCGGTTGTTGAAGCGGGAAGGGAAGCCGTTACCGATTCGTGCTGTGGGGGTGGAGGAGAGAAAAGTCAAAAAAACGGAAGGGAAAAAAAAAAAAGAAAAAAGGATAAGTTAAAAAAAAAGAAATTACAGGCTGGACTGACAGGATAGCAGTAATGATTCGCCCTCCGATTGGGAGACCAATATTGTCGTTTTACGCCAGCTCAGCAAAGCCGTGCGGCCGTTTTGATTTTCTTAAAATATGAATATGTACAATATCAATCATACAATATCCTTTCTCCCCCCACACGAAAAGCAAAATGCTATCCAGCCTGGCCACCAGCCTCTCTTTCTACTTCAGTCAAAGCTGATCGGCTCCTCCTCCGACTCTCTCTTTCTCTTTCTCTCTCTTCCCTTTTTAAGTGTTTTTTTTTTCTTTTCTGAAACCGTTACGTACAAGTGGTTACTAAAATTATAATACTTGCTGGTTGCTAGTACCAAAACAAAATAGTATTCTAACTGGCAACACCGTACTAATAAATTATTACCTTTTTCATGTTTTGAAAATTTTATTTGAATTTTATGTGAAAATTTTATATTATTTTTAATAATAAGAATATATAATTTAAATTAAAAAGATAAAAGATAAATAAAAAGTATACATATATTTTATTTTGTAATTTTAAAAATAAATTATATCAAATTTAAGTTGAAATATTAATTGTTGAAAAATATTTCTATTTGGCAACGTTACTCCTGTTAACCCATCACGCGTGAGTTGAGTATGATTCCAAAAAATTACAAAACATGTGTTACGGGACGGGGGTAACATTCATTAGTTAATAATTTAAAATCATGGGATGCGTATAAAAATTTGACAGTAATTATTTATTTTAAATACGCATAATAATTCTGTTCAATTTCACACCAGAGAATTCTAAACATGGGATGCCTTGCTTTGTAGGTTTATTTTCAGAAGCACTTTATAGATTTATTTAAAAAAACACGGGAGGAAGCACACATTGGATGGCAATTTGAATTACACAATTTTTTTTATAATTATATATATATTTTTAATATTGAATTATATTACGCTATCAATAATTATTAATAAAAATAGTAAAAAAAAATTGTTAAATAAATAATAATTTAAGAATAGACTTTCTAAAAAATAGGAATGCATAACTACGATCAGTGCAGATGACAAATAAGGCAAGCAAAGTAAGTTTACAAGGGCATGATTTGACGAGGGAGCGTTGGAGCGGTTGGGCGGGGTGGGGGGTTAAAAGTAAAACTGAAAGTGGGGAAGGGGGTTAAAAAGAGAGAAAAGCTAAATGGGAATGGGAGAGAGGAGGGGCACTTCCGTAAGAGTAAGGGGAAGAGGAAGAGAAAGAGAATTACTTCTTAACAAGAAGGCGACGCGTGTCCGTTGACAGCTGTATCCCAAATTCAACCGCCTGACTCCAAATAGCGGTGCCCATGACGCCTACCATACATAACCTCCTCTACCGTGTAACTCCGTTTTCTACCCCCTTAACCGGTTCCCGTCTCTCAGTACCCAAACCCAAAAAAAAAAAAAAAACAGAGAAAAAAAAATGGCGATGGATTGAGTTTCTTCCTCTCATATATAAACCCCATTCCGCATCCACTTCCTTTCCGTCTCTCTCTGATCTCTCTCTCAAACGCCCCAAAACAAATTCACAAAGAAAAAAAACTGTCCCCCATCCCTCTCAAACTTGTCAAGCCTATCCA
The DNA here is from genome assembly GCA_020080225.1 of Gynochthodes officinalis. Classification (NCBI taxonomy): domain Eukaryota; kingdom Viridiplantae; phylum Streptophyta; class Magnoliopsida; order Gentianales; family Rubiaceae; genus Gynochthodes; species Gynochthodes officinalis. The sequence continues at coordinate 33,852,677 of CM034621.1, read as the reverse complement.
ACAATCCATCAATCTGTGCATAATTAGTTTTTATTACATGTTAGTTTGAAGCAAATGGCAAACGCTATTACAAGTTGCATGAGAAAAGACGCCGATCGGATCAAGGGTCCCTGGAGCCCTGAAGAGGATGACCTTCTACAGCAACTCGTTCAGAAACATGGTCCCAGAAACTGGTCCTTGATTAGTAAATCCATACCAGGCAGATCAGGGAAGTCCTGCCGCTTGCGTTGGTGTAACCAGCTCTCTCCTCAGGTCGAGCACCGCGCTTTCACTCCTGAGGAGGATGAAACCATTATTCGGGCTCATGCCCGTTTTGGGAACAAATGGGCCACCATAGCCCGGCTTCTGTCTGGCCGGACGGATAACGCTATTAAGAATCACTGGAACTCTACCCTTAAGAGGAAGTGCTCTTCCATCACTCCTGCTGATGATGGTAACGACCTTTCTAGTGACCAGCAACCGCTCAAGAGATCCGCCAGCACCGGCTCCGCTGGTCGTGGCCTTAACCACCCGGGTAGCCCTTCCGGCTCCGATGTCAGCGATTCCAGCCTTCATAACGTAAGCTCCTCTTCTCACGTTTTTAAACCCGTCGCCACAACTTGCCAACGTTTGCCGCCTCAGCTCGAAACGGCATCGGATGAGAGCAACGATCCTCGAACTTCTTTAAGCCTCTCCCTACCGGGAGTTGACTCGTCCGAGGTCCCCGACAAGGCAGCTGAGTCCACCCAGCAAAAGAATCCGATTCAACTGCTCCCACCTCCACCACCAGAACAGTCCCCTGTTAAAAACCTGAACATCCAAAAGCAGCCGGCCGGGTTTGGACCATCAACCCCGCCGGCGGCCTCTCAGCAGGATAAGGTGTTCGTGCCGTTCACTGCGGAGTTACTGGCTGTGATGCAGGAGATGATAAGGAACGAAGTGAGGAGCTACATGATGGGGATGGAGCATCAACAGCGACAGCAGAATCATTATCTTCAACAGCAGCAGCAGCCGCATCATATGGTGATGATGCACGGCGGAATCGGAATGGGGATGTGTGTTCAGCAAGCTTCTGTTGCGGCTAATGATAATGGGTTCAGGAATGCCGCCATGAAGCGTATTGGAATTAACAAGATAGACTGAAGAAGACATGTTTCGTCGAATTCGTTGGGAGAATACGGAGAGTTTTAACTGTTTGAGACGGGGGTGAAAAAAAGGAAGAAAAAGAAACGATCTTTGTTTCAGTTTCTCAATCTCAATGCACGTCCGGAAGAAAGTCGTCGTGAATCGTGATCTTGGCTGGTCTTTTGTTTATTGTACAGGAGGGATGGTTAAATGACAGATTAAGACTCGAGGGGCGGCGGTTTGAATTTGAGGAGAAGTTCCGAGTAGTTCCAATTTCCAAAAGTAAACAAAAGAAAATTGGGAAAATAATTTTTCCCTCTTTATCTTTTTTGCTGTTTTATAAGTTGTAGTAGCCCGGCAGCTTAGGGGGTAAAGAGCAAGAAAAACATGAGACAGTAAATGTGAAAACCTCAGAAAAGAGAACCCAAAAAAATCAAAAATCAAAAATTAATCTTAATTTGTCTTTTGACGGTGTAGGAATTTTTGTTTTTGTTGTAAGTTCAATTATTATGCGTGCTTTTGGTGGTAGTGGTTTATAAGTGGCCCGGAAATCTGGAAAGAATAATATGGGAACTGAAAGCGAGACTGTGAAAAAGTTTTATTGGGGACTGGGGATATTTTGTCCCTTCTCCAGCTACGATATGATTTGTGATGGTTTGGGATTAAAGATTACAGCTGGTACCTATCCATCCATCCATCCATCCATCCATCTATCCATCCACGGTGACAGGATAAAGCTTTTACTGTTGCCAGAGGACTGAATATTCCTATCTGTTTAAAATTACACTTGGACCTAACCGGTAAAAGAACAGTTTGTCCGGCTGAATCCCCCAAATTATTACCCCGTCTTTCCCAAAGTATGGTTCCTGGACTCCGGACAGCCATTTGATATGATGATAGGTACACGTACCAGATTTGCAATTAGAACTTCCAAATTGTGAGGATGGTACTGTGTGAGTGAAATTGGTACACATGTTGCGTTAGTTTGTATGACAAACTGAATCCAGTCTGTACACCATTCACTTCTCAAGGGGGGGTATCATTTCCTCCGGGTGAAAAGCCACTGTAAATGCTGCTAATAAATAACGGGGGTATAACGCAGTACAAAAACAATCATTCATCCTTTTGATGAATGCGGAATTGTGGATGTCCTGCTTTTTGGGTTTTCCTTAGAGTATTAGAACCACATTTAATAGACCTTTATTTTGATACATCTTCCATTTATCGTTATGGGAGTTTTATTGATGTGGGGTGCTGAGTGTGACTCTCTGTTGGCAATAAGTCAAAGAAACAATGCCATTCTTTTGTTTGTTTTTTTTTCTTTTTCTGGAGTATAGTTTGTGGACGTGGTTTTGATCGATCATTCGTGGTATTGTTTTTTAAAAAATGGAGAGGCTGAGCTGTAATGAGTTAACTGAATTTGGTTGTTAGGTTACAGCTGAGGTGTTGGGGGAGAAAATGAAGATAGTATGATGCTAGTAATGGAGTTTGAAAGGCCCATTCGGACCGTAAACGTTGAAAACTCTCGAGGTCGCTTAATAGTAAGAACTAACGAGTCGGAAACGTAACTGATCCAACTGCAATTGCATCCTTATCTTAGGCAGATTTTTATACAACCACCTCGGATTGGGACAACGTACAGGACTAATCTTTCTCAGCTGTTTCGTGTGCAGTCACGTGTCAACGCGGAATCAGTGATCAAACTTATCAAACTTTTACGATTGCGGGATTGAGATGCTGAACATTAGTGATGGAAATGGAAGGGTCAGAGTAATCAAGGAACTTTGGAGTGTGAATGACAAAAACATAAGACTTCGAATCAGAGAAGTCTTCCTGGATTCCACTTCCCATCCAATCAATTTGTGTTGACTTTTCATGCCGTGTAATCAAGTTTTGTTCATGACAAAGATGAGATTATTTGCAGAGAAATTTACAGGTGAAAAGTAAAGTTCCTAATCCTCCTATTCACAAGTTGAAAATAATATGGTTGTATTTCTACTCACAAAAACTTTGGGTGTGCTTAAGCTTCATTTCGTGACTTTATCACGAAGGTGCTACCTGAGCTGTGCTTTGGGTTTGGTTGGTGCTTAGACCCCTCAAGAACATAAATACCAATCTCAATTTGTCAACAAACTCTCGAATATCGTCTTTCCATGACCATGTTGGGGGATTTAGAGCACGTACTGAATTTAGACAAACAAGAAGAGTACCACCCTCGTGCAGAAGCACCTGCAACATAAACAAGACAACAACAGGGAGGTGAAAATCAGCTTCAATTGTTTCACACTGTTCATGATGTTGTTCAAAACATTGTTAATGATATGCTATAATGTTTGTTCAAGAAATTCATTTACATTGGTTCATCAAGCTTATTACAGATTGAAATGTCTTTATACTGATTTAAGTAAGAAGGCCATGCATATTGCAGAAAATAATGCACAAATCTATGCAGGAGATCCTTCAGTTAATTCATACCGTTAGCCACAACGGTAGAAATCCTAGGACTGATGTAAGAGAGGCCACCATAATGCTAGACAAAGCAAGGGCCACATTTTGCTTGACCTGCAGGTAATCAAATGTTACTGCTGATAAAAGAAGTGAGGCAAAAAAAAATATATCTAAAGCAGAAATAAAGGGGAAAAAAAAATACCAAGGAAGTTGTTTGTCGAGATTTTGCTACACAGAATGGGACACCAGAGATATTGTCCTGCAGCAAGAGCACATCTGCAACACCAATAGCAGCTGCGCTAGCCCGATCAGCCAGTACAATACCCACTGTGGCGGCAGCCAGGGCCGGGGCATCATTGATACCATCACCAACCATTACAAGCCCGCCTCCTGTAGGGAAAAATTCAAGAAAATTACAAACTACAACAGAATGGACTTACTCCAGATTTTGAAAACACAGAATAACAAGTATAACACAAAAATTACAACAATCCAACTATATTACAAAATAATAATAATAAATCTTCTAGAAGCATCCAATGACAATAAAATTAAGGACACAAAGGTTGATTTTGTAATAAAAAAAGGAATCAGTATTTTCTTCTTTTTGATCTGACAAAGAGAGTATCCGTAGGCACTGCATTCTTGCTACCAGATTGATACATATTTATCTCACTGAAGGAAGTTCCACCCACAAAAAAATACTGTTATAGTATTCTGTATCATTCTCACTTGACCTCCTGTGCTATGAAATGGAGACCTTTTGTGTTTATTAAAGGTCCCCTGTAGCATTTTTAGAAGTAGACAAGTAATTCAGAGGCTGATAATTGTTACCATAGTAGGTTTTAGTATGATAATCTACAGCATCTTGGTTAGTGAAACAAGGGCAGGGCAGGGCAGGATAAGGACTATAAAACTTGCTAAAAATCTCACCTGTATTTCTAGGAATACTTGTCACATGATATAGCTTGTCCTCAGGCTTTAGACTGCAATATACCTCATTGATACCCACAGCATTAGCCACTCTCCAGGCGCTTGACTTGTGGTCACCAGTTAACATCATTACACGCATCTTTGCTTGCTCTTTTAATACCCGAATAAGATCAAAAGCTCCAGGTCGAGGCTTATCTTCAAAATGAAAAAGGGTCACCTGTTGATGTCCCCAGTTATCAGAGTTGACATCAACTGAAAAACTTGTCTCTAAAACAATTCTCTACAACATGTGCATGGAAATGCCTAATCAGATATTGGCATATTGCTATCCTAATTCTCATCTAAAAATGAAGTTACCAATCATATTCTTCGTGTTCCTGATAATCGGATAAGAATAAGAAAACTTCTACCTCTAACCCATTTTTACAGATTAAAAGAGAGCTATTTTAAATCAATTAATAGAAATTAGAACAGCTGACTCTTTTGACACCTACTCGTCAACATACTACCCAAAGAAACAGCTTCATGATCATGCCAAGCAAATGGGCTCACCTTTTTATTGTTAACAGAGAGAGCAGCTCGAACAAAGTCTCCTTCATAAGTAGAAGCACTCACAGCCTCCTTAATTTTGTTCGATTCATCCTTCGAGTTAAAAAGTGAAACAATGTATTCCACAGAACCAATTGAAGCTTTCAATGGCTTACCACCTCCAAGTCCTGGCTATAAAAGACAACACAGTTATATTTAGTTACTAAGTTTCAATTCTTAAATAGAGCGGCCACCAACATGGGACTCGGTAAGTTACTTCAGATGATGCATCATGGGGAAATGTTTAACAGATCTGTTGGACAAAACAATTCTTTCAGGCTATTTTTTCTGGGGCCCCACAGGTGATTGCAATAAAGATGGTATCTTGTCAATATTTCCTGGAAGCCTAACAAACTCAAAAGGTTGTTACGTTTAACCCAAAGATTTTCATAAGTTAAGGGAATAAAAAGGCACTACAGAATGCAAATGAGGCCAGAATATTGAACCCAGAAAGGGGGATCAAAGTTCAATCTCTCTCAACAAATAAAACATGAACATAAACAATCCGTTAACCACATGCTGACACAGAATATTACCTCAATGCTTGACAATGTTGCAAAAAGACCCCTACCAGGCAAATTCTCAAAGTTTTCAACAGAAACAGGAGGAAGATCTTTCCCTGCACTATGGTCCACGACAGCTCTGCACAAAAAACAAGTATGATCTTACTTCGGGACTTGGGTACTAACCAACATAATTTTATGCGCTCTAAATTAGAGTTTTAAGGGGATTAATATGATCAACATAACCTGAGCCAGACTCCAAAGTAACATCTAATTTTGCACTTCTAACCACTCTGTTGGAAGAGAAAAAATATACATCTAACCAAACAACCTTCCAATAGGATGAGTGGTACCCTTCTCCATGGCAGCAGCTACAGCAAGAGCTTCTTTTTCACAGGTAGGGACACAACATGAAGCAAATTGTTTTTCATCATCACTCAGATGTCCATGTATAGGTTCAATTGCTCTACATGTGAACTCTCCAGTTGTCAAGGTACCAGTTTTGTCAAATGCAATGGTGTGGCAAGAGGCCAGAGCATCAAAAACATGTCCACCTTTGAGCAATATTCCCTGTGAACCACATTGATATTACAAAAACATATTTTTCAAGGTGCTAGTGGCAAGTTATAAAGTTCCAATTGTTGTTGATGATATATTTCTAAGTATAATTATTACAGTCAGTGCAGAGTCTAGTTCCTCTTAAATTTGTGAATACCAGGAAGCAAGGAAGGAAATCCCAACACTTGCAGGTAAAGGTGGCAAAGAAAAGACGTCAAGAATTTTGTAATAGTCATGAAATGCACCATGAACAACCTTCAAAACGATCCAGTGTGAACATATATAAGGTTGGCACTGGAAAATACCTTTCTAGCACATGCACTAATTGCTGTGGCATATGCAAGAGGTGCTACAGCTAATGCACACGGTGATGCAGCAACCATAAGCCCCAAAGCTCTATAAACCGATCCTCTGCAAGCTACATAAACAAATCCCCACACACATTAGACGGAGAAATTGGGCACCTCAAGATAGATGGAAAATGTGGGCCATGCCCGACAGGAATGGAGAAGAAGGGGTTCAACTGAAGATAGTTTTACGAACTCAAATGATATTAATGATTGCAAAGATTTCAAATCATGTTGGATCGCAAGAACTACCTGATGTGCTAACAAATGGCCACTTGAAAAGAAATGGCCCAAGGAGCGCAACTGCAACAGATAAGAACACAACTGCCTTACTATAGACCTCACCAAACTTATCCAACCACCTCTGGAGCTTTGGTTTGCTTAGCTGAGCTTCTTCAGTCAATTGGACAATCCTGCTTAACATAGACTCTTTCCATGTTTTCTTTGCCTAAAAAGAGTTGAAACCAGAAAAGAGTACGATGACATAAATAATCTGATACTATGAGAATTAAATCTGCCAATTTGCTGAATGATTGCACAAATGAAAGCAAAATATCTTATCTTTAAGAGATTTTCTTCTTGATAGGTTAGCATTTTATGATGTCCAAAATTGTGTCATATCTAGTTGCTATAATCTATAAGCTATAACAGTACGGTACAAAAGGAGTTCGTTGACATCAGTTCTCAAGCCAGTAGACTACATCAAAATCTCTATTATGTGCAACTTTCTGACAGTACAACTTATTCTAGCATAAACCGTGTACCATATAGTACTGCTGAGCAACAGGTAGCCGGTCCTGATCAAATGTGAAACCCAATTAGTGTGTTATACGTTTCCAGAATATCCAATCTCAAATGTTGCACCATTTATGTGTTAATAGGCAAAAGAAGGAAAACAAAACCATAGCTCCCTATCTCATTCTATATACTTTTCATATCTTTGGTTCATGAATTAAGTTAAAAAAGAGTCAATGTTCAAAGAGAAAGTCCTTACCCTTAATATCATCATTCCATCCACATTTCTTGCTCCACCAGGAATGCCGTCTCCGACATTTCTCTCAATTGGCTTCACTTCTCCAGTCAAATGCTCAATTGTAATTGTTGATCTACCTTGATAAACTTCGCAATCCACAGGAACTGACTGCTTATTATGACAACTAGCATCATCAAAATTCTAGACAAATTATACTTCCCTGGGAGGGCGGGGGGTGTTGGTCGGTTAACAACTATTTGCAGAAAACACACTAATTTCAGCAGGCAGAAAAATAAAGATTCAGACAAAAGGTCATAAACCATGCAGTTGAACAACAAACAGTAGTAGATATCTGTAAATATGATGACAAAGGTATTAAGAAAACAAAACAACAAAAAAATATACATTTGTAATAACAGGATCAGAATCTTCTTTTATAATTGCAGATTAAAATCAGGCCTAAATGTGAAGAATATACAGAAAAAAAATGGTGAAAAATACTATCAGGAAAAAAGTCACCAGGATTATCAAGTACGAACCTCACCAGCTTTGACCAATATATATGAGCCAACTTCCAGATCATTCACCGGGACTTCTTTATAAGTCAAGTCCGAAAAGTTAGGTGCTTTTCCGTATTTTGCATCCAATACAAGAGCAAATTCTGGATGATTCTCCTTCAACTCCCTCACATCAATCTTCGACTGACTGGTAAAATATTCCTCAGCTGCAAAATGACACAAAACCAACCTACATAATAACTTCAAAACTTGTTACATTCAAGCTCTTGGAGTCAAAGCTCATAAAAATACTTGCCTATATGAGCCAAATTAAACATTGCAAGCAGTAAGCCTCCTTCCAAGAAATTTCCCATAAAAAGTGACGCAAAGGCTGCAAGAGCCATTAGCACGTGAATATTAATCCTTCCCCCAGCCATGTCCATTATAGCATCCAGTGATGCTGAGACCTGACACAAAGTGAATTTCAAAGATAACTAAAATGTACCATAACAAGAACAAAACGTAGAGATACTAGTAACTTGAAGCAATGCAAAAGCCCAGAAAATGTATGTAGGTATTATCACTAGTAGTTACATAAATGTTGCTTCCATTAAACCATTGCATGACAGTGAAATCAAAATAATGTCCGATATTGCTAAACACGTAGTTTATTTAACAATGCCAGCTCCGGACCCCCCCACAACCTTCCTTCCCCGTGAGGAAAATAAAAGGAAATTTGAAAAAAAAAAAGCATGTTAACACTCTTATTACTCAATGAAGAACTGGTGTAAGTTAAACAGGAAAATTCAGAAGGGTAAAATGAGCGCTACCCCGACAAGAGGAAAAGCAATGAGAGTGAAAACGCCTTGGAGGGACTTGACAGCGGACTTGGGGACCAAGTAAGGACAAGCCCCGGCGGCGAGGAACAACGCAGCAGAGCAGCAGCACAGCTCCAAATGATCCCGCAAGAAATTGGCCAAATTAGTCCATCGAATGGCCTTGGCGAAATTGAGAACCAGCTGCTGTGATTTGGTGAGTTTGAAATCAGTCTCACCATCATCATGACGGTGACTGTGGTGATCATGATTGTTATGGTGGTGGACATGAGATTCATGGTGATGGGGATGATGATGATTTGAGTCAGTGGAATTGGCGAGGCAATTGATGGGAGTCAGCACACGAAGACTGCGAATAGAGATTAGTGAGGGTTTAATAGAGGAGGAAGAGCGTAAAAAATCAGGGTTGACTCTGATACGTTTAGAAGTGGTTTTATGAATTGATGACGCTGAGAATATCAAATCAGTAAAACTGGTATAGGTATTATTTCGGAAATGGAGGGTATCCATCTTCAAACAAGCCCGTGGAGACAAAGAATTTTGGGCACGCAGCTGGGGAGAAAGAGAGTCTAATAAGGCCCTTGATTAAAGAAACAAACTAATAGTACTTCCGGGGAAACGCACTAATAGTAAGTTCGGAGAAACGCAGCTGCTCATCTCTTAGCTTTTGTATTTTCTTTTCAATTTAAAACTGTAGGGGACGAACGGACGAGGGAGAATAAAGAGGAAGGCGGCGGCGGCGGCGGCGGAGGAGGAGGGAATATGATTACGGACTACCGGAGTGAAGAGTGCGAGCAGCGAGTGAGTGACTGAGTTGTCGATTTGTGAAGTGTGTGCAAAGTGTGCCCTGTGCCTGTGTGGGGCTTGGTGGCGTTATGGATTTGACATCACCACCACACAATGTGCTCATTTCCTTCAATAAAATATCGAGTCAGCCGTCAAAATAATGTTACGCCGCCTTCGTTTTCTTTTGTTTCTGTTTTTTAACTCTTGTTTTGGGACAGCATTGCGGTTCTTGGCTGGCCCCTTGGAGCCTCCAACTCTTTTTGAGGTTTTATCATTGCAACGTTAAAAATCTTCTCCATTTTGTCAAACAACAACCACCACCTTAAATGTCATCATATTTAAGGCATATATCTACAAGCTATGCAAATTTATCTGTACGCTATTGTTTCCAAAATTGTCATTTGGGTTTTTTTTTTTTTTTAAAAAGGAAAAAAAAAAAAGACGAGGGTCTTTATAAAGTACCACTAGTTAGAAAGTATGTCACCAGGAAGGATTGTAGGGCTTAGGCTGATAGACCTGATTCCAGAGGACTTAAAAATGGGGCACATTTGTGCTGCCGCTGTTGGAAAGTATCCAGTGCCTCAAACCATTTCACCATGCCCATCACATTTTCCCAAATCCAACAATTTTAGAAAGAAAAACTGGTGTAAATCAGTGGTATTCAAGATTATACAGCTTTACGCACAGAAAAAGTCACAGCTAGGGGGCAAATACCACTGCAGCATATTGACAAAGCTACTCTATCCAATGGGCCAATTTAATCGAAATAAAAATATCACCAACAATATACTGTTACAACAACAAGCTTGGCTGATCATCCATTTTGCTTTTGCTTTGGAGTCAGTTTTCTTTCCCTTTTCCACTTCCTTCAGAAACTTTAGGGTTGTCATAAGCTGAAAGAAAAAAGGTGCCTTGATTTTTTTGCAAAAACCTGCTTAGACAAACATCATAAAGGAAATAAAAACAAAAGCCTTCCACTTTGGATGTAAGATCTTAGAAAGTTGAAAGATATTATGAAAATATAAGTCCACCTAAGGTGATTAAAAGCATGAGTATTCTCATGCCAAATAAATGTATAATATGATTAGTCATAAGGTTGGAGCATATAAAAAGATGATAGATGACAGATACTTGAGAAAGTCGAGCAGTTTCTGCTGCAATAGAACCAGAGTCTCCTCTTCGATTTTTACATAAGATAATAACTCCGGCAACTTTACTGCAAAGAATAGGAGCCATGGTAAACAGTAGCAATTGATGAGTTCCTTACAAAAATAAAACAACATTTAGCATCTGCAAATTCATCTGCAGGAACTTATGTCCAGAAATTATTCAAATGAAATGCAATGAACTCTGTAAGCAGGCTACAGTAATTCATTTCTCTTGAGAATGAAATCTCACAGACAGCTGGCCTTTTTTATCACAAAAACTTTACAGTAAAAAGGTCCTCATTATCATTAATGCAACATTTGCTTCCAGTATGACAAGAAATATCATGGTAAAAGATGGATATCTCGTAGCATTAGCATACCAAATAGACGCAATAGATGTTCAGCACCATATACACTTGATGGAGAGACGTTATCCGAAATTGCTTCTTGGTACTGTTGGCGCTCCTTTTTATATAAAAGAATGACTGGTAAGGCTTTGTCAAAGTAACACCGCAATCCATTTAGAATTTCTCCAACTGAATCAGTCATCCTGAATTCACAAGAAAGATCTTCATGGGGGTAAACCACAGGGTAAAACTCAATATTCCTGGCAAATCATTTAATTTCCAAAAGCTACAGGTCACCCTCATACAGATCTGATTGAGTATAAATACAACTAGAAAGATGTTGAACAATATTGGGTGCTGGCATTTCACAGAATATTGCACCAGGAATGAATAAAAAATGTTCTACAACACAGACAATAAAAGACTCATAGTTTATGTAAGCCTAAAGCTGTACAAGAGAGAGACTCACATGCCATCCTTCTTTGAACGGTAGTCAAGGTATTTTGTCAGTATATCGTCAATATTGGGGGATCGTGGAAGTCTTACCAACTGCAAGGAAATAAAAGTAAAACAATCTCCATTACCACATCTACATGCAGCACTTAATTTCAGAAAACTAAATATACTCTCAGCACAGGTATCAACAGCAGTGAGCGCCGGAATTACATAGAAAACAAGCATCCAAAAGCCTAAAAATAGTCCCACTTAAACTTGAGCATGAGCAGCAGTGAGACTTGCAAGTTACATTAATAACAACAGGGTGCAAGTCAGTTATCTGATTAGAATGTTAACTGCTTGTCCAGTAGCAGTGATACTGTTTACCTATTAATACAGTTGCTAACTCTATTCTTTTAAAGATATTGGCAATCTTTTTCCATGGCACCCTATCCAACCAAGATAACTTGCAAGTAGTGAGGCTTGCAAGTTACATTAATAACAACAGGGTGCAAGTCAGTTATCTGATTAGAATGTTAACTGCTTGTCCTGTAGCAGTGATACTGTTTACCTATTAATACAGTTGCTAACTCTATTCTTTTAAAGATAGTGGCAATCTTTTTCCATGGCACTCTATCCAACCAAGATAACTTGGTGAGCAACATAATAGAATTCAAAATATTATGAACAAAAAATCTGGATTTAAAAGTCTTGTCACTTTTAGGTTATTTTCTGCAACCACTGGGAGAGTTCAGTTCCAACAGTAAGGAAATACTTGGCCATTAAACTATATGTATTGAACTCTTTGATCACAATAGAGAGAGAGAGAGAGGGCCAACCTTATTCTGCTGTGTGACAAATTCCCAATCATCAACCAGTTGCTTCTTCAAAGTAGATGGGATTTGAATCTTAACGAGTTTCTCTGTAGATATATTGTCCTTCTGCAAACAAATCCACATTTTATTTGTCAATACCAACAACAGCCCCACAAAAAACTTGATCATAAACACAAGCTAAAAAGATACCCAGAAGAAAACATATAACAAGACATATAAGGAGGCCAACATTTAGATTTCTCTGCACCTATGGCGAAAAATAACATGAAAATAAAGAATAAATTGCTGCAAACATTAGACCCATTGAAACAAGAAACTCATTCACACTTCATAAGTTAAAAGGCTCACACTAGCAAACAACAGAATCTGACCCCAGAGTGGATAAAAAATCACATGCAAAAAAAATTCAACAAGATTTTTACCACCTACACATTAAAAAGATAACTAACTTTTGATTATTCTTGACCCGACATCCTGAGGTCAAGCTCTAAAAATATAAAATGTGTATAGATATTGTTAAAATGTTTTAGAAAATAAGAAACTTCACAGAAGATAGAAGAAACTGCATTTGCAAGACCCAGAGAGGATTTACTTTGTTACATCCAGTACTTCAGCAAAATTCATCTACAAATATAACAATGCAATTATATGCGAAAAGAGACGTATATCAAGGCCAGATTGAATTAAACAAACCTCAATTGCTGAATCAGACTTTCGCTTCTTCCCTTTTGATGCTGCAATAGAAAAAGTTCGGTTCAGTCAGTCACATCAAGGTTGCACAAACTGCAGGTGCAGCTCAAGCACTTTAGTTTTCATCAGCCAAAAATTGCCTTAGATATCAGCAATGTGTCACATCCCATTTATGGAGTGTATAGAAATGTTTGTAAAATTGCAGCATAAGGATTTTTTTTTTTTTAAAGAAAAATTATTCATAGCCTATCAGTTATGGCATTGTTACCCACCAAATCTAGAATATCTAAGACAGATACAGCGCTATCAAGAGTTATTTACTTGGTTAACTACTTTACAGAGTGATCATGACAAATGTAGGAACATACTTCTATAAAATCATCAAAGTTACTGAATGCAGAAAAAAAGATTTTTTTCCTTGGAAAAAAAAATGAAAGAAAGAAAGAAAGTGAAGAACAAATCGAGAAGGAAGAAATGGATGATTGAGACTCTCCCCCTCGTTTAATGATTAGGATCAAAGAACTTAAACATTTGGCCCTATTTGACTTTTCCATCTTCAGAATAGGCATGAAAATATATACATACATTATATATATATATATATATATATATATATATATATATATATCGGTTCTAAATCAGCAACCAAACATAATTCTAAAGGAAAACTGCAATACCAATGTTCTTTGTCTCCTCCTTATCTGCTTTGGTATCTGTCAGATTCAACCAAACAAACAGCAACGAAGTGTAAGAAACCCAGACTATCAACCTCAGCTTTCAAAGTAAATGAATTTGATCAAGGTACTTGATAACCTTTTTTCCTTTTAAAGAAATATCAAAAGAAAGAAGCATGCATCCTGAGTGAAGTTCAATTGCATATCACAAGAAAGTATGCCTCTTTTAAGTGGAACTTATGCCTTCTTATAACTATCTGTGCATGTACGTAGGCCACTATGTATTCCAATAAATATCTCTAGTTTCCTTGTCATTCAGTCACCTGGAAAAATAGCAATACATACCAGCTGAGCTTTTGGGTTTTGTTTGGGTTGAACGACCTGATTTTGCATTCTTGTCTGTTCCCTTTTTCTTGTCAAGAGTCTGCTGCTTCAGAACATTCTCTTGGGTGTGTTTCAACAAGCGTCCTGCATCTACCCATTCATCCCAACTATTGACGAAACAAGCAAATTTTACATTCTGGTTTTTTTTTCAATTGGTTTACAAATATCAAGTATAAAAAGTGCATAACTTATGACTGTTACTGACCAGTTTAAGAAGTCAGACATCCATATATATCACACAAGAACATCATAAAATGGAAATAAGAGCAAAAATTGGAATGACCACAATTTCAGAGGCCCATTGAATAACTCAAAATTTTTGTGCTCAACCATTCCTTAAAACACTGAGCAAATAAAACTTACTTCTTATTCCAACCCTGCAGAAACAGAAAGAGAAACTATGATTATTCATGCCAGAAAGGTGAAATACAAATATAATTCTAAAGAGAGGCAAAATGGTGGAAGCACAACTGAATAAATAAGATATCAAAAATGAATTGGAAATACGATATCATCGATCAAACTTACAAGGTAATGAACAAAGTATCTCCATTCGTTCTTTCGAACTTCTGCTTTTTGAACCTTACAAACCAAAACCATAGAGATGGATAATCAAAATATAGTGCAATAATAGAACATACAATGAATTGACCAATGGCAACAACACTGTGAAAGGGAACTAGTTCCCCAAATCCAAAGACCTAGTTACTTGAATTGATCAATGCTGTACGGGAGCTTACAGTTTCTAAGACCGTAACAAGCAGAGACTAATTTATAAATAATAGATAAATAAATCCGTTGCTCGAGTGAGATTACAGTTTTGAGCAGAGAGAAGCAGAGGGTTTTTGAGCATACCTTGGCTTCGTAAATTTTAGGGCCATGGTAAGCTAGGACCTTCTCGCCCTCGGAAAACAGAGCGGAATCTGACTCTGGACCGTCTCCGGAAGAGTTCTCGCCGTCGCTGGCGGAGTCATCCTTCGAACTCACCATTCCCTTCTTTGCTTTTCCTTTTCCCACTTTCAGATTAAATTTTTTTTTTCAATAATCAAAATTTAAGGGGGTTTTAGGGCTTTTCTCGTCTTCGAAAACGAGATAATCCGTTTGTTTGATTGTTGCTCTCTTCACTTCTTGGCCAGGCGTTAGGGCAAACCTGGCAAGAAGAGCTTGAGCTTCAGGGTGTTTGCGGGAGAGAGCGAGTGGTGGCAGACGGTGGCCAATTAATGAACTTTATTGCGTTTTCCCACTTCTGGCTCCGTTCAAATCAGGCGCGAGGGAGACATCCCGGGATCACGTGCGTGCTGTTGCTTTTCTTGGAATATTTGGAAAATTTAAAGATAGTCCCTAAACTTAGACGATATTTGTTAATTTAGTCCTACAATTTGGGTTCATTACCTCCCATTCCATATAAATTAATTTTCAAAAAAAAAAAGAAAGATAAATTGATTGTCAAGTTTACCCCAAGTGGTAATTTTTAAAATAATGAATTACTACAAATTTGTAATGCTCTATCTGTCCCCACCAAAAAAAAAATATTCATTTAAAAAAAAGGAGTCTTTTTTTAAATGAAATTTTTATATTATGTATATTATCTTAATAACAACGTATAATGTATTTACCTAATAATTTTTTTTAAAAAAAAACTAAAAATAAGTAGGGAGTGTCACTTAAACATATGAAGAAAATTTGTCTATTCACAATTTCACATCAACAAAAATAATATAGAGTTTTTTACTAGTGGAAGAACACTTACAACGGATGAGAGGCATAAAGTTAAAGATAGCCAAAAAAAAAACACACACACACACACACCCACATAATTAATATGCAGACAATGCAGCTACACAAACACTGTTAAGGAAGAAACATACAGAATTACTGATTTAGCTTGCTACTCT
The DNA here is from genome assembly GCA_020080225.1 of Gynochthodes officinalis. Lineage (NCBI taxonomy): Eukaryota > Viridiplantae > Streptophyta > Magnoliopsida > Gentianales > Rubiaceae > Gynochthodes > Gynochthodes officinalis. Next base: position 33,836,695 of record CM034621.1, on the reverse strand, counting down.
TTTATACACTAAATCTTTCAAAAAAATTTGCAGTGGAACTTATATTCTGCAAACGTTGAAAGGTAGCATTTGTCAAACTGATGATCATCTAGCTCCCTGCACCATTATCTGAGAGAACACCTCACTCGCGGTTGTGCTGCTTCCATTGATATGAGTATCTGAGTCCATTTCCGCTTCAGTGATTGCAATGCTGTGAGAAGGTAAGCGGCCAAACACAGTCTGTGGCAAGTTGTATGAAACATCTGTATTGCTGTCTTCATGTGGTTCTCTGGGTAGTGCAGTGCGTTGAAGTTGCAGTGCATACTGGAGATCCCACAACACATCAACCATATTAGGCCTATCAGTGCCACATTCTTGTAAACATTTATGCACAATTTGCCCAAATCGTCTTAATGAATCGGGGTTAATTTTACCCACAAGGAAAGGGTCTACGATCTTTTCGAGTTGTCCCTTTGTTATACAAGACATTCCCCAGTCTGCAAGGTTCACTTGCTCCCTCGGAAGCAAATTGTCAATTGCTGGTCTTGCACATAGAAATTCGAGAAGTACAACCCCGAAAGAATAGACATCAGACTTCTGAGTTATTATTTGGCACTTAAAGTACTCGGGATCAAGATAACCGAAGCTGCCTTTAACTTCAGTACTGACATGGCTTTGATCAAGAGCACCTAACCTTGAAATACCGAAATCAGCAACTTTAGCCACATAATGCTCATCCAGGAGAATGTTTGTTGACTTGACATCCCTGTGAATGATTGCTCCACCTAGACCAGTATGAAGATAGTGAAGACCATGAGCTGCATCAATACACAGTTCAAGCCTTTTTTCCCAAGACAATCTCGCTTCCGATGTTTCCATGGGTTCTTTCTTAGAACCGTACAGATGATCTCTCAGGGTCCCTTTATCCATGAACTCGTACAGAAGTATCATCTCCGATTTTTCATCGCAGTACCCAATCAAGGAAACTAGATGGCGGTGGCGAATTTTGGATAACACCATTATCTCGGTTTGAAATTCCGGAAGGCCTTGTGTTCGTCCTGGTTCACTTCTTTTAACAGCAACTTTAGTTCCATTCCTAAGAGTTCCCCTGTAGACTTTGCCAAAGCCCCCTTCTCCAATAACCAAATCCTCATGGAAGTTTTTTGTGGCATACAGAACTTCATCAAAAGCAACCTTCAGGCCGAGATTTAGATCTGGAAGTGGGGAGCCATTGACATTTCTTTCAGTGCTCCTGCTATATGAACTTCCCTTATTCAGATCGAATGGTTGCCAGTCAAGGGTCTCAACAGGCTTTGATTTTCTCATCCTCAAACAATACCAGAACAATACCACTGAGCCAATGATTAGAATGACCCCTCCAATAACTAAACCAAACAATAGTCTCTTGGATGACTTGTTTCTCTCTGGAATTGAACTTGAATTGCTAATCAGTTCCATAATCTCAAGCCCATTAAGAAAGGCCGTTTTAACGTCAACCGAATCATTCCTCGCCCCAATACTAATATTCATAAAACCAGAATCATCTGAATCTACCACAAAATCAAAGTAGAAAGGAACGGCCAGATTACTAGTTAACTTACTTGGATCAACCAATTTGCTGAAATTAGTATAGATGTAGAGATTAAACTTCAAAATGTCACTGTAAACACGTCCAACGATGTCACAGAAGTGTGCGCGGACTAGAAATCTGGCATTTGGATTCACATTGAAGAACCAAGTCACGTTACTTTCTTGGGAGACAAAGTCGGGTGTCTGATTATAGTACATCACTCTGGCCGTCATATAGACGTGGTCGGGAGCATCAAATTTTGTTGCAAACCCCTGCTGGTAATTAGGCGAACCAGTACGATTCATAGACGGGGTTGCATTTTGTGAGGACAAATATTCATCATCGGGCATCCAAATTCTCCTCATTGTGTCAATTTCAGCTGTTACTTTACTTCCTCCCACGTTAATCCTATGAATTACTTGAAGAGGATTGAACAACAAACCATCATAGTGACTAGGCCCTGCAGGTTTTGCATAAATGGCAGAATCCGGAATGAAGCGGTCAGGAGCGAGGAATGTTTCTATTGCGCTGATAAAAGCCATGGATGATGACCCTGAAGGAGTGAAGTTAATCTTGAACTTCCCCTCAGTGATATTAAGGAAGAAATCCTTAATCAAAAGCGAATTACTAGTACTAGTACTGTTTGGGACATGGAAGTCGGATAAAAGAGAGAACTTGGAAGCTGAGACATTGAATCTTGCATTATAAAGATCAGCACCCTGAGCTTGAGATGCATTGAACGCATAGAAATGGAGGCGTACCACGTAGATACCATTCTGGACTGTGTTAAATTCGTACCAGGATGGGTTTCTGAAAATTCTTGCAGTTCCATAGAGAGAGGAAGATGATGAGTCCGCTGATGGGTTTGTGACTATGCTAGAATGGGGTGCGGACAAGGTGAAAGAATCGGGATTGACGTCGCCGACGAAGTTCCGGCTTTCTACGGTTGTGCTTCCAGTTGAGCCACAGTTGATGAAGTACTGATCAGGTAGGGTGTAATCTAATGCTTTAAGTTGACCACAAAATAATTGGAAGAGGAAGAGGAAGAACCATATCTTGGAAAACTGAAGATTTCCCATGGAAAATTTTGTTCAAACTTTACTTCCTGAGGCGACGGGGGATGAGAAACTTTATTAATGAATCAATCATGTAGGATAGAGAATTGAAATGAAAAAAAATACCAGACAACCATGAACAAACAGAAATTTAATCTGTCAGAACATACTATAAAGAAACATGGAGGTTGACTAGGGGATGACCTTTAGGTGTTGGATTGCTAATTGAAGTTTTACACCCATGAAAATAATTGACCAAGATCTTAGCATGAGCAAGATTTTCATTTTCTACATCGATGCGCATGAAAATAATATTTACCTTCTGTAACTTTCATTGATGTGCCAATTACTGGCATAATATGAACTCGGAGAATATAATCATCGGCGAAAAAGGCATTCGGATTTAGGAGGAGGAGAAATGGAATCATTCCTCTGAAGGTTTTTGGTCATACTCCAGTCTACAGGGATGTGATGAGGACATGCCATCCCTTTCAGTCCATTTTGGAACATGTCTTTTGGCAAAATATGTCCGCTAATGCTCCACTAGCTGCAGTGAAGCTTCTGTGCCCGCGACGTGTGTGGACTGTGGCGGCCAATACGAATTATGCTACTTTTCTTTTTTGAGTTTAACAGTGTGAATCTAGTCCACAAGGCCGTAGTTCGTGTAAGTGGGCATTGCCTAGTTGGGTACGCGTGTGAAAAAATTTGATCGAGTGTTCTAAATTTTTAACCAAACAAATGCAACAACGATTTTGTAATTTATGTAAGGTTTGCTTAATTTTTACTCTCTCCCTTCCCTTATTAATTTTTACTTTTCACCCTTTCAATGTCGTCCATTTCACTTTGATCGGTTTTCAAAAAATGTTAAAATTAAATAAAATGATTAACGTGTAATTTTATTACTCATTCTTCCCCAATATCATAATCACTTTTTGAATCTAATTTATTAAATAGATATATAATGATTGTGTTTAAATAAAATGAATTTGTGTGATGTAGCTATTTAACTTAACATGTAAATTTATTATTCGTTCGGTTTTAATATTAGAATCGTGTTCGATGATCTAACTTATTGAAAAGATACGTGACGATTGTGTTTAGATAAAAATGATAGATATCATATAATTTTCAACTTAATTTAACGTATAAATTTATTACCAATTCTATCTCAATATGAGAATCATATTTCGATCATTTAACTCACTAAAAATATATATAACAATCATGTTCACATGAAATTGACATGTATGATATAGTTTTTAATTTAATTTAACATGTAAATTTATTACTCATTTCGTCAAATATTATAATTGTATATCGAAAATTTAGTTTATTAAAGATACATGTAATGATTGTGTTTTGATTAAATGAATATGTATGAATTAATATTATAACTATTAACTTTAATTTAAAAAATAGGTATTGATATTTGTAAAAGGCTATTATTTTCCAATGGTATTATAAAAAAAATATATTTAATAATATAAATACGGCTCTTATTAAAAAAAAAAGTGAAAATAACAATTGAGAGGAGGAGTACTAATTTTTGTGTAAATTGCATTCTCAGCTTGTAAATTCAACAAGGTTGTTGAATTGTCCAAACAATTTACACGCCGCCGTCCCTTGTTTAGAAAACCATTATAGGGGGATGACCCACACGCTCCCAATAAAGTCAGCAATAAAAGTTCAACTAGAGAGGGATGGATATTGGTCCATGCGGATAAAGATTGCTCCCTTAATTTCACGAGTTTCTTTCGACTTTAACCTTTGTGCCCTGAGAGTCCAGCCCTTGTTTTGACCCTTTTCCATCATGGTGGGACAGCCGACGGTGACCAAACCCAGCCGGAGCGACGAGGTCCTCGATGCAGGTCAGCAGCTCCTGATCACCGAACAAGTGAGAGCCCAGTTCGAGTCCATGGCACCCAAAAGACCTACCAAGCCCAATAGGAGCGAGTCCGATTCAACTACTACATCAATATCCTATGTCCCTGATGCAGACTTCGTTGTCGCAGAGCTCGAAAAGCTTAAATCCCTTCAATCCCAATGCCATGTCTGATTCTTTAGGGTCCCCTCTATTTAAGTTTTTTTTTTTTAGTCCAAAATCCAATCATCCATCTTTGAATAACTCCTGTGGTGTTTTTTTTTGGTAGGCAAATTTGCTGGGCTCCAATCCAGAGGTGCAAGAAGAATTCGTGGAGACTGAATATTATAAAGAATTGGATTCTGTTGACAAACAACACCACACGGTTCACTTCGATTTTAATTCTCTTGTTAATGTCAGGATGTGCACGATTTTCTTCAACGATGAATCGTGACTTATGGTGTTTTGATTGGAACAGACTGGAAGCGGGTTCATAAAGGAGGCGGTTGATACAACCCGAGATGATCATTATGGTCTGAAGTTTGCAGGAGGAGATCAAGGCCTGGAGAATAAAGAGATTCCGTTCAAAACCAATCCTGCCACAAACGACTGGATCCCAAGCCTTGAAAGCCATCAGGTCGGCTTATAATTCATCTTACAGTTCTATATAATTGCATCGAGGTTGGTGGTTTACGAAATATTGGATCTGTCTTTTGTGGTTGCTTGAACTCAGGTTGCATATATTTCTTCCAAGCCCAATCGGAGTGAGAGCTGTTAGATCATCCCTGGCTGCTGTAAAGGGGCCTAGCAACTTTGTGCTCGAAGCCCTGAATCAACTCCCCTGCTTCTGTTTTGTCTTTTCAGAATAACTGCTGTTTTTTTATGTTGTAATTATGTATTGGGTACGAAGATTATATAAACGTGTTGGTTGTAGCGACTTAGAGATTAATAAAGATGTTACTTTAATCTTTTGCTCAATGTTTAGGGCATATATATATATATATATATTGAAATGGTGATTGTTTTAATATAATTGTTAGGAGATGAAAAATATATTAAAAAATCATATAAAGTGTATTGAAAATTGTGAAAAATATTTTTTGAAATTGTTGTTTATGTCTATGTAGACCTGTTTTTTAAATATATTTTTACCAGTAATTTTTTTTTTTAAATCACCAAATCTTATATCGATGGTCAAATATGTTACTCTCTCCAATCCAATGGATAAAAAAAAAATCTAATAATATAATTTTTTTATTTATAAAGTACAATATACAATGCACTGTTAAAATGATCGACAAGTAAATTTAATTTAAACGTAATATTTTGGACCTTAGCTCAATGAAACAATATATTACTGTTGAAACATGAAACACGGGAAAAGGGAAATTTGAAATTGTAGATCAAACCACTATGTACTGTTGATACTTTCTTCTCGGTTCCTTCTTTCGCGTGGAGGAGGAAGATATAAGAGGGCCCTATGAAGAATGTGGTTGGTAGAGAATCAAATAATACTTTACCAATAAATCACGAAATGCTATAGTTCTTACATCAAATTTTTGAATTTCTTTCAAAGTAATTCGCGAAATTATGCATTTTTCTGTGCTAGTTATAACGAAAAAACTTTTTCACATGATCAAAAAAAATATGAAAGGAATCACTATTTGAATGAAATGCTTTTTGAAATCATAATTTACTTTTAAATTAATATATATCTTATTTTTTATATTCTATTTAATAAAAATATTAAATATGAAAATTAAGTATTAGCTTTCATTACACTTATTTAATAATTTATTAAATAAAAGCCAATTAAAAAATTTTAATTAAATAAATAATAGTTAAAAGTATTAAATTAATTATACTTGGTCACAGGACTCTACATACCATGCCCAAAACACCACCAACACAATCGGGCGTTTGATTCAGTAAGGAGAATAGAAAAAATAATATGAATAATAATAATTTTTTTATCATAATTGTGTTAGTTAGTTTGTGTTGTAGAATAATAATAATAATCACAACAACATTAATAATAATACTAATAATTCCAAATTCCAAATCATTGTCTCTACACCTTTAGTTTAGGAATTTTTTTTTTGTGAGTAATTACTTTCATATCCCAAAATAGTGAGAATGGATAATATATTAGTTTTAATATTTATAGTTACTGTTTACAAAATGATATTATTAAACCAAACATTATATTTCATTTCATTCTCATTTCATTCCCCCCGAACCCCTCAATCAAACATCTTCTAAATCTCAATCCATAATATGTTATATAGAGGATCATCTTCTTAATACGCTATCAATCTCTAAAAATCTAATAAAAATGCCGAAATATATCAAATATATCAAATATTCCTTTTACAATTTTAAAAACACAAATGGTAAAAATTGTGTATTTTTTAATTTGCTTAAAAACTTATCAATAAAAAATCATAATTTCACGTGACATATTTCTTAAATTAATTTAAAAAAAAAACACCGAATCAAAACGCTTTCTCTCACTTCCATGGGCCCGCGCCCTATTTGCCCGATTTCGGTCTCAGCAGGCGGCAGTATAACGGCGATATCTCAGCACTGAGTTATTCCTGCAGGACACGAATCAGGCAAGTGCTATTTTGCTGTTTCAATTAGAGAGGGGAGGTGCTCAGCGATTACATGATTCGGTAGGCAGCAGCCGCATTTCGACTCGGCGGGAAAAATGACATCCATCACCTCCGTCGAATTGAATTTCCTCGTCTTTCGCTATCTCCAGGAGTCCGGTGACGTCCATTATCTCCTTCCTCTCATTTCTTTTGCGATTGACTAGGTGGATATTCAGTGGATTATGCCCTAGCGTCGGCCATTTAGGTTTTTTGTTTTCTTTCATGTAATGCTACTATTTTGTCGCTTAGGGTTGGGCACGAGACCTCTAATTTAAGATTAGGATTTATTCCGAAGTGAATTTCCGCTCGAAGTTGTTTGTCTTGGTCAGGGTCGTTTTTTTTTTTTTTTTTACTTTTGTTTCGGTTCCAAATATTGGCTTTATTTTGAGATTAATCTTTGACCTTCAGAGGTTTAGGGGTTGAGTGAGCATCGATTTAGAATGTTTTAAGGCCTTTTCGGGCAGTTAGTCTTACGAGACTGGGAGGGAGTTAGACGTTATGTTATGGCTAAAGCAGAGTTAGCAATGATTCTGAACGGGATAGATTTAGATTTTATGTTATAGCCAAGGCAGAGTTAGCAATTATCTTGAATGGTCACTGGGGTTATGCAGTGAAGGATATCAATAATATTGGTATACATATTAGAATTTATTGGAACTTTGAACTTTTATCCCCGCAATCTTAAATTTTTCTATTTTCAAGTAGGATGCAGCTTGAAAGTTTTTATTGTTGCATGGATATCTTGAATTACTTTCTGTACATGTCACGACAATTGAGATCTTTTCTTACTTGTTATCACTCTCTTCTGTTGATGTGTGCTGCAATATCTTCTTGCATTCGCTCATTTTGTCTTTTGTGTCATCCTTCAGGTTTTACACATGCAGCTTTTGCTTTAGGATACGAGGCAAATATCAACAAATGTCCCATTGATGGAAGTTTGGTACCACCTGGAGCTCTTATCACTTTTGTTCAGAAAGGACTACAATACTTAGAGATGGAAGCGAATCTGAGTAATGTTAGGATGTGCATGATTTCTTTATTTTTATTTTATTTTATTTTTTGGTTCAGAAGTTTATGCTGGATGTCATAAGTGTGCCATCTGTTGTTTAATTATCATTTTAATCATGCCAGGTTGACTCAGATGTGGATGAGGATTTCTCCTTTCTGCAACCTTTGGATCTTATAACAAAGGATGTTAATGAGCTCCGACATATTATAATGGAGAGGAGAAAAAAAGAAGTTAAAAATGCTAAGGAGAAAGAATTGGATAAAGAACATGAAGGTGCACGTGGGCTTGTGAAAGAAAGGGAAAAACAAGTAAGGAAAAGAGAACGCGAAAAGGTTGCGGAGAAAATAGAAGACAAACCGAGAGAAAAAGAGCATAATAAAGTGGTGGATACAAATCATGAGGACCAGAAAAATGTTAGGCAGGAAGAAGTTAGGGTTTCTGGGGGTAAAGCTATATAAGCTTCTGATTTTTGAGTCTGTTTTTTGATTTTTCCTTTTAATATGATTCAAGTTTGATACTAGAAGATTAGTAAAAATGCATGAAATATTTTTGAAATTATATTTAAGCAGGAATTTGCCAAATGGTATAGTTAGCTCTTTTTTTTTGTATTATGTTATACTTGCATACATTGACTTTTAATTTTGTATGTGGTACAATGAGATAATATGTCTCCCATTATAAATATATCAACTCAGGATTTGTGGGTTTGCTTCCATGTCCTTGTTTTACCTTGTGTATGTGCTTGTAAGAATCTATATACTTGTTCATACTTTTTGTCCATGGCATTTTTTGGTGATATAGATTTTAGACAATTTTTCTGTCCATGGGAATTTTATTTGCAAATGGAAAAAGTTGTATTGGAATGTGTGAAAATTTTAGTGGGTATTTGTTGATAGAAAAAGTATTTTGGAGGGAAAAAATGAGAGGGAAAATTTTTTAAAATTATGTGAGAGGAATTTGAGTGGGAAAATTTGAATTCTAAATTTTGAAATAAAAATGTGTTTGGATAGTTTGTTTTTGTTTAAGAATTTTCTTATTTGCAAATGAGAATCCTTTGTCCAAACGTAGCCTAATTTATTTCTTGATCATTATTCTACTTTAGGCCATCAGTGCAAGTTGCTTTTGACCTTAAGTAACTGCTTTGATTAAGTACCTGAGATATGTGATATGAATGGTTCTTCTGTAATCTTAATGCAAACTATGGATGGTTTCTCTGTAATCTTAATGCAAACTCCATTTGAAGATAAAATCAACAAAATGGGCTGTTGGCTGTTGCCTTAAAATTTTGTGGGGCTAGCTTTCGGTGGACAATATTATATTAGTAAAACAAAGTCTGATGTTTGGTTCACTGTTTGATTTTTCTCCTTCTCCCTGATGTTATTTGATGCTGGTGCATTATTTATTTATTTTTAAAATTTTTGCACTGACGTTGTTATGGGAGCAGAACCCATGGAAATTTCTACCACGTCTGCAACTCAATCTCTTGAATTTTCTAGTTCTGATGTCACAGTTTTGGAAGGGCACACTTCTGAGGTTTGTCATTTCAACCTTTCATCTTTGTATTATTTATTTATTTATTTTTAATTTTCCTACGTGTTTCTGTGGTACCTAATAACACTATCTCTTGAATCCTTTTTGAAGGTTTGTGCTTGTGCATGGAGCCCATCAGGTTCATTGCTTGCATCTGGGTGAGTTTTCATGTTACATTATTGGATTATGCATAACTAGTTACTTATCTTGGGTTGCATCAATTGAGTGCCCTTTTGAGCAGCTACTGGAGTTTTTGTTGGTGATAGTAACTGCCATACCTCCAGGTTTGCAAGCTTTTGGAGCTTCCTTTATTGATTTTTTCAGGTTTTGTTTTATGTATCCAGATCTGGAGATTCAACAGCCCGGATTTGGAAAATCGGTGAAGAGACCAATCGATCAAGTTCACAGTTTTGTCCTTCAAATGAGATGGTACTGCTGCATGTAAAGGCCAAAACCAATGAGAAAAGCAAAGATGTCACGTCAGTTGATTGGAATGTGAGAAGAATTCTTAATTTTCTAAACTTGCTTGATGATGCTTAATGAAAACAAGTTGCTTATTCCTGATTCTCTCTTCTCCCATTCTTCAGATTTGTGGTTTCTATTAGCTTAAAGTTTGTTCCTTCATTCTCAGGACCCTGATTATCATGCATGATTGAATCTGTTCTATGTTTTCATGTTTAGCTGGACGGGACACTGCTGGCAACTGGTTCTTATGATGGGCAAGCTAGAATTTGGAGCATAGATGGTAAGCGATTTTGGCTTCTCCTGATAGCAATTCCAAGAGGCCAGACTCTGCCTTTAGATAGCCGCATATGCTATTTATTGATTTGGATCATTTGCTCTCTCTCTCTCTCTCTCCCACTTCTTCTTCTTCCCCCCCTCTCCTACTTAAATTGTTTTCTCCAGGTTGTTATGACCACCTGTTGAGTCAGGATTTGTACTCAGTGTTGCCTCTGTAGAATTCTCTTGAGCTCACAGAAAGTGGTTCTGATCATATTGTCAGGTCAATTGAGGAGTACCTTAACCAAGCATAAGGGACCCATTTTTTCCTTGAAATGGAGTAGGAAGAATGACTATATTCTTACTGGGAGCTGTGATAAAACCGCAATCGTTTGGGATGTAAAAACTGAGCAAATGAAACAACAGTTTGAATTTCATACAGGTGTTGTATTCTGTATTCTGTCTGATTAGTATGATTCATTTCTTTGTGGAGTTTATAATCATTATAGAGAATCATGGCTTGTCTTCTTTACAGGCCCAACATTAGATGTTGATTGGCGAAATAATGTTTCTTTTGCAACATGCTCTACTGACCAAATGATCTATGTTTTCAAGATAGGAGAGAATCTACCAATTAAAACCTTTTCCGATCATCAGGTTGGATATTACAATTTTGTTGCGTTGATTCTTGTTTTTTATACTACACTGAGTGCACGTTATACAAACCTCAGAAAAATTCTCCATTGTTTCAAATTCTGAATTGGTCTACTTTAGTTATATTATCCTCATTCCTTGTTTCACCAATCTTTGTTGAGTTAAATAGTGTTGGCTGCTATATTATGAGCAATGTAAACCTTGGCTTGTTTTTTAGGTTTCCTTTTCTGCTATTATTGCTAGATTGACATGTAGCTGTCACAGGATCTTGTAATTGTCAATTTTGAAGTGTCAAATTTTTTGGCATGGTATAATATGTGTGAATAAAATCTGATGCCTTTTCTCTAAATTTTTTGGTTCCAGGGTGAAGTTAATTGTGTCAAGTGGGATCCATCTGGATCATTATTGGCATCCTGCTCTGATGATGCAACTGCAAAGGTTCTTTTCTACTCTGTTTCTGTTTCCCTTGACAAGTTTCTATTCTGCTTTCTTGATTGGTCATGATTTGACATTTTATGGTATCATTTGTTAACTGAAACTTTTGTTTGAGATTTTTTGTGCTGAGGAAAGTGGAATCTTAATATGGTCCCCTACTCTAGAAAATATGCTCTTGATTTTCATATGAAATGCGAAAGAGCTGCTTGGCCTTGTCAATGAACAATGGACTTTCTCATTTTCCTGATGGCACTGTTATTCTCTTTTAATGGCTTGGAAGTCAATGCTGCAGATATGGAGCATGAAGCAGGACAAATGCATTCATGATTTCCGGGAGCACGAAAAAGTATTTCGAAGTCTTTTTCTACTTTACAGCACACCCTTTACATTCTGGACTTTATTTGAAGCTCATTGGCATCATGAATTTACAGGAGATATATAATATCAGATGGAGTCCCACTGGACCAGGCACCAATAATCCAAATTTGGCATTATTATTGGCAAGGTTGCTTCTTATATAATATATATTTGTAGCTTTTCAGGATTTATATTGCTACCAAATGTATTGATTTATAGATCTCCTTGTTTATATATGTTTCTCTGTAGTTTTGTTCACATATGCTATCTGAGATTTTGTTGAACAACTATTTGAGAAGGACCCTTAGGATTATATAAGTGCTGTATCTTGCAAAGAGAGGCAAAAAATAAAAAAAAAATAAAGTGCACATGGATTGCGTTTCAAAACACATTTTCGCTTTTTGCCCTCTTCGTGATTTCACCTTTTTCCTCTCTGCAGTGCATCATTTGACTCAACAGTGAAGCTGTGGGATGTTGAGCAGGGAAGACTTTTGCGCAGCTTGAATGGACACAGGTGCAAAACTTCTTTGCATATTCTTCTAGTTGAGTTGACAACATATCTTGGATTAATGCATTGATTTAGATGTATAAGATTATTATTATTAAATAAAAAAATGAAAGTATATGCTAAATATTCTGTAAGAATACTTCAACTTATTTCCTTCAACAATCGAACTATGAGGACGGTTTACTTAGAAATGCTTTTTTAGGCTTTAGATAATTAACTTTCTGAGTGCAAAGTGAATTTCATTGTTATAACAATACGCATAGTTGGCAGGAAAGTAACGTTAGATGGGAACATGAGTTTTAGGAGTTTGATTATGAGGAAAATGAATACTTTTCTAAGGAATTTAAATTTTAAGAATTTAATTCTAAATACTTATCTCTGTTTGGATAGAATAAAAATATTTACCGGAAATTTAATATAATAGTGAATCACAAATATATTTTAAATGTAATTTATTTGACATGTATATTAATCATATTATTTCTTTTATTTTATATTAATGATAGAGACAACTCTTTTTGGTCTTTTAATCAAAATATAATTTAAGATTTATTAATTTTGATCAATTTTAATATATATCAATATTTAAATCCAAAAAAAATTATTAATCTTGTAATAATATTTTTAGTTACATACATATTTTTATAGTTTATAAAGAGTTTATTTATTTGTATTATCACAATAAGTGTCTATAATAATAAATAATAAAAATTAAAGAAATAAAAATATGGAGAAAATATAAAGAATTAGTGTAATAAAACTTAAAAAAGATAAATAAAACTAAAGAAATATAAATAGGAAGAAAAATGTGAAAAATGTGATTCCAACAACAAATGTATAGATAAACTTATATTTTTGTAAAAAAGAATAATAATGATGATGTTAATAATTTAGTAGCAAAATTTAAACCAAAAAAAAATTATCATATAGGATGAAATCAAACCACAATTCAAAAAATTTAATGAGAAGAATAGATAATTACATAGTTTTTAATTTTAATACATTATGAATTTTTAAAAAAATTAAAACTAATAATAATTAAAATAAAAGGTCACATAATTAAACTTAAAAAAAATATATATATATATGAGAGTTAAAAGAGAAAAAAATAGATGAAATAAGATTGAAAGTCAAAAATATGATTATTTAAACTAAAACCTAAGAAAAGCAATTAGAATAATGACCTTTGATAAGAAATTAGGGGTGCGTTTGGACAAGGCATTTCTATTTGCAAATGGAAAAAATTATATTGGAATGTGTGAAAATTTTTGTGAGTATTTTTTGATAGAAAAAGTTTTTTGGAGGGAAAACATAAGAGGGAAAATTTTTTAAAATTATGTGTGAGGAATTTGAGTGGGAAAATTTGAATTCTAAATTTTGAAATAAAAATGTGTTTGGATAGTTTGTTTTTGTTTGAGAATTTTCTTATTTGCAAATAGGAATAGCTTGTCCAAACGCAGCCTAGAATTCTTGGAATGTCGCATTTATTTTCCTTGTTTTCAGGACTTTGATTACTTTTTAAAAAAATTTAAAATTGAAACAAACACAGGAAATTAGATTACTTTTCCAAACCAATTAAACACTGAAATTTAAAAATAAATAAACATATTACTTTCCAAGTCAAGATTTCTTACTAACCAAACGGGGACTAAAACATTTCAAGTGGGGGAGAATTTGTTTGTAACTTACCCAATTCATTTGAACCAGCTTGTTGATTTGTTAGATTAATCTACATGGCTTGTAGTTTATGTGCTGGTCTTTTTAGTTTATCATGCTGTTTTTCTGACGTGGTTGTATAACAAGTGTGTCTTTCTGATTGCATTGGCAGGGAGGCAGTATACTCTGTTGCCTTTAGCCCAAATGGTGAGTACTTGGCTAGCGGTTCACTTGATAAATCGGTACACATTTGGTCTGTGAAAGAAGGCAAGGTTATCAAAAAATATACTGGCCATGGGGGCATATTTGAAGTCGGGTGGAATGCGGAAGGTGATAAAATTGCTGCTGCTTTTGCCAACAACGTAGTTTGCGTATTAGATTTCAGAAGGTAGCTTTGTGAGACCTTGTATATTTTAGATGATTTAGAGTGCAATTGGATGACATGGATGAAGGTTGGGGGGGGGGGGGGGGGGGGAGATTTTTCCAGTTTTAGAATTTAGATTTCTGATTTATGGTGTAGATGTGATTTTCTCCAGTAGGTATGTACAGATAGTGGTGTACCGATAGGTCTGAAAAATTGTATGTAGTGTCTTAATTTTCTTTCTCGCCTGTTTTAGCTATCTGAACGCTGATGTGAGATTCTAGAATTTAGATCTTATTTGCCCATAAAAAAGGTTCGCATCTCCACCTTGTTATCCATCTTGTTTGTGCTGCATAAGTTGGCGATAGAAGAAAATTTGTTTGTGAGACACTACGAAATTTGTTGATATTAGAAAATTCTACACACCCACAATTTGCTAGAGCTTACAAATAGTATATTTAACCAACAATATAAGTGACATCAAGCCTTGAACATTTATTATCTGTAGTAGATCCTGCACCTGCACCATAAAAGCTGATGAAAGATGAAAGATGAAAAATCATCTTCCATGGTGCGTGACTTCCCAGTAAACTGGTTGTTGCTTCTGTCACTTCTCTATGACATTGTATGTGGTCTTCAGTAAATTCAGTCTAACTAGTTTAGACCTCATTTTCAAATCATCAATGATTCACTCTTAACTAATTTAATTTGGAGCTCCTTTGTTCATCTACTCTAATCGACCAGCGGTCACGTAGAAGAGGACCACTGAGTTTCTTAATATCTGCTCGCCTCTTGCAGCTGCAATGCTCTTTTACCTGGTGAGTATCTCATCCTCATCGTCCTTCCACTCTTCATTCCACCATTTTTCATACTTGAACCTCCCCAAAACCCCTTCAACAGCAATCTCAAAAGCATCTCCTATGGTCTCTGAATTATTACTTGGTCTTGCATACACTATATTGGGTATAGTCTCGATCACTTTTTCTCGCATCCTCATCACTTTCTTCTTACTGTATCCCTCCAAAACTTTTCTTATGGACCTTCCCTTTCTCACATCCTCATGGTCTATAAACACTGAATAACTCTTGGGATTTCCCGGCAAGAACCACTGGTATTGATCATAAGCCGTCCTGTTCCAGAAGAAAACCGGAATTGATCCCGTCACCATACAGTCGAAAACTGCTCGCCTTGTATAGCTATCCCCTTTGGGTTGTAAACAGAAATGGGAACTCAAATAAGCCTTCAACAGCACCGCAGAACCATTATTGCACGCAGTCAAGGCACAGTCAACAACCTGGCACGAGCCCGTTTCGTTGTAGCAGTAATTCATTAGCAATGATCTAAAATCGTTGTCCAGGCTACCACCATGCGAGGCCCCAATGAAGGTGAATAAACTCGTACGGTTTTGTCCGCGCACGAAGTCTTGCCACTGCTGGAGCTGAGCCTTGGTGTGCGGGTGGAAACCTGTGGGGTAAGGTATGCTGAGGTCTTCGTAGATCCCGTCGGGTTTCTCCAGAGTAAAGCGAGTGACTTTCTGCATCGGCGGCAAATTGAGGAAGCTGGAACCCCAAGTCTTCGCCGGTTCAGTCAACCGTCGAAAATCCCATGCGATGCGGCCCAGCGTGATGAAGTGATCTGAGCCGTTGTTCTTTTTCCAATACGTTTGATTCTGGATCCACTTGAGCAACATGTTGCAGTGATACTCGCGCTTCGGGATGTCGTCGATCCATAGATACTTGCCAACCGCGAGTCCACCGTAGAAGGGTATGTAGTACGCCGTAGCCGATTCCGGCTCAAGAGTCCGACACCTGTAGTTTAAAATCCGATAGTGAAAAATTAACTCCAGAGAAAATTGGTTGGTTCTGTACCACGCCGGAACGAAATGTTCCGGCAAAATTCCGGAAAGTTCAGTGGCATTCTTGCCGTAACCGTCGTTAGGACCGATGCCGCATTGCCATCTCCACTGCTGAAGATCGTCGCACTCGTAGAGGACCAAGTCCTTAGTGAACATGGATGGGAGGTCGTACACGTACACCCTGCCAGACCCACATTCTGGGTCATCGTATTTGGAAGGCCTATTTCGCTTGGAGTTGCGCAAATTGGAAATATAGAGGCGGTCTTCTCTGAAATGGGGAACTTGTGATGGAATTATAGGGGAGAGAGGGGGTGGGGGAGAGCGGGTGACGATAAGGATGAGGGCTTGGAGGAAGAGGAAGGCGGCTAAGAGCCAGAAGCGAGGATGCGAAGAGATGTGGGTTTGTAACAAACTGAAGGCGGTTTTGGTGGGGAGGTGGTCTGAATGGTTTTTGATTGGCTTTTTCAAAGCATGTTGATCCGATGCGCTAGTGGAATTGGAGGAGGGAGCAACCATTTTGGGTATGGTAGAGTGTGAACAATTAATGGCGGATGAGAAGAAATTAAAGGTTGATTAAGAGCAGTTATGGTTATGGAAGATGACTGGAGGAGGACATTCAGGAGGAGAGTTAAGGCCGAGTGTGGTGGCCTGTCGCAGGCTTTAGCGTGATTGCCACCGACAGGGGACAATGTGTAGTTTATTGACTAGATTCCTTCATTTGCGATTTCTTCCTATTCTATTGAATTGATTTATAATTGTATAGTACTTGTAAATCACAAATGATTTAAGCAATCTAGTCTCATTAATGCATCCAATATTTGCATTAAATGAAACATAAGTGAAAAGGGCATTTTCTTTTATAATTCCATTGATTGCGGGATTTTGTACAGTTTTTATTAGCGTAGATTTGAAAAAAAAAAAAAACTTGCTTTGGTGGCAAAGAATAAGGTGTAAAACAGTGAAGAAACTAAAAGGTAGTACTAATTGTCAAGTAGGTCCCAATTTGGAGTGTAAAAGTAAGATTACGGGAATATGAACATTTGAGGTGAGCTAAGTAGGCTAAATGTGATTTGCTCATTGACTGATCATCTGTATTGTCTTCTCAATATGGGTCCGTGTACCAACCATTAAGTGTAATTTCATTCCTTGTATGGAAGGACACTTCAGTAGAGACCTGTAACTTTCTTCTGTTTATTTTTAGCTATGAAAGGGAGGTATCCCATTATAAACACTTCTTGAAGGACCCTATGAAAGTACGCATGGAATTGTTTGCTCTTAAGGAGTGATTTCACTTGGGCAAACCCCCACTATTTTCCTGCTTTGTCCATTGCTGGGCCCATCTCCATGTGCCAAACATGTTAGTCAAAGAGCCAAATTATGTGCGTTACTCTCCAGCTGATCCTTGAAGCTATGGAAAGATTGAATATAGAGTTACAGTTTCATGAGGATAAATATCTTAAATTGCTGCATTTTGTAGCCGTAAAGAAGGCCTAAAATTGCTCCAGTGACCAGTTCTATTCTATTGAGAAATTTAACGAGGGATAGGAGCGGCTTTGGTTGACCAGAAAATGATAGAGATGGTAGTTTTTCTTTTGTTCTTTTTCTTCTTTTTCCACTGACCGAGGCGTGAGTGCGGTGTGCTATGTTTCCCTTTGGTCGACGGATTACCTGAAATTACGGCTTAAGCTACCACCGCGTGTCACATCTACAGACGAAGCATTTACTAGCACTACTACTAGTTTTCTTATTTGGGCCTTTTTTTTATTTGTCAAAAAAAAACTTTGGAAGGTTACACCAGTCAATGACCAGGTATGAAAGGTTACAAGCATCTAGCTCCATTTCAACTTGTTCTGCTATGTTTGGATTGTGATTTATTTAAGAAATTTTATATTGAAATGTGTAAAAATTTTAGTAAATATTTTTTAGTTAAAAAAAGTATTTTGAATTTTTTTTTTTTAAAAAATTATGTGAGACGAATTTAATTGAGGAAATTTAAATTTTAAATTTTAAAATAAAAATATATTTAGATATTTTATTTTTGTTTAAAAAAATTAACTTTTTGTAAATAAAAACAAAGTCCAAACATACCTAAAGTTTCAACCCTTTTTTGCAACCCCCAAATAATCTTAGTTTTATAGCTTCCTTGGAGATTTAAGTATTGAGATTGTGGTGTGTGAGACTCACCTGGATTGTAATGAAATTGTATTGATTAAAAAACAAGAACACACCCTTATGTTGCAAAGCCTACTCACATATTTTGACCTATTGAAATAACAAGAGTAAGAAAAATAAAAATGCAAATTGGAATGATAATATATTTTGCCGAATATATGGCCTTGTTTATAGTGCATAATTTTGTAGTACACAGTCTCGTGGGGCGTAGAATTCTGCCCTTCAGATTTGAGTTTTGTGTTTTCGCTTGACAGAGCAAAGGGCTGGCCATGGCCCAAAACAATGAATGATTGTGGGTTTTGCCAGCAGGAACTGCGGTGCGCAGTGTTAGATATTTCTTATCTTATTGCTATATCTATGGGTTGACTTCCTCCCTCACAAGCAACTGAAGCAACAAGTCATTCCAGGTGTCAACGGGTCCAGGCAAACACCAATGCAAACAGTCTCTGTTTAAATTTTCAGTTGGCCAGGGCCCGTATTTACTGGGGTGACCATCTAGTCTCAGCGACATAGGTTGTGTTACATCCAACAGTCTGATCCTTAATCCTCTTTTTCTTCCTTCTTCTTCAGCAATTCTAAATTCCTGCAATTGTATCTCCCTCATCGCTGAGTAGTAAGACTCCAAAACAGTTTCATTCCTCTTGAATGGCCTAGTCCTAACACAGTCTCCACCGTCGCCCCAATCTCCACCTTCAAAGTGTGATATCGAAATGGTCCTAAGGAATATTAATGCCTTCGAATTTGCGAAGCTGTTGATGGCTCTCAAAGCTGTCCGGAATGCTTTTTCATAGCCAAAATAGCCTGTTGTTTGAGTGACATTGTCTTCGTTACAGCCAGAACAGCTGACGAGGACACGATTTTCATAATACTTGCTTGGATGGAAGAACCAATGCCCAGCTGAGATGATTATGTAGTGGTATCCTTCAATCTTAGCAGTCCAGCTTTCGTCATACTCATCAAGATATAGATTGATAGGGCAGGTTACATTGTTGGGATCAGGCCTTTCTGACCTTACCAAATGGGGAGCCCAAAACACTGACATGTTGAAGTTGTAATCCTTGTAGACCCAATCTTGCCTCACGCTGTCATCATCTGATGGAACATTCTCAGGGTATACAACCTTAAAATGCACCAAGAAAACAAATCTGAATTGATTGATATGTATATATAAAAAAAAAAAAAAGGGGAGCATGCCCTGAGATAAAAGTTTTCAATGAATCGGAACCTTTAATAAAGACAGACTCCTTCCTTACTCTGGTCAAGAGGCAACTCAATGACTGGACATGATTCCTGGCCATAGAATCTCCAACAAAGGCAATAGACTTTCCTCTGACCGATTCTAAAAACTTGTTTGGATCAAATATGGGTAGCTCGCAGCCCTCTGGCTTCCACCTCCATCTCAAGTAAGCCCGAATCGGGCTTTCCATATTTCATGCAATTCTGGTGTTCATGCATGCTATAACACGTCTCGTTAGTGTAGTAGGGTCCCTCAGGGTTCGGAATCCATTCCCCAGAAAACAAATCGCAGTTTTCTTCATCTTTTACTCTCCCTTCGGTGATGCTCTCGGCGCTGTCAATCTCACCCTGGGGATCGCTTGGAATTGAAAATGTGGCAGCAATTTCTTCCGGGGCTTTTTGGGCTATGGATAGTGTTTTTGCAATAGTTATGTCATTGTTTACCGGTGACTTTATATCCTCATATTCGATATTAAACGAAGTAGCTGATTCCGATATTTTGCTTCTGCGATTATATTGAAATGGAGGAGAAATGGCGGTTAACAAAAGAATGGTAACAAAAACGAGTGAGAAAGCTACCTTTGTAGTATTTGTAAAGGGATGCTGACGAGCTGCTTGTAGGAGATTCATTGGAAAAGGTTTTGCAATGCACTTTGAAAGGAAGGTGTAGAATTGAGGAATCAATTACTTTAAACTATGCGCATATATTTCTTAATCAATTCTACGATTAAATAGCCAAAGAGAAAATAATGTGCTCACCAAAATTTCAAAAACAAAGAGTATGATATTAATATTTGCATTTCTGTGGGCTTGGTGGCGCTTAAATGGCCAAAAATTGGTAGCATTTAGCATCGACTAGCTAAAATATTCTGCAGAGATTTTAACAGCTAGTTGGAACTTGCTACTTCTCCAACACCTTTCTTCCTGCTTGTACTATTAATGCGTAAGTAGGTTCAAGAAATTTTCGCCTGCTAGTTTAACAACTCTACATTATTAGTTAGGCAAGAGCAATTAGGAGCGCAGCATTTTACATTATGCATTAAAATTCCTTAATTGTGTAGTTTGTACTAAAGAGTTGTACCCCTTTAAAATCAACTAATTTATTTTATTCACAGAGACTGGTAATTGCAATGCAACCATGATAGTTTAAATGTGTATAAAAAAGAAAAAAATAATACTAGAGATATAATTTTAGAGACTGGAGTTAATGGCTCTGAAAGCATTGCAAAATGACTCTTCATACCCAGAAAAGATGTTAACTGAGAGACGTTTTGGTAAACCATTTTTGTCTTCAAGAACCATTGCCCAGCTGAGACTACAGTGTGGTTGGATCCTTCAACCTTAGTTAATTCATATACTTACTTTCTTCTTAGGCACTGAGAAATCATCAAAGGGTCAATATGCACATTGGTGTCACTTTTTTTTTTTTTTTTTTAAACTTGGTTTGATTAATTGACTTGCATTTGGATCCAAAATAACAGAACATTTTCATACAATAATTTCATGCAATATCATAATCACAATTAAATCTAAATAAGAAGTGATTAAGTACTTTGTCAGTGTCAGAGAGATTTTTGGAACCATTAACGATAATGATAGATGAATCTATGCGAGATTCAACCCGTTAATTTGTATTTTCTTCTTATAACTTGTAAATTTTTCATTAATATATTATTCTTTAGATTCCGAAAAAAGTTTACCTTTAATTTTTTTTTCTAAAAATATTTACTTTTAAGAGAAATTATATATATTACATGAATTAAAAAGAAAAATGGTGCATTCAAAGTCTACTCTTTTTTGAAATTAAAGAGCATATAAACAAGTAGTAGAAAAAATATAATAGCTAGGGAGGGGGATTGAAGCCTGTAGTAATTGCCCAAGTCCCTAACTTAACAAGTTGAAACCTAATTAATTAGGAGACACAGTGCATTAAAATTTTGATAATGAGACAATCAAGTGGCAAAAATGTGCTGTATTATTCCATTGCACGACCAGTCGAAGCCCCAAGGACTACAATTGCAACTAAACTTTATTATTATTTTTCTTTAAAAAAAATCGATGATTGCTAAGATCTTACATCCACCTTAAAATTAACAAGGGAGAAATGAAACGAATCTTTCAATTTTCTAGAATTTAAGCAAAGGCAAAAGGATTTTCAGGCTAATAAAATGTGGTTGAACATAGCTCCACACGTTATTGCTAAAAATTCGGAAAACATGGATTGTTCTAATGGGGGATTGACTGTTATTCTAGGTAATCCATCCTTTGTGCTCCTTTATATATCATTTCCTATATCACTCTTCATAAATTGTCATCTGTCTCTATTAAAAAATCCTAACATATATGTTTTAACGGTTACTTTTACTTAAATGGTAAACACTTAATTAAAAAAAAGTATTAAGTAAAATAGAATTATATTGGAAGATAAATCTTCTTTTTCCGATTTCAAACTCTATCTCAAACACCCAAAATCAAATAATACATTTCTTAAAAAAACTATTTGATTTTAGTCCACCACAATATTCAAATCAAGCCAACTATTTAATTTTATCTCAAACACCCAAAACCAAATAATACCTTTTCTGAAACGACTATTTGATGGTAGTCCAACATAATATTCAAATCAATACAAGCAAATTCTCATTTTCAATACTGTTGAAGAAACTTGACAAATCTTATAATTATACACAAACCAAAATAAACAGTAATTTATTAAACACTTCTTCCAAAATCGAATTTTAACTAAATTATTGTTTTTAAAAAAAAAATTTATTCTACAACAAGAATAGCTAAAGCAATTCAAACCATGAATATAATTAAAAATTTGTAATACCCTACAAAATAGGGTAAAAGAAATATAATTTAGATGTAGTGAATTGTATTGATTAAATCCTAAGTTATATAATGATATTGTATTGAGTTATGGGCGTTTGAGATAGAGTTAGGCAAAAAAAAAAAATAGAGTTTAAAATCGATTGGTGAAGAAGATAATTTATTTTTTAATAGAATTTTATTTTATATAGTAACTTTTTTTTAACTAAACAGTTACCTTTTAACTAAACGTTGTATTAAGATTTGTGAATGATGACACATGACAATTTATGAGAGTGGTATAAGAAGTGGTATATAAAAATGGTATATAAAAATGAGATACATGATCCATGGTCGCTAATCTAAATATGTTATTCATTCTAAATAATTTCTACTCTTTCAACAATATATTAATTTAAGCATCGGAGGAACTTGGGAAGTCAAGATTCCACTTGGCAAGTGAATCCAATTGATAAACAATAAATTGACAAAATTCTATAAATTGGCAAAATCTATAACATGATTATAGATTATTTTTTTTTAAAGAATATATTATAGGTGTATCACTTGATCGGCAAAATCTACGACTTTTAGTAACATGATTGAATGAATGAATGAATGACATAATGTCATTTCAACATGATTATATTAGATGTGGAATCAATTAGTACATGATTGGCACGAGTGCATTTGCCCCCCCGTTGATCCCGCCAGGTCGGTGAGCATGCATGCATGGTATAATATCGAGAATGAAGAATTATACATCAATCCTATGAAACTGTTGTCACTGTAATGATCAACTTTAATTTTGTGTGTGTGTGTGTGTGGGTGGGGGCCGTGGGGGCTGAAAGAAATTGCTTCCCCCAATTTCCTGAATCATTTCTTCCCCCAGTTTCCTGAATCATCAATATATATATATATGAAAAATTACGAATTTTGTACTTCCTCCCTCCTAATTAACTCGAGCAACAAGTCACTCAATGCATCAATAGGTCCGGGCAAACACCAGTGCACACAGTCGTTAGTCACTTTCTCATGCAGCCAGTGTCCATATTTACTAGGGTGACCATCTGGTCTGAGCAACATCGCCTTTGTTGCATCGAATAATCTAAACCTTAAACCCCTTTTCTTCCTTCTTCCTGTGCAATCCCAAGTTCTTGCAACTGTATCCTGCGCATTTCAGAATTATAATCCTCCAAAACGGTCTCGTTCCTCTTAAATGGCCGTGTCCTCGCACAATCTCCTCCCTCGTCCCACACCCCACCTTCAAAGTGAGAGGGGCTAATGGTCCTGAGGAAAGTGACACCCTTAAAATTTGTTAAGCTGTTAATGGCTCTGAAAGATGTCCGGAATGCTTTTTCATAGCCAAAATAGGTATTTAACTGAGTGACATTCTCTTTTTTGCAGGCGTTGCAGCCAATGAGGGTGCCATTTTGGTAGAACAGGGTTGGCCTGAAGAACCATTGCGCTGCTGAGATGATAATGTAGTTGTACCCTTCAACCTTATCAGTCCAGTCTTCATCAAACTCGTCAAGATATAAATTGTAAGGGATGGTTACATCGTTTGGATTGGTGATTTCTGACCTCACCAAATATGGAGTCCAAAACATGGAAATGTTGAAGTTATAATCCCTGTATACCCAATGTTGGTTTTCGCTAATCTCACTCGGAGAAAGATCCAGAGGGTAAACAACCTGCAAATTACATTAACATACACCATGCACAGAAGTTCAAGTCACCCAAATATTACAAATTTTCAAAGAAAGTGATGGAAGAAAAACTTTTGTCTAGCTAGCACAATTTTCATGTGATTTACAAACGTAACTTTGGAATTAAGACAACTAGGAAGAGGCTTAAGAATTTAACTAAGCCCATGTGATATAACTAATTAATTAAACAATTTAATCATTAATATTTATAGGCTCGTAACATTATTAACTCATGAAATAATTGTCTAATAAGTCTTAAACTTGATCATTTTCAATTAATCAACCGGGTTATTATCCAAAATAGTTATTACCTAAGATGAAAGTTCTTGACTACGTACCTTAAAACGTGTGCTCTAATTAAGAATCCTTATTTTGCAAAACTTGCTCATTTTGCTAGTTGTTTGGACTGCTCCTTGTCGGTTAACTACTCTTTACAAGAGGGATTAAAGATTATTAAACCAGGGAAGAAATTAAACAAAGATCAGGCAATACGCAAACTATATAGAGTTCATAAAATAGCCACATGGCATTATTGAATTTCAACCCCAACACATGTTGCGAACACTGATTATTTGTTTCTCAGTGACCCAAAAATGTACTGCCGGTGCTCGTGTCCAAGTTAGTTATGTAATCCCAAAAGAAGGAAGGACAAAGGGGTGCACACCATTGCTCCACAACAAACGCCCTTTCTGGTAGAAAAATCAATAACATTTGGCCGGCTGCCAGCGTACAGCTTGCACTCAAACCAAAAGAGAAACGGGGACAATTTGCCAACTTTGAGTATTTACAATTCAACAGAGAATGATTAAGCAGGTCACATTTGATAGCGACTAAATAATGTTGGGTATACAAGTTGCATTCTTTTTTTCCTTAGAGCAAGCTAATATCATCCCATATAATACAGCACATGCACGTAATATTTTCTCCATGGTACTGGTATTATGTATTTGTCATTTTATGCTTTAAAAAGTTATGATGTTAATCATAAAATATCTCAAAAAATTTACTAAATAACATCAAAGCTTATAGCATATGTACCATGGATACATGCAGTGATCACATCAAATATGGCGTTTTTATTGCTTTAAACAATAGCAAAGTGAGATTAGATTGGATGATTAAACGTGAAGATATGAATGGACTAGTTTCAGATACGTACCCTGGACAGAAGGCACATCAATGACTGCATATGATTCCTTCCCACGGAATCTCCCACAAACGCAATAGACTTTCCTCTCAGCAGTTCCAAGAACTGGTGAGGATCGAACGTGGGTAGCTCGCAGCCGTCCGGTTTCCACTTCCATTTCAAGTAATCTGTATCGGGCCTTCCGTATTTCATGCAATTCTGATGATCTTGTATTCTATAGCACGTCGCATTCGTGTAATAAGGTGCCTCTGGATTCGGAACCCATTCCCCTGAAAATAAATCGCAGTTTTCTTGCCCAGTTACTGTTCTTCCCGTTTTTTTCTTCTTACTTTCAATCTCATAAGTTTGTTCTGGTGCTTTTTGGGTCACCGGATCTTCAGGCCACTTACTTTCGCTTGTTTCCGATGAGCTTTCCTCGGACTGTACTGTGTCTTTCTCTTGGCTCGGACTCGACCACGTTGAAGAACTAGAATTTGTATACAATTCTTTTGCAACTGGCAAATCATTATTTTGGATTGAGCTTGCTGCCCCGCTTAGGGCTTGTGTCTCATCTTCTGACTTCGTAGCCTCAAATTCGGCTTCTTCATGTGTTTTGCTCACGACTGTTGAATTTTCTTGAGAATCAAACGTCACAGGGGTTGATTGATGAGATATTTTGGTGGGATTAATGTACCGGAAATATGAAGAAGGAGAATTAAGAGAAATAACGAAACTTAAAACAAGAGCGAGTGCAATGAGTGTCACTGCCATCTTTGACACCATTTTCAGTGTTCCCTGAAAAGGAAACTGATCGGCTGCTGCTTGGCGTTTCATTGGAGGCGGTCTAGAATTGCAAGGAACAGAAATAAGGAATAAAAAAATTAACAGAAAAGGAAAGGAAAAGGGCTGGGACTTAGGGGAATGATCAAGCACTTAATTGGACAAATCAGAAATGGTAATGGCATTCTTCTCTTTTCAAGTTGAGAGTTTAGAACAACGCGCATGGATTTGGTCAAGATTATAAAATAGTAAAATGTTACTAATTTTGTATATTGTTTATCAGGCTGGCTACATGTGCTCAAGAAATATATTATCCGAAACTGAAAATTATTGAGGTAATAGATACCTCACCTAATCCCCCTTAATAAATAAAGGCAGGTACTTGCATGATTAGTGCCTTCTTCCACTCCTGAGTTGAAGCCCCATGTTGAACAAAGTTCAGATTTAAGCTGTTTTTCCATATGCCACTTCCGTTCGTCTGTTAAGAGATATGGTTAGACACTGTATAAGTTTTGGACTGATTATGAAACAACATAGGCCTCACAAAAATGGAAAATTTTGCAAATATAGCACATTTTTTAGTTGATTTTGCAAATATAGCACATCTCTTTTTTTATTTGCAATCATAACACTTCAAAGTTGCATAAATATCAAAATACCCTCATATTCTCTTCTAAAATGCAAAGACATAGCACTTCACCCTTATATTCTTTTAGAACGACTCATTTTTTTTTTCCTCCTTTCCTACTACATCCCAAACTTCATCATGTGAGTTCTCTCATCATTGTTTTGGGATCTTTATGACATAAAAACATCAGTTGATCTTGCCTCATTATTCAGATCTTATTTTAAGTTAGAAAAACTTAATCTTGGAAAGAATTTTATCATTAGATCCTCGAATTTTATCAGTAGATCTTGAAGCAGCAGTTTCAAAACATTAAAGGGAATGAAGACCCTCAAAACCATACATTGATTGAGCAATTGCTTTATCACAAAATAGACATCTGACCTGGACTGGAACATGGTTTCAAAAAAATGGTCAGTTATGATTTTAAAACTGTTGATTTTTAAAAAATCATAATTGAATTTTAAAAGTATCGATTCAATATCAATATCATCACTGATTCACAGTTCGTTCTTATAAATGAAATATAATTTAGATTTAGAAAAAAATATAACTTACACTTACAATTAAAAATTAAAGTGAAGAAAAGTATATTTTATTTATATAACTTAAATTTATAAGTTGTAAAAGAAATATAATTTAGATTTAGAGGGAAAAAAAACTTGTACTTCAAATTAAAAATGAGAGTGACAAAAAAATATATTTTATTTATATATTTTATTATTTTTTTTAAAAAAAAATTGCACAATTTTGTAGCGAAACCAAACCGTCGATTTCAGTTCCAGTTTCACATTTTGAGCAATTGAACTGGCGGTTCTAGTTCCAATTACGGTTTTAAAACCATAATTAATGAATTGGTTCCGAATTGGATTAGCTATTATTTTGAATACGTTATTAATTTTAAACAATTTCTACTTTCTACTTTCTACTCAGCATACTAATTTAGATATCAAAATGGTTAAGTAATCAACAATCTTGCGGGTCACACCTCAAAGTAGCAATCAGTATCGTTAATATACAAACATGTAAAAATAAAGTAGACAATTCTAATAAACTTTGTGCATATTTGGGATGGTTTGTGGATACTGGGGAAGTGCATGCCCAAAATAAATTTCCTCGAATTCTAAACCCCAGAGAAGGTGAAAAAAAATTTCAAAATTTGACTTCCTCCCTCCTAAGCAGCTCGAGCTAGAATTCGCTCCATGTGTCAACGGGACCAGGCAAACACCAGTGCAGACAGTCATTCGGCTGCTTCACACGCGGCCCGTGTCCACATTTACATGGGTGGCTATCTGGCCTGAGCAACATTGGTTGTGTTGCATCAAAAAGTCTAAACCTTGAACCCCTTTTCCTTCTCCTTGTGCAACTTTAAGCTCCTGCACTTGTATCCTGTGCATTTCTGCAATGTGAGCTGCCAGAAGAGTCTCGTTACTCTTAAAAGGCCTCGTCCTCACACAATCTCCTCCTTCATTCCGCGCTCCACCGTCAAAGTGTGTCGGGGATATGGTCCTAAGAAAAGTCACTCCCTTGAAATTTGTTAAGCTGTTAATGGCTCTGAAGGCTGACCTGAACGCTTTTCGTAGCCAAAAAAGACAGTCATCTGAGTGACATTCTCTTGTTTACAGTTGTAACAGCCAATGAGGCTTCGATTTTCGTAATTCATGTGTGTCTTCAAGAACCAATTCCCACCTGAGATAATAATGTAGTTGTATCCTGCAACCTTAGTAGTCCAGCTTTAATCATGCCCGTCAAGATACAAATGGTAAGGGCTGAATACTTCATTTGGATCGGTTCTTTCTGATGAATTTACCAGAAATGGAGCCCAAAGTAAGGAAATGTTGAAGTTATAATCCTTGTATACCCAATGTTGTTTATTTATTTTCTCATTCTCATTGGGAGAAATATACACAGGGTGATAAACCTGAAAATTAATATTCAACACGATTAACAAAAGTTCACAAATGTGCAAGATAAATGATCTTCTCTTCCAGGACAGATTTGATTTGGGTTTTTTTCTTAATTATATATTCTTCAAAAAATGGTAGCAGATCTTTTACATGTTCAAATCTTCTAAAAATGAAAAGTGATGCAACATGGTAGTACATAGGGCTTTAGTCATTGAATTGTCTATACACTTTTCACTCGAGTTACTAATTTTGTCATGAGGACAACTACATGTGTTCATGAATTTTTACATAACAATTTTATTGGATGTCCTGGAAAATACGAATATTAATTTGAACACTTACACTATGCTATGAGTGAATGCGAACGAATATAGACTGCCTTGATCACTTACGGTGGACAAAAGGCAAATCAATGATGCGATCTGATTCCCAGCCAGAGAATCCCCAACAAAGAGAATAGACTTTCCTCTGACCAGTTCCAGAAACTGGTTTCGATCGAATATGGGCAGCTCGCAGCCGTCGAGTTTTCACCTCCATTTCAGGCAGTCCATATTGGGCCTTCCGTGTTTCATGCAATTCTGTGCATCTGCTGGTATATTACACGTCGTGTTCGTATAGTACGGTGACTGGATTCGGAACCCACTCCCCAGAGAACAAATCGCAGTTTCTTTGTCCTGTTATTTCTCTTTCCGAATTGTTGAGCTCAATCTCTCCATGAGTCTTACTCTCAATCACACGGCCAGGAGGAGTTGGGTCGTCTGGTACTGCAACTGTAGTGCTCTCACCAGTTTGTGCTGCAGGTGCGTCTTGTTGGCTTGGACTTGATCACTTGAAAGAATCAGCACCATTCGCGTCCAATATTTTTGCACTAGGCGAGTCATGATTTCGGATCGAGCTTGATGATCCTCTTGCTTGTATTTCAATTTGTGGCTTGGTAGCCTCAAATTCAGCAGCATCTTTGTTGGGCTTCCTTGGTATTATGGAGTTCTTACCAAGAGGAGCAAACGTCCCAAGGGTTGGTTGATGAGATACTGTGGTGGGAAATGAGTGTTACGGCTAACTTTGGCAACTTTCTTAGTGTTTGCTGAAAGGGAATCTGATCAGGGGCTTGGTGTTTCATCATCGGAGAAGCTCTGGAATGCTCAAGTAAAACGTAAATGATGTGATGACTAAACAATTGCACATTGAGTTGTTGTTTGCTTTAATTGTTGGGCATCTGGATTCAAAATTAAAACAATTTCATAATCACATCTATAGAAATCGTAATCAAGTGTCAGTGAAGAAATCGATTAAACAAATGAGGCCAGCGGAGTGAAAACCCCGAAGGTAGATTTTGAGACCATGTTTCCAAGATCCAACCATTAAATTTCCAGTTCTTCCCGTAATATTGTACTCTTCACAGCACCTTCGGAGAAAAACGGTAGGCCGTAAAGCCTCCAGATCCTTTAGGTAGCTCGTTTCCAACTACTCCTTTGTTCATGGCAAACAAGAAGTTCGTATATAAAAGAGCAGATTAGAAAATGTGTCGGAAGATGCTAGTTGATTTATACATCTTCCAATGAACAACACAATTTAATTCTCCACTCTCATGAAACAAATCTATATATAGCACAAAAATTAGGCACTATCTTTTCAAAGAGTTCAATCGAAGAATGGATCCAGGTACAAACCCCGGAATAAAATCGGGTTTCATGATACAGATTGTAATTAAAAATCAGAAAGAAAATTAAAGAAAAATCAAGGGGAAGCATCTACAAAAGAAAAAAATAGGAACATTCTAACATTGTGACTCACGTGTGATTTCTACTTCGGAAGGGTGGGGTAAAACTTGGAGAACTTCAGGCAACTGATTTTTCTGCTTCCTCCCTTTTCAATAACTCTAGCAAGAAATCATTCCATGCGTCAATAGGTCCAGGCAAACACCAATGCACGCAATCATTAGGCAGTTCCACATTCTGAGTTGGCCAATGCCCATATTTACTGGGGTGACCATCAGGTCTCAGTAGCATAGGTTTTGTGGTATCGAATAAGCGAAATTTCAATCCTTTATTTCTTCCTTCTTCTTCTGCAATTCTAAGCTCCTCCAGTTGGATCTTGTAAAACTCTGGGCCATAACCTGTCAAAACCGTCTCGTTCCTCCGGAAAGGTCTCGTCCTCACACAGTTTCCACCATTGTCCCATGTTCCATTTTCAAAGTGTGAAGGAGCAAAGGTCCTAAGAAATGTTACACCTTTATAATTTACACTGTTAATGGCTCTGAAAGCTGTTCTGAATGCTCTTTGATAACTATAACGGGATGTTAAACGAGTGACATTAATGTTCTCCGAACAATATTGGCAGCCCACTAAACTGCCATTCTCGTAGAACATTGTTGGACGGGGGAACCAATGCCCAGCCGAGATGACAACATAGTCATAGTCTTTAATCTTGGTTCGCCAGCTCTCATCAAACTCATCAAGATAAAGACTGAAAAAGCGAGTTCTTTCATTAGGAGGAGTTATTTCCACTGATCTTACCAAATAGGGAGACCAAAGAATTGACATCTTCAAGTTGTATTCTTTGTATTCCCATTGTCTGTTCTCATCTGTTGAATTTGAAATTTCCTGCGGATAAAGGACCTGAAAATAACAAGAGATAAGTTTCTAATTATCAATCTTCCAAAAGTAAATCTTAATCATGCAGAATTTGGTTGTACAGACTGCAGACCTGATATGGTATAAAATTCTTTCTGTCGCATCCCTTAACTCCATTTTAGAGCGTTGTTAAGGATTGTGTGCAGGATTAGGTGAGATTAATCGGGATATAATTACAATATGTGTATGTTTCGCTTGGTTTGATCACATGTATAATTAATCAACTAAAACATTCCAGAAAAAGGAATAACATATTTCCTTTCAGGGAAGTGAGGTTATAAACTACATTGTAATTACTTTGTCAGAAAATAAAATACAAAGCTATATGATATCTAATTAATTATCCCCAAACCTACACAGATAACAACTGTTCTAGAAAGAAGTCTAGGTCAACATTCTGAATTAGAAACATGAGGAAAGGACTTACCCTGGACAAGAGGCACATCAATGACTGTATATGGTTTCTTGCAACCGAGTCTCCAACGAAGGCAATAGACTTTCCTCTGACCAATTCCAAGAACTGATGTGGATCAAATATAGGCAGCTCACAACTATCTGGTTTCCACCTCCATTTCATGAACTCTGTATCAGGCCTTCCATATTTTATGCAATTCTGATGTTCTTGAATTCCATAACATGAGTTAGTGTAATAAGGTGCCCCTGGATTCGGAACCCATTCCCCAGTGAATAAGTCACAAGATTCTTTTTGTTGTGATCCCCGTGTTTCAATTTCTGATGAATTTGCAGCCTCAAATTCCTCATCTTTAAGCTTTTGTGGTTTCTCCTCATTTCTTTGTACCACTTCCTGTGTCTCTGTTTCTGATGATGACTTTGAAGTGTCAGATTCCTCCTCTTTACCCGTTGAAGTTTCCTCTTCATCCCTTTTTGGTATTGTTTGTGCTTCCTCTTCACTTTCTCTGCCATGGCAGGACTGTGAAACGCCATCAGGACCATGACATGGCTCATCTTTTTGCTCCAAATGAGCACTTGGCTTTGTTAACGACTCCTCACTGGAATCAAACTTGGGAGGTGATTTAGATATGTTCTTGGTATTGTATCCTATTGAAGGAGAATAAATAGAAATAACTGATAAAATAATCGCAAGGGCAATCAGTGCGGCTATCTTTGGTATCTTCCATCGTGTTTGAGGTTTCCGAAATGATTGCTTGATTGCATGGAACTTCATTTGGGAGCTCTTGGAAGAAAAGCAATTTAAGGGAAAAGAGTTAGGATGAAGCCAAGGAAAGATGGGCGTCTAAGGAATTACATTCAATCAGATAATAAAAGAATTTACTGGAAACTTTCTTTGCATTTTGGACAAGGCATCCGCTCGAGTTCCTAGATAAACACAAAAAAAAAAAAAAAAAGGTTATAACATGGGTGAAATGCAAAAGTACTTCATTAGCAGTTTAAACAGAAAATGCAGAAAGCATTATAATGTTGATTCTATATGTGCACAGTAAGAAAATGAGCAAACGGCTCCATAATCTATTAGCTTATAAAATGAATCATCTAGTTTCACTAAACATATCCACTTCAAGGTAATTTCTATGATGCGAAGAAAGAAAAGATGAAAAACAAAAATAAATAAGTAAACATTCAAACTTTCCTCTGTCTCAGCAGGTACTTTCCATTTTGGCCACAGGGAGAAAGACATAAATCTCTATAATTATTTATTAACAGATCTGCATGTTAACTGGGAGTATGGGATTTTATTTATTTACGATATATTTTGTGGTTAACTAGACAATATCGTTTGCGGATAATACTTCAATACAAAAAATGACGTGAATCTAGGGAGTTTCTTCGGGACAAACTCTACCAGCTTTCTCTTTCAAGCCCACCATATAAATAAATGAGGATATTTATTTATTAGCTAACCATTCAGGATCAAGATCATGCTTGCCAAAGAAGGATGATAATTTTTACATACCTATAATTGCAAAATTTTGATGCAAACACCTCCTTCCTTCTTAATAGACCGTTCTACAACTAATATGTACCTGGTTTTCTAAAAGCCACTTCCCTCCTTTGAAATTATACCCCATAGTCTAGCTACAATCACTTCTTAAATTGGTGTCTTATTAGCTCTATTCAATTACCCCACCGCGGTTGCAACGGAACCAGGGGAAAGTATACAGCGGTCGTTCTATTATAGAGCTCAATTATTTCTATAAAAATAACCTATGTTAGCTGCACTTAATATTTGAAATATCTTGGTGGCAAAAAAGAAAATGGCTCACTAAAATAGCTCGTTGGATACTGTCAAACGTGCATAAACTATCTGGGAAATGAAATTCTGGATACTGTCAAATGTGCAGACTGCGATTAAACAGCAATCCTTATCCGCACACATTTGATCTATCTTAAGCACTCAACCCAAAGGACCCACCATTAGTATTTGCAATTTCTCGTTTCATTCTTCAGCAATCATACCATATCAAGAACAACCATGTCATGGTGTCAACAATCAAATGAGAATCAAGATGAACATCAAACTGCGTCCAAGAATGTATTCCAATAATAAAGAGTAGCAGCAAGGTATGAAGAGGAATCACATAACGAAATACAAAAAGCAAGGAAACTTCGACTATCTTCGTCTCTTTTTTTCTCTCTTTTTCCTTTTTGTCGTATTGAATTAACTCATCAAGGAACGAAGACGCAGCTCAAGAAGAAGCGAAAGTTCATAAATGGCTCTCGTAATCTACTTGATAACTAGTTAATTTGTCCTCATTTCCTTCTTAACAAATCTATGAAATCTAATACAATTAGGAACCAAATTGATCGCGAGCAAAAAGAAGAAAAATATAATATCATATTTTGTGTACTAACCTTCAAAGGTGAGGTACTCTGCGAGATTGAATGAAGGAGAAGAGTAAGAAGAAGAACGCAGAGGTTCTACGGTTTGTGCAGAACAACTGAGCAAGAAGAAAGATTAGTAAAGGAGAGGGTAGATCTCTAACATGAATTAAGAAATCGCGTTTAGCTGGCTCTGACCAGGAAACCATTTTTACTTTGCATTTTCCATTGTCCTCGACTTGGTTATATTATATCACCCAACCCCAAAATAAAAATAAAAAGGGTAAATTACATTTGCCACCTCGAAATTTGGATAAATTACTAATCGAATATCGAGATTTAGTAAAACTATCAATACTTCCTAACCTTAACTCCATTATGAATAGTAACAAAACAGTAAAAAAAATTTATATTTGGACAAAAATACACCTCATACACCAGTTATTAATTTATATAAAAAAAATACTTATAATTGACACTTACCTTAACAATAAAAACAAAAATTATATATATTCATTTGTATGAAATGCAAAATATACAAGAAGAAAATCGAAATAGAAAGTTGACTTGTATCAAAAAATTCAAATTAACTGAAAAAAAAAACTATCAATGAAGAAATAAAAGTATGGTATAAAAATTTTTAAAATTTATTTCGTAGTCAAATTCACCAAACCAAATGAATTTGTATAATTTTTGCTTTTATTTTTAAGGTAAGTATCACTTATAAGTATTTTTTTATGCAAATTAATAACAAAAGTATGAGGGGTATTTTTGTTTAAATATAAAAAAAAAATATTGTCCTATTATTGTTTATGACGGAGTCAGAGTTCAAAAAGGTAATGGTAGTTTAATCAAATTTCAAAATTCAATTGATAATTTATATAAACATCGGGGATGGTAGAAGTAATTTATCTAAATAAAAATAAAATAACATGACGTCATAGTAGTTATGTTTGGATTGTGATTTATTTTAGAAACTTTATATTATAATATGTGAAAATTTTCGTGATAATTTTTTAGTAAAAAAATATTTTAGAAAGAAATTTAAAAAAAAATCCTTTTTAATTATATGAGATTTTTTTTAAAAAAAAATTATTTTTATTTAAAAACTTTTTTTTTACAAATAAAACACAATCAAACAAAGCCTCGTTACCCTGGAATTGTGAACCATCCGCTGCCCAAGGGGTTTAGAACTTGGTCGTGGAAATAAAATCAGCTTAATTCCATTTCTTTCCTTCTTTCATAAGGCCGTGAAATTCTACTTAGGTTTAAATACACAAAGGGCCTGTTTGGTTATCAAGGATTCTTGCTTTGGAAAGTAATTTGTTTCCTTAGTTTTAAATTCCCGTGTTTGGTTAGTTTGGGAAAGTAATTTGATTACTTTTCAATGTTTGTTTCAGTTTAAAATTTTTTAGACAAGGAATCAAATTCCTGAAAATAGGGAAAATAAGTGCAACATTCCAGGATTCTGATTCCTTATTAAAAGTTGTCATTCTGATTACTTGTTTTAGAATTTTAGTGTAAATAAACATCTTTTTTACTTTTAACATTATTTCATCTATTTTTTCTCTTTAGACTCTCACGTATCTTTTATTTTTTAATTATTAGTCATGTAATCTTCTATTTTAATTATTATTATTTTTAATTTTTTAAAAAAATTACTTCAAAACTTTTTTCTATTCAAATTCATAATTTATTAAAATTTAAAATTATGTAATTTTTTATTTTTTCGCATTAAATTTTTTGAAATTGTGGTTTGATTTCATCTTAAATGAGGTTTTTTTGGGTTTAAATATTATTATATATTACAATTGACAAAATTAAGAAATTTTATATTATATTTTGATTAAAAGAATAAAAATAGTTGTCTCTATCATTAATCACTATTATATAATAGAAAAAAATTTGTCAGTCGATTTTAATGTAATTATTATAAATATTGATAATTAAATTGTCTTTTTATAGTCTTATAATATTAATATAAATATTTAGTAATTAAAATATAATTAAAGTTCTAAATTTTACGAACTTTTAAAAAGATTATCTATTTACTATGTATTTATTTTTAGCAATTTGAAGATGGTTAAAATTTATTATTCCTTTTAATAATTTAGTTTTCATTGGTATGTTTTTTCATAATTAATTAATTGTTTTACTCTTTTTGTAGTAATTATAGAAGAATTTTGACAGCAATATCTACATCCTCAATTAAATCATTATTACTCTTTTTTTCTTCTTTTATGACCTTATCTACTCCCCACCCCCACCCACCCTAATTTGACTTTTTTTCTTTTTCTTTTTTTGTATTTTGAATTTTTTGGCACTATGAATTGTACTTTTGTAGGGTCATTTTACATTTATTTATAAGAGTTTTAGTCTATTGTTTTATGATTTTTTTAATTGTTTGAAATTTTAAAATTTTTGTTTTCCCTAAACTTTTAACAATATGTATTTAACAAATTATTGGACATCCCATACCTTGCATGGGAATCCTACACTAGTATAAAATAAGAGGAATAATATGCTAGATGTACAGTACATGTCAAATAAATCATATTTAAAATATATTTGTGATTCATTGTTACATTAACTTTCCCATAAATATTTTTATTTTATCCAAACATAGGTAAGTACTCAGAATTCTTATAATTAAATTTCTAAAATTTAAATTCCCTAGAAAAGTATTTATTTTCCTTAGAATTAAATTCCTCGAAATCATATTCCCATTTAACTTTACTTTCCCGCGAACCAAACGAGCCCAAAGAGTTATTTAGATTATAATTAATAGCATATAATTAATAGCATGAAACTTAGTTAAAGAGGACGCTTGATTCTTTGGATTTGGATAACAGATTAATTATATTTTTTATACTTTTTGATATAAAAATTATTTTAAAATATAAAAATTAAAAAATATACAAAAATACATGGGAAATTTGCATATATAGCAGGGTTGACCGTTGACTTTGCAAATATAGCACCCTCCTTTTTTTCCTTGCAAACATAACACTTTAGGGTTGAACAAGACACATACTCATCTTCTCTTACGAAACATAAAGACACAACACTTCATCTTCATCTTCATCTTCATCGATTCAAGAAAATTTGCTCTCACATCCCATTATTTACACTTCTTATTATTCTCACACCATTGGATCATCTTCAAACAAGAAGGCAGCGGTGGAGAAAAATTCGTTGCGGGGAGATATTAGTTGAAATTTACACAAGTTGAACTGGGTTTGTGAACTTCAACGAAACTAATCGAGCCCTAAGTCGAGTATAGGTCGAGCAAAACATTAAGTTGAATACAAGATCGAGTTTAAGGTCGAACAATAAGTCTGAGTAGTAATTGGTTGAATATTAGATCGAGCTCGACCTAAACTCGACCTAAACTCGACCTAATACTCGACCTACTACTAGGTCGAGTTAAATTTAAAAAAAAAAAAAGAAAAAAATTGAATTTTTTTTTTAAACAAAAAGTTTTAGGGTCAAACTCGACCCCATGCTCGACCTAATGCTCGACCTAAATTTAAAAAAAAAAAATTAAAATTTTTTTTTAAATTTTTTTTTTTTTTAATTTAGGTCGAGCATTAGGTCGAGCATGGGGTCGAGCTTGACCTTAAAACTTTTTTTTTAAAAAAAAATTCAATTTTTTTTCTTTAAAATTTAGGTCGAGCATGGGGTCGAATTTGACCCTAAAACTTTTTTTTAAAAAAAAAAATCAATTTTTTCTTTAAAATTTAGGTCGAGCATGGGTCGAGCTTGACCCTAAATCTTTTTTTTTTAAAAAAAAATTCAATTTTTTTATTTTTTTTTTTAAATTTAACTCGACCTAGTAGTAGGTCGAGTTTAGGTCGAGCTCGATCTAATATTCAACCAATTACTACTCAGACTTATTGTTCGACCTTAAACTCGATCTTGTATTCAACCTAATGTTTTGCTCGACCTATACTCGACTTAGGGCTCGACTAGTTTCGTTGAAGTTCACAAACCCAGTTCAACTTGTGTAAATTTCAACTAATATCTCCCCGTAACGAATTTTTCTCCACGGTCGCGGTCTTCTTGTTTGAAGATGATAATCCAATGGGGTGTGAGAATAATAAGAAGTGTAAATAATGGGATGTGAGAACAAATTTTCTTGAATCGATGAAGATGAAGATGAAGATGAAGTGTTGTGTCTTTATGTTTCAGAAGAGAAGATGAGGGTATGTTGGTCTTTGTTCAACCCTAAAGTGTTATGTTTGCAAGGAAAAAAAGGAGGGTGCTATATTTGCAAAGTCAACGGTCAACCCTGCTATATATGCAAATTTCCCAAAATACATTCCTCACATGATACAATTTTAATTTGGACACAACACCACATTATTTCTTGCATAAGATAAAAGATTACATTTACCTCTTTTAAACTCTAATTTTATTATTAATTATATTTTAAGTTTTGAAAATATTATGCCTTTTCCTATTTATTCAAAATGATTATGTATTCAATGTAATTATAAATAATATTATAATATAAATTTATTTTTATTTAATTATTCTGTGAATTTAATTTTAGATAGTTAAGAATAAAATTATAATACTTTTAAAGAAAAATTATATGTAATTTTTCTCTAAAATAAAACAATCAGTCAGTGCATAATAGCGTTTTCCAACTACTCACCCTTTTCTTCCTTTACATTAGGGCGGGATGCAGCAAATGCCGTGCGCGTGATTATAAAATTATATACAGTGCTTACCGTGCTTACTGCTAAGTATGACTATAAAAAAAATAATAATAAATAAATAAAATAACACCGCGATGACCACCGACTTGGTTTAATCAAATTTCATGATTTTTCAAATTTGAAGTTTAAAAAATAAATATATATGAAAAGGTTTAATTTGGATACTTATAATTTCTGATATACCCCAATTATATTTGAAGGTTAATGACAAAAATAATTACTATATTCTTTAAGAGTATAATTTTTTTCTCTCTAAACGTGCCACATAACTTTGTAAAAGTACACAAATTAAATTATAAAATTACCCCCAATACGAGATCTCACGGACACGTTAACAAGAATAATTTCATCTCATTAAAATAGTTAATTCATCTTTTTATTAATATTACTATTATAACGACTGGCTGATATGATTGGAAATTATTCCGACTTGCCATACATTAATGTTAAAAATTTAAAAGATGTAAGTTGCTTCTAAATATAAAATAATATGGTCCATAATTAATTCAAAAATCTATAAAACATATATAAAGTATGAGTAATGATACAGAAAGTGACAAATTATAGTGGTTTTGTATAGTGACTGACGTGACAATCATGAAAAAACAAAATCATCCCTCCATCCTTATTACAAAACACAACATAATAAAAGATAGTTTTGTCTTCTCATGATTGTCACGTCAGTCACTATACAAAATCACTATAATTTGTCATTATCATAATCATTACTCATAAAGTAATAATATTTATTATTACAAACATGTAATTTTATTTTAGGCAATCCTTTACAAACAATATATTAATATAGTTATCAAATTAACTAAGAGGTCAAAAGACTCAAAACCCTGTCATGAGTCTTGCTCTCAATCTCACCAGTTTGTGCTGCAGGTGCATCTTGTTGGCTTGGACTTGACCTCTTCAACGAACCAGCACCATTCGCGTCCAATATTTTTGCACTAGGCGAGTCATGATTTTCGATCGAGCTTGATGACCCTCTTGCTTGTATTTCAACTTGTGGCTTGGTAGCCTCAAATTCAGCAGCATCTTTGGTATTAGTGAGTTCTTACCAAGAGGAGCAAACGTCCCAAGGGTTGGTTGATGAGATACTGTGGTGGGATATATGTAGCGGAAATGTGCAGAAGGAAAATTTACAGAAATCAATTCAATAATGAGACTCAGAAGAATAGTGAGGGAAATGAGTGTTACGGCTAACTTTGGAAACTATCTTAGTGTTTGCTCAAAGGGAATCTGATCAGGGGCTTGGTGTTTCATCATCTGAGAAGCTCTGGAATGCTCAAGTAAAACGTACATGATGTGATGACTAAACAATTGCACATTGAGTTGTTTGCTTTAATTGTTGAGCATCTGGATTCAAAATTAAAACGATTTCATAATCACAACTATAGAAATCGTAATCACGTGTCAGTGAAGAAATCGATTAAACAAATGAGGCCAGCGGAGTGAAAACCCCGAAGGTAGATTTTGAGACCATGTTTCCCAGATTCAACCATTAAATTTCCATGTTCTTTCCGTAATATTGGGCTCTTCACAGCACTTTCGGAGAAGAACGGTAGGCCGTAAAGCCTCCAGACCCTTTAGGAAGCTCGTTTCCAACTACTCCTTTGTTCATGGCAAACAAGAAGTTCATATATATATAAAAGAGCTGATAAGAAAATGTGTCGGAAGATACTAGTGATTTACACATCTTCCAATGAACAACACAATTTAATTCTCCACTCTCATGAAATAAATCTATATATAGCACCAAATTTTGGCACTATCTTTTCAAATAGTTCAATCGAAGGATGGATCCAGGTACAAACCCCGGAATAAAATCGGGTTTCATGATACAGATTGAAAATAAAAATCAGAAAGAAAAAATCAAGGTGAAGCATCTACAAAAGAAAAACTTAGGACCATTCTAACATTGTAACTCACGTGTGATTTCTACTTTGGAAGGGTGGGGTAAAACCTGGAGAACTTCAGGCAACTGATTTTTCTGCTTCCTCCCTTTTCAATAACTCTAGCAAGAAATCATTCCATGTGTCAATAGGTCCAGGCAAACACCAATGCACGCAATCATTAGGCATTTCCATATTCTGAGTTGGCCAATGCCCATATTTACTGGGGTGACCATCAGGTCTCAGCAGCATAGGTTTTGTGGTATCGAATAACCGAAATTTCAATCCTTTATTTCTTCCTTCTTCTTCTGCAATTCTAAGCTCCTCCAGTTGAATCTTGTAAAACTCTAGCCCGTAACCTGTCAAAACCGTCTCGTTCCTCCGGAAAGGTCTCGTCCTTGCGCAGTTTCCACCTTTGTCCCATGTTCCATTTTCAAAGTGTGAAAGAGCAAAGGTCCTAAGAAATGTTACACCTTTATAATTTACACTGTTAATGGTTCTGAAAGCTGTTCTGAATGCTCTTTGATAACTATAAAAGGATGTTAAACGAGTGACATTAATGTTCTCCGAACAATATTGGCAGCCCACTAAACTGCCATTCTCGTAGAACATTGTTGGACGGGGGAACCAATGCCCAGCCGAGATGACAACATAGTCATAGTCTTTAATCTTGGTTCGCCAGTTCTCATCAAACTCATCAAGATAAAGACTGAAAGAGCGAGTTGTATCATTAGGAGCAGTTATTTCCACTGATCTTACCAAATAGGGAGACCAAAGAATTGACATCTTGAAGTTGTATTCTTTATATTCCCATTGCTTGTTCTCATCTGTTGAATTTGAAATTTCCTGCGGATAAAGGACCTGAAAATAACAAGAGATAAGTTTCTAATTATCCATCCTCCAAAAGTAAATCTTAATCATGCAGAATTTGGTTGTACAGACTGCAGACCTGATATACTATAAAATTCCTTCTGTCGCACATCCCTTAACTCTAGTGTAGAGCGTTGTTAAGGATTGTGTGCAGGATTAGGTTAGATTAATCGGGATATAATTACAATATGTGTATGTTTCGCTTGGTTTGATCACATGTATAATTAATCAACTAAAACATTCCAGAAGAAGGAATAACATAATCCTTTCAGGGAAGTGAGGTTATAAACTACATTCTAATTACTTTGTCAGAAAATAAAATCCAAAGCTATATGATATCTAATTAATTATCCCCAAACCCACACAGTTAACAACTGTTCTAGAAAGAAGTCTAGGTCAACATTCTGAATTAGAAACATGAGGAAAGGACTTACCCTGGACAAGAGGCACGTCAATGACTGTATATGGTTTCTTGCAACCGAGTCTCCAACGAAGGCAATAGACTTTCCTCTGACCAATTCCAAGAACTGATGTGGATCAAATATAGGCAGCTCACAACCATCTGGTTTCCACCTCCATTTCATGAACTCCGTATCAGGCCTTCCATGTTTTCTGCAATTCTGATGTTCTTGAATTCCATAACATGAGTTAGTGTAATAAGGTGCCCCTGGATTCGGAACCCATTCCCCAGTGAATAAGTCACAAGATTCTTTTTGTTGTGATCCCCGGGTTTCTATTTCTGATGACTTTGCAGCCTCAAATTCCTCATCTTTAAGCTTTTGTGGTTTCTCCTCATTTCTTTGTACTACTTCCTGTGTCTCTGTTTCTGATGATGACTTTGAAGCGTCAGATTCCTCCTCTTTATCAGTTGGCGATTCCTCCTTATCCCTTTTTTGTGTTACTTCCTGTAAGTCTGTTTCTGATGGCTTCGAAACCTCAGATTCCTCTTCTTTACCAATTGGTGGTTCCTCCTCATTCCCTTTTTGTGTTACTTCCCGTGTCTCTGTTTCTGATGGATTTGAAGCCTCAGATTCCTGCTCTTTACTAGTTGGTGGTTCCTCCACATCCCTTTTCTGTATTACTTGCCGTGCCTCTGTTTCTGATGGCTTTGAAGTCTCAGATTCCTCCTCTTTACCAGTTGGAATTTGGTCTTCATCCCTTTTTGGTATTGTTTGCGCTTCCTCTTCACTTTCTCTGCCATGGCAGGACTGTGAACCGCCATCAGGACCATGACATGGCTCATCTTTTTGCTCCAAATGAGCACTTAGCTTTGTTAACGACTCCTCACTGGAATCAAAGTTGGTAGGTGATTTAGATATGTTCTTGGTATTGTATCCTATTGAAGGATAATAAATAGAAATAACTGATAAAATAATCGCAAGGGCAATCAGTGCGGCTATCTTTGGTATCTTCCATCGTGTTTGAGGTTTCCGAAATGATTGCTCGATTGCATGGAACTTCATTTGGGAGCTCTTGGAAGAAAAAGGGAAAAGAGTTAGGATGACGCCGAGGAAAGATGGGCGTACAAGGAACTACATTCAATCAGATAATAAAAGAATTTACTGGAAACTTTCTTTGCATTTTGGACAAGGCATCAGCTCCGAGTTCCTTGATAAACACACCAAAAAAAAAAAAAAAAAAAAAGTACGATATTAGCAGTATAAACAGAAAATGCAGAAACCATTCTAATGTTAATTCTATCTGTGCACAGTAAGAAAATGAGCAAACGGCTCCATAATCTATTTGCTTATGAAATGAATCATCTAGTTTCACTAAACATAACCACTTCAAGGTAATTTCTATGATGGGAAGAAAGAAAAGATGAAAAACAAAAGTAAATAAACATTCATACTTTCCTCTATGTCAGTAGGTGCTTTCCATTTTGGCCACAGGGAGAAAGACATAAATCTCTATAATTATTTATTAACAGATCTGCAGGTTAGCAGTTCTTTAGCAATCATACCATATCAAGAGCAACCATGTCATGGTGTCAAAAATCAGATGAGAATCAAGATGAACATAAAACTGCATCCAAGAATGTATTCGAATAATAAAGAGTAGCAGCAAGGTATGAAGAGGAATCACATAACGAAATACAAAAAGGCAAGGAAACTTCGACTATCTTCGTCTTTTCTTTCACTCTTTTTCCTTTTTTTGGTATTGAATTAACT
This sequence comes from Gynochthodes officinalis, assembly GCA_020080225.1. Lineage (NCBI taxonomy): Eukaryota > Viridiplantae > Streptophyta > Magnoliopsida > Gentianales > Rubiaceae > Gynochthodes > Gynochthodes officinalis. Next base: position 33,793,027 of record CM034621.1, on the reverse strand, counting down.
CTCCAAGGAACGAAGACGCAGCTCAAGAAGAAGCGAAAGTTCACAATGCGGAAAATTACCAAGAGAGAAAATATCCATAAATGGCTCTCGTAATTTACTTGATAACTAGTTAATTTGTCCTCATTTCCTTCTTAACAAATCTATGAAATCTAATCTAATACAACTAAGAACTAAATTGATCCCGAGCCAAAAGAAGAAAAATATAATATCATATTTTGTGTACTAACCTTCAAAGCTGAGGTACTCTGCGAGATTGAATGAAGGAGAAGAGTAAGAAGAAGAACGCGGAGGTTCTATGGTTTGTGCAGAACAACTGAGAAAGAAGAAATATTAGTATAGGAGAGGGTAGATCTCTGACCTGAATTAAGAAATCTCTGTCAACTTGGCTTTGGTGATATAACCCAACACAAAAAACAAAGAACATAAATAAAAAAAAAAAAATTGAAATCACAATACATCGGCTATGTTTGCATTATTATTTATTTGAAATTTTTTGTATTATATTATGTGAAATTTTTAGTGAAAATTTTTTAATAAAAAAATATTTTAAAAAGAAAATAAAAGAAAAGTTTTTTTTAATTGTATTAAAAAAAATTTAAATTTTAAATAAAAAATATTTAAATTTTTTATTTTTATTTTAAAAAAATTAACTTTTTACAAATAAAACACAATCAAACATAACCTCATTACCCTCAAATTTTCAACAATCCGCCGCCCAAGGGGGTTAGCACTTGGTCGTTGAAATAAAACGGCTAATTACATTTCTTTCCTTTTTTTCATAAGGCTCTAGAATTTTATTTGGATTTAAGTGCACAAAGAATTATTTGGATTATAATTGACGGCTTTTAACTCAATTAAAGATGACCCTTAACTCTTTAGCAATGTTTAAATTTGGATTTGGATAATAGATTAATTATGTTTTTATACTTTTTTCATATAAAAATTGTGAAATAAAAATTATTTTAAAATAAACTAAAATTAAAATTATACAAAAATACATCCCTCGTACATGATATAATCTTAATTTGGACACAACACTACATTATTCCTCGCATAATATAAAGGGTTACATTTACCTCTTTTAAACTCTAATTTTATTACTAATTATATTTTAAGTTTTGAAAATATTATGCCTTTTCTTATTTATTCAAAATGATTATATGTTAAATGTAATTATAAATAATGTTATAGTACAAAATTATTTTTATTTAATTATTTAGTTATTTTGTAAATTTAATTTTAGATAGTTGAGAAAAAATCATAATATTTTTAAACTATAAAGTCAAATCTCAAGAAAAGTTATATGTAATTTACCTCTAAAATAAAACATTTAGTGCATATTAGTATTTCCCAACTACTCACCACTCACCCCTTCCTTCCTTTACAGTGGGGCCGGATGCAGCAAATGCGCATAAAATTACATCCAGCGCAAGGCAAGTTGGGCAAGCAGCCTGCTTACTGCTAAGTATCACCATAAAAAATAAATAAACGAAATAACAACGCCATGACCACCAACTTGGTTTAATCAAATTTCATGATTTTTCAAATTTGAAGTTTATATATATATATATGTGGAAGGTTTAATTTGGATACTTATAATTTCTGATATACCCCAATTATATTTGAAGATTAATGACAAAAATAATCACTGTACTCTTCAAAAGTTGAATTTTTTTTTCTCTAAACGTGTCAAATAACTTTGTAAAAGTATATATATTAAATTACTTGGTTGAAAAAAAGGAAATTACCTCCAACACCAGATCTCGCGGACACACTAACAAGAATAAGTTTATCTCATTAAAATAGTTAATTCATATTTTTATTAATACTACTATTATATTGTCTGACATTATTAGAAGTAAAAAATGTAAGTTAGGTCTAATTTCGTAAATATAAAAGAATATGGTCCATAATCAATTAAAAAAATCTATAAAACATATATAAAGTAATAATATTTATTATTACAAACATATAATTTTATTTGAGGCAATCCTTTACAAATAATATATTAATTTAATTATCAAATTAACTAAGAGTTCAAAACCCTGTCATTTGCAAGGATGCGTCAAAAACTCACCTCGGGGTTGGTAACGATTAATTAATTAAGTATAAATTAAATCTTATTTGTGGGTTTAATACAAAATCACCGACGACATGCTAGCTGGCTACCTCAACTTGCCATATTATTTTATTTCGTGCTCGGAGAAACACGTTGAATCATGTCCGGACAGGATGGTGATGCGCCTACTACTTCTCTCTCTCCTTATTATCTCTTTTGATTATTATCAATTATTTTCTACTTTTCATTTCAAATCACGTTTACCTACCAAATTAAAGGGTCCAAAACGCCACTCCCTATAAACCTTTTCTAGTGTATTTGAAAATGCGGTGCTGGATTCTTCCCCAGCTTGAAATGAAATTATTAATTTCACAAACTTTCCTTGGATTTATTACCAAGAAAACAGTACTGAAACACGGCCACCGCTCGCAAAATTAGTAAAGTTGGTAGAGCTTCATCTTCACACGCTAGACTAAAACAGGAGGGAAGGGTCCCGATTCCAGCATTGCATTTGTCAGACTGATGATACAGCCATTAATAATTATCATAAGCATCCACATACCCAGCCCTGGCTAAAACAAGATACCCCCTCCCCGCACCCCCCACCTCAGTCCTTGTCCGACCACAATCAAAATGCAGCCCTTGGACAAATTCTCCTCGGCCAGACGCCATTTCCTTGACAGGCCAAAGAATCGTCGGGCATGGCTCTTCGTTGCTCTTCTCCTCCCCATTTTCATCCTACTCATCTTCACCAGTGCTCCCAAGCACTACGTCTCCATCCGCCGCCTAACGCAGCGAGCTCCTCCTCGCGACCAGCAGAGGTGCCCGTATGGAATGGTGTATGTGTACGACCTTCCTCCCGTCTTCAACCAGAAATTACTGGACAACTGCGACGACATAGATCCAAATATTTCTTACTGTCAGAATCTCTCTAACGATGGATTTGGGCCCAAGGACACTGATCTCCAGGGACTTGTACCTCAGGATCTTATACCAGCTTGGTACTCTACTAATATGTTTGCCATAGAAGTCATTTTTCACAATAGGATTGTAAACTACAAGTGCAGAACTTATGACCCAAAATCGGCCACAGCATTTTATATCCCATTTTATGCTGGATTAGGAGTTACCAAATATTTGTACGGGAATTACAGTGCTAGAAAGCGAGACGCGCAGTTTGAACGGTTGCTTAGATGGGTTACCGACCAACCCTCTTGGAAGAGATCCAAAGGTGAGGATCATTTCATTGTGCTGGGCAGAATCTCATGGGATTTCAGGCGCGAATCCGATGAAAAATGGGGCTCCAGCTTTTTCTTCATGGCTCCCATGAGACAGACATTGCGGCTGTCTATTGAACGAAGCCCCTGGGATAGGCACGAGGCAGGTTTGCCCTATCCCACTGGATTTCATCCCAGGTCCAAATCTGATTTGGAGAAATGGCTGAAGTTCATAAGAACTCGTAACCGCTCGACTCTCTTCACATTTGTCGGTGCGAAAAGGACAAAGTACCAAGGCGATTTCAGGGCTTTGTTGTTAGACCAATGTGAGACAGATTCTGGTTCTTGCAAAGTTGTGGACTGCGCCAGCACTCTAAATCCTTGCTCCGACGGAAATCCCGCTATGCTTGGAGCATTTTTGGACTCAACTTTCTGTTTGCAGCCCAGAGGTGATTCTTACACTAGAAAATCTACTTTTGATTGCATGTTAGCCGGTTCGATTCCGGTTTTCTTTTGGAAAAGAAGCATACACGGTCAGTATGACTGGTTCCTGAGGGACGATCCGGATCGATTTTCAGTGTTCATAGACGAGAGCCAAGTGAGAAATGGCACTTCAATTAGGAAACTGTTGGAAGGATATGGCATAGAAGAGATTCAAATGATGAGGGAGAGAATTACCAACTTAATTTCCAGGTTCTTGTATGTTTCGCCTGCTGGCGATGGGGTGGAAGATATTCGAGATGCATTTGATATAGCCATGGAAGGTGTTCTGCGAAGATTCAAGGAGCTTAGGCTTAACCAACAATGAGACGAAATCTTTAATGGAGCATTTGCGCAGTGCCAGTGCCAGTGCCAGTAATGAAGGCAGCAGCTGGAAAGCTGGTTGGATTTTGATGGCTTAAGATTTCAAGATACAATGTTATTACTGTTTTAAGGAATATATATATCAAGTTTTATGAATTTGTTCATCCTCTTCCCGTCGTATATTGTGATTATTCATGTGGTCACCAATGCTAGTTCTGTGGGAGGAAATCGAATCGCTTCAAAAGCAGCATTAGCTAACTACCATATTCTGTGTGAGTTTTTGAAGAATGCTGAAATCTTTTCTATATTTGCAATGTATAGTTCTGGAGTTGCAGAATTGCAGGAAAAAAAAAACGAAATTATTTGCTGAAAGGAAAAAAATCCTTCTAACTTGTTTAATGGTTTTGGACATTTCTTGTTTAAGCTTGTCCCCCCGTGGTGCCCATGTTTCATTGTCGGTAGTTTTAATTTGAGAAGAGCTATGCACATCTTTTTCTTTTTGGTTGTTAATTGCCTTAGTTAACATTATTGTACTTGTTTAAGGAATGGGGTCGTATGTCACATGGGCTTGCCCTATGTATGGGTTTTTATTTTTTTGCATCTGGGTCATCATTTATGGATAGATTGAAGAATAAATAAAAAGATAGATAAGTAAACTGTTTCTTCCCACCTAATCCAATAATTTTTATGGAAAATCACACTCTTTACACCTAAATGTTTTATTCGATATTCCTTTTAATCTTTAATATTTTAAATTTAACATATTTAATTATTAAATTTTCATATTTTAATACATTTAATACAATTGATGGGCATTAAAATAGAAAATGATAAATTTTGTTACTAGTGTAACGTGACCGTTAATTACCTTATTTTATTTTTACTTTTCATTTTAAATTTTTATTTTTTAATTAATTTATCTCACAAATTTTTAATATTTAAATATTAAAATATACTAGTTTTAAAAAATAAAAATAAAAATAACTAATTAAATTTGTGTAATAAAATTTTTGATAAAAAGTATAATTAATAGATTTTAATATTTTATGTGACAAGTGTTATCATCTCCTATCTTAAATTTTTAGTAGTCATTAATTGTATCAAATGTATCATTATATAAAAATTTAAGAATTAAATGTATTAGATTTAAAATATTAGATATTAAATATGATATTAGATAAAATATTGACACTGAAAATGTGATTTTTCCTGACTTTTACTAATTATCTTTGACATTTACAATCACTGTAATTTTTTTAATTAATCCAGTCCTTACAATTTACCAAAGAATGATTGACTGTTTATTGTTGAACATCTATGGTTGTCTAGACTTTAATCGTTGTGATTTGTGTGTGGATTGAGAGTGGATGGACACTGCGACGGTCATCTGTGCCATACTGGCATTGGCTATGAGCAATGATTAGGAGCATGACAATTTAGCCTATGGAACTATTTTTTATTTATATGTTTATATATATATATATATATATATGATATGTGCGGATATATGGAACATATAGATTTTAACCAAAATTTCCTATGTGATTAGTTACAAAATTTTTTTGGCACGCATTTGTTGCTTCCACACCAAATATATCGTATAACTCTTTTAATGTGTTTACTAAAACATCCATATTGACCTCAGAAAAAATCAAACTTTAAACATAAATAAAATCATTTTGATTCAACATTCAACCATCTATTTGCCTACCTGAAAGGTGAAATTTTACTTAATAATCAAAACAATTTTTTTAAGCACTAAAGAAAATGATCTGTAAAGCAACAACAGCTTATTGATCCTTTTAAATGGTAAAGTTTGGTTTCTCCTGAGCAAAGTTTTCATATTTTTGACATAATTTTGATTTTATTTTTTTAAGAGTAATGATGTTTTTAATAATTTTTATTAATTATAATATTTATTAAAAATATATTAAAAAATATTAAAAAATTGTTTTTTAACGTGTCAAATAAACTATTTTGATTTTTCTTAGACTAAAATATCATTATTTTTTCAAAAAAATTATATCAATACTGAAATAGAGGAGCTCTTACCCCACACACGTACATGTGAACCCTCTCGATTTTAAAAAAATATATACATATATATAATTGAATTTGCTTTTTATCTCTTTGCGTCTCTTACGTGTGAAATATAAATAATAAATAAATAAAATAAAGGTTATGTTACTATCATTTTGGAAGGCTTAAGTGGCACCAAAAATTTATATATAAGTTTAATGATCTTAAAATACGCAAACACTGTCGAGCCAAATTTAAAATTTGTTATACAATGTAAAACAAAAAAATTTGTATATAATACGGTATTTTCTCTAACGCACCTTATGCGATATTTTCTCCGTAATCGGTGGACTAGTGAGTATCAATCAAGTCCTCGAACATGACTGTTCAATGTATGGTCAACATCGCAAGAGTATTTGGTTCATTCCACGTTCAAGTAAACGAGTGACCCCACCTTCGATTCCCACCTAAATTTTACGCGATGTTTCATGTGACCCACCACCACATGCAAGTATGCAACACGGTTCGGAAATCGGAATAAACTAAACAAATGTTTTTTTTTTTGTTTTAATTTTTACAGTAGCAGTAATTTTAGGGGCCAAAGGATTAGTTTGTATTTTTATAATCAGAAAAAGGTCCGTGAAAGGATAATACGACGGTTGACACCACTAATATCGGCCGGGCACTGGTCCAGTACAGATATTCCTAATCACGACGAATTGAAATTGCCAGAGGGAAGCTCATAAACAACTAGCCGCTCCGCTGTAGAAAATGAAGATGCATCCCTTTGAATCCAAATTCTCTTCAGCTAAACGCCACTTTTTCGACAAGCCCAAGAACCGTCGTCTATGGCTCTTTGTTACTCTCCTCCTCCCGATTCTCATCCTCCTCATCTTTACCACTGGCCCAAAGCATTACCAGTCTATCCGCCGTTTGCAACAGAGGGCCTCCCTTGCTCATTCGCAGTGCAAGTATGGTACGGTCTATGTCTACAACATACCTCCGATTTTTAACAAGAGACTAGTTGAGAGTTGCCAAGAGTTGGATCCGTGGAATTCGCGGTGCAATGCTTTTATCAACGATGGATTTGGCCCGAAAGCCACTGGCCTAGATGGGATTGTACCTCAGGAGCTTAGTTCAGCTTGGTACTGGACTGACATCTTTGCCGGGGAGGTTATGTACCATTCCAGGATCTTGAAGTACAAGTGCAGAAGCTACGACCCAAAATCGGCCACCGCGTTTTATATTCCGTTTTATGCTGGATTAGCAATTGCTAAATATTTATACGGTAATCACAGTGCAGCGGAGCGAGATTCACAGTGTGGGAGCTTGCTCAGATGGGTTAGTAAGCAACCCTCTTGGAAGAGATCCAACGGTGCAGATCATTTTATTATGCTGGGAAGAACATCTTGGGATTTCAGACGGGAAGCGGACGGAAATTGGGGTTCCAGCTTTCTTCTAATGCCTCAAATGAGAGGAGTGTTTCGGCTTGCAATCGAAGGGAATCTATGGGACCGCTTGGACATTGGCGTGCCTTATCCCTCTGGATTTCATCCCAGCTCAAATACTGATATCGAGAAATGGCTCAAGTTTGTGCGTACTCGAAACCGGTCCAGTCTTTTCACATTTGTGGGTGGAAGACGGGATAAGATTAAGAATGATTTCCGGGTTTTGTTATTGGACTACTGTCGGAACGAATCGGATTCGTGCAGACTCGTGGACTGTTCCAAGACTCCGTGTACGGACGGTTCCCCAGCAATTCTCGAAGCATTCTTGGACTCAAACTTCTGTTTGCAGCCCAGAGGTGATTCTTATACCCGAAAATCCACCTTCGATTGCATGTTAGCTGGCTCGATACCGGTATTTTTCTGGAAGAGAAGCATCCATGGACAGTATGATTGGTTCTTGAGGGATGATCCGGAGCGTTTTTCGGTTTTTATAGACGAGAAAGCATTTAGAAATGGTACTTCTGTTAGGAAAATCTTGGAAGGCTATGGGGTAGAAGAGATTCAGATGATGAGAGAAAGGGTGACTAATTTGATACCCCGGCTGTTGTATGCTTTGCCTGGGGATGGTGACAACATCAGGGATGCCTTTGATATAGCTACTGAAGGGGTGCTAAGGAGAATCAGGGATCGAAGAGTGAACCAGGAATGAGCTGAGATGGAGAATTGGCACAATTTTAGTTCGAGGGAATACTCTTCTGGTTTGATTCTTAGAGCTCAGAGATGACTGACGGATGAATTTCAGAGTTGCACATCAGAATCGTCAGTCATCACTCATCACTATCCAAGCAATTGATACTATCATGATTTGGGAATGAGTTTGACCTGTTTTCAACATTCTCCATAATTATTCATTGTGGTTTGCAAATTTATTTTTGTATAGTCCATAATCTAAAGGGGAAGAAATTAATCCAGTGCTCTTTTGGGTAGGATGTCTAGAAAGTGAAATGTTGCTGCCTCTCTTTGTATTTTGTAAGAATACTTTCGATTAGTTATTTGCTAATACTTTGGAAGAATCAATATTGCAACAAAGTATACGCTACGCACTTTTACTGGCAATTTTGAACGTCAGATCCTTTGCGGCAACTAATTGTGATATATAGTAATTATGGTGTACTAATAGCGTCGTACTCCTATTAGTAAAATGATATGGTAGACATTTATGGGACAATTGCACACACCTAACTGTTGACATTTTTATCACGATAATGTGAAATCTCTCAATATTTAAGGAGGTCTATTGATTACCCATTCCTAGTCAATTTTTGGGTGATTTGTGTAACTAAGATGATCAAATTTTGTATAAACAACATATTAAAACATATTTTTGTATTTTTTTATATAATGTTTGTGAGGTAATAAATCTATTAAAAAGTGAAAAAATATTTTAAAAATGCTACGGGCCTATTTGGACAGTGTTTTATCAAAATAATTTTTTAATTTTTAATACATTTCTTCTCTTATTATTATTACATAAAAAAATAAAAATACATTTTGAAGCACTGTCTGTCTATATAAGTTTGGTATCCAAGTTCATTGGTCAGCCCAATCATGGCAAACAAAATGGGCTGATAACCCAAACACACGATCCCGTCTGAGGGTCCACGTAATTAAGGAATCGAACTATGCAACATCCGGAACGAAAGAAAAGAAACATTTGTAATGAGCCTGGTCAAGTTTCAATGTAGGCCGAAAATTATAGTCATTTCGAGTCTACATTTAGTTTGGGCCATAAGGCCTTATCATTTGCGATCTTGTGCTAAATGTTCTTTGAATGAAGGTTTATAAAAGGCCAATAAAATGGTAATAGTGTCCGGGACGAAGAACATCAAAATAAAAAAGAAAAATACGGCGACGTTTAAGGCTTCCGCCGACCCTAAACCCTAACGACTTTAAACCCCAGACAAGAGAAGTCGAAAAGAAAAGCACAGCGAGCGAAACAATGGCCTGGCGCAGCGGATCTCTGTCAAGGTCTCTCATCTCCAATGTAAGAAGAGCTCCATTGCTACGTTCTTCCCCATCACTACCACATGGCGGTGTACGTCCTGCTCCTTCAACTCTTTTCGGAAGTCAAAGGGCTCCCTCTCGCCGCCTCTTCTCATCTACCCTCCTAAGGTCCTTGCTGCATTCCCACAGTTTTTACTATCACGCCCGAGAAAAATTTGCTCTACTTTTGTTCCCCCTGACTTGAATTTTGAATCTTTTGTTCAGGAATAGTGGAGTTCTGGGTTGCACTCAATCGCTTCTGCCTCTGCATAGCGTGGTGGCCGCCACTCGTCTGACGTCGCACCTCTCTGTCGAGGCCCGTGCTTGCTGCGAGTTGTCTCAGGGTACCTTTTCCTCTCGCACTTGCCCTGATCGCTAATTTTTACCACGCTATATCTTTTGTGCGTCTTATTTCTCTGTGTATTTGCAATCGTGCCCAATTTTATTTCTTTTTATGTTGCTGATTCGTTTTTCTTCGAGATGTTAATTTTGTTTATTTAACCGGCTAGTTGAGGTGACTGAGTAGTTCTTCTATATTTGCTTGTAATTATGCAACTACTCTTGCTTAGTTCTATGTACTTGCTGATAAAAATCTGTCGTATTGGATGGCCGAGAAAACATCGTATTGCTTTTGAATGCCGTAGCTAATGATGCTACTTAGCTTTATTCATGCTGATGGAATTCATAAATGAAATGAGATTTATCCTTCATCCCTGATTTTGGTTTGAATAGTAGGAATGCAAATACTTTTACTGTTCATTTATGGTCTAGATCAGACATATGTCCGTGCTTTGCTATTTTGCCATCCTGCATTTGTGTTTTGCAGGATATTCCACATTGATATTTATTTCCCCCTAGTTGATGGCTTCAGTTTTGTAAGCAGCATCAGTTTAACCAGTTTCTGTTGTCTTTCAATTTCATAGGGAAGAAGAGTAAATTTTTTATATGAATTTTTAGTTGCAATGCTTCCAAAAGGAAGCGATTGGGCAACTCTTCACAGAATAACAGAAATCTTGATTTTTTGGTAATGCTTGCATCTTTGGAATGTTGTACCTACTTGTAACGTATCTTGGTTTAAATTTGAGTATCACAATCTTATCTTGAGCTACTGAATCTCTTCTTCTTCTTCTTTTTTTCCCTTTTTTTTTTCTGGCCTAATATATGTTATTAACAATAGTTAATCTTGTTTGTATTATAGGTACTTAAAAAAAATTTGAGTAATGTGTCAGCACGCAAAATGCTGAGTTTGATCAATTGGAGTACATTGTGGTGCCTTTTCCTGGTATAGCAAAGCTACTTGCTTTGTATTTTATTTTTGTTGATTTTAAAAGGGAGATAGTTTCTTTTGTCCAGATTAGGATGTCCTCCAAAGGTGCCCCCCACCCCCCCACCTCTCCATAAAAAAAAAAAAAAAAACTTGACACCCCTTCCAACCCCCCAAAGAAATTATGACATCATTTTTCTAATCTGTGATAATTTTGAATTTTCTCTTCTGGGATTAACTTTGTGAATTTTGTGGGGATTGAATAATAGATTCTTAAAAGATTTTTCGTTTCCTATGTGCTTTAATTTCGCATACAATGATAATTGGCTGTAAATAAGAACTCCCTCCATTTTGCATGTCAAGAATGGAAAGGTGAATTCCTATCTCATGCGGATCAAGTGTACAGGACTTGAAGAAATTCTAGGACATAAAATGGAGAAACAGAGAGAGTTGAAAACATGAGCTAGGGCAGGTATATCAGATATGGTGTAAAAAAATCAAGGATTCCTGGGCCACTTTTCTTGCCTGATAAAGGTTTACACTTGACATGGGATTTCTGTTTTCTCATTGGTGCTACACCTGCTGATGGATATTAAGCTTTATAACACAGCAACACTTGCATTGGGTTACACTGTTTCAGACAAATAATTGGAAAAAGACACACTAGTGATTAACTTGTGACTCATATTTCCATTAGTGCGTTATTATAATTTATCTCACGCAAGCTTCATCAGCAGCAAAGCCTTGGCTATCTTTCCATAATGTTTGTTTTTGGACACCACAGATGTTTTTCTTTTTGAGTTGACACTGACCACACCTGAGATTGTTAGCAGTTTATTTTGAGAATAAGTATATGTTTGATACCCAGGTTGGGCGATTTACTTTTAGCCTTTACTTGCAAACCCTCTTTTGTGGCCAATATATACGTGTTTGTGTATTTTCTTTATAGTCTGTCCATATGTGTGCATCACTCTCTAGATTTTACAACGCAAGTTGAAGTTATTCCTTGAGTGTTGTGACCGTGACTAGACATCAAAGCCATTCTCTCTGAGCGAAAAATTAAAGCATTAAGGATACATATGGTGATTGCAATTTGCTTCCGAAGATGTGTACATGCTGATGCATAGGTTAGTGAATGGCAAAGGCCGCCTATTATTCGTGCACTAACCTGGCATATTCTAGTTCAAATCCTGATAATATGGAGCCAACATCGGCAGATTGAGACACGAGGAAAATAATATATTAACATGTGACCACTGTTGAGCATTGGCGTTCACAATTCGCCTGCCAATATTTCTTTAGCAGAATCACGGTGATGGTGCTGATGTCACTAAAGGTGATAAAGGAACTTGAGAGGATAAGTAGAGAATCCTAAACTTAACATTGGCCAGTTGCTGAAACAGACATGAGCTTTGCTTTCTAGCATGTATCATCATTGGTTGAAAACACGTTAGACTAGGCCAAGATAAAGATTAAGTTATGCCTGTTGCCACTCTATTGATGCATTTGTGATTCCTCCCTACCTGTCCACTAAAGATATCTTTTGCAAAGATATCTATTTAAAGTCCTGAGCTTACATTGCCTTAGACCCTCGTTATTCACACGTACCCTATGGTACATCTGCATTGGGTTTGCATTTGAACCACGGTCTTTCAGATGCAAGAAGAAAGGATAAATTTATTAGCCAACAGCCCAGATTCTGGGTTCAAAACCAGAGATCATGATGATAGGATTACCAAAGATGATAGTTCGAACCACGAATGGTTGCGTTTAAGCCTCAATGTAGAGGAATCTGTCATTACTGCAGAGCCTGATGCCTCATCAAAACCCGCCACCAGTAGCAAGTTGTTCTCGTGTAACTTCTGTTCAAGGAAATTTTGCAGTTCACAAGCCTTGGGGGGTCACCAGAACGCCCACAAGACAGAAAGGAGGCAATTCAAAAGGTTCCACCAATCTAGGAATATGATGATGCCAAATATTCCGTTCATCAGCTCTCCAGTATCATCATCAGCTGCAGCAGCAGCACGATGTTTAGGCCTGCAGGCCCACGCTCTCGTACACAAGCCAAGCGGAGACGGGGTTAAATCGGCGGCTAGACTACAGGGTAGTGGCAACAATAATACGTGGCCGCCGGTTATGCTTCACGAAGCAATGACTATGCTATGGCCTGGGAGCTCGCGCACGACTAATGCACCGAAAGAACTCGATTTAAGTCTTCGATTGTAAATGTGTAAATGTGTAAATATGAAAATAATACATGATACCTCTCTTCTTTGTATGCCCAACAAATGGATTTCACCCTAAAACTAGGAGAAGATTATGCACCCACGATTACATGGAATAGATCCAACAGGTCTCTCGTTAAACTAAACATTTCAAATATGAATTATATTTCATTCAAATTCCAAAGTAAATTGAAATAGTACTCAAATGGAGGTTATTTCATGCCACGAAAAATGAAAACAAGTTCGCCATAGATGCAAATTTCTCTGTCTCGATCATTTTTTTAAAAGTCATTTATGCGACAACCTTATATAATAATTTATGCAAAATGTATTCAAAATAAAATAACCTTACACAATAATTTATGGAGTTAATAGAATTGTTTAGCCTAAAGCCTAGATTTGGTGGCTGCGGTAGGTACCAGAGCCTAGTATGGACATTATTGGAGAGTACATGCTTCCCACTTGAGGAACAACCTTTTCAACTTTGGGCTTTGGGCCTCTGACTAAAGAAATATTCCAGCTTAGTCTACGGTAGCAAACTGGATCTAACCCACCCACCCTACCTATCTTAGGGCCTCAAAGGTCAAAACCAAATTTTGTTTTTTTTTTTTTTTGGACATCCAATAACATTGTCAATAGAACGGTCCTAGGAAGTAACCAATATCTTTTAAAATTGCATGAGGTTTGGGTTTTTAAAGATCAGATTCTTTCATGGGGGGCCTTCAACCTGCTCACCAACCAGCCTCGGTTCACGTATTAACCAAAGCCCATGTTCCATAATTCGTATTTTTATGGAAGGTAGGACTATAATTAATTCATAATTTTGACTCTGAGAAGAAACGTACCGCAAGCACATTCTCCATGACATTTATATCAACATGTATGAGTACTATTAGGATGTCTGTTTGTGGGCGCAAAATATTCATGGTTCTGCAGTTTCGGCGCTTGACAAAGAAAACCTGCAGCGTATTGCAAGATTTGAATTCAGTAATTAGGCAACTGCATGAGTGGTATAAGGTGCCTGTTGTATCCAGTGCTCCGGGGAAGGGAAGGAATCGAGTTCAGACCCTGTTGCTTGCTAGTAAGCTAGTTAGGCTTGTCAGCGTCCATCTCGTGTTCATTTATTCACTGGACCAAGAACATCTAAACCCAGACAAAAGTGCACATGATGCTCTCTGCCCTCTGCATGTTTGATTGTTAATTAACATGATCACCATGCTGTTAACGGTTTCATGGCCTCATACTTTCTTTTCACTTAAATTATCCCTTTTCTTTTGGGGTCCAGAAAAAGAGAAGTTTTCTAATCAACAGCAGCCGTGATACCAGAATATGTTGACTTCTTCTTCCCTACGGCTGGTATATCAACCAGGTCAATATCATAATCAACATTGGGTTTTGGGAAATGTTTGTATCAGACCTTAATTAACTAAAGCTATTTTATTAACTTGGCATGAATCCCTCATTTTTGTTTGGGCAAAAGAAGGCAAAGGAAGGCAAAGTGTTTGACAATTCACTCCTTTGGATTCGGATTGTTGGATGAGTTGTCGCACTTCCTATTTCATTGACTCATTGGGATTGTCCACATTCCAATTTTGTATGTAGTTTTCAAAGCGCAAAGCACATGCAGTCAATTCAAATGATTAGGGTAATATGGTTATGTTTAGTTTTAATTTTTGATGTACTTTTTACTTTTGTAGCGTAAATTATATCAACAACTACGTACTATAACAAAATTATTTTAAAGAAACATATATGTTTTTTGACCTTTAAAATGTGAAGGGTGACTGTAAAATTTTAAACATTCAAACTCACTATTAATCAAGGGATCCCTCTCTTTATTAGCTACTATCTTCTAGCTCTCTAACAATTTAAGGTTAAGAAAATTGTTAAAACTAAGAAAAATGCATTGACGGTCGACCCTGGAAGTTAACATTGCTTGCTTTAATTAACTGAGGCGCTGTCGGTTTCTTCGTGTTAGAAAAGTAGAGCCACTCTTGTCAAAGGAACCCTAACTAACAAACCACATACATTGTACTCAACTCATACTTTGATTTGGCACAAAGGACGACGACTTGACTTTCGACATGAGTTCATTCGTCATTAGGTAAGAACTCATTTTCAAAAGAAGAATAATGCTTCATTCTATGATTATATATATCCATGGTACATAGAAAAAATGTACTTAGGGAGGCAACACCAGAATTAATTATCATTAATTATATAATTTTACATTAAAATTATATATATATATATATATATATGTTTTAAATGTGGAACTTACATAGTTATAACTATAGAAATTTCATAATTTACAAGGAAACAAAATGAAAATATTGTACTCCTTTCGTCCCAAACGAAGAGTCCCCATTGGTTAAGGTATAACTATTTATTAGTTATTTACTACAATACACTTAATACCCTAATTAAATGTATAATTTTATACTTTTATTCTTACTTTTAATTTTGAGTATACATAATTATATATTATTAGTAAGGATATTTTAGAAATTTGGTTTAAAAATTTACTAACAATTTTTTTTAAATGTGAACTCTTTGTTTAGAACAGATTGAGTATATCAGTATACAATAATAGTAACGGTCCGGTTTTACATTCACAACTTACATTATTCACATCACTTCTTCCTTAATGGTTAAGATTGCATCATAAATTTTTGTTTGGTACTATGCAACATGGAGGAAAATTGTAGTATGCATATAAAACCAATAGAAGTTCAAGAGACAAGAGCCAAGTGAGATATAAAGCGCAGTCATTCTTCTTGCCACCTTATGTGTATGTATAGCAAGGGATCAATGATGAAATACAAGTTGCACGGCCATATAAGATATAGAAATACTAGGCTTATGAATCATGAATATCGAATCTTAGCATAAACTTGGGTTGACACAAATTAGTACATGTGATGAGTCCAAAATATCATATTTACACAAATGTTGCATCCTTGAAAATTGAAATGGTTCATCACCAACCAAAATCTGGCGAGGTGTTTTTTTTGCTTGAGACATTCTAGAAATTAAGATCGTGTTAATGCCGACAATAACGCATAAGTCCATTTTGGGAACAACAAAATGTCGCATAATAATTTGGCATTCTGGCATATTTAGGATTTGCACGCAACATTTTCAAACTTCACCAGCGCAACACGAGACTGAGACGCAAAGACTCTTTCACCTCAAAGGTTTTTAATTTCTCAACCCCGGTGTTTATCGTACCATAGTACTAATATTGCTGTCTCAATTATATCCGAATTGATCCAGACAAACCCTCTTTGTTATTATCCTTTGCATGATCGATAAAACGAAAAACTCTAGTCAATTAATTACGTCAAAAACAATACTATTAAATAGTCATCTTTCTCATTTGTCATAAAGAAATGTAATCAGGAAGGGAAGAGTTCTTATTGCGAACCCTAAAAGGTATAAAAAGAAGTTTTAAGGGTGTTGGTTAGATGTATGTATTATTCTCATAGCTCATCGTTATCCTCTACCCACAATATTAACTCAAGTATTGAAGGTTTCTTATTGCAGGTACCGACTGTTGGTAGGGAGGCAGCCCGTCCTGTACGCCACCCCGAATTGCAGGGTATTGCAGGTAGCGACAGCTACAGGCCGCCGGGAACTTAGAGGTGATCAGACCTCATCAGTGACGCTATACAAATGGAGCAAAACCAATATTCAAACTTTGTCCAAGTCAATGGCGATTTCGATTTTTATGACTTTGAAACTTACGTGCAAAAAACCATAATTTAAGTTTGCAAACTCGTATTACTGTAAGGTATGCAATTCTTTTTTGGCTTTACCCAGACGTAATCCATTAATTTCCGTAACAATCGTGGTAGTTCAGTTCCGTGATTCGATCAATTCCTTTTACGATGGGAAGTCTAAATCCGGTACAATATACTCCCGAAACAAACCAAACAAGGAAGGCACGAGGACCGACGGGTGAGAAAATAATGCTAAACTTGACTTTGTAAAGTATGCTTTCATGCTTGGCATGCAATGTATCGTATCCATCCATATTCATGATATCTAATTGACTTATAAATAGTTTTAACTCGAAAGACGACTAAATTCGGAAGCGTGAGCTGCAAAATCAACCTTGGCTGTTTGATCAGCTCTAATCATCAAATGGGACAAAAAATATATATATTTTTTCAAGACATCTTTTAATTAACACAATTCATTGAAGAAAATGCAAAAACATTTCATTTTTGGCTAATAGTTGTGGTACGTGATGTACTAGCTAAATTGCACAATTATCTGTGCATGCGTAAATAAATATTTCTTGGATAATAGTAACATTTCAAATAAATCAAATTGCAAGCTCCTCAACATGTAGGGTTGCTTATGTTTTCTTCTTTTTCCTGTTTTGCGCAAAATTTGGACTGAACCAGCATGGCAAGTCTTTCTAAACTCAAAAGCTTGGTCACTTTGCTTTCTCAATTTGTCCTCCTCTAGCCACTTTGTTGATGGTACCTCGTTCAATGTATTCGGGATAAAATTTTCTTTAAAGACAAAAAAAAAGAGTGACGAAAAGATAGTATAAGAACTAGCTTCATTGAATCAGGAAGATTCATGAGATGCTCATCTCTTAGTACGGAAATCAGTCGTTTGTGACAGAGTCCCTTTCTTATTTTCTTTTTCAGGGATGAAATGTGTATTTATTTGAAGTTTAAAACAATTACTACATTTACATGCATGCTTTCACACCCAAACGAAAAAAAAAATCTTGTCATCTATTGAGTATTTTACATACCATTTGGATTATATGCTCAATTTTTTTTCTGAAACTATATTATCCTCTTTTTCCTTTTTTTTTTCTTTTTTGGTCCCTTAAAGTACAGAATCACTTATATATCACTAACTTTTCCTTTTGAATTTGTCTGTGCAGAAGAAACTTCTTCTGTGTTTCTTATGTCCCAATCGTCCCTTTACAAATTAATGCAATCATATAGACACGTTAGGATTAGTCATAAAGCGGGTTTTTTCCCATCGGAGAAATTAAATGCATAAATTACAACACCCCTTCTTATGTCTAGGCAAAATCTAGCCTAAGTAATTTGAATATACACACACGATTCAGAGAGTTAAAGTTATAGTGTTCTTCATCTCAATACTAAATATATCCTCAATGAATTATAGAAACTAGCTAGATAAACGCTAATGCATGCAGCTGGTACATACAATTAGTACTTACCAATGGTGGTCTACAACAAAAATCTTCGCAATTATGTAAGAGATTACAACCGAATTTTATACTAATTAACAAAAAAAAAACCGTCATCATTAAGGTATAATTCGGAGAAATTGTATGATGATCACTAAAATCATGGTCTGTTATCTAATAATCCCACATCGATCATTCAAAACTAAAAGAGCAGGCGATGAAAACTATGGCATTGTAATTGACATGCGGTAACTTACTCAAAACAAAAAAACAATGCGGTGATTCTTCCAACAATGTCATGACAATATAGAGGATGCCCACAAGGATTGCTTCACAACATTAACTTCTTGTTTCGCTTGATTGACCGTAGCAGCAACTACTACATCATTACAGACGTAGGAGACATAATTTCTTTTGGTCAAAATCAAATTTCAGTTTAAACCCATCTTACTTTTGGCACGTTTCTTTCAGCATTTTGGTATTTATATCCCTCTTAGTTGGCCCCGTTTTTTTCCTCCCCCTCCCCCCCCCCCCCCCTTTTTTTTTGTACGGAGAATGATTAGTAATAAAGAAATTGAATTCTGCAATTACAACTTGGCCAATGTCGTCCTATTCCCTTGTCGGTATTGTACGAACCTAAGTTATTTAGCATATGGATTTAATACCTTCGTCCAGCAACCTTGCCTAGTTCGCCGGCAGGGCATCGTTTTCGTCCGTGACAAAACGACCCCAGCCGTATGGAGCGACAAATGGAACCATGCTGAATGGTGCTGACATGGCCATCCCTTTTGGCCCACATGTCTTCCCTTCACCAGCAAAGATGGCTCAGTGGGCCTCCCCCTGTCCCTTCCTTGCCTGACAAACGGGGAGGACAAAAATATTTCCACGTCCGACCACTGCAAAAATCCGTCAAAGTCGTTCCAAAGAAAATACCGACCGTCTATCCTCGTGTACATTCCTACGTGGATTCTGACGTCAGAACCTATCGAGGGGAGGCCTCTTGGCCCTCATCTAAATATCAGCATATGCTCCGTCCCTCCGCTATAAAAACCGATCCTCCCTCTGCATTTCAAAACCCACAGCCCACAGCTATCCCTGGAATTTGAATTCCATTCATTTCAGCATTCCGAAATACGAGTTATATTGTCTTGTTTGCTAAAAATGACGGTTGACTCCGCCCTTTCTTCCCCACTTGGCCCTCCTGCATGCGAGAACGATGCCAAAGCTCTTCAGTTCATTGAAGACATGACTAGAAACTGCGACTCTGTTCAGGCGAATGTTTTGGCTGAAATTCTGAGCCGGAATGCCCATACCGAATACCTCCGAACCTTCAAACTTTGTGGGGCAACCGATAGGGAATCATTCAAGTCCAAACTTCCTGCTGTGACTTATGAGGACCTTCAGCCCTACATACAACGTATTGCTAATGGTGATCGCTCCCCAATTTTCTCGTCTCACCCCATCTCGGAGTTCCTTACGAGGTAATTATTGTTAAGGATGCTTTGCATGTTTGTACGAATTTATGAATTAGTGTTTTTTTGACAGAAAATGGATTTTAATTCTTTATTTCGTACATGAATTTGGCATTTGCAGTTCTGGGACATCTGCTGGTGAAAGAAAACTGATGCCGACAATTCATGAAGAGCTGGACCGCAGACAAAAGCTGTATAGCCTGCTCATGCCTGTTATGAACCTGTGAGTGTAAATCTAACAGGAGTAGCTACTCATTTTAACTTATGTGGGAATGATTTTTTTATACTGACCAGTTTTAACAAATTCTTATAAAAAAAATTGCAATTATTCATAACAACAATTAAATTGCTCTGAGTAGATCTTTATTAGTAATCGCAACTCTTTTATGGCACGTAACAAATTTGTACCCTGTGTGTGTGTGTTTGTGTTTATCGCTAATAAAAAAATTTCTCAATCATTTTAAACAGAAACGTCCCGGATTTGGACAAGGGGAAGGGATTGTACTTCCTTTTCATCAAGGCCGAAACAAAAACTCCCGGTGGACTTGTTGCTCGTCCGGTGTTGACAAGTTATTACAAAAGCGAACATTTCAAGAAGAGACCATATGACCCTTACATGGTCTACACCAGCCCTAACGAGGCCATTCTTTGTCTTGACTCTTACCAAAGCATGTACACTCAAATGCTTTGTGGCCTTCTCGCGAGGGAAGAAGTCCTTCGAATGGGTGCCGTCTTTGCCTCCGGCCTTATCAGGGCCATTCGGTTCCTTCAGCTCAACTGGAGACAACTTTCTGAGGACATCAGAACCGGGGTATTAAACCCTAAAATCAGTGATGTACCACTTAGGGAATGCATTTCAAAACTCCTGAAACCGAACGCTGAACTTGCTGATTTCATAGTCAAAGAATGTGAAGGAGAAAACTGGGAGAGGATCATCCCAAGAATCTGGCCAAATACCAAATATCTTGATGTGATTGTCACGGGTGCAATGGCTCAGTATATTCCCACCCTTGATTATTACAGTGGTGGGCTACCACTACCATGCACTATGTATGCGTCTTCTGAATGTTATTTTGGCCTTAACTTAAAGCCCATGTCTAAGCCTTCTGAGGTCTCTTACACCATCATGCCTAACATGGGATACTTCGAGTTCCTCCCCCACGACCCGGCCAATCCTGTTGAGCTTTCTCGAGACTCACCGCCCAAACTTGTGGATCTTGCTGACGTCGAAGTTGGCAAGGAATACGAGCTGGTGATCACAACCTACACCGGGCTGTGCCGGTACAGGGTGGGTGACATCCTACGAGTCACCGAATTCTACAATGCAGCACCGCAATTTAAGTTCATCCGGAGAAAGAACGTCTTATTGAGCATAGACTCCGACAAGACCGACGAGGCTGAGTTGCAAAAAGGAATTGATAATGCATGCGCACTCTTACACGAATTTGATGCTAGCGTGGTTGAATACACCAGTTATGCTGATACAAAGACCATCCCGGGGCACTATGTGATTTACTGGGAGCTGCTAGTGAAGGATCCCTCAAACCCGCCCGCTGACCAAGTCTTGAATAAATGCTGCCTTGCTATAGAGGAATCGCTGAATTCAGTGTATAGACAATGCAGAGTGGCGGACAACTCAATTGGACCACTGGAAATAAGGTTGGTGAAAAACGGGACATTTGAAGAATTGATGGACTATGCAATTTCAAGGGGCGCTTCTATTAACCAATATAAGGTGCCAAGGTGCGTGAGTTTTGCACCCATCATGGAACTTCTTGATTCCAGAGTGGTCTCCACACACTTTAGCCCTTCTGCACCTTTTTGGTCCCCTGAACGACGAGACATTAATTGATGGATCTGAATTGGAGATGACGTTACGGAAAAAGGGAAGAAGAAAAAAAAAATATTCGGTTAGCCACCAACCGTGCATGCTCCTCAATCCTCATACCACGGACCAAGTTCTTTTCCTGTGTTGCTTGTGATCTCATTGATTTGCCTGTGCCCCCAGAAAAAAATAATAATAATTAAAAGAACAAGCATCTTTTGAAGCTGTCTTTTGACATTGCAGCAGGATCTTTGTGCTTTGCTTTGATTGATAGGTAGGTTCAAATAATCTGCAGCTGTTTGGCATGATGTGTAGTTATTATATCTATGTGCAATGTTAAGTTTTGATCAGTGCATAGTGCTCTTTGTCTTGGCCTTTCGGAAAAGTCTGCTACGAAGACAGACACCAAACTTAACAAAGTAATACCAAGGTTTGACAAACGCATTTCTCCGTCAACGTAGAATTGTAAAGACCACTCAATCACCATAAGAAATATACAAAGCTAGCTGCACCTGCATAGATAGATAGCAAAAGTCCAAGGTACTATTACTGTAAATCAGCAGTTGTCTTGTCCCGCTTGCGTACCCACAACCATCTTTGGTCTTCATCTGCATGGGTTTTTCCGCCACGTGCTATAAATGGTTGCGTGCTTCTTTCTTTGAGCTTGGAAATATGTTTTTTTTCCACTCACCGAATATTCGGTTTGGAAAAAACATCTTGGCTGAAAGTCTCCTGGACCTATCATGCATTATTACTGAAAATTTGGAAGATATGAGTTGTGCTTGATTCCGTGGAAGTAAAATAACATGCCCGATTTGATAAGATTCAATAATAACTAATGTTGAAATTAAATAACGTATAAAGTTAAATTGTCTGTTATTTACAAGTAAGTTATTTATTTTCAATAATTTTTACTTTAAAAAAAAATACTAATTTAAACATTAAAATGACTAATCGATCAAGATCTCACTTTACAAATCGTTTATAAGTACACGTCCAAAGCGCAATTGAACATAACAAATGGTATGTGCTCACATCCACTTATTGAAAACTCATATCCAAGTATGCAAATATAGGGGTGTATTATCTCATTTATTTACTCGTCATTTTCCTCGTGGAAGAATATTGATGGTCTTTAGCCAACTGGGTTTTGAAGGATCCCGTGAGTCATGATGATGGTCTCTGCGACTACGACTTCTTCCACTATAGACCTACGCCCGTAACTTCACGACATTAATCCCCGTGGCCGGTGAACGACACCCACTTTCTTTCGCTTTCGTGCAATTAATGCATTTTTGACGTTTTCAAAAAAATTAGAAGCGGTACTGCAATTAATGCATTTTTGACGTTTTCGTTTTCGTTTTCGTTTTCGTTTTCGTTTATTTATTAAAAAATACTAGAAGCCGTCCTGCAATTTATTTTTTCTATCAACAGTTTTCACGTGACAAATATTCTTATTGTTTTCAACAAAAAAATAATAATAATCAAGCATTTTCAAACGTTGATGGAGTCAAAGTCAATCACTACTACAAGCGTCGGTGCCGGCCCAGACCATCCAATTTTGTTGTTTTTAAAAAATTTATTAGAGTATTAATGACATACTCAATAAATATAAATATTTAAAATTTTTAGTGAATAATGAAATAACCGAGATAAAAATATATAATTATTACTTCTTATTTTTACAATCTTCATCATTCACTATAATTTTTCACTCTAAATAAATAAAAAAAAATACCTCAAAGTTATCCTGTGATGACTTTGGGCCATTCTTATCAGCCCAACACATGAAAAGTAATCTGGGCCTATCCAAATCATCATTCAGAAAGATTTGAGTATTGTACCAGTGTATTTCTAAGGTTTTCATTGATTGGGCCATCTACTCCCAAAAACTACTACAATCTTTTTTTTTTTTTGAAAGCTCTGGGCCTTACATTTGTACAAATCGAAAGGACCTTTTCCAGTCCGGCTCAAACTACTTTGGAAGTTCCCAAGAATGTGTTTCTTTCAATTTGATTTGATTAATCTGTTAAATGATAATGAACTTAGAACTAAATTTGACACAGTGAATAGTTACTAAGTTCGAATATTAATACATTATTAACACGAGAATAAACGATACAAAGGATTCCGACTGCGATTTAAGAATTAATAACAATGGACGCTATTTCGCTAGCAGGCTTCTAGAATGTCGGAATTTTATTTTCAGATATGCAGATGGTTGACATTTCATGACAGTCATAAGGTTGTTATTCGCTAATAAAACCCATCATTCGAGACTATTTGTACTGTACATATTGATAGTCAAATAATTTTCTAAGCCTTGCTATACATACATGCATCGAGGTTGCCTTTATGTGCAGATAATCTGTGTCATAAATTATAAATTATTCTTATTAATTGTATCTTATTATACTACTTTATGTAATACAGTATATAATATTTTCTTATTAGTTGAGCCTTTCACCTGCTTGCAAAGTTGCATCATGAAATTATCACGTTGACTATTTTTCATTTAAAATATACAAAGAAGATACTAATTGATACTTTCTCTATTCCGGAAAAAAAAGGTATAATTTTAAAAATTTTATTTTGTCAAAAAAATAATATATTTTTGTGTGAAATAATTATATTATTTTTATTAATAATTATAGAGAATAATTTAAATTAAAAAAAATTATGTGTTAAATTATATATTAAATTTATTATATCTTATAATTAAAAAAAATTTGTATCAAATTAAAACTAAAACTAAACTCTGGTAAGGATACCTTCTTGCATGGTATAATTAACCCGAATAAGTTGGCTAAGTAAGGCTTAGATTAATTACTATCCGTTGGCATTATTTGTCAACCAGCGCAATATGCTCACTCCGTCAAGAAAAAGCAATTGAAATTCTGCGCGGCATGGTGTCATATCGCTTTCCACATATCCAGTCATTTTCTATAATCAAATCGAACAGTGTTCTCCGCTGGTGGCGTAACACCTCAAGACTTTCTTCGATAATAATATTGTTAGTGCATCTTCATGTCTTTGCATTTTTATATTAAAGGTCTCGGGACAACGCCATCAACCGTCAATTTTTCGGCTTAGAAGTTGCTCTCAGCTGAATGTCGGCAAATAAAAAGTTAGTTGAACAATAAAATAACTTACCCAACTGTCTTAGGATTCCATTCATCTCTAACAGATTCCCATCCAAACCCAAATCTAAACCCTTCAATCTCTTATTTGGTGGGCATGCAATGAAATTCGTCCCTCTTTTTTGTTATACTTTGCTTCGTGAAGTTTTTTCCATTCCAAAACAGAGTGGCTCTGGTTTTTTGAACTCTCCATGACCATTCGGTGCCTCATCATTGAAGTCAGAAGTTATTCCTGAGGAGGACTTAAGTATTTCAAGCCATATTCAGGCAAGGCATCACGTTAAATGTTGTTTATTTGTTGCTAGCTTTGTTTCATATCTCTCAGTTTCGTCACTTGAGGAAAGTAAGGGAGAATTTGTAGAATCTTGCTTTGTGCTCTGTTGAACAGTCCGATCAATGCAGTCTTTTGTTCACATTTTGGAGTTGGAACAGTAGAAAGTCACTAGAGTTATTTTTGTTTTCTTTTTCATTTTGTTCAAGTTAAAGTTGTGGGATTTATCAGAATTGGAAGAATAAGTTCTTTCGCTCTCAGAGAAAAAAAAAAAAAACAGGGCTAAAAGTTGGTTTTGCTACCTTTTCTTTACTCGTGTCAATGACTAAGAGTGCACCAAAAGCAACACCTCCCAGATGCTTCGATGCACGCTTCATAGTCAAACTTAGGAATCTTATTTATCAATGGACTCCCGGACTGCATTTCTAAAACTTTACGCAGCAGTTTCAGGACTCCAACAATTCAGAGGCGAGAAAGGATCAATTTAGGAGGGCATAACTATAGGAAGAATCTCTTGCAAAAATATGTCACTTGGTCATGGCATTCCAACAACGCCATATGAAGATCAGCTCCATTTCATCCTGATTACGACCACTGATGTAAAGAAATTTCTCAACCCCTGCTTCACAACAATTTCGGGCATCATCTATTTTCAAAATTTTGATGTGTTGTTGGTCTTAATCAATGTAGCACAATCAGGTGGACTGGGACATTCTCATTGCTGTTGCTTGCCGCTTGGTTATTTATGTCGCGATTATGGGTGCGTTTCTTACAAGCTACAAGCTGTATTTTTTAACATTTATACATATATGCTATTTCTTGGAGACAAAGAAATACTCTGTAGTGGTTTCACTTTTATGTTGCTTGCGAGTTGGGATGACCTTTGGCATGGCAATCAAGGCAACAGAAGAACATTAATTGATCAATTATTCAAGTATAGACTTTAATTTCTTACAACTCCACGATGCAGAGAATAATAATATTGTTTTTTATTTTCATCGAGTGTTTAGGGTTGCTGCTGATGATTGTTGCCCTGATCGTAAAACTTCTGAAAAACTGTGATGGAGAGGATGGCAGGACGGCAGCCGGCAGAGCTCGGGTTCCTGCGGAAACCAACCGATTGTTAGCTAAAGAGGTGGTTCAGTTCACTTATGGGACATGCGATGAAGATGTAGAGTCTGGAATGTGCAGCAGCAACTCATCAGAAGATTTGTATGATGGCAAGATTTGCGTAATTTGCTATGATAAACAACGAAATTGTTTCTTCATCCCTTGTGGGCACTGCGCCACTTGTTACTTTTGTGCCCAGAGGTATACTGTATACATATCATACTTAGTGATTACGCAGGGCGAAATTACTAAATCTTACAAAGAGCTTTGATGGTGCAGGATTACAGAAGAGGAAAGCAAGAACTGCCCTGTTTGCCGAAGACACATTCACAAAGTGAGAAAGCTGCTAATTTCTTGAGATGGTGACCTCATCATCATCATCGTTGTTGTTATTATTTCTTATCTCTGTTTAATTGGGTGTATAGAAATTTTTTAATTATTAGGGATACTGATGGGCCTTTATTATTGAGCCCTATCTGCGTTGTGCACAGATCCTGAAAGTATAGGAGGAGCGGTGTTTGATGTTTGATGTTTGATGTTTGAACCTGGAACTTAAATTAGATGGTTGTAGTCATCAGCATGAATCTGGGCTCAATGGACTCACGAGTTGAATTGGGTCGACTGTTGTTGAAGCCGATTTCGTGCTGTGAATGATTGTTGTTGAGCCCATTTCATATTATCACAGCTTCCGATTCAATACCAATGGCAACTCGGCACCTTATGCTGCATACTTGCAGGTATTCTGTGTATTATATGGATGTATTAATTGCGTTTTAAAATATATTTTTATATAAAAAAAATATAAAAATATATTTTTAAATTTATTTACTTTAACGTAAATTTATTAGCAAACCGTTGAATATAGACCCTAATTGGGCCGCCATATCGGATGAAAACTCCTGCGTGACAGTTGATTATACGTCAAATCGTTATATGGCTTAACGACACAACTACACTTATCATCTAAACATTGTATGCTTTTCTCTCTTCATGTCAAATTCGGGCCAGCGTTCCCCGAAATAGTTCAAACAACCTTTTTGTAAATATCAGAGTGTCACGCAAAAGGAAATTTCTTAAGCTCAAGTCACGTTTTCAATCGCAATTGAAATGAAAAACGACGCCAACGAAAATTAAATTGGAACGCGGGCTTCAACTACTTCTTGTGCAGGGTCCAAATAAAATACTATTGAGAATATATTGGGTTTTGGGCCTTCCTTTTTGTCGCGAAACGAAATCACCCAAGCTCGTGGTAGACTTGGACCAGCACGACAGTGACACACTCTTGCTTGCAGCGCCCACACGGATGGGGATGCCCGAATTCCACCTTGCAGGTTACCTTCCGCTTCGCCCATTCACTTTATCACTTC
The DNA here is from genome assembly GCA_020080225.1 of Gynochthodes officinalis. Classification (NCBI taxonomy): domain Eukaryota; kingdom Viridiplantae; phylum Streptophyta; class Magnoliopsida; order Gentianales; family Rubiaceae; genus Gynochthodes; species Gynochthodes officinalis. The sequence continues at coordinate 33,765,578 of CM034621.1, read as the reverse complement.
TATGGTTCCACGGTCATGGGTGGGACACGTGGTTCGTTTCATCCTGCACGGTCACCCTATTTTTTATCATAATTAGTAACACAGTTTTTCGTCAAATTTGAAATACAGTTTATACGTCCACGTGCGAGCACATGTGGTAAGAACGTGTTATAAATTTTAAACTAAAATTTCAAAATTTTGTACTTGAACTTTCTCATATATTTATTACCGATAATATTTGTAATTTATATTTCTCATCAACAATAATGAAATATCTAACTTCAGTTCATGATTTTCCAATAATAGGGATATCAAGACTGCGTTGAGTTTAAATGTTAAATAATTTTTATTTTTAGAACATCATTCATCTGCTATTATAACCCCAAAAACTCTTTATAAAGTCAATTATTAATATGCAAACTCTCATGGTAAGAGCAGTAAATATAAGAAAATGAATCAAAACATAAAGGAGGTGTATTCTATTCCATTCATATAAGTTTATTTTTAATTTAATATAAATTTTTTAATTTATAATATATATTATATTTAATATATAATTAAATATGTAATTTTACGTTGAATTATATATTATTATTAATAGTAAAAATAATATAAGAATTTCACTATAAAAGTAATTTTTTTTTAAAATAGAAGAAATAATAAATAACGTAAACAAAAAAAATTCATACGTCGTTGGTCACCAAATCTATAGTTTTGTCCTTTGGCAAAAAGTGAATTTGCCATCATGAATTGCCAAAAGAAAAGACACGATAGTGAAAATATAATTACACAACCTAAATTGGGAACTAAAATCTTGTTACCAAAAAAGTGACACAGTAAAATTTTCAGAATGGGGATTTTCCCTCACTAGGCATTAGGCAAATTCTGGGAGTACAAAAATGATGGGGAAATATCACCTTCTAATTACTTTTCTCTTTTACTAACAAGAGCATATCCACTCATCGTGCTCATGCTTTTACGGTAAGGTTAAGCCCCAAGCGATTAATCAAATAATAAAACTCCTAAACGAATAATTTTATTATTAAACAACGTAATCAAAGACAGTTACAACTTAATAAACATAGGGAAAAAAAAAACTCAGAAAAGAATCCGGGGAAAAGTACAAGACAAGGGTAGCATCATTATGCACACTTCAATTTGCTTCCCGATTCCGAAGTCTCCAAAGTCCAAACGGGTTTATCTGACTCTGTCTACAGTACACCCTTATCGTCCTGATTGAAAAGTCACTGGATATTTATTGCGTTTTTCATGCGCACTTCACTGAAAAAATTCAGAAAACTAAAGCGAAACCTACGAAAATAAATGGAAAAGAAACTGTGAAAAGGAAAGAGAGGTGACTGGTTCCGTTGTTATCCAGGATCCATATTAGTTGCAGACCTCATTTCGGTGTCTCTTCAGTGCCTTCATTTTCCCGTTTGAGAAAGAAAGGAACATAAAACCATCTTCATAAATACACAACTCGATCGAACCCACACCCACTATCTCAAGTATCCCTCTTTTTATCCTGTTTGTGGTGTGGTGTGGTGCGGGAGCGGTGCTCCAAAAACAGGAAATAAGGACAAAAGATGCCTCCCGAGGAAGAACAAGGACAGCAAAGGCTGTTGAGGAACCCACTTATCGATTCGGACGAGGAGGAGAGAGCGTATGATTATTCGGAAAAAGTTATCGTAATAGGTGTTGATGATGACAACGATGACGCTAACTCCGCCTCCATGCCGCCATTTTCGTGGAAGAAGTTATGGCTCTTCACTGGGCCTGGATTCCTGATGAGTATAGCTTTCCTTGATCCGGGTAACTTGGAAGGGGATCTCCAGGCGGGTGCCATTGCGGGGTATTCTTTACTTTGGCTGCTGTTTTGGGCTACTGCTATGGGGCTTTTAGTTCAGCTACTTTCAGCTCGGCTTGGTGTGGCTACTGGCAGACACTTGGCTGAGTTGTGTAGGGAGGAGTATCCCACATGGGCTGGGATGCTGCTGTGGATTATGGCCGAACTTGCTTTGATTGGGGCTGATATTCAGGAAGTTATTGGCAGTGCTATTGCTATTAAGATATTGAGTAATGGTCTCCTGCCTCTTTGGGCTGGGGTGGTCATCACCGCTTTGGATTGGTAATTTTTTTTCTTTTTAAATGGTGTAGTTGTTTCCTTTTCGCACTTATTAGGAATTTTTCTTTTTAAATGTTAAAGCATGATGGTCTGTGTTTTTCGTTTTTATTTTTGCCTCTTTGAAGTGTTTATAGTTATAGGGAAAGATTGCATATGATTATAGTGAAAGATAGTTTATTTAAGAGACTGGGCCGTGGGGGCTCTTTATTTGGTATTGGCTGATGTGAGAGTTTGTCTGGGGATGTTGCTATGTCAATTGTAAGAATAATTTAATTTTTGCTAATACATTTATTGACATGGTACTGTTATGTCACTACTAATCCTTAATCCTTTGTGAAGAAATCAATCTTCCAGTTATATGCTGACGGTTTGAATCCATATCTTTTGCAGCTTCATATTCCTACTTCTTGAAAACTATGGTGTGAGGAAGCTGGAAGCGCTCTTTGCTGTTCTCATTGCAACCATGGCACTCTCATTCGCGTGGATGTTTGGTGAAACAAAACCCAATGGTGTTGAACTTCTTCTTGGTGAGACACTATGTCTCTTTTCACTGGATATGCTATTGATGCTCGGTACTTTTAAGTTGCATTATTAATCTTTTCTGAACTGACCTTTGCTCACTGTCATTTAGGTGTTTTGATTCCAAAACTGAGTTCCAAAACTATAAAGCAGGCTGTAGGAGTTGTAGGTTGCATCATCATGCCTCACAACGTGTTTCTACATTCTGCTCTTGTGCAGTCAAGAGAGATTGACAGCCGCAAGGTTGGCAGGGTTCGGGAAGCAATGAGATACTATTCTATAGAGTCTACAGCTGCCCTTGTAATTTCTTTCATGATCAACCTATTTGTTACCACAGTGTTTGCGAAGGCATTCTATGGTACTGAAAAATCCAATGATATTGGCCTTGTAAATGCTGGCCAGTATCTTGAGGAAAAATTTGGAGGAGGTTTGCTTCCAATTCTCTATATATGGGCCATTGGATTATTAGCTGCTGGTCAGAGTAGCACTATTACTGGTACTTACGCTGGTCAGTTTATCATGGGAGGTTTTCTAAACCTACGTTTGAAAAAGTGGCTAAGAGCGCTGATCACCAGGAGTTGTGCCATTATTCCAACCCTGATTGTTGCTCTTGTTTTTGATACCTCTGAGGCTTCACTTGATGTTCTGAATGAGTGGCTGAATGTACTTCAGTCCATGCAGATCCCATTTGCTCTTATTCCTCTTCTTTGTCTGGTATCCAAGGAAGATGTTATGGGTGTTTTCAGAATTGGTCGAGCTCTTAAGGTTTGTTGCTGTCTTAGAAAGATATTTCTTATTTCTTTGCAGATAATCATGCATTATCATTCATCTCCTGTGTTGGTGGTTAGAACTTCATTATCTTGTTAATGACATTGATAACTGTTACCAGTTATGCCAGTAAATTTAAGTGCTCGTCTCATGCAGCCACATGCGTGCATATGCTGGTAAAATTATGTGCTCGTGTGGCCACGCGCACGGGGTCGATGGGGTTGTACTTTCTTAAATGAGCTCTCTTGATGTTAGGTTAAGTGTGCTTACATATTCACAACCTTTGGCTGTTCTGCCAGTGCTCAAGCATTCAACAGGGGAGTGATTTTGCTCTCAAGTTTTGATCAGACATTGGTATCCCATTGACTAACAATCTGGATCTCTCTGTCATTTGATTTCTCAAAATGTTGAAGAAACTGAAGTAGGGAAAAAACAGAAGTATGCTCATTCATTTCACCTTTTGGTGCATTTTCAAGGGACGGGGGTTAAACCCTTTAGCATGGGATCTTTGGTATGAAAAAGAGAGCTGTCTTTTGGAGTACTTTTTGTTATCTGAACCTAATGTCATTTTTGGTGATCAATAGTTTTTAACAATTGGAGAAAGAGAATTCACGAGTCTTGCACTTCTTTGTTAAAAATTTCTAGGGTGCTGCAAACAAAATTTCATGAATTCTACTCGTACTCTTTCTTACCCATGTTGAAGCTGAAGCATGGTATGTTGGCTGCAGGTCTCGTGTCTGCTTCCAGTACTTTTTTTTCCTCTTTTTTTTTTTTTTTTAAAAAAAACATAAATATACTACAATCATTAATGAATGCATTCACGTTATTTCCTGCCATGGCTTTGTCATGTTTTATGGGATTTTGTGGTTTTTCCCTGTGATCACTCCACTGTTGCGTGGTTTATTTGTTGTTCGTTTATCACGGCACTATTCTTCTGGTGACTTTACTTAGCATAACATTTTTTTTCCATGCTAAGATAAAGAGCCTTTAATGATATTTTCATATTTCCTTGTAAAATCAATACACACACCGCATATTATTTCACTCGTATTTACTTGCTTGGCTTCCTCCTTGCAGTTGATTTCATGGGTAGTGGCTGGTTTGATCATTGTAATCAACGGATATCTCTTGGTTGAATTCTTTGCCTCTGAAGTGAGCGGAATAGTTCTTTCAATTCTAGTGCTTGTTTTCACCGCTGCATATGTGACATTTATAATATACCTTGTCGCTCGAAGTATTACCCTCTCTGGCTTTTCACTAAAGAGGTTGACAGATACAAGCAGTTGAGCAGTCATTTGTATAATACATTCCATATGCAAAGTGGTACTGGAATCTCCAATAATTATAATCTACGTTACTGTCAACTGCATTTCTGCTACATATGTTGTTTTGCCAGAGCATGTAAGTGACGTACTATCTTACATCCTTGGGCATGACAGGTGTCAATTATGGTAAGAACTTTGTTTTTCCCATACTTGTAGAAAAAATTGTATTAGTTTATCTACAACCTTGCAATTCTGATACAATTCCGAGGACAATGCTTGTCTGGTGCTGTATACATCCTTTCTAGTACTATACAAGTACTCATCTCATCCCAATGTTCAAGATTGTGGGGTTTTGGACCTTTAGGTTTGGGACTGGGGCCGATGTTTCTCTAGTATTGTTTGAAATCCTTTCTACTAACTTCTTGCACATATATTGTAAAATGCGTGAACCCTTGCTGATCCAGTCAAAAGGCGGTTGCCCTTTGAGTTGAAAACGAATCACACTTTTACCACTAAATTATACCCGTCACAATGCAATTATTGTATACAATTGGTCCTTTTGTCCAATGGAGGGCATTGGACATAATCACTATAGGATCATTCACAAAATCATCAAAATTTGAGTGTTAATTCCTTTTTTTTTCATTTTTGTGGGTCTTAAATAAGGAGAGATGTGTAAAAGCAGAATCGATTATATCTATTTTTAATCCTAAATGGAACAGAACGATGTAGGGATCTATATATAAATAAAGTATTTATTAAAAAATATGCTCGAATGATCCCTTCTAGCAGATCATCAGCTCTGGAATTTCCAAGGGCAAGGGTTTGCAGTATCAAGGAATCAGCTCCAATCCAACAATTGGAGGGCCAAAACCAGTTGGATTTTGTGTCCTAATAGACGCTCCTGCAAGGAGCCTTGGCTTGATGTTGCTGCTCTTTAACGAAGGAAAGCATCATTATAGCACTAGGGACCTACCCTAACTTCCTACCTTCTTGAGCTTGTGGATCACTGATTAGTGATCTCACCCCCCAATGCTGGAGTTCTTTTGAACCTTTTTTTATGTTTTAATTTTCTAGTTGGTAATGCGTTAGGTTTAGTGGCAAGGATCATACTGTTCGAAATTACCAGCCACCTATCCCCAAATAAATAAATAAAAATAAATGAATAAAGTTTTTTTTTCCAAATTATGTCCTTGCCTTCCCTCTTTGGTGCCGTATAAAACAAGGTAAAACCAAAAAAAAGAAAAAAAAAAGGAGTTAAAAGTTAGAGAGATTCATAATAGCTTTTTCTTTTCATTATTATTAAGAAGTGAAAATTGGAAAAAACCAAAAGAAGAAGTTTGACCCTGTCAGAATTTTTTCCAGTCAAACAGTGAAGTATAAAACTATGATCAAGGTTTAGTAATCCAAGTCATATTTGTGATGATTCAAATCTTTCCGAAAAAAGGAAAAAAAAATCCAATTAAATTCTCTTCACAAAAAGTAAGAAAGTAATACTAATATCTGGCACGGGGTAAGTCACATGTGTCTAAATCGAGGGGGTAATTTGAACCCTTGTACATCTTATCGAGTTTTAAAGTATTGGAATATAATGGAGGATAACCGCATTGAATTGGTAACGTTGTCAAAATGTTCAAAACTAAGAATTTACCTCCACATTTTATGTAAGGAAATGATCATTACGGAACGAGTCCATGGGATGGGACAAAAACAAAGTACTGCTACTGGATTAATTATTGTACTAAATTTAATAAGGTCGGCTTCAGTCCGACCGAGTTATGTAAGAGGGTTAATAAAAATAGAAACGGAGAGAAAAGGGACGAGGATATAACCGAAAAACGCAAGGAACCAAATTTGTTGTGGAGTCATTAATTAATTGATAATAAGAATAAATGGGAAAAAAATAAAATAAAATAACGGGAAACAACGAACGAATGACAGAGGAAGCAAGCAGCAGTGGCAGCTGAGCAACAACGAGGAAATTCTACAGAGTCGTAGGTGGAGAAAGCCTAGGTTTCCATTTCCCAAGTACAATCAAAGTCTGGAGCAAATCCTCACCACCACCACCACCACGACGTTCTCTTCTTCCCCAAACCAGGAAAGCAATTTTACTTTCTCTTCTTCTCTCCATATTGATCCATCTGCTAGGGTTTTTTGTGGGTACCCCTCTTGCAGTATTGATGATCGCGTTACTCTTCGTGAAACATTTTGAATTGTAATTGAGAGAAAGGTTAAAAGCATAATTATCTTTTGGAAACCTTAATTATGTTGCTTTGAATTTGAATTTTGAGTCTTTATGCGTAAATGTGTGCGAATCAACTGATTGGCTACCTTCAATTATTGCTATCTGTTTTTATTTGACTTCAAAATGGTGTCTTTATTTGTTTGTTTATTTTTATCTCTTATTTCGCCCCTGTTTAGATATATGTAAAATTCCTTTGATTCTGGAAAGCTTTCTTTTTTTTTTTCTTTTTTTTTTTTGAGGTTTATGCTGCAGTTGTTGACTTTGTGCAGTAGATATTCTAATTTGCAGTGGTTCGTATGAATAAATCTGGCCATCAGAATTTGATGCCCTAGAGCTCATCAGGGCTTAAAGTCCTAACTTGGAGTTGAAAATAGCATATGGCGAAATGAAATTTTTATTAGTTCCGAATTGTAATATTGAAATCAGTTTTTCCTAATTAAACATTTGTCCGTACAATGGGACTGAATGTCTGTTTTGTTCTTCCCCTTTTCTGTTGCAGGCTTTCAGGTTGCCTTCTTCGCACTGTAAATTGCCTTTGAAGTGACTTAAGCCATATTCAACAATACGATTTTGTCTGGTGGTTTGATTTATCACCTATCAGACCTGCATACAAGATTACATGAAGGATTAAATTTACAGCTTTTGCCAAAAATAAGGTACTTCTTCTGTTTTAGTCATTCTAATCTGTTGAGATGCAGTTGAACTTTCTTTTGTCTTGGTATCTATGAGTAAGTAGAAGTAAAGAAGTCACTCATGATGGTAGACTTCCAATAAAAATTGATCTGATTCATGTGTTCTGATATTGATCCTGACATGTCGATTTGAAGCCTCTTTGGGGTTTTTTTTATTGTTTTTGGGGCTCTAAGAAGTCTCTCCCAACCCTTGTCTTTGTGTTTGTTTGTCTTCATTCTTTTTCTGCCTTTATGCATGTGATTCATTTATTTTGTAGTGAAAGTTGCCTGACTCTTTACATTTAATTTTCATGTTTTAGTAAATTTTTTGTGGAAGCCTCTTTCAAGTGACTTAATTGAACCCTTTGTCAGTTTGTTTGACCAGGTGGGATGGAGATAAAGTTGTTAAAAGTCCTTGTCAACAACATATCTTCTTTTTTTCATTTATCTGCTCGTGAAAGCATAAAGTGCAAACCAATTCAGAAATATTACCAAAAGACTGAGGACATATTGAAGTTGATAAAGCCTATTCTTGACGTGATTGTTGATACTGAAATAGCAACCGATGAAAAGCTCCAAAAGACATTTGCAGGGCTTGATCATGCTGTTGAGGATCTGAGGGAACTCTTTGAGAACTGGCAACCACTTATGAGCAAAGTTTATCTTGTATGTTTCGAGATCTAAATTTTCTGGAAATGTATTGCTAAGTCTTAAACCACAAAGAAGGCAGAAGTGTGCTTTTCTGCTGCTTAAATTTTAACAGTTAGTTGTCTTAACTTGGCTGCATATGAATTCAAAGAAATTAATTTTGGATGCTTTGACTGCTATATTTTACATTTATCTGTCAACCTGATGTTAGCATGATTTGTAGGTTCTGCAAGTCGAACCACTGATTGCAAAAGCTCGAACATTTGGGCTGGAAATTTTTGAACTGCTTAAGTCTTCAGAAGAATGTCTCCCATCTGAATTAAGTGTAGCATCCCTAGAGGTAGCAGCTTAAACAAGACTTGCTTGAGGTGAATTCAGATATATTTGACTTGTATGCTTATTATTTTATTGTTAAATTGCAGCTCTGTGTACAGAAACTTAAGCATATTGGTTTTGAACAAACATCTGCTATGATTATGGAAGCTATAAAGGATCAAGTGGAGGCATCTGGAGCCAGTTCGGATAGCATGGTGAAAATTGCTGACAGCTTGAACTTACAATCCAATCAGGAGCTTCTCATTGAGGCTGTGGCTCTTGAAAAGCTGAAGGAGAATGCTGAACAAGCTGAAAGGAATGGAGAAGCTGAATACATAGATCAAATGATTGCTCTTGTTACCCACATGCATGATGACCTTATTTTGTCAAAACAGTCTCAAAGCAGTAGTCCTGTGCCAATACCTGCTGATTTTTGTTGCCCTTTGTCACTTGAACTCATGACAGACCCAGTAATTGTTGCATCGGGACAAACCTATGAGCGGGCATTTATAAGGAAGTGGATTGATCTTGGGCTTACTGTTTGCCCAAAGACACGGCAAACTCTAGCACACACCAACCTCATTCCAAATTACACTGTTAAGGCTCTGATTGCAAGTTGGTGTGAGTTAAACAACGTGAAGTTACCTGATCCCTTAAAGTCTAACAGCCTGAACCAGCCTGGTTTGCTTCTTGCACACTCAGAGGCTTGTGCACATAGAGATTCCCATTTGCAATCACATTCAAGAGTTAATCGCTCTACATCACCAGAGTCAACTAGGTCATTAGGTTCTCCTTTGAACTCTTCTTTAATCCCATTGAGTGGAGTCCAGCAGGAAGGATCATCTCCCTCTCATCCCCGTTCATCTTCTGAGGATTCTTTGCCTGGATTAACTGTGAATGGACATGGGCTGGATATCGAGATGGGAAATTCTGAGGACAGGTTGGTCAACTCCAGAGAGAGAAGTGGCCAACTCTATGCATCACCATCTAGAGATAGTACTGCTGCAACTGATGAAAAATCATCTCAGGGTCATAATAGAACTGCCTCAGCTTCTAGCACGCATTCAAATTCAATTCCTGGTAATGGCAATGATGCACCCTCCCAAGCAGTAGGTTACAGCTCTGATGTTTCAGGGGAGGTTACATCAGAGTCCCAGCCTGCTGCTTTGACTACCCCACAAAGAGAGCCAGAGTTACCATCCAGAATAGAGACAAGACCGCGAGGCCAAACAATATGGCGAAGACCATCTCAAAATTTCATCCCAAGGATAGTTTCGTCTCCTGCAGTGGAAACAAGGGCCGATCTCTCTGACCTTGAAGCTCAAGTTAGGATTCTAGTTGAGGAATTGAAGACTACATCCTTGGATGCACAAAGAAATTCTACTTCTGAGCTCCGTCTGCTTGCTAAGCATAATATGGATAATCGAATTGTAATTGCAAATTGTGGTGCTATTAGCTTGTTAGTTAATCTACTTCGTTCAACAGACAGTAAAATACAGGAAAATGCAGTTACTGCTCTGCTCAACTTGTCAATTAATGATAACAACAAGACTGCAATTGCAAATGCAGATGCAATTGAACCGCTGATTCATGTTCTTCAGGCTGGTAGTCCTGAGGCTAAGGAAAACTCTGCCGCCACTCTTTTCAGCCTTTCAGTCATGGAGGAAAACAAGGTCAAGATAGGGAGGTCTGGTGCTATCCAACCTCTGGTAGATCTTTTGGGAAATGGAACTCCAAGGGGGAAGAAAGATGCAGCCACAGCTCTGTTCAACTTGTCAATATTTCATGAGAACAAGGCTCGTATTGTGCAGGCTGGTGCAGTGAAGTACCTTGTAGAACTGATGGACCCTGCTGCTGGTATGGTTGATAAGGCAGTTGCTGTTTTGTCAAATCTTGCTACTATCCCAGAAGGAAGGACAGCAATTGGTCAGGAAGGAGGAATTCCAGTACTGGTTGAGGTTGTTGAGCTGGGTTCTGCAAGAGGTAAGGAGAATGCTGCAGCTGCCCTCCTGCAGTTATGCACGAGCAGCAATAGATTCTGCAATATGGTTCTCCAGGAAGGAGCCGTTCCCCCTTTAGTGGCATTGTCACAGTCCGGTACTCCAAGAGCCAGAGAAAAGGTGTGAAATTAGATTAATGTGATTTTGTTTTTCAATTTAATGTGGAATCGATAGCTTTGAAGTTAAATTAATTTCTGGCTTTCTGCAGTCTCAGGCACTCCTTAGCTACTTCAGAAGCCAACGGCATGGAAATGCAGGCCGGGGTTAAGTTTGAAATGTTGAGCTTTGGATACATATGATTGAGGTATAAAAGATACTGTGTAAATCATGTTTTGAATAGTTCCTGTGATTTCCTACTTATTAGATGAGTGTCGATTTGGCAAATGAACTGATAAAAAGTGACATATTGGGCTTGATTGATCCTTTTTAAATAACTGTGTATGTGAATGTGAAGAAATTCTTTTCTTACTCATTGTCAAGAATTCAGTTTCCAGCTTTTCTATGGAGTCTCTGCGAATGATTTTCCTTGACAAAATAGAGAGTAGATTATTGTCTTCCATAACTTCTCCCAGGATCTGTCGTTCACTTGGGGCGCTTTCAGTTGAATTATATGAGAGCATTTGAATAAATTGAAGTTGTGTTGAGGAGTCATGTATCCACTCTTATCAGAAATTATGTGAATGGCACATGAGTTGCTGATTATCAATCAGTATAAATACCATTATTCGAATCAAATTATAATATTTAATAGGGGACCGAGGCGTGGAGATATTCATGAATGCTACACTTTTGGAGATTTGAAGTGAATCAAGGGATAAAATATCGAATTATTGAAGACAGCACATGGAAAGCATTAAGGGCTAATTACTGATTGCAGAAATTTCAAGTGAGATGATTCTTTGGATTGTTTTAAAAACTCAATTTTTTAGATTTTATAACATTTGTAAAAAAAAAAAAAGAACTCTAATAAATATAAAATTATTCTATTCTTTTGTTGACTAAGAAACCTGCAGTCACTACCAATGGTGCGCACTGGGTAAATTTCGTTTTTGTGTAATAGTCTACAAACCATACAGGAGCACACTGGGTAAATTTCGTTTCTGTGTAATAGTCCACAAACTATATAGGAGATATAAACCGCACTGAACACGCTCTGTGCGACGGGCTCGATCGAGAAAACGTTGACAAGGGGATTTATTTTATTCTTGTTATTGAAACATTTTCTTATAGATGAGTTACAAAAACATTAATTTTTCTGTGTATAATGTAATTTCGCCTATGATTTCTTTTCTAGCATTTGAATTTGATTACCAACTAAATGGTATTTTAGTAACCTTAAATATACGTCAATCAAAACTAAATATAATTCCAAAATTCGTTCACCAAGTCAATTAAAATAAAAACATATAAACTTGATCTCCTGGATTGGGTGCAAATGTTATAAAAAAAAAAAAGTTTAAAGCTTTCACCACGCATACAATATCTTTTCGTCTTTAAATGCCTAGCTTCTGTTATTGGCTAGCTTGCTCATTCTTATGTTGTAGTTTATTTACGAAAAGCATGAAAGTTAATAAATGATGGAAATCAAAATTATTGGACCTTCTGTTTGCGCCCTTCTTTTTCTTTCTCTGGGTATCATTGAGCCCATTAGAAAATGTAAGCCCATGTTTAAGCTCGTACGAATCCCGTCGGATTGGGCCAGCTTCCATTTACTAGATTTGTCCCAGGGCCATCCATCTCTATATTGGGAGCTGGGCGGGACTAATAATTTCCACCACAAAAAATTTCGGGCAGGCTGAAAAGGCGAAAACCTGGTGATGCCATTGCCCCGGCCCCTTCTAGTTCATCCTTGCGGCTGCAGGCGCCCCTCGATTTTCTTCGTTTTAGATTGAGTCGGTCCGCCGGAACCCTAGAGGAAGCCAAGATTCGAAGGATTTTGTTGTCGACGAGCTGGAACTTTTCGTAAGTTATCATGCATATTTTTTTTCTCTGATTGTCTCTTTTTCTAATCTTATAGTCCTTTTGATGGATTGAATTTCCTTTTTTTTAAAAAAAAAATTACTTTTTTTGTAATTGAATTCAGCACATAGGAATCAAGGCTTCGGAATTTGTACGGACAATAGAACAAGTTAATCCAATTTGGAAATCCACCACCTCCCTTAAATTGTACTTTTTCTGTTTTTTTGGTTTGGCAATCAGTATAGTTCGTTGTTTATTTAATTCATTATGTTGGTTTTGCTGGGTTTGCTGCTCATCGGCGAGGCGTATGTTTTTCTAGTTCTTCTATCTTAATTATTACAGTTTTTGTTCTGTATGTATGAATGAATTATTATTACACTGATCTGTTCAATTGTTGTTTTTTGATGGGTCATTTTTAACTTTTTTGAATGTGCTACATTGCAGCCATAGTATAATTGACTTGTTGTTTGTTTGTTTGGCTGTGTTTGTTGCTGAATATTTGGGTAGCTAAAGAGTTGCAATGGGGAAGAAGAAAACAGACGATGTTAAAGAGGGGAAGAAGAGAACCGATGATGTGAAGAAAGAGAAGATCTCTGTTTCTGCCATGCTTGCAAGTATGGATCAGAAACCAGATAAAAGTAAGAAATCATCTTCTTCCTCAGGTTCTGCTGCTACTAAGCCCAACAGGTCAAAAGCTGCTCCTCCAAAATCATCAGGGTATACTGATAATATTGATCTTCCTCCATCTGATGATGAGGATGAGGAGCTGATTGAACATAAGAGGAATAATAGAAGTGATAATAGAACTCTTGACATATCAGTTGGTGAGAAAGAGTTGAAAAAACGAGAAAAGAAGGAATTCCTTGCTGCCCAGGCAGCTGAGCTCGCTAAACAAGAGGCCCTTAAGGATGATCATGATGCTTTTACAGTGGTTATTGGTAGCCGGGCTTCTGTTCTCGATGGTCACAATGATGCTGATGCTAATGTGAAAGACATTACTATAGATAATTTCTCTGTGTCAGCCAGGGGAAAGGAACTTTTGAAGAATGCATCAGTTAAGATATCTCATGGAAGAAGGTATGGTTTGGTTGGGCCTAATGGGAAGGGCAAGTCTACATTATTAAAGCTCCTTGCCTGGAGGAAGATTCCTGTACCCAAAAACATTGACGTTCTTTTGGTTGAGCAAGAGGTGGTTGGTGATGATAGAACTGCTCTTGAAGCAGTTGTTTCTGCTAATGAAGAACTCATCAAACTCAGGCAAGAGGTTGCGTCCTTACAAAATACTTCATCCAGTTCTGTTGGTGATAATGAAGATGGCAAGGTTGATGATGATGATGATACTGGGGAGAAGCTTGCTGAATTGTATGAAAAGTTGGAGCTACTAGGATCAGATGCTGCTGAGGCTCAGGCATCCAAAATCCTTGCTGGTTTGGGTTTCACCAAGGATATGCAGGTAAGACCTACCAAGTCATTTAGTGGTGGTTGGAGAATGAGAATTTCACTTGCTCGGGCACTTTTTGTTCAGCCTACTCTATTACTGTTGGATGAACCTACTAATCATCTTGACTTGAGGGCAGTTCTCTGGTTAGAGGAGTACTTGTGCAGATGGAAGAAAACTCTTGTTGTTGTGTCACATGATCGTGATTTCCTTAATACTGTTTGCAATGAAATTATTCATCTCCACGACATGAAACTCCATTATTATCGTGGGAATTTTGATGAATTTGAAAGTGGATATGAGCAGCGACGTCAAGAGATGAACAAGAAGTTTGATACATATGAAAAACAACTGAAAGCTGCCAAGAGGTCTGGAAGTAGAGCTCAGCAGGAGAAGGTCAAAGATCGAGCCAAGTTCAATGCTGCCAAGGAAGCCTCCAAGAACAAGGCCAAAGGCAAGGACGGTGAGGATGAACCATTGCCGGAGGCCCCACAAAAGTGGAGAGATTACACCGTGGAGTTCCATTTCCCTGAACCTACAGAGCTAACACCTCCACTGCTACAGTTAATTGAAGTCAGCTTCAGTTATCCAAACCGTGAGGATTTTAGACTCTCTAATGTGGATGTTGGTATTGATATGGGTACTCGCGTAGCAATCGTGGGTCCCAATGGAGCAGGGAAATCTACTTTGCTGAACCTTCTTGCTGGTGACTTGGTGGCCACTGAGGGTGAGGTGCGGAGGAGTCAGAAGTTGAGGATTGGCAGATACTCACAACACTTTGTTGATCTCCTGACAATGGATGAGACGCCTGTTCAGTATCTCCTTCGTCTTCATCCTGACCAAGAGGGCCTGAGTAAGCAAGAGGCTGTTCGAGCAAAGCTTGGGAAATTTGGACTCCCCAGTCATAATCACCTCACTCCAATTGCAAAATTATCTGGGGGACAGAAATCGAGGGTTGTCTTTACTTCAATTTCCATGTCAAAACCACACATTCTACTATTAGATGAGCCAACTAATCATTTGGATATGCAGAGCATTGACGCGCTAGCAGATGCACTGGATGAGTTTACTGGGGGTGTAGTCTTGGTAAGCCATGACTCCAGGCTTATATCCCGTGTTTGTGAAGATGAAGAGAGGAGTGAGATTTGGGTAGTTGAGAATGGAACTGTGGAATCATTCCCTGGTACTTTTGAGGAGTACAAGGAAGAGCTACTCAAGGAGATACGAGCAGAGGTTGACGAGTGATTTGACATCACGAGATTTCTGTCTTATTTTTCTTATTATACTTTTAAGTATATTCCTGGCACTTCACCCCGGTTTGAAATGCCATTTTTTTATTATACTTTTATTTTGACTAGTAATTTTCAAGTGTGATCACTTCCAGCGAGTTTAGGAAGCATATAGATTTGGATATGTAGATTGTATTGTTGTACTTCCATGCAATATTGTTATATCTTTGGGATAATAAGTAATTTTAAGTCATTGAATATCTATTACGTTATCGTGCAACTCTATTTCTTCTCATTTCTCTCTGATTGGTTCTCATTGATTGCTGCAAACAGCAGAGGAAATGCAGTTATGAATCACTCTCTTGCAAAATGTTACTCTGCGCTTCTTGAAAATATCTTCTGACTTATCATAAGTTGTGCCGAGCATTTGCGGCCTTCCTATGTGGTTTCTGAAGATTAATGTGAAAGCTCATACTCAACACCCAAGTTTACAAAAAGTGGATTTGGACTCAACACCCAAGTTTGCAAAAAGTGGATTTGGATTTTGCTAGAGAAGAGGAGACCTTTGAGACCTGGGCATTGAGCACCTCTAACTTTTTTCCATATAACAATGCACCAAATTCACTAATTGAAGTAATACTCACGCAAGCCCTTATCTATCAGCAAACTTTGGACAGCAGAAACCTTTGTAAATAACCGTCACAAATCACAATTTTTTCATTTCATTTTACATTTTTGATACTTTTGATGTACAATTGGATGTTTCATACACCCCATTTGAATTGTATCAGTTAACTTTGGACCGCATAAACCTTTGCAAATAACTGTCACAAAACACCCAACTTTCATTTGAATTTACGTTTGTGATCCTTTTGACGCACACTTTGAATTTTCATACACCCATTTCAGTTGTATCAACACCCGATGGAGAACGCATGGAGAGGACAATTGGCTAGGTGTTCCAGTAAACCAACATAAAGAGTTGAAGAATGCAATCTGGCTGATTTAGGATGGTGACTTCAAGCCAGTAAATTGACCTGTATGAGGAACTCATAAGAGATTAATAGTTGTGTCAGATGGCCCACCAGCATCAACTCGAAGATTAAGATGGCTCTAAATATTACCTTAACGATATCCCATGGTGTGGTTGGGCGAGCATAGGCAGATAAGAGGGCCATATGAAAGTGCTGATAATAAGAACATTAGCACAAATTTTCAGAACTCGATAAGGGAATAACTTACACTTTGATGATGTAATTGAATCCAATTTCTTGTTTTCTTTTCTTTTCTTTTCTTTCCTCCTCCATTTTACAAACAATATTAGGGTAGGGAGAATAAGCAGATGAAGGAGTTAAAAATTATTATTATTGCTTTTAGAAATTATGAAACAGACAAAATTAGGACTGCAATTTTTTTGGGGACTCTGTTTTCAACAATACAAATCCAAAGAAGAGGCAACTTACATGAAATGGATCACTCCTCAAGGACTGTACATAAATAGCACTTCCCAGCCTCCTATCCTGGAGGGGAAAAAATATTAATGGAAAGCATTTTAATGTGTCAGTATTGTTGCGTATTTTTTTAAAAAAATATTTGTTCTTTAGTATTATGCAGAAATTCATTGACATGATGTCACAAAAGAGGAAATACATAAAAAAAAAATGCCCCAGGATTGCCCTTTACCTTCAAATGAATATCCCTTAAACGCCTTCCAGTTTGGCCACAGCAAATTCTTACAACAGATTCATCAGAACTTCCGCTTATAATATAGTCTCTTCCATTCATGTAATATGACCGAGTGAAATTATGAGAACTTCCTGTGGGACTAATGTCAAATCTGGTGTGAAGCCTCCCATCAGCAGCCAAAAGTTGCTTCACCTGGCAACAGATTTTTATCATTACTTCTGGTGTTGTTATAATTGATAATTTAAATGGTCTGAAGATTGTCCAATCGATCACTCAGGTATTACTGCACCTGCCAAGTTTTCTATTGTGGAACAATTTCACATTAATTCAAGGGGCAGCAAATCAGACCCCTTCAAGAGATTCACATTCTTCTACCCCAGTTAAAGTCACGTTTAAAATCACCACTAACTTGTGCAGATTTGACTCATTTTATATCTCAAGTGATAGTCTTTATACCTCATTGTCTACAGCCGATACAAGCAGGTAAAGATCATCCGGGGAGAAGCAAACCATCACATTTCCTCTGGTACTTGAAGCAGTGTAGCAGGGTTGGGTTGGTTTTTGTCTTATATCCCACATTTTGACATCACAATCATACGAGGAAGTAACAAGCAGGTGTGGAGAATGATGGGCAAATTTAGCCACATTAATTGTTTCTTGATGTATATTTGTGAACAAGTGCAAGCGTCTGCCAGTGCAAACATCATATACAGCTAATTTCCTCGAATAACCACTTGCTAGGAACTTTTGGTCAGTTGCATTAACATGAACTGAAGTCAACTGGTCAAAATCATCATATATTGTAGTGCTGGATGTCAAGCCCCCTTCAACTTCTGCTGTAACTTGATTGATGTCGTATAATCTCAAGGAGCCATTGTCAAAACCAGCAAGAAGCTAATTTTCAAATCAAGAATAAACAATCATCAGCTGCCCTGAACTTTAGAAGCATGAAAAACTACAATTTAGAGCCATCAGTTCTGTAATGAAGAGCGTGTCAGTTATGACAAGCAACAGAACAGTTTGTATTACTCCTAGAGCAGATAATCTATTTAGAAAGCTTATTTAAAGACTCTTAGAGCATTAACATACCTTTGATGGATGTTTATTAAGCCAACAAAGTGCAATTGCACTGGTATTAGCTCTAAAGGAGGGAATATAATTGGAAACACTCCCTTTCTCATGATTTATAACAACCACTTCACCATCCAGTGTTCCAAATCCCATGAGATCAGAGACACATGGGTGATATTCAAACTGCCTAGGGCGAAGCCTCCTGCCACCCTCTCCCACGATACTGTCAGCCTGACACATGGGAAACAGGGAGGGCCATGCTGAAGTGCCAAGCTTGGCAGCACAAATTGACCTGGAGTAGAAATGCTTACTCTTTCGAGAAGAACATGAGCTTTTGCTGCACATGCCACTTGATCCTGTTTCCCGCATGCTTAAAATACTTGCAACACTCTCCCTATTGTGGCGCTTATATGGTAAGTACTCAAAAAATGTTGAGAATACAGTTTTCGCCATTTCCCTGTCCTCTTGTTGTATTGGCAGGTTATCAAGCACTTGCAATCTTGGTAGTGAAGTAATCATGTACTCCCTGTAGTGGCTCTCAAAGCAGATGGGAGAAGGATTGGGTAAAACAGAAGCAACAGAGACGGGGGAATCTTCCATGTCCAAGCCAAGTACACTGGTTGGAGATTCACTCTCCTCTTGATTTTCCAATTTTCCATGAGAAACCTCCTAGATATTCAAAGATTTTATGTATCTATGAGAATGATTAAGAATAAAAACCTACAATGCCAGTTTTTTGCTATTCGTCATACAGGTAAAGCTGTCTCTAACCTCAATTTGCAGCTTGCTCAAAACAATTGACGTAGTACGGGCATCAGAAGATCGATCCAACAAGCTAATTCCGGAAAGATTAGGTGATACTTCATCTGGCGATGTATCATTTGCAGAGTTTTGAGTTATGCCGTGATTTATACCATTTATCACCAGATCACCCTCTGAAACCAAGCAGGTAGACTTGTCTTGAAAAGAAGTAGAATGTGCAATGTTAGAAGCAGCAATGTTTGTTAGCCAATTCCCTGAATGTTCGCTTGAGCGCTTAGCTTCCTCGGCTTCAGATTTAGGAAATCTTCTTTCTCTAAATAAAGCAGGACACGATCCAGTGCCTTTGCAGCACACACAATTTTGAAACCGGAGTTCGACCAAGGACTTCAATCTGGACAAAGCAGCACTTGTTGTCCAAAGATTCGCAATTTTTGTTCCACATAAAGATATGCGGACCAGATTTGGCATACAAGCAAAGCAATCAATCTCCAAGGTCGCTAGCGAACAGAAGTCTAGATTAAGGGTGTGTAACAGCAAAAATTTTCCAGAAAAGTTGAGATTTCGGAGCTCATTGAACCTTACATCGAGGTCCTGACATTGCAGACCATCCTGGGAAATTTCACTGTAGAGGCACAAGTGGAGAAGGGATTACTTTTAACTGCATGTACGAAACTAAAATGCTATGTAAAGCACTAATACATACCATAGAATTTCCTTCCCAAGAGATGTATTTTGGAGATCAACAACTCGAAGTTTTGAGTTGGCTTCATTCATTAGTGACAAAATGGATTCTCGGGTCAAATTACATGATGATTCACAAAGGATGTCGACTGCACCACAGTGAACATCAAGGAAGACGTCTACGAGTGGAGATAAATCATGGTTCTCAAGTCGGTCTAAGGAGACTTGTATAGTGCACTTCTGGTAGTTGATTTTCTGTTTAACAGCCTGAATAATGATGGGAAAAAAAGGGAAGAAGTAGCTCAGCCGGATGAAGTCTGTATAAGCATCGAATTGAAGAGCATCAGCTATGTAAATCCAGAATCACATCTTGGGCCACTTTGGGGTTTTTGTCATTCAAAAATGAGCGACGGAAATTTGAAATTTACTCGAAGGAAGAGAAAAAGAAACGCATGAACATATGATCATGATGGTGGGCAGGGTTATGCATCATCCTCTATTACTGAACTGAAAGACTCTAAGCCTGAGGATTTCACTATACAGTAAAAAGCTATAAGTAAGTTCAACAGCAAAAGGAAACTTGCCATGAAATCATGATAATATATCAAGTCTTGTGGCAAGAGTAGAGCTAGGAAGGGGAAAAGCAAAACAATCAATCAAAAGTACAATCAACTGTTGGTGAAAATACGCAGTAATGAGTAAGAGAACGAGAGAATGAAACCAGAGAAAACCTTGTGAATCCACAACAATACTGCAGAATTTGGCAGCACTCCATGCTTCTTGCAAGATTTTAGGTACCTACAAACATTGTATTATGTACTGCACGTTAGAATACAGTCCAGGTAACACGCAACAGTGGTTCACATTGTGCAAGAGTCCCTTTCATCACTGAAGTCCAAATTTATCATGTTAATGACAACAGCAGGAATATCTAAAAATATGAAATATCAGAATGAGGCGTCAAGAAGTGGAATTTAAAGGGCTCAAATATAGAGTTAGCTTCATCTACAAAACATGTACATTTAAGTTATGAAAGCAGTGGATTAACTAAAAAGTTAATTGTTTCCACCTCCCTCAGATGAGAGCTTACGATAATAATAATAACATGGTAGTATTAATGACAAGAACTCAGGCGTATAATGGAATGAATCTTCATCTCTACCAAATAAAGAGAAAATAACAGGAACTGTATTGAGAAGACACTTTTTTGTAAAACTGGTATTTCCAAACCCATTAACGGAATAGATATATGGTTGGAGCTAGCGATATATGCTATTTTGGCACCTTCAAAAGGGCTGCAACAACGTAATTTTCAATTCTGCTCCTTAGTTTTTGTTTTTGTTTTTTTTTTTTAAAGTAAATGCTTAAGGTAATTAAACAATGCGTGGTACCTTAACATACTTAGAAACAAAGCAGAAAAGTTCAAAGTAAAAAAAACAGAAGAGGATGCTTCGTGAAGCAGAGAAGTTAAAAAGGCAAAAAAAAACAGAGCAGGATGGTTCGTCAAATTCTACTCAAAGCATGGAAATAAATAAAGTTGGCATGGTTATTGGTTGAGCCATACATAAAAGAAGAGAAGGAAAATACAGAAGCAAAGAAAGTAGGCCAGAAAGAGAGAGTGGGGCGGGAGATTAACCTGGCCGCTAAGGTGGTAGAGGTGCCATATTGGTGATGGTCAGACATAAGGGCTGCTAATTCTTCCTCGCAACTCACGTCCATCATCACGTTCCTCCCCTCATTCATTCATTCCATGGGCAAGTGCACTGCTTTTGATGCAGTGAATAGGTTCTTCAAAGTGTTGGCACAAGATCAAATGAAACAGTCCATTCCATACCATACCATACCATACCATACCATAGAGATAGATACATACATTAAATCCAGGAATTGGAAGGCTGCTTATAATTTATAAGCACATGAGTTATGGTTGTGTCCATCACGTGATAAATGCCACTTTTTCAATTATTAGACTAGAAAATACATAGCAGTAGTAGTACGATTAAGTATTAACTGTATCAGATAATAGAAGGGGGATAAGCACTCCCAAGTTTCCAAACCACGCGATTCAGAACTTGTCAAGTTAAGTGCACGTATCATTCACTCCAGTTGTCCGCCGCATTGATTAGACTACACGAGGAATAGTCTGTCATTAGTACTTCCTCGGTTCCTCCGCTCTCAAAGGGCAAAAAATGTTAAATTAAAAAATATATTTTTTTGATTAAATTCTTATATTACTTATATTAAAATTAATAATAATATATAATTTAAATAAAAAAATAAAGAATTATACCAAATAAAAGGTAAATTCATTTTTTTTTTACTAAAATGGTAATATTGGATTTAAAATGCAATACACAATTTATCTAACTCTATAAACCTTGATTTTAATAATCCCAATGGCAGCTCGACGTCAACCATATGAACTTCCAATAAGTGTCCCCCCACCCCTCTCAACCGAGCCCTACGTATCACATGTTTAAAGGGATCGATTGTCGGTGGGCTATCATGGGCCACCCCATCCCCAACAATTTGATTTGATGTTTGGGTAAGTGGAGAATTTGTTTACCCAAAGAGGCCAATGCATTTATTTGCAGTTTGTGCTTAGCTGTGCCCTTGGGTCCCAATGTGGTACCGTTTCCACAATTACATTTAAAATTTTAAGACATTTTTTAAAATATAAAAAATACTACTACGTTCCGAAGATATATATACACGTACTTTTGATTGTAAAATATGATATACTTAATTTAATATTAAATATACACACTTTTATTTTCAGTCTCCTAAACTTTTTTAAATGATAAAGATTTAATTTTTGTTTCCTTTTCAAACGGAGAAATGATGATGGGGTTGAGAGTTGAGACTATAGTTGTCAGAATCCCGATCTGATCCCACAAATTTTATGATTTTACAATCTTAATTTACTAAAACGATCCCGATTCTAATTACGATTCTACTTTATTATATAAATAAAATATAATTAAATTTACAGAAAAAAACTTTCTATATCTAATTAAAATTAAGATATATACTAATATAAATAATTTAATTAATTTAATCATACTTTTATTAAATTTTAACAATAAATAAATAAATTAGACATAAATACCCTTCGATTGCGCCAACAATTAAAATATTAAAAAAATCATATAAAATGTTATAAAAAATAAAAATTAAAATAAAATCATTTAATTATAAACTATACATGAATTTTCTACATATTCATTTATATATTGATTAATAATTATTTTTAAAAAAATTTATAAATTATATTTTCTCATTTTTTATAAAATCTTACGATTTTACGATTCGATCCCACCGATCCGATTCTGCTACTCTAAATTGATTCTGTGTAGAATCTCGATTTTATAAACTATGGTTGAGACTACAAAAGAAAAGAAGACGGCCGTCGAGTCTTTATCACTGAACGCAGCAGTGTAGAAAATTCAACGACTCAGCGGCAGACAAGGTGAGTCACGTTCGAGTTCAGACAAAAAGAAATTGCTCCTTTGTCACATCAGAATTTTGTGAAGGACTAGGACAATAGGATTCCAACTTTGCGTCCCTTGATTTTCCGTAGAAATACTATTACCGTACTTATTACCCCACTTAAATATATTATCATCTTATAATATTGTTTCTTTTCACTTGAGAGGGGGAAGAGTGACATATTTTTATTCACTGACTTTCACTACAAACACAGCATCCCATTAAACAAAACATACTAACCCACACCTTTCTGCACTTTCTCTCTGTTTTTTCTTTAAGGTATAGTTAGGAAACTTATATGGGGCGTAAATCTAGTTCATAAAAACGCCTTTACAAAAGGCTATAAACAGAATCAGTAAGAGTGACAGAACTGTGGTCGAATATATAACATAATATAAGGAGTCTAAGGCCACCGGGAACAAATCAGTAAAGAAGATAACAAACATGTCACTCTTCCCCCTTCCCAGAGACCCTTGAATGGTGGTAACAAAAGAAAGAATGAACAAAGCCAATGTGGCAAAAATCAATCCCCCACTGAATCCAAATCAGAGTCCTCCTCAATCAAGGCTCAAAGATATAATAAAAATAAATAAACACAGACCAAGATAAAAATAATGTTAATATCAAAATGGGGGAAGATGATGACGATGGGGACAAAAACATAAATCATGCACATCTCATGTATCTCTCTAGTCTGATGATGATCTAGATGAAGAAGAGGCAACCCAATCCCAACATCAAGCTTCCTACCACCTTCAATTTGTCTGCTCCACTCTGCATGTCCATCAGATCCATAATTCAGATATATTATTCAAATATTTGTTGGTAAACTTTATATTATAATCATCAAGATCAGAATCATATCCATCTCCTAATTTAATAATAATACTACTACTATTACTATATTATTAAACTATAATATACTAGAACTCAGGATATGAGGAGTAAATAAATTACTAATAAAGAATTCTGGGGCATGCATGACGCATCCCGCCCACACATAAGCGAGTCATGCGGGTCCACCCACAATTATGGACTGTTTTGCCTCGGATTCTGGGCCGACTGAACCGGATATTTTCACCATTGTTAATTTGTTTTCCAGTTGGCCCGCAAGCAGCGCTGCAATCGAGGATTTATTTTGGGCCATGGGCTGTTGATGCACAGCCTGCCCCAGAGGTCCATATCACCTACCAAAGCTCTTATTGCCGAAACAGCTGTCGCAGGCAACTAAAAGCCTGCTTTCTATTTATCACACCAGCAGCATCAATAATTTAAATCTGCGTCCAATTTTATTTATTTAGAACATTAAAAATATCCATTAACCCCCGCACTAACGTTGTAATCTCCTCCACGGCCTTTCCAAGCTTAGGCCAGATGATAATTATCAGTCCACCGACACCGCCCAGACAACAATGCTTGCTCTTCTATCGGCTTTAAAAGTGAGATTAGATCCATCCAGACTAGGACCACTGAGTACTAAGCAACCCACACGCATCCCTGTCGGAAGGCGTCACCGGGCGCCGCCTATGCGACGATCGATTACAATTTTCCACGCGACATATCCAAATCACAGCACCCAAAATGCCATGTTTCTCGAATATAGTCTTTCGCATTGATCCATTGCCTATGCCAATTTTCCTTAATCATTACGGTCCGGACATGTCCGGTTAAATTGAATCACATTGGAGATCTAAATACGCTATCGTATACATTATAATATGCCCACTTACTAGCATTTATTATATTATTTTACATTTTCCTTTTATTTTTATTTCTTTGTTTTTCTTTAAAAAAAAATTATAACTCGGTGAACCTAAATCAACAAGGAATTATGTCCAAAAATCAGCAGATCAATAAAATGCGAGTATAAACATGGGAAAGAAATGCAAGGTATGACCAGATCTATGAATCTAGTTGAGCAATGCAGGGGTAAAGCAGTTAAATAAAGAACGTTATTGAAAAAACAGGGACAGGGACAGGGACGTACGTTGTCGGGAAGAGCTGGACCAGGAGACTCTGACCCGGAGCTAGGTCCGGGAGCCTCAGATGGAGGAGCCGGAGGACCGAGAAGCGCAGGTGTCGGAGCAGGAGAAGGTGCATTGTGCTTCTTACCCTTCTTCCCTGCAGCTGGAGCGGGTGACTTGGCTGGAGGCTCAGAAGCCGGAGCAGAAGCAGGAGGAGAAGCAACCGTGGGTGGAGTCGCTACCTCTGGAGCTGGAGTAGGAGGAGAACTAACCGGGGCAGGTACTGGAGGAGAGCCGACCGGCGCAGATACTGGAGGCGAGCTAGCCGGCACTGGAACTGGAGGTGAGCTCACCGGAGCGGCAACGGGAGGAGTAGAAACTGGAGTCGTTGGTGCAGCCACCGGAGCTGAAACCGGGGGATTGGAAACTGGAGTCGGTGGAGCTGAAACCGGGGGATTAGAAACTGGAGTTGGTGGAGCTGAAACCGGGGGATTGGAAACTGGAGTCGGTGGAGCAGAAACAGGAGCAGCCACCGGAGCAGCCGGTTTAGAAGTCGTAGGCGAAACTGCTGGAGGATTAGTTATAACAGTAGCGGCAGAAGGAGGCTTTGCAGGAGCAGCTCCCGGGGCTTGACCTCCGACGGTTGCGACGACAATGCATAACAGTACAAGACCAAGACTTGAGCTCCGATCCATGGTGGGTAGAGCTGAGATTATTCTGAAACTTAAAAGAGAGAGAGAGGGAGAGTTTTGTGAGGGGACAGTGAACCGCAGCAATGACATATAAGTAGAGGAGTTGTTAAGGTGCAGATGAGGTGCAAAAATGGGCTTGACGGTGGGTCGACGTAATTTTTTGTATGGGCCCATCCTTACCGTAAAATAAACAGACAAAAATGGAGGCGATTAACAGACTGGACTGACCTCATAACGGGCCCAATTTGCATGTGCATTGGTTTTGGATCGCCACGTCACACTAATTGCTGTTTACGCGTAGCACTACTGTTCGGTGGTACTTACCACATACAATCATACGTCCGCAAGCCTCTCATCGCTGTTTTTACTTTTCTGTTTTCTTATTCCATTTTAGAAACTTCTTACAGCTGGGAATTGGCTTAGCTGTGGGACCGGAATGATGGTGGACAAATAGGAGATGTACACGTGTGATTGGTGGCGATAATTGTGGTGGCTTTAGCTGGGAGAATCGTGGCACCGTCAAGAGTGGGGCCACTTTTAATTACTTGTCTTGGAAACTAATCCTACTCATTCATACAGCACTATTTTTAAATTTTTTTTATTTAAAAAAAAATACTACTTTTAAATCAAATTTGTAAAATATTTTTATTAATAATAATTATATATATTTATATTTAAAAATTAAAAATATAAATATAAAAATATATATTAATTACTGTATTAAATATATATATATAATAATTAATAAAAAATTATATCTCAATTACAATACGAGAGAAAGAGTATCATCTTTGCTTCTGGGACTTGTGATGCAAGTGATATAAAAGAAAAAGAAACAAAAGCAAATCAAATATTCGGTAAAAGTTATATGGATTGCATGTCTGCTTCTTTTTTTTTTCAATGTTTTGATGTTGAGAGGGGTCTTTTGCTTTTAGCAGGGATGAATTTAGCTTCAGTATTAAGCATTGTTGGAATGTCGTTTTGAGTAAAATAGTTGCAAGCTCCAATTTGCACGATCCATCAAATGGGAGACCAATTAAGTACTGTGTAAATATTTCGATGGTTTGAGTATGATTACACGGTGTAATGATAGCATGTATGAACAGTGAAATGAATGATTAAAACATATATGCAAAAATGGCACAGCTGTCAATTGGTGGGGTGTTCTTTATTGATTTGTCAATTTGATTATTAGGACAAAGAAGCCAGACAGCCTAGTACTCTACCCAATTTGGTCTCTTGTTCCGCAATCCTTTGATGCCTTGACGGGAAAACTAAGGTATCAATTCTGTTGTCACTTTTTTTTTTGTTACTGTATTTTCCAGGGATCTAAAATTCCTTCACCTACTTTTATCTTGGGCAAAACATTCACGAGTTCTGTGATTTTAGTTCTAGATGGACATAGTTATAGATGCCATGCTTTGTACTATAAACTCGATTCTTTGTTTTTTTGGCAGGATTGATGCTAGTGTAAAAGAAAACCGAGTTAATTATAAGATTTTATTATGGGTTAGTTCCAAATTCTGGCATTGGACAACCATGTCTTATTCATTGTTTGTGCGTGTGTAAATGAGTAGGGAGTCTATGATGACTAAACTCAAGACATATTCGGAGTTAGTTTCCGATTTATGTTTGTCCGGTTTCTTTAGGCCTTTCCTTTTTTTCACATTTGCTGTCTGAAAACTTTCTATTTATGAGATACAATTAGACAGACATTACCGTTGTGTTTGTTCTCAAGTAACCATCCTAAGTGCATGATATTGGATTGGGCGGGGGGGGGGGGGGGGGTGGGGGGTACGTAACACCGCTGGTATTCGATCCAATTTTTGTCGACTGGGACTTGTTATTTCGGGGCAGACAGCGCATTGTCCTGGATGGGTGTTTTTTGTTTCAATGCTGCACATTATCACCCGTTATCCACTAAAGCTATTTGATTCGAAACTCTGCTTTGCAAAAGAAATGAGGATGGATTTGGGCTCCTTTTGCTAAAATGCGAGCACTTCTTTAGGCCCTGACAAAGCATCAAAAAAAGTAGTAACAGTCAGGCTTGATTGGTTTTGAGTGGGAAATGCCCCTGCAATGTGGATGTGAATAATTGTCCATCTGCATTTCCCCAGCTATATCTGGGCTGTAATTTTACAGTCTAAGACCATTGCTAAACATACAGATCCATATTCAGCCCAAGGTGTGCAAATTTCAGACTCTGAGCTTCTGTTTTCTGGGCTTTTTCTACAAGACGGATCCATATTATTCAGAGCAAACTTTTAAACCGCAATGTCATAAATTTAAGCATTGCTTCATGTATAGTTTGATGTCTACATGAATTTTCATCCTTCTCTGATTATTATTTAAAAAAAAAAGGGTGAGTTGCAATAATTGCTTAGGCCTACTGCGTACTGCTACTGTCTCTGGTCATGTGCCCAAAAATAGAAGTTCCTCACCGTTTCTGAAAAGAGGAAGAGGTAAAGATAAAGAATGCAATGCCGGTTTAATTTTTAACCTTAACACTGACAGACAGATGTTAAGGTATGAAGTTAGAACTAAACTAAGGAAGATCTTGCTATGGTCATGATTATGCCAAAGCCATGAAAAGTAAGCTTTGTGATTGGCCTCCTACCCATTAATTTACTGCGAAATATCAATAGTTAATCAGGACCATCATGCTTTTTCCTTAGCATGGAAGCCGCATTTTCTTGAGACCAGACCCATTTGTACTTTGTGGCATATAATATTTAACCATTTTCGTGCTTTAGGAGTTGAAACTTTGATAAAAAAAAAAGCGAGTTAATGAGCAGCTTTTTCATCTTACTTTGCTTAGAACATACAAACCAATTGCTTTTGAAGGTATTGATTTATTTGTTTTGGACTCTTAGAAGGGGACCATGCTATCTTAGTATTAGGAATGTTGTCACATATGGCGAACATCATGGCATGTCCGGTGACTTTGACATGACCAAATTTTGATGTTTGCTTTCTTCAGTTTGGTGGTTTTTGAGGTTTGACGAATTTGGCTGCCATGCCATGTTAGAATCTCTCGATTCTCCTGCCTCTGAATTACTGGCCTGGACTGGACTGGACTGGACTGGTTTCAATCTAACGTTATTACTCCCTGCTTTAACTTGCCAAGCCAAATCAATCACTAGTGTTAATTATCTACATCAGTTTCAATGATGGTTTTCTTTTTGATTTTTTCCTTTCTAATTGGAACTTTCCCCGCAAAGCTACAATTATAATATGTCCCACGGACCAACTTCCTGTGCTGATAAATAAAAGTTTAAATCGATCTTGCCCCTCGTGAGTTGGCATCAAGCAATCCCTCCCCATCTGCATCCTTAACACTCAAAAAGCTGCCTTTCCTCCACCATGTCCTTCAGTGTTCAAAAAACATGCCAAATTTCTCCCATAATATCAAAAAGACACAAAAATCAACTGAAAAAAAACCCAAGGGATCTTAAATGCACCAAAATATGCTGCCTCTTATGCATCATGAATGAGGCAGACCCTTCCATGAGAAGATCAGGACTAGCCAAGTGTTTCAGTCGATTGCATCACGGACACGACGACGACCTGGTCATCGCCTTAAGCGGCCTCTGGAGCGCTGCATTGGCCCAGCCAGATGATGGAGAATTCCCATCTGTGGGTATCTTCGAATGCATGGCTAAACTTATCGTCAAATGCATCAAAGACAGAAAATGGCTTTCAAGAGGGAAGAACGCGTGCATCCCTTATTATGCAGCGCATATCATCGGCTCTTACACAATGAATAAGGCACGACTAGCTGATATAGCTGTTAAATCCAACGTCATACCACCACTGATGGAACTTCTGAGAGGTACGATCAGTTGGGTTGAGCAGAGGGTGGCTGTTAGGGCCCTTGGACATCTTGCTAGCCATAGAAGAGCATTTAAAGCCGTTGCAGTTCATGAAGAGGAAATAGTGAACTTAGCCATGAAAATATCTTCCACGTGCCTTGATACGGTCTACACCGAATTTCTCAGCTTGAAAGGAGAGCAAAGAGTGGAATATCACCGTGAACTCATGACAAGAGGGCATGGATGGTTGGAAATGGAGAATAAAAAGGCTGAGGAATGGGCTACCCAACTACAGTGTTGGTCTCTCTACCTTCTCAACTGCTTTGCTATTAAAAAAAGGTCTATTAATTTGATTTGCGCCAAAGAGTTCTTAGAAGAACTCCGTAGCATGTGGGGCGGATTGCAGAATACGGGTTCATTTTCTGGTGTTTGCTTAATAAGAAATGTTTGTCTCACTAAAGATGGTAGAAGAAGTGTTGCGAATTCGAAAGAAGTTATAGATAGTCTTTGCAACTTGTCTAGGTCTTCAGATGAATGGCAGCACAAGGCAATCGAGAGCATTCTCTTACTTCTTCAGGACCGAGAAACGAGAGCCAAAGTGATAGATCTTGTTGCTCCTTTTATGCTAGATTTGGTTGAACTCAAAATCATTAGAGGAAGAAGAATCAACATCGGAGACACAATAACAAGATTGCTTTTACAAGACTACGGAAGGATCAAATACGGGCAAATGGTTTTGAAGAACAAGAAATCTCAGAAGGCCCTTGAAGAAGTGTGGAACTTAAAGGTTGAGAGGAGAAAGATGGATGACATGATGTCTGAACAAGAATTCAGAGAAAGAAAGGTCACGGTTAGCGCGTTAAAACGTGAAGGAAATGATAACTTCTGGTCTGGTGATACTGAGGAAGCCGTGGCAAATTATACCAAGGCTCTGAATTTGTGCCCATTAAAGATGAAAAGAGAAAGAATTGTTCTCTATAGCAATAGAGCACAATGTTATTTACTACTAAAAGAGGCCGAATTAGCCATTGGCGACACAACACGGGCTCTGTGTTTATCTGGGGCTACGAGTCCGCATATGAAGAGTCTATGGCGAAGATCGCAGGCTTATGATATGTTAGGGATGGCTAGACAAAGTTTGATGGACTGTTTGATGTTCATCAATCAAACCACCAGATTCAAAACCAAGAGGCACATAAAGGTCCCATATTACGCAGTCCGCATGTTGAACAAACAGATTAGTGCCACATCCCAATTTGGCATTCCTCATTCTGCCAACCCAAGAGATCGAGGATCGACACCTCAAAGTCTTAAAGTTCATGGCTCCGGAAGACGAAGTTAATCAGTCAGAGCAGATGAGGAGGAAGAGAGAATTTCACCTTTCCTAAGCTTTAAGCATTGTAATTGATTATGGTATAAATTCAGTCGTTAATGTCATCAAAGGAGTCCTTTTACCAGCATTTGTCTATTCTTCTAGTTCATGACTAAATTAACTCCCCCAATACCTTACAACGTAAATGAAAATGAACCAAAATGGCCACAAAATACCTGCTCCACCAAGGGCTGGCTTGCGATTCTTGGTGAAACTTATGTGGCTAAACTTATTTCGGTTGACATTGTCTAGTCAATTTGGGAAAAAGACGGGCAAATTCTTAGCCCTACCAAATACCCACCCACCATTAAAAATCTAGAAAATTTTCATTATTCAAACGATGGATTTTGCGGTTGGATATCATATCGAACCAACCACGAAATTGAAAGATTTAGTGGGAGTCCATGAGAATGACTCTTTGATTTTCATCTATTTGGCGTCGAACTAGAATACTCTTTTTGGAGAATGATTGGAGTGATACATAAAAAGAATTCCTTATTCTAAGGGCGGGTTTCCACGTTCGATGACTAGTGGCTAAAGATTAATCGCATAGAAAAAATATAAAGCAAATACATCACAGAAATTTTCATTTGCATGCCAGGATTATTCAATATTTTACCAGCTTATGGTTTCTAAAATAACCGATCAAATATGAAAACTACACGTAAAGGAACCTCGCCAGGTGTTAATCCAATTCCAAACTTCAATTTTATTGAACAAAAATAATCAATCATTACATATTGAAGAATTAAACCACATTTTTATTGCATTATCCTTTAATCTCACTCATCTGTTGTGAATGTGTTAGTCCCTCAGTCAGTATGAGTGCTCAGAGCAGTAATAACCGATCCTGTTGTCTCAAATGTTGATGCAACATCTGGGTAGCCTTTCCAGGAGGTATTGATCTTGAGAGATGAATACAACCAACTCTTCACGGATACCACAAAACGTTCGGGATCAAAGTTCAGAATGGCTTCCCAATCCACCTGCAGCCCTCTGGGGATATTGCCGGTGAACTCCATATTAGCAGCAAGCAATAATCCAAGTAATACCACAAATCCAACGACAGCAGATCCTCTGGAAAGTGGCATAAAATTATACCTGGAAAGCATATCAAAATCATCAGAAAAAAGGAAAAATATTCCACGAGGTAAACCATTTCCATGGAGGATAATGATAATTACCAGTAATACGTCATTCTCAAGATTGCTTCTCTCACATTCTCCAGTGCATCGAAGTCAGTTGAACCAAATGTTTCACCACAGTACAAATCACAGAGTGCCTGCTCATGAAAAGTCAACTTGGCAACTTGAACAAATCAAACTAACAAAAATCTTAAAATCAATAGAATTATCATAGCATGCAACTCCCATGAAAACAAACAAAAATAGAAGTACAACCTTCAACTTCAATAAAGGCAAGAGAAGACAGAAAGCAACTAGGTTGAGGAATCAAAGAAACAGTACTCACTTCATGAGCCCCAATGCTTAGAAACATTCTTGGGGAACATGAGGTTCAAGGTAGCACCAGTGACTCTCTTCAACATGAAGTAAGATGTTACAGGTCAAAGGATTTACAAAAGTTGCATTGTCAATCCACACCCCATGATACACCACAAAGACCACACATATCAGATAATAACTTTAGGCCTCCTTCCATTTGATCTGCCACAGTTGATTACACAACATTCTAAAGCATTTCTTGCTGCACCAAACACTGGACTACATATATTATCCTCTCCCTTTACAGAAAATATGTTTCTTAGAGCATAAGTTATTCTTTGAACAGCCCAAAAATAACATTTCTCTACAAAACTAACACAACTTCCGTCGTTATTTCTGTTCCCTCTCCCTTTGGCTGCTAGTCTATCAATACCAATACTCCATCAGCGGCCACTTTTATTCATCATATTTTTATATGAACAGCTATAGCAATGAAAACTGCCAAATCTGTAATTACCAAGTAATTTCATAACTGATTTATTAGCCAGAAATTTGTTAATGACAATTTAGATAAAGGAGATTTTCAGCACAACTAAAATTTCCTGGACATAGTTTTTAGTCCAATATAAAGTAGCCAAAGTTTGCTTAGCATCTTAGCTTAAGAGCAAGCTTCCGGTATTACAAGGAAATGCAAAAACTAAAATTCACATGACATTTAAAATTTCATAGGTGTAAATCAGTAAGATTGTATTTATAAAGATTTCAGAAGAATATATTGATTGAAGATGCCTTCAACAGAAGAAGGCAACTTCTTATGTTGTTTCAAGGGGTAGGATGATGACCACTCCTATGTCTATAAGCTATACTAATGCTATATGAATAAAAAAAATATCGATTTTACTTAAATTTAACATAAAATAAAATAAACACACACACACACAAAAGGAGGCATCTTGATCTCAGACATGAAGACTATAGCAAACATACCTCCCATGCAGCTGTCATTTCCAAGTCAAAGTCTTCCCATCTAGCTGGTGTACAAGGTGTTCTTATAGCAAAGTCATATCCATTTTCCCCCCTGAAAGCCGCAACAAAATATGAAGGGACAAATAAAGAGCATCTAAAGAAAACTTGATATCAATTTATACAATGAAAACTGTACTTTTTCACAAGAGTGATCCTTGTTCCTTCAAGACTCTTCCTAAAAACAAGCAAGTAGTGAAAAAAACCCAAAGTTAAGACATGCATTTCTCAAAAACATAGAAACATGAAAATAATAATAATAATTAACACACTGAAACTGCAAAATATAAAAAGGGAGAAATACCCCTCAACAGCTGTACTGTTGCACCAGGTAGATAACCAGAAGTCCTGACCTACAGCTTGGTAAAGATCAGAACAGGAGTCTGCATTCATTATCTTGAAGTGATATTTTTTATTAGTCATGATGGTTAAAGAAAATCAAAATCAATCAGGACATCTTGCTGTTGTTATGTAAAGCATGACCACCACAGGACTTACTTCTTGCAATTTGCCATCATCAGACAACAGAATGAGATTATCTTTCTTGTCACAAATATATTTCCTTTCCTTTATGACCACCTTGGCAGCATTCATCATTCTATAAAACAACAATATTGAGTATCTTTCAAGTTAATTTAACCTTAGAACATCAAATTAAGTTAAAGTTTTACCTTGGAAAATTTGGGAAGTATCGAACAACTTTGGCTTGCCCAAGGACAAGTGGAGTGTGAGAACCAAATCCAGAATTAAACTCCTCACTACTGCAAAACAAGAAAGCCAGAATACATATCAACCATCCATTTGACACACTTCAAATCTAAATTAAAGTGTAAGATGATTAGGCCACTGGGCACAAATAGTTTCATATACTTGATAAGAATGTCTCATTATTTCCTAGACCTAGGATTATGTACATTATTTGACACCTTTGGGGCTGATGACGTCTTCACATAATATGGAAAGGGAGATACAGGCCAAAAAAGTAAGAAGTGCCTCTTGACACAAAAGTTAGAAAGAGAAAAAACCTTTTTATTCAACCAGGCAAATAATATTTAAAAGTTTCATTTGACATGGCAAAAGGACTGAGTGATTAATATATCCATCCTTTTGAGATTTTCCACCTGCATTTAACTAAATAATTAAACTGACTAAAATTACCTCAACTTGTTAACCCAAACAACAGGATCACAAGGTTCAGATATTTGCCTCCATTTGACAGCCAAATTATATACATCATGCCATGATATTATGGATCTCACAGATGACTTTTCTTCCAATGAGCCATGTGATGTTGACATTTCAGACAAGCTGCTAGTACTACAACCAGCACCACCCCTGTTCTGACTAGAAGGAATCAATTTTTCCTTCCGTCGTACTTTCCTTCCAGATTTTGCTGTACCTTTACTGGACTGTTTCCACTCTATCTGTAAGGAACGCCAAGCCTTTGAGACCTTTTGTGCAATTTCAATAGCAGCCAATCCTGCCATTCGATGCTGGGAGTAAAAAAACCAAGCAAAACATCAGGGGCATATTAACTGCAAGTGCAAATCATAAACCAAGAGCTATGTAGCACATAAGCCACAGCTAATTTCCTCGATAATTTGGAATGGGTAAATAGCAAAGTTGGGACTGATTGATGTAATCCTAGAACAATATTAGACTAAAATGAAGAGGTAGTTCAGCAACAGTGTTTAAAAAAATTAAGAAATAACTTCAAAAAACCAACAAAGAACTAAAGAAGCATCTCATCAACAGAAAAGAGTTGGAAAATAACTAAAGCATGAAAATATCAAGTATTCATCAACCAAAGAACAAGAAAGGGGAAAATGTAGAAGATAATAAGGTGCACATCCCATTCTATAGCTATTTGTCAATCACCTGACGCCTGTTGGGCAAGAATCCTGGGCAATAATATTGGATTTTCTTGCCGATAGAATCTGCAACCTGTAGCAGAATAGTCTTTTGCTTTGTTATTGTAAACTCTTGCTTTCTCAGCTTGGCCTTTCTCAAAGAATCACGCAGAGTAGGTTGTCTATAGACTTTTTCACAAACATATTTTGGGTGCAACCTTTTACACCAGTATTCCTGAAGAGACAGAGAAAAAGGAAAATAGAGCAGAAGACTTGAATAAGCAACAAGCTGTAAGAAAGAAAAAAACATGACTACATCACTTTCTTTTTCTTAATAGACTACTAAATTTATGATGGTTCCACAAAAAAGCCTAGGACCAAACTACAAAATTATTTGATGCAATCAGAACTAATTATACAGAAACACAGAAGTGAATAATTTTCATGTATTACCTTAAAGAGGGGATCAATATCTCCATCAATGTCAAACCAACAAAATTCACTGTTAAGCTTTGAGGCAGTGTATAAAGCAATCTCTTTCTGGAGAAAAAAAAATAAAAGTTAAATAAAAAAAATAGTAGAAAGTTCAAGAAAATGATAATTACAAAAAATCAAAGCAAAATTTCTGTAATTCCCAATTCTGTCAACATGGGGGAGCAGGATGAGTAAACCTTCAAGAGGACGAGCATATACAAAAATTGAAGAAAATGATAATTACATAAATTTAAAGCAAAATTTCTTTAATTCCCAATTCTGTCAACACGGGAGAGAAGTTCTGATGGATCAAATGAGATTCACTCAGAGACACAGCTCAGAAACTAATTGACAGCAAATTTAAGCAAGTCCAGATGACTTCAGGATTCATGGGAGCACCCAATTCTGTTTAAAGTAATTCTAAGGCAGAAGTTCAGAAGTCGTAATTTGAAGACCTAAACAATCCATACTGAAACTGAAGGGAAGACTCCAGTGCTGAAGTAGATTCAGTGCCAACAAATATATCTGACACCAAGCATCAAGAATACCTGGTAAAAGGCCATGCATTGACGAACATCAAGAATACCTGGTAGAAGGCCATGCATTGAAGAACAAACTTTTCCATTGAATCCAATTCCAAATCCAAAGCAGCATCATAATCTTTCACCTACAACATATAATGACCATTCAGACTATATGAGTAGCCAACAAACAGTAAAAATTTATTCTAAAGGGTAGAACTTTAAAGGGCAGAACGACATCATTAAAAGCCACATACTGCTTCTCTAAATTCTCCAACTGCATGGTGGCAGGAAGCTCGTAAATACAAACACTCAATGTTTGAGCTTTCAATGCTCAAGCCAACTGATAATTCCTTAATTGCACTCCTGTAAGAATCAACTCAAATAAACCACACAATTAAAATCTATTATTCAACAAGAAAACAACAAAGAACTACATTATGTGACGGTGAAAAGCTCCAAAATCCACTTATTACAGATCAGCCAAGAAGGAAAAGCAGACTGTAAACCATAAAACAGCAAAAAGTTACTTATTTAATTAAAAAAAAAGGACTTATGCAAACACCTCTATAGATCATCAAAAGAATAAAATGTGAAAGCAATAAAGTAATAATCCCAAAAACTCAGCTCACCTTTATATAAGCAAGTGCAAAACATAAACCTATTATACTTAACAAAGGCATTCAATACCACAATAGAAGTGTCTCGAGTAGCAGAAAAATGAATTGTAATCGCATTGGAAGTAACTTTCAGCATCAAAGTCACAAATAATCAATAAAATTACTACAAATAAAAAGTTGAAAACAAAACAAAATATGTAGAATGGAACTTCAGATCCCTTACTTATGCTCACCCATCCCATGAAGAATTAGCCCACGAAGGTGATATGCTTTGGTGAACCTATCAACAGAACATTAAGAGAAAAACATATTTAGACAAGTAACTGGAAAATTCAAAATCACATCCAGAACCTAGCACAGGATCATAAGCATCAGTATCAGATTCAAAATAAGTACCTGTTATCAATGTTCAGAAGTTGCTCAAGACATTCAAAAGCCTTTTCTGGATTACCCAACTCTTGATAAAACTGTCAGTCCATGAATATAAATAAAATCAAAAATAAAAAACACTTGGCCCCCGAAAACAGCCTCAATAAAATTAATTTATACCATCAAATTTGTTCATGGCCACGTGCAACAAAAGAATAGAAAATGAAGTTATATCTTGCCAAAGCTTATACAATTCAGAAGAGCATCCTAATATAGCTGCTAAATGCTGGCTGATGAAACTAAATAAAATGTGCAACTTTGCATAGCAATGTTTGAGGAATTTCCACCAAAAGGCTAAACAAATTAGACAGGCACTAGAAAGAGATTATGGTGCTACTTGAGACACCACTTTCTACTTCGCATTGATACCTGTGCTAGATGAGCCCATGCTTCAAGGAAACCCTGATCAAGTTGAATTGCTTTCTTATGTGCTTCCTCAGCCTTATCATATTCCCCAAGGGAAGATAATGACAAACCCTGCAAGTGTTGGAGTGCTTCAATGAAAACTCTGGTGGTATTATATATCATGTGCATTTTAAAGGATGAGGAGTATCATGTACACACCAAGTATGTGTAAGCTGATTTGTTGGACTTGTCAAGCTTTACACATATAGATAAGTCTTCAACAGCAGCAACAAAATCCTTAAACTTGAAATTGACAATACCTGCAGATTATAAACCTTGCTATCGTTCAAACCATACCTAAACCTTGGAAAATAAATCAAACAACCATCACATTATTTTCGTAGCACAAAAAAACATGTCAGGGCAGCAAGGGGACTGAGACCTCTTGATGTTCACTAATTTGTACTGCAACAATCAGTAAATTTATACCGTAATGAGATTTTGACGCGCAACCATATCAACAGTGTGCTCACAAAGAAACATGTGAGCATGCACTGAAGTGAAATGATAGAGCGGTGGTCATGTAATACCTACTATGCTTGAGCATCATTGCATTTATATGCATAACTAAAAATCAGAGAGAGAGAGAGAGAGAGTGTGTGTGCACAAGCTCTCAAAATAATCCATGACAATACTCAAGCATTCAGTAACATCATTTCAGAATACTTCCACCCATATCCGGTCATGCAAGGTATAAAGCAACTTCAAATTATAAGGGAAGAGATAAGATCAATCTAGTTACCTCTTTCATGTAATATATCCGCTGAATCTGGCTCGAATTCTAATGCCTTTGTCAAGTCTGCAATTGCCTGTTGCAAAAGGTGAATGGATGTGACATTGCATACAAGAAAGAAAAGAAACCATAATCATCTGATTGAGGGAAATAGAAGTATAAATGTGTTTCACAAGATTCAAATGTAACAGCCATCCTTCTTCCTCTGGAGTAGTATTTTGAGCTATACTTGGACCTATATTTTTTCATTAGCATCAACAAATTCATGCCAACTCCAACCATTCAAAAAGTCCAAATTCAGACTTGAACTCAATTTCAGCAATTAAAACCAACTCAACCCAGCAATTAATTCTTTATCAAATATCCTCAAGCATCTAGGACTAACTTTCAGCACTAGAGAAGTTTTTCATGTCTCAAAACTCAACTCAAAGTCGTCTCCAGGGTGCACACATCAGAGGAAAAGATGTTAAGAATCACAAATTCCTCAAATTACACTGAAAGAATCCATTCTAAGTTCCTACCAAAGGAAAAGTACATAAACAGAGTTTCATGTTCATCTTTGTTACAAAGCATTATGGAAAAATCTAAGCAAACTTCAAAACAAGAAAAGAATAAAGAAGCAAGATGAAAAGCTTTCTACCTCTGCAGATTCTCCCAAGGCAGCTCTAGCCTGCCCTCTGCGTTTCCACGCCTCAC
Organism: Gynochthodes officinalis; assembly: GCA_020080225.1. Lineage (NCBI taxonomy): Eukaryota > Viridiplantae > Streptophyta > Magnoliopsida > Gentianales > Rubiaceae > Gynochthodes > Gynochthodes officinalis. The sequence goes on along the minus strand of CM034621.1, from coordinate 33,726,695 downwards.
CAGCTGATGGATTTGATTGTATGGCCTAGACAAATACGAGCATCTCTCAAGATTAAAAAACTTACTGAAAAAAGGTAGCTAAGATGTCAAAAATAATGTTCTAAGTACTTTGGTAAAGTCAGCAATAGCTGCATCGAGTTCCCGTCCAAATGCATATGCAGTTCCCCGCCCAATTAGTGCTTCAGGATAAGTCGGATCCTCTTGCAGTATCTGCAGATGCAGTATAAAAAGGGATAACAATTTCTAAAAATCAGATGTCCTTACTTTACCATCACTTTTCAGTGAAAGACAAGCAACACAGAGCGAATACAAAGGAAATCAAGGATGTAATCCACAAAACCAAGAGAGTAAATCTTAAGGTAGGATGAATGGTACCTGATCAAAGATGGAGATAGCATGAGTATAGTTTCCTTCATTCACCTGAGAAAGAAAGGACATTACATCGTATGTTTGATTTAGTGTATGCACAACATGAATATAATCTTAGAATACAAAATAAAGGAGGACTTTATATCAGAGAAAAATCTCTTCTTTCAAGCTAAGGCTAAGAGGGATCTAATTCTACAACTTTGAGCATGGCCAATAAACCTACAATAAAGAAGGCAACTAATCGTGAACCATGTTACCATCCACTACCCATACATGTAAATATTCTTTAGAGCAATGCTAATCTAAGGTTCTTCAATTCATGCAGTATTCAGAGCTCCAATAGGGACAGGCAATGATATAAGTAACAATTATCAACCTGGTATCAATAAATGAGAGCTATATTGTGGATTCTTCCAAACTCAAGCAGAGAAAAGCACCACATATGCATATAATTTGACAAGCTACATCTTTAGTTCTGCATTAATATGGAACTCACTTCAGAGGAAGAGATTTTTTTAATTTGAAAGTAATTCGGTCTAACCAATTTTCGTGCAAGCCAATACAATGTTCTCCACTAAATCAATAAATAATTTTTCCCGAATGAAGACAAAGAAGAAATGGGTAAGATATGATGAAGAGAAAGCTAGACCACTACAACCACAAATCTTTTAATATTGTTTCCACATCAATACTTCCAAGATGACCAATAATAAACCTGATGACCAATGATAAACCTGGTAACCTCTTGGATTGTTGTTTGTTACAAGAATATACACCCTGCAAAATGCATAATTTTGTAGCTAAAGAACAAGACTGGAAATGTACCTGTGCAATTCCTCTTGACAATCGGAAATCAACATTTATTGACTTAGTTTTTGAGATCCTGGCAACACAAAATTTCTTGCCTTTGGTGGCTTCATCGAACCATTGATCATGTGTGCCAGATTTATTGCCTGATCGAAGTTGAATCTGAGGTATAGAACTTGATTCATCATCACTGATCGACATCTTCATGCCAGATAGAGATGAATCTTTTGACTCACCATTACCCACTTTGTTATCAATTTTGAGAGTTACATTGTGTTGTTTCTTAGGAATTCCATTTGTTCGGCTGTGAGACTTTTTATCCTTTAATGAAATATTATTTGAGTCAGTGCATATGCTAGACCTATCATTTAGCTCATCAGAGATCTCTAATGGTTCACTTGACTTTGTCAATGATAATAATTTGCCATTAGACTTCTTGTAGTTGTCACAAGTTTCACTTGACTTGACAGAGACAAGAGGGACAGACTCAGTTGCATTATGGCCGGATCCAGAAGATTCCACCACATGGTCCCTACTTGCAACAGGATCGCTTTGTCTGGCACTGTTCAGAAGCTCTTCCAGCTCCAGCAATTGTTTCAAATCTGCAGACTGACTAAGAGCATGCTCATACCCTTGCTCCCAAATCTGAACAGCTTCTTCTTTCTTTCCTAATGCAGAAAATGCATGACCTACAGGCAAAAATGAGCACACCAAGTTCATTATGTGCAGTAGCATCTACTGATGCAACAAAACTACCATTCATTTTTAACTCCACCCAAAAAAAAAAAAAAAGGAAAATCAAGTTACAATTTTCATCAACACTGAAAGACCCTTGTGTAAGGAATTTCATTGGAAAGGATACTAACATCAATAATGAAGAAATAACATACAAAGTTTTGAATGTTCTCCATATCCACCACCATCCATCTATTTGTCACAGAATAACAATATTATAGTATTAAATCAATCATTCATTCATCAAGCACCACAACGAAATTTTCCTCATTACATTTTCAATCGAAATTAGTCATCAAAGCAGAAAACAGTCATGAAAGATAACATTAACAAGGAGTTTAGCAACATGATGCGAAGCCTCTGAAGAGAGGAAATCTAGTTACTGACTCATTTCAAAACTGAGAAATCAGATATGAATATCCAAAGGCAAGCAACAGTATACAGCATGTAATTTAACAATTAAATTGAAGAATTGCTTATTTTACTTTACCGTAATGCATAACATAACTAACAAGGTATACGACAGAAAATTTCGATAACTTCTCACAGTACTAATAACAATTTGAAAGTTCTTAATTATAATTATTTACACGAAAAAAGAAAAAAGAAAATATTCAGTAAAGAAACCTTTGAGAATGTATGGTTGAAGCAGCGTGGGATCGAGCTGGAGTGCCTTATCGCAATCCTTAACGACGTGCTTGTGAAGTTCCAATTGACTATAGCAAAAAGCTCGATTGCTGAAAATAATTCAGTTAAGCGCATTAAAATTTTACAAACGGACCAGTTCCATCAAACAAAAAGCCAAACAATTGGATAACACAAAAATCGCGGTGAAAAGAGTTGCGCGTAAGGGAGTAAAGAAATGCACCAGATATCTTGAATGGTGCAAGATTGAGAGAGAAGAGAATCGAGGACGCGAATTGCCTTGGACCAGTCCTTGGAGCTACAAAGCTTCGCCAATTCAATTCTCTCCGCCACCGTTGACGCCATCTCCGGTTATCGACAGATCAGAACACGCTGCAGTGCACCAACTTCAAATAGCAAAAACACAAAAAGGTTAAAAATAAAAATTCTTTCCTTGTAATCCAAGCGCCCTCCTCAGATACTGAAAACGCTTCACTCCTTTTTCTTTTTTTTTACCTATTCTTTTCTTTTTATTAACTTCTAATTAGGAGAATTTTATTTTTTCAAAAAAAAAAACCAGGGAGAAAACGGGTTGAAACTCGAGAACGAGGAAGGGCAACGCGTAATAAAAAGAGATGGGTCATCGGGAGATGGCTGGGTGGTCGGGGGTTTAGGGACGTGGGACTTGGGACTCCATTTTATCAATTGAACCGTCTCGTGCTGAATCCGAGGGACTATAGTCAACACACGTGTCGCAGTGTCTTAAATCGGCTATGTTGGCTTGGACTGCATGCTTTCGATGCTCACCTGAAACCACCCCAACCCAACTGTCCATCACTAAATGACCCAAAATGCCAAGCCCACGTCTTCAATGGGACACTCAGCCATGTTGGGTTCAGCTTACCACGCGGTCCAGAAAATGAAGACACATGTGTTGGGTGGTCAAGAGTGAAAATTTGTTGCGTTGCCCCCCGTTAATCAAGTAATTAAAATATTGCTTTTTTTTCTAAAAAATAGTTTTTTTTTTAATTTAGTATAATTTTTTAAAATTACTTAATATAATTTTATATGTAAAATTTTATATTTTATTTTTAATTCAGATTATATATTATAATTATTAATAAAAATTATACAAATTTTTTAAATTTTTAAAAATAAATAAAAATGTTAAAATTAAGTCTCTTTTTAGGTAATCACCAAACATAAGAATAATACGCAACAGTGTTGCATTAGGGAAGAAAACCCAATAAAAGGATGCGACATTCGACAGATATAATGATGATGATTTTGACGGAAAACAATCATGTGGGCCAAATGTCAATGTACGGTAAAATTAGCAGGCCTTTGGGTACGGGCTTAAGAGTCCAGAGTAATAGGCCTAGTAAGACACGATCCGATACACCCCAATTGTGGGTACGTGCTGCCTTGTAGGGTGTACTAATACATGTAGTGTTTCTTTCCGCGCAAAAGTGAGTTGGGACCTGTTTGGAGAATCTCTTATTACGTTTTGTAAAATATATTTTAGTTTTTAATATATTTTTTATTTTATAACTGTTAACTCGAAAAATGTAAAAACATAATTTGAAATGCTATTATCCTTTGCCGTTTGTTTGTTTATGTATAATTTCATTAATTAAGCTCGTTTGCTGATTGCTTTGTTTGGATAAATTTAATAAACAGTAACCTGGAAATTCCTAATTAAGCATTACCAAAATTACATACAAAAACACAATAAGCCAACCCACATTAACAACAGCAAGCCAGCAAGCCAGCCAGCCACCTTCCTTGCACAATCTAATCGTCTGACAAATTCCAACAAGATAATTAAGAAAAACTAAGAAGTCATTGAAAGCAACGAACAATTTCCCACTTAAGCCGTGATGTTGTGACGAATGTGCCTGAGCAGCACCGGAACCACGACATCTGGCGAGCTCAACTGGGGCAGATGACCGTCGGTGGACATGACCTCCACGACCGATTCGCACCCAAGGTTTCGGTGAAGGTACTCAGAAACCACCACAGGCACGGCCAAGTCCTTCACACTTTGGATAATGTGACAAGGGACAGAAACATGGGCAAGCAAATGTCTCATGTCGCTACAAAATATGGTCTGGGCAACGCTTAATGCTATGTCTGGTCTCATGTTGAACAATGTTCTGCTAAACTCCTGGACAGCCACGGAGTCCATGTCTCCTCCTACTGCTAAGGGCGCGAACCCATCACACCATGCCTTGTAATTTGACTTCATAGCATCAAATAATTGTTCCAGATCTTCCTGCTCAAATCCTCCATAGTAGTCCACGTCGTTGAGGTACCTAATTCATTATTTGTTTATTGAGAAAAAGAAAAACGAACAAATTAAGGAGAGAATCCAGTACTACAATATGATTTCTAGACAAATTTACTTTAATACTGGTATTAGCACAAATAATGATATATTTGTCGGGTTTTGAAGCCTTCAGCCTCTGCTTACGGCATTCCGGGCCCTACTATTGCTTCAGAAATTGAGGAGCATTTACTGGCATAAAAAAATGATATTGCGGACAGCAAGGCGCATGTCACGATCCAGAGGGCCAGCGGGTCTGACCCAGCAAAGAAGACGTCAAATCTTACTAAAGTGAACATACTGTATAAAGATTGTTAGGACGAACAGAAAAACTCAACTACGTACTATTTTCTTTTGCTAACATTTTCTGTTTGATTAGGCGAATTTTAAATCATCCAGCTAAAAGTATGAACAGCAAAAGGTGGAAAGAGCACTTCTAACTATTCAATATTTGGTCTGTATTTGTTTGATTAGACGAATGTTAAATCATCCAGCTAAACGTATGAACAGCAAAAGGGGAAAAAAAAACGAGTGGAAAGTGCACTTCTAACTATTCTACATTTGGTGTGTATAAGCTCATTTTTTTGGTTTTTTTTTTCGATTTTTTTGGGTTTTCATTTTTAAATATTTTAATCAAAATATTAGGAGACGCTTGGTTGCAAAAGAGACATGGAAAAAATAATAAAAATAATAATATATTTTTTTATTATAATTATATTTGTTAATTTGTGTTGATAAATAATAATAATAATAATAATTTTAAATATGTAAAGTATTATTTCTACATTATTGGTTCAAAAAAAATTTATGAGTAAACACTTTCCTACCCCAAAATTGGAGAGAATGAAGAATATTTTAATTTTTGTATTTGAAATTATTATTCACGAAATTATACCTTTCAATCAAGTATCAAAAAATCATTTTATTCCCATTTTATTTCCTTCCAACCCCTTCAACCAAGCACCCCTTAGCTTAAAGGGTTTTTTTAATTGGTTCTCGAGTTTACTATTGCTCTATGGTTTTAGAATTACGTCTCTAAAAACTATAAACAAACAACATAATTAATAAGTGAAAGTCAATACGAATAAAAAACATCAATTCAAATTTCAGAAACCAAGTTGACCTATATTTCTGCTAACACTCATCAGTACTTCCTGTCTGCCACGTATGAATTGGTAAGCGCAATTAACGAAACTCGTTCTTTCAATACGTTAGGTAATTAGAGGTACTAGGTTGAAAGCAACAGAAATGGGCAGACTTTGACCTGAGTCGATGATTGTGATCGCTGATTAAACTAGGAATGGTAACCAACAGGCCGGTTTATGATTAAGCAAGCATAAACACTTGCATTATGTATAAACCTAGATGATCATCACATTAGGACATGATATTCATTTCCTGGAAATGACCAGAAAGAATCATGTGCAAAGTAGCTAAAGAAATTAAGATAATGATGCTAGCAATCAATTTAATGATCATTTAAGGTGTAACTGCGGTAATTAATATAATATCTAACCTTGGAGAGCCAGAGACCATGACAATTTTGGTGAAAAGATCAGGGCGATTAACAGAAGCGATGACACCAATAATGGCCGAAACAGAGTGGCCAACATATATGCAGGAATCCACCAGGAGCTCCTCCAGTATGGCGATCACATCATAAGCATACCCTTCAAGACTGGAATATCTTTCGAAGTCAAAGTAGTCTGGATTGGTGGTTCCAGCACCCATGTTGTCGAACACAATCACTCTGTAGTCCTCAACCAGGTGTGGAACCAGGTGTTTCCAAACCGACTGATCCGTCCCGAACCCATGGGCTAGGACTATTGTCTGATCCCCTGAACCAATGACCTTAACGTTGTGAGCTTCCTCAACTATGCCCATCTCTCCCAGCTAGATATTTTCCCCCTCTTTTTCCGAATCGATTAAGGTGTAGGTATGCAAGTTAAAAGAGGTTAAGTAAGATTTCTAAGTATATTCGTTGGCAATTGGGACCTGGGATTTGGCTCGTTGGTTGCTATCAACCTTTGCCTTCGGTATCTCTTTTCACTTTTCTGGGCTAGCAATGGACAGAGCTTTTATAATAGGATGAAGGATGATGATGATGGTGATGACTGAGAAACACACACATGATATTCTTCTTGATAAGAATACTATGCACATGCATATTTATATAGACTGCGAATTTAATTTCCCTCGCAAACACAACGGTACTGTACATTTTTGAAGGATCCATTGTTGGTACAGAATAAAATTGAAGGAATCTTTTGCACAGGGTCCTCTTCCCACTTGTTCCCTGACCAAGAGATTACGGACAGCGGTGTCCTGATCTAGATTAATTCAAAAATCCTTTTCATGACTGCAGGGTGAATTCACATTTTACAATGATTATTGTATACTATGAGATGAACTTACATTTCATAATGATCAGTCAAAAGTCTTGATGGGTTAAAGAAATATGGAGCCAAAAATATTTTTATAATAGGAAGAAGATGATGATGATGGTGATGGCTGAGAAACACATACATGATATTCTTCTTGATAAGAATACTATGCACATGCATATTTATATAGACTGCGAATTAATTTCCCCTGAGTAAACACCACGGTACTATATATTTTTGAAGGATCGATAATTGGTACAGAATAAAATTGAAAGGAATCATTTGCACAGGATCCTCATCCCACTCGTTCCCTGACCAAGAGATTACGGACAGCGGTGTCCTGATTTAGATTAATTCAAAAATCCCTGTCATGACTGCAGGGTGAATTCACATTTTATAATGATCATCGTATACTATAGGATGAACTTACATTTTATAATGATCAGTCAAATGTCTTGATGGGTTAAAGAAATATGGAGGCAAAAAGAAGTTTTTGCTTAGTGGGGGGTTGCATCATCTTTCCGCAGTGGTGATGGGGATTGATTGACGAAATATGGCGAGATTCCCATCCATATAAGTCGATGTTACAAAGCGCGATACGGGTTCCTTGGAAATTACAACTCATCACCCGAGTGGGGCGTCCGATAATACAAGTTTTTTAACATCAATTATTAGATGGATGTTGTGCGATGATATTGATGTTTGTAATTGTTTAATGTTCTGAGTTCTGCACGTAATCGTCATTAGAAGATTTATATTAATTTCATAGAGAAAGTTGTTGGTTTTTGTAAAAATTTGTTGGGTCCATTCATATAAACAAGTTTGTATGCATAAAATTGCATGACTCATAATTCAATTAACGGGATTCCAAATCTTTATTTCCTTTTTCCGATAATGGACTCCAATTCTTTAATTATGGTCCCCCCTATTCCACTATCCAATAGTGTTTAAATTAGAAAAAAAAAAACCCCCTTTCCCACTTGAACTTATGCTCAAAGCCTATCTGGCTGAATCTCTGCAATGTGATAACTTATGCTCAGAGTCTGATACATGAGTTGCTAAGATCATGATTTGTTAAATGGATATTATGGGATTTGCATTAGTGGCAGAGATTATAGAAGCATGTCATGCAGCCAGTGAAAATATATTCTAGGAGGCGATTCTCTTCAAATACTTCAAGCCTTAGAGTCAGTAAAGATCTGCTCTCCGTGTTATGTCCTGTAATGTGAAGATATGTGAACAATTTGAAGTTAGTATGAGAGGACACCATCGATCTCCTGTTAACTTGTTAAGTAAGAAAAAGTTGCAGGCTCATCGTGTGGACAACCCAGAGCTCATTCTGCAATTATACTATCGTATTTTTAATATATATTATTTTAAATTATTATATTACAAAATGTAAAAAAATCTTTTAAAATATAATTCATATACGCTCAAAAGCTTGGCAAAGTGGAAATCAAAGAAAATAATAATGACAATACTAGAAAAGGAGTCAATGAAGTGAGAGTGAAGTTAGCATTTTACGACACATTTATTATCACAAGAATGACAGCTGTTGTGCAGTGGATTCTACTGTGTTTCTTACCAAGTGGTCCAAGTCCAACCTTTGGTCCTAAATAGCGGGTCTATATCTCTTTGAGGATGAGTAGCCCAATTACATAGGCCCACTTATAAGTAGATGCCTTTCGATCGAGATCCCGCTGTTACCTAGAAGAACAAAAAAGGCCCAACTAGTTATGGATTATCAATTACTATGAGACCCTATCGATACCAACCAACAGTGCTTGTGGTCCATGAGGATTGTATGAGAGAGAAAAATGATAAAAACTGAAGGCAGTGGCATGGTGGGCATCGTGGCTTTCGGACAGTCACATCTTTTAGTTAGAAAACGACATTTGAATCGCTGTGCCGAAAAGGTATAGCGAACACCACGTGTTTTTCTCCCGCTGCAGGGACCATTGAGGGTATTATCACTATTTTTATCACCAAAAATTCTATTTCACTTTGACCTCAAATTTCAGTAAGTTTTCTGCATCGTATATTATTTGTACAGGAACATTATGGATTTTTTGTTTGTTTTTCCTAAGAAAAAAATAACTCTAATTTAATTTGGCCAAAATCAAATCATAAGAAATATTAAAGTTAGTAATATCACAAAGTTATTATCTATTACAATGAGTAGGATTTGAACTTCCAAGTGCAGTTCAGATGATAATACTCCCTTTCTATATAAAAAACAAAAAAAAGAGATAATATATTAAAATGTTTCGAATTTAGATGTTTGTAACCGTTTTGACTTGACATTTCAATTTTAATAACACGATACTTGAACTTTACAATTTGTAATAATAGTGACCTCTGACTAAAAAAAGATGAAAATTAATAATATCACAAAGTTATTATCTATTATAATGGGTAAGATTTGAACTTCCAAGTGCGATTAACTTAATACTACTCTCTTTGTCTCAAAAAAAAAATTACTTTAGTTAAAATATAACATTTTATTAGTTATTATACACAACTCATTTCGTGTAATACTAAATATATAATTTTATATTTTTATGTTTATTTTTAAATTTTAAATATAAGTAATTATTATTAATAATGATATTTTATAAATTTAATTTAAAAATTAACTTCTTTTTTAGGATAAAAAAATTAAAATGAACTATTGTTTTGGAAACAGAAAGAGTGCCCTACAATCACGATCTATTGCATGAGTTACATAACTCGTTAACATTAGATCCATTATTTGTTAATCACTACGTTTTTGGTATAATTATTTTTAATTATACAAACAATATATTTAACACGTAATTAAATTATTATAAATTTTCATTTTTTACTTTAAACCGCACAAGGTCATCATCAGTAAAGCCCACAAAATTTTATTATAAACCTCCATCGAATTTATAGAATCATTAATTTATATATTTTGAAAAACAAAATGAAAGATTTTTTTTTTTTTTAATGAAGAGAATCAATTAATATTTATTCTTCACTTGGTCCATCACTCTAATCATTGGAAAACAATAAACGCTAAACTCTACAATCCAATACTTAAAATCTCAAAATTAAAATTTTGGATAAATTACACTTCCCTTGATATTTGACTTTATTACTAATCGATACATAAAATTTAAAAATATCATTCATCTAAAATTTAGTCATTTGTTATTGAATTATGAGGTGACTAAGAAACTAGAAAAGTATTTCTAAAATAAATAATAAATGAATTAAAAACAAATTATTTGAAAAAAAAATGTGAATTAAATATTATTATAATAATGTAAATTTAATGTAAAGAAAAGTAAAAAAAAAATGTAATGTTCTCAAATTTTAAAAAATAATTAACAATAAAAGCAAACTTAGGAGAGATGCATGTAATTTATCTTAAAAATTACACAAGGCGAGTGAGCGCTGAGCATTTCCGAAGGAGTGGGTGCAAGGGATCAATCATAATTCATACGTCGTGTGGGTTAGGTAATAGGTATTACGTCCAAAAGTGGATCAAATAGGTCGCATTCAATTTTTGCCACTTTTGTTTTAGAAATATTTGAGTTTCCTGTTGCTCTCGCCATTCAAATCTTATCGCTTCAGTGGTGACAACCGTTAGTAGAGTTGTTTTCTCGATAAGAGATATTTTTGGAGGACAAATAATCAATTTTGAAATGACAACACCACGGTGTATCTTAAACCCCAAACTCAACACTCCTTTAACAATTCCCACTTAATCTCAAACAGAACGCAAGAGCATTGCCTCTAATTTTAAAACAGAGAATTACAACGGAAAACACAGGAAAAAAAAATCTAATTATTTTAAAACATAATTTTACACTTGTTAAAATAAAATTACATTAAAAATATAAAAAACGCATTTCAAAACGTAATTAAAATCATCTCAATAATTTGAACACAAACAAATGATGCCCATTAATTACTCGTTATGTCGTGCTCGATGTGTCGGATAATCACCGGGATAGTAATATCCGGTGCGCTCAAGTGTGGCAGATGACCTTCGGTTGATATGACTTCTACTACGGACGGGCCGCCGAGATTCCGGTGGAGATACTCCGACACGGACACCGGCACGGCCAAATCCTTAGAGCTCTGAATAATATGGCAGGGTACGGTGACCTGGGAGAGATAATCTCTAAGGTCAAACGTAAATATGGTGCGGAACACGCTCAGTGCTATGTCGGGCCTCATGTTAAACAAAGTCCTGCTGAATTCTTGCACCGCCACCGAGTCCAGGTCACCCCCAACCACCAACGGTGCGAATCCGCCGATCCATGACTTGTAGTTTTCCTCAATGGCATGGCACAGTTGATTAATATCTTCCATTTCAAATCCTCCGTAGTAATCATCAGTATTGATAAACCTTCAAGAAATCAAAATGGCACCCACTATTCAATTTTTCTGGAAGAAATTAATACTCTACAAATATATACCTTACACTACTTGTACAAGTATATAATTGGCTATGTTTGAATTGAGTTTTATTTGTAAAAAATTAACTTTTTTTAAAATAAAAATTAAAAGTCAAAATTTTCTTTTCAAATTTTCCTTAAATAATTTTTTAAAACTTTTCCCTTTATTTTCCATCTAAAATATTTTGTTTACTAAAAAATTCCTACCAAAATTTATACATATTTTAATACAAAAATTTTCAAATAAATCATTTATCAACATAGCCAATGAGATGGGATTTTGTCACCGTGGGGAAGCAGAGATCGTGATGAGCTTTTCGAAAAGATCAGGGCGAAAGATGGATGCAATGACACCAGTCATGGAGGATAAAGAATGGCCAACGAAGATGCAAGATCCAATTTGGAGCTCCTCTAAAATAGCTAGTAAATCGTAGGCATAGCCTTCGAGATTGGCATATCTTTCAAAGTCGAAGTAGTCCGGGTTCGTGGGACCTGCACCCATGTTGTCGTATAGCACGACCCTGTACTCGTCGACGAGGTGAGGCACGAGGTGTTTCCACACGGATTGATCGGTGCCGAAGCCATGGCCGAGCACTATGGTCTTCTCGCCTGAGCCCAGGACCTTTACGTTATGTGCTGCTTCGGCTACTCCCATCTTTAAGCATGCAAAGTTAATGCAATGGGACCGTAAATTTGGACTTTATGTACAGGGGAGGGCCGGAGTGGGGGTGATTTATAACTTGGCCATTTTCCACGGTTCAACGTCTTGGTCATAATGGCATGCTGCTGTGATGACAGAAACATTATACATTGGATATAATTATTCTCAAATTGCGATAACAATTCAAAATATTGATAAAATTATTATATAAACTATTATGAGGAATACAAATTTATACAAAAATATTTAATTACCAGTTATACATTATTTTTTTCACATATGTATCTATGTATTGATAATAATTTGTTTAAAAATAATTAATAAACTATATATATATATATTTTTTTTGCTATGGACCAGACATACATTATAATTCTAGGATCGTATTAAATAGTTCAAGATTAACTGTGTAAATTCTGATTATATAAGCGTTGAAATATCACTCATGACTCATTTTTCACTTCTCGAGATAGAATGTGTAAAGCACTGCTATGCTATATTGTATGTACCATGGCAAATTAGTTTATGAGGGATTAACTTCTTATGATTATATACTTTCAGTTACTTTTTTTAAATTTTTGTTTATCATAAATCATCTATTTAACGGTCAAAAGTGTATACTTATTCTTCTTGTATCGATTTTAAGAGCAATATTATATACGCAACTTATTTTTAGTTGTTTTTATTTTTTTCATTTAATTATTTTATTTTATATTTTAAAATAAAAATGAAAAAAGAAATTAATTATCACACCTCTTTAAACAAAGGGAAAAAGTGAAAGAATAAATTAAAAAATAATTAAATATATTAAGCGAACACTATTCATAGTACGGGAAAACAAATTCAACGGTTGCGATTGAGGATTATGTATAATAATTATTAATAAATATAATATAAAAATTATTTTAAAAATAAAAAAATTTCGAGGCAATCAAAGTTTGAGGGGAGAAATTTTTTTGTGGTCCGGAACGAGTCATAAGACACGTTGGACAAGAATTTTTGTTTTGGTAATAATGAGGTAGATTTGTTTTTTGCTCTTTTTAACTTAGCTTCCGACAACACAACTATCCTCCACCAATCAAACCACCGCAATTTGATGCAATACTTAAGGCAAAGAAATTCAATAAATTTACTCTTAGACGGCGACTAAATATTAGTATTCTAAGAATATACAAATTCAAAGTCATGCGATAAGAGTAATTTTTTATTGTAAATATTAATATGCTTTATTTGTTAATGCCATCTCTCGAATTACGACGCCCTCGGTTACATGCGGCACGTTACAAATCTGTGGTGCCAGCTTCACGCATGGTATCGGACATGGATGGAAATTTGATTAAATTGTATATATATATATATATGAATTCATCAAAGAAAAAAAAAGTTCTAATAAACATTTTATCTATCTCGCTTGCTTAATCGAACGAAAATAGAGGGGAAAAAGGTTCACGGGAAGTTAATTTTACAAAAATTTTTTAATCACTGATATAACATTGTAATTAAATATAATATGTACTAAACTACTCATGAATATCAATAACTATGGCTGTTTAATGCCCTACATAATTTTTAAAATTTTTAGTTAGTGAGACTAACATAAAAAAATTAAAACTGATTTTTTGTCAAATAAAAAATTTTAAAAGTTGATATTTTTTAGGACGAAAACACTAAATAGTAAGTCTTTGGTGTATATAAGAAATAAAATTTGAGTTAATTTTCATAAATATTTTTAAAAAGGCTTATACTAGAATACAATTTTAAGTCCAGTGGAACCTCAAGAGAAGCTTTGAGAAAATTGCATGTTTTCAGTACTGTTAATACTGAAGTGGCTCCATATGCTGAGTGATGAGCTTTTGTGCTCCCCATTCGAAAGCATACCAAGTATTTATCTATCATCTACTAAATTACAGAGTATTTCAGTATCTAAGAAATACAACACTTCTACAACAGAGTTAAGAAAAAAACATGATGAGGTCAACAAAAAAAACAAAAACACCGGGGGCCAAGGCATCAGCCTTCACTTCCCGTCCTTCCATCCTTCCATCCTTCCATCCTAAGGGTAAAAATATACACGACCCCTTCAGTTTATTTTATAAATTTTGTTGGCTTCAATGCTCCATTTGAACCCTGTTTGAAGTGAAACACTATTTACAGGTGAGCCTAGTTGTGTCCTCAGTGGTATCAAGGAGAAGCTTGGGGTGTATTCTCTTCACTATTTTTTACCGAATTCAAAGAGTAGATATCAACAGGGGCACTAGTGCAGTCAAAAACTCCATTGCCCCTCAGCCTTCCATCGGGAGAGCCATGATGATCAAGGTAGATAACAACAACGGTGATATCGTCGTGGAAATGGCGCCGTACTCCCTTCTCTAGTCTCTTTATGTCATCATACTTCATTTCTCGCTTCTTAGCAGCCTCTCGGAGGGCAGCTCTTACAAGTCGCTTTGCGATTCCCTGGAGACATGGAAGGGAAAATCCCCATATAATCACTGATGGTGAATAACGAGTGATCATAATTAACAAACTATAAATATTAACCAGACTGTTAATCCCAATTATGCAGGAGCTAACACTTAAGCTTAAAAGATATGAAGCAGATTCTCACAATTCTTGAATTTTTTTCGACAATTTCCACAGCTGCTTCATCGGTTAGTTGCTCCCACAGGCCATCTGATGCAAATATCAAGAACAAGTCTTGTGGCCTTAACTTTCGAATCAAAATGGAAGGCTCAGCAGACATTACAGCTCTTTTCAGAGGGATTGGGTATCCATATTGCTGGAACATAGGGTCTCTGTTAAATTCGGGTTTCTTGAGGTAGATATCCCCAATAGACCTAGATACCTGATACAAAAAGATTTGATTAGCAGAGAAGCTATTTGCAGCATGTTGAACTGCTCAAAAAGCATCATATAAATTGACCCAAAATATTTATCTAAATTCAGTTATACAACACGGCACTTTAATCAATGGAGCTACCCTGTGCAGAGGGGAGAAATGGGAAGGGGATCGCATCTGTTGAGATCATAATTGAAGTAGAAGAGATGTTTCTATGAAACAAAAGCATTAGCAGGCCCTAATCTCGCTCAAACTTGATTGCCGCAATGATATAAATGATGAACCAGACTTCATACATCATGCACAATGTGTAGGGCAGCTAACATTTGATATCTACACTGTTTTGATCAATTTCAAGATGTTAATTTAGCTCCAAGAAGGATTTTGGAAAAACCAACATTATTCAGTCACAAAAGAATATTAACACAAAGGTACGGGAAGAAGTGAATAATAAAGACAGTAATTTAAAATAGCATTCTCCCCAAAATATCCGTTGGTGTATATTTCAAAAAAGAAAAAAAAAATTCTAGTGGTGTGTATGTTCTATCCTTACCTTCATATTATAGACATTCTTCACATTGCATGCTAACTCCTAACACTGTTCTTGGGGGAAACCTAATAGGCAACCTCCTACACTCAATTGCTCCCATGATGAAGTCATAACCCAGGATACATACAGCAAGTAAACAAATAAAAAACTAGCACATCTGTGTATTCATGAGACGTGCTGCTTGAAACAGTGAAAACTACACACACACAGAAAAATAATCTTCTTTACAATAACAAAATTCTCCCACTGATCCATTTTCCATAATAACAGTAGGGGTTTGACACAATAAGTTCAATTGCTCGCTGGAACTTGGTGATAGTTGAATAAGTAATTCTCCTCTCCTTCTTTGGTGGATTTATAACTTTAAACACACTCATTAGTTACTTGTCAAGCACACAAACTATCCCAAAACAATGACTTCAAATTCTTAACATTACCAATGAAGTTAAAAGAATTTACGACAGAACATTAGCAATGAAGAAATTTAAGAAAAGTAGGGAAGTGTTGGCTGCATATCATGGTTTCAATCAGAATCCAGGTACGTAGATCTCAGTTCTCTGGAAGATGAAAATTGTAAATCTCCTAGAATCAACCACTATATCATCCACCGAAAAAGGAGGGTTGGGAGCTAAAACTAATCCATCAATAGAATCAATCACAGTCGTACTATCAATGATATTTGAACATTGCATATTCAGAGTCACTGACACAAACAAACAAACAAAATATACCAATAACGAGAAAATCAACAAAACAAAATAAGGGAAACCATAAAATTCATAACCAAGCACAATACCTGAATAATGCCTTTAATTCGCCAAACTCCACGAGTATAAACCACAATGTGTGCATCATCAGGATGAAGCGCCTCAACTTCCTTCCTCACCTCTTCAACCCCAACATTGTGATCAGTAGATAAACGTTCTGCCACGACTGTAGATGAATTACTAGAAGGGCCACCACTTACTCTCCTCCCAAGCACAGCCCTCGAGTCACCAAGGTTTGCCACATATAGAACATCATTTGCAATTACTCCGACGAGACAACATGAACCAACTGAAGCAATCTGAGGCTGAGCTACCCATGACCTCTTTACCAAATGTAAAAATTCCTCCTCGGTAGCATCAAATGCCTTTTTTATCACCTCCTCGGACAACCCTCCTTGTTCCAAGGCAAACTCTACGATTCAAAATGACTAAATTACTGACATATAAAAAGAAATCCCAATTCCAAAAACTTACTAAAACCCCCAGCAATCATCAATTAAAAATCCAATCTTCAATATTCCCATATTGATATAAGCATGGAACATAAATGACAGATAATAAATGCAGTTTTCAAACACCAAATTCTCTTTATATCTTCTCCTAAATCATGCAAAAGCTTCCATCTTTATAAAATCCCATTAAAAAGGCACAGATGACTTCAGTAAACATGCATAGAGAAAAATAAATGGAAACGAAATAATAATAATAATAATGAAAATCAAGGGTTTATGAAGGTACTATGAAGGAAAGGAAAGAGATGGTTGGTGATGAAGCGGGAAGCTTCAGGGCCACCGTGCCCATCATAAACACCAACATAAGTAGCAGAGGGTGATGTAAAAACTTGACCCTGATCTTCCAGTGAAGAATTAGCTTGAACCACTGCTATAGAATAGTCACCAGAGGCATGTGGCTTCAAGTCCAGGTGCCACAACAGCCTATCGGCTCCACCTCCGCCACCAAAACAGCTCTCCCACGGCCAGTAACAAGACCCCAACATATCTCTCCTTACGCCCCACTCCCCAAACTCTGATTTAGCATGAAAAAGAGAAAAAAAAATAGTCTCATTCCACTGCAGAATTTATGCGCAGGAGTCAAGTCTTCGAAATAGTTGTTGGATTCTGGTGGGGTGATTTGGTCAGTCAGTCTGGACCAAGACGTGGAAGAGTTTTGTTTGAATAAAATTATTCCTAGTTGCTCTTCCTGAGTGTACCTGACGTTTTTTGCGCTACAGAGATAAAGAAAACATTTTTATTTTTCAATCTCTGTTTTTATTTGGAAAAAAAAAAAAAAATCCCTCTGTGAATCCCTCTTCAAAATCTTCTCATCCCTTTTAATCTATCCAAATTAAATCATAACAAGGAAAGTTCTCTAGCAATTTGGCTATGGAAGCAACAAGATGTTAGTGCGGGGGAAAGGGAAAACGTGTAAGTTCCGCGTGAGTGGAAAATGGAATCCCCAAGTGGTAACTGTGGTATATTAAAAGTAAAGAAATACTAAAAACTAATCAAACATAGTTACTTTAGTTTGTGTTTTTATTTGTAAAAAATTAATTATTTTAATTACAAAAATAAAATTTTTATTTAAAATTTTAAAATTTAAATTCTTATAAAAAATTTCACACATTATTTCAAAAAAAAAAAAATCTTTTAATCTACTTTTTTATAAAAAAATTTCACTAAAACTTCTACACGTTACAATATAAAATTCTAAAATACAACACAATTCAAATTCAAATGTAGCCTATAATGGATCATGGGAATTCTACCGGAGGGATGGGGAAGTGGTGAAGGAAAATATGTTCAAAGTAAACGATTATAGGTGGCGTTGACATGGAAGACAAAGTTGAACAGGTCGTTCTCCGCATCAATTCAGTCTTCATGCGGAAAAGCAAGCAAGAATTTTCACTCCCTACAGCATCTACTTTGACGATTTACGCAACAAACATATAACAGTTTACTGAACCCCCTATTACTTAAGAAAAAACATTCCTTTCTTTCTAGTTTGCGTTATGCATGTTATAAGTTCCTTGGGGTTGGGCATTGATGATTGAACACGTTATAATTATTGGATTTATTAGTTTATTTTTGACCTTTTCGTTTTGTTCCTGAGCTCACTTGCTGCCCAGTGACTTTGATTGAATAGAAGATAAATTTTGGAATATCTACACAAATATCAAGCATTTAAAAATATATTTTTATATTTTTTAATATAATAATTATAAGATAAGAAATATATTAAAAAACATATTTATAACAAAAATAAGTTTTAAAATGCAGAACAAACATGTTCATACCAATTGATAGTTTAGTCCAATTGCTGATAAAATGAATTTTTAGTTTTGCAAGTCAAGCTTCCTATACCATGCTCAAAATCTAATTGAGCATGGTCTCTTTATGATCATTTTATGTTGGTATTAAGATAAACTTATAATGTTGAAGTATACTCGAAACGCAATAATCCGAGTATGAATCCAAACAACGTTATGTAGAAACAAAGAAAGTTAAATTTACATGGTTAACGAGGATATGCAAAAGTTAACCCAACACCCCCCTCCCCCACAAACCCCAGCATAAACCCTAGCATACGCCTAAAGAGATGTCGCATTATTCAACGGTGATAATTTTAAGAAATTAAAAGTCATACTATGTGTTTAACTTCTCTATTAAGTAACAGGAAGGGAATATTGTAAGTGAAACTTGGTAAACGGGGTCAATGTAAATTAAATGTATATATAATCTATATTGTAGGAATCAAAGATAAATTCATTATGATGAAATATGCTTGCAAAATAATATTAGTTTCATCCCAAACAAAAGGTTAAATTTCAAATAATTTATTTGTTCTAACAAAAAAATAATTTACTTTGGATGTAAAATTTTTATATTATCATTATTAATAATGATAATACACAATTCAAATTAAAAAATCCTGATAAAATTATAAAATTATATTTTTAATTATTCATTAAATATATAATATGTTATAACTTAAAAAACGTTACATCAGATAAAAAATATTTTTTTTTTATAAGAGGGAGGGAATAATAATAAAAAAAAATTAGAATCCGTTGACGTGGTGGTATTTTTGTGTACTTAATATGTTTCTTTTCGTTGGTACGATGTGCTTTCATTTCTCACCAATCATAAAAGAAAACAAATTTTAACACTGGATCTGAACTACCAGACATGACCACTTGATCTACTCCAATCGATACTTCCCTTTCGGATAATAACTTGGGGGGGCAGCAGAGAGCGATCCAAGAATCTCTCCTTTTCGCTCCTCGACGAGGATCTAGACTGGAGGCGGCAGACAAATCTTGTATTGGGACTAAATTGAGCATTATTTGGATGCTTTTGGAAGTGGTCGAGACCTATATTTTGGTTCACCATGAGCCACGGCTAGAACAAAACTAGTTGGTAAAGCCAAAAACAATATTTTCTTTTTGCAGTTATTCTCTTTTATATTGGAAAATTTTAAATAATCATTAAAAATTTATTATTTTTTGTGACAACATATGTATTGCAGGAAGAACTAATAAAATCAAAGATCAGATTTTTTTTTCTTTCTTTTTTTAAAAAATTTTGCTTCCTAATATGATCACCATCTGGTGCGTATTTTGTTATTTGGGCCGACGGGCCTTGGCTATTGTGGTTGAAATTGTATTTGGTTCTTTAAAAAGTAAAAAAGATCATTTTGAAACATAGTCTATTGGCACCATAAGCCCCCCAAAGACGTTTTGATTTACTTTGATAGTGTGCCATTTCTAAACCGACAATGTAAAGTCCTTTCCACTTTTTTTGGCGTTAATTCATCGGCCCACTATTCTTCTTCGATAACAAAGTATCTGTTTCAAAATCACCATCAATACTTTTCCCCAATCTCTCTCTCTCTACCCCAATTCCTCTTATTATGAAAGGGCCATA
This sequence comes from Gynochthodes officinalis, assembly GCA_020080225.1. NCBI lineage: Eukaryota > Viridiplantae > Streptophyta > Magnoliopsida > Gentianales > Rubiaceae > Gynochthodes > Gynochthodes officinalis. The sequence goes on along the minus strand of CM034621.1, from coordinate 33,706,283 downwards.
AAAATGACATTTTTCGCACGCCAGAGAGTCAGAGACCAAAAGCATCGCACTTTAATCATGACCACCAACACCACCGCTCCACCACAGTCCCCCCTCCGCCCCCCACCCATCTCTGCTTCCATCATTTTCACTCAGTACAAGAGCTTAACCCCATTACTTAATCCCTCCTCAATTCCTCCAAGGATTACTTTTGACACATTCAAGATTTCAAATTTACCATATGCTAATGCTAGCATATTTTTACACAAACTAAACAGCATCCGGAAGAATGGAAAAGGAAAGGAACAGTGGAGAAAACAAAAGAAATCCTATAACTTTAAGAAAAGGCTAAATTGAAAAGCATGCATGATGCACGACACTACTATTGTTGACTCTGTTCTGCTTCGTCAATTACAACAGCAGCTTCTAGTGAAAGCTGCTTTAACCATTCAAACGTACGATGACGCGACGAGGATTGCTTTCCTGTTTGTTGTTGATGTTTTGTGGTCCTCCTATTATGCGTCCCCATTGCTGAGGTTTCTTCTTCATGTTCATGTGCATGGGACTCCCCGTTTGCACTGGCACTTCTCATTGTGGCATTGATTCGAACCCTCGAGGGAAATGGTCCAACGACCGCGTTAGACGAACATTTGCAACCGCTGAAAATTACGTTGTTCTTCTCAAACAATTTATGCTGCTGCTTCTGTTTCTTGTCAGCTTCTTTGATTGTACTGCTGTTATTGCTAAAAGTACTGCTAATGCTACAAGAGCTGTTACGACTACCGAAATTCTTCGTACTGTTATTGCCCTTGCTTCGTAACTTGAGGTCTTGCACTGCAAGCTCTGGTGTTGTCACCAACCCTACTCGGAGGAAACTCCAAAATGTTGACTTTCGATTGGGATTAATGCCCATTTGTCCCCCATTGCTCTTAAAATTGGAAGATCGAACCTGGGGTTTTGGACTTGGGTGGGAGAATTGGAAGTGGTTTGGAACTTTTGATCTGAACTTGTATATGGGCACGGTGCCGGTAGAAGAACTACCACTGCTTGATGAGTGATGACTGTTTATACTACTACTTCTGCTACTCACACTAGATAAACCAACTGAATAAGAACAGTGATCCATTGACTCTGACCTCGAAAGGCATTTGCTTGCCGTACGCCCAGTGATCATACCGCTGTCAAAGCTTATTGAGTGGCGCATAGGCAGAATTTGGCCTTGGAAGAAGACTTCATCAGCTACACACATTTCAGATTCTTTTGATAATGAATCACCCCTTGAGCAGAAATTGAATTCCTCCTGAGTATCAATGATGGGTTTAGGGGGAATATTACTCTCTTTTCTTGGTTGATGTTTTTCTTCATTGATTGGTAGATCACAGAGAGACAAAGCTTCTTCATCTTCTTGTTCTTCTTCCCCATGATTGTTGCTGGAATTGTTAAATTTTTCATCAGGGTCGACGATTCTCCTCATCTTTGAACTTGTACAACTGTCTTCGACCAGCTTCTCCATTTCCTGGTTATCAGGACAAAAAAACGTTTCTCTCGGTCAGTTTTACAGTGGGGAAGAAGGAACCTTCAAATAGGAGAAGTTGAAAAAAGAGGGGCAGTGGAATGTAAAGAAACAAAGCAACATCTCAAGCAACTATCACACTAGTAGTACTTACTAAGGAAGTTATAGAGAAGCAATAGAATAGCGTAGAACGTGGTGGACATATCAGTGCAGGCGACCCCAGTTATGCTCCTTTTATTGTTTGGAGAAGAAGAAAAAGAAATGCAGCTAACATTGGATGCAAAATAATCTGGCCTTTTTAGTTTTTTAACATGAGAGCGTGCCTTTCTTTCTTGCTGAAATGCTCAGTTCTTACCTTTCAAATGATTAGGTGAGAGAATTACACAGCATTTGATGCTGCGCTTTTGGAGTGTAGTGGGGACTGTTTGTGATTACCAGCATGCTATAATCCGCACGCTAGGTAGATGGAGTAATATAAAATGTACACAACTTTGAAAGAAACATTATATCATACTACTTCGAAAACGAGAGATTTGAAGTGAGGAAGAATTTTTACCATTCAAGCAAAGCAAAGGGAGATAAACCCTCATTTGAAGATTTTTCTTGGGATTCTATATTCCCCTTTGTGAAAGGGGGAATGATAGAGACCGCAAGTATAGTATCTCCCTTATCTTCTTCTGCCTTTTTGTCTAGCTTCAACTGTGATGAATAATCTGCAGCATTTTTGCTCAACTCTTTGAAGAATCCCAGCAATTTATTGGCAAAGTGTACAGTTGGGGGAATATGATCAATGTATGGGGCGGGGACAAAGGATTCATTATAGAACAGTACTTACAGTTGCACATATTTAAAGATTGAAATATCAGCTGGCTTCAATTATAAATGGTGAAGGGAAGTTTGGGGTTGTTATGAAATGAATTATGATACACAAGGAAATGGTAATTTTTATTAACGCTTTTGAATGTTATTTCATGAGAGATCTGTGAGAGGCAACGTGACTAAAGTAACCAACGCTTTACAAAAAAAAAAAAAATTCTAATTTCGCAAGGAATGGCCCAGAGAATTCTTGTAGTTCATGTTAATACTAACAATTTGTCGGGATGCATTCTTCACGTGATGGTCACATGATTCTTGAAAATGACTTTGGATGGGCCGGCTACGTTTACAGACCCCATTGGTTACAAGTACAAGTGAAGTGCAGGTCCATGGGCTCTACGCCCTGAACAGCCCACTATCCAGCCACTTTCCTCTTCTTGTAGTAAACTAATCCAAGATTATTATCGCCTTTTTTATTAATGGGACAATTATGCCTTAAAACATATTAATTACGTTCCCCTTATAACATTAATAAAATCATCACCTTAGCAACCAGGATTCATTACCACGTAAAAACTACTCATACAAATCGTACAACGTTATTTATAAGTATTTACATTAAGGGGTGGGAGAAAAAAACAAGGAAACTAGGGGACGCCCTGGCTGTTGATGACTTCTGTGCTAGAAATCTCAGCCGGAGAAGGGACTTCGCGGCCGGCTTCAGTAGGAGCATCGACGGAGCTAGCAGCACCATGTCCAAGTTGAGGTTGGAGGTGTCCCTGCGTGCCATACCCTTGCTGCTTGTAATCCTCCAAGTCTTTATACTGGGTGTAGGGACTGTTCTCCATTGGGAGACCTTCAAACTTGCCCCCCTTATTTTCATTGTCCTTCCGCTCCATTTGTCCTCCTCTGTTTTCACTTCTGTCCGCCATACTAATTATTTTCCCCCCTCAGTCTCTGCAGCTGCACTTGGAAATTTGGTCAGTTGGTTTCGTCATTTTAAGGTTTCTCATTTCGGTGGACTGTTGCCACGATTCATCAACGTGTCAAACGTATGTAAGCCATCGTGAAAATCAAGGTAATACTCATGTCAAGCCAATTATTATATTCTGTTGTGTTTGGTTGACTGAATTGGTCCAGACCTTTTGGACCCTTTGTCCAAATGCTGAGTCAGGACCTTGAGCAAAACGGTGCCTATTATGGTGAAGCAAAACGTGGTCGTCATGTTTAAGGGATTTGAGAATTGATCAATTGCAGTTTTAATTTTGATCTACGTTTAATTTTTAGAAAATTATTAGTTAAAGCTAATTAGCAAGTAGCAGTATAAATAAGCTAAGCATACCGCAGTGAAGACGAGTTGGTTAATGAGCAAATTCTTAGGGTGTGTTTGGAAAGGAAAATCTCATTTGCAAATAAGAAAACTGTTAAATAAAAACAAATTATCCAAACACATTTTTATTTCAAAATTTAGAATTTAAATTTTCCTATTCAAATTCCTCTGACATAATTTTAAAAAAATTTTCCTTTTATTTTTCCCTCCAAAAAACTTTTTCTATAAAAAAATACCTATCAAAATTTTTACACATTTCAATATAATTTTTTTCATTTACAAATAAAAATGCTTTTGTTCAAACGGACCCTTAACCTCTTCCTTACTATCCTCCCTCTTCTTCATTCCTGAATTCTCCTCATATCTGTCCTTCCTTTCTCTCTCCCACCTCTCATCTTCATCCTCTTGCCTTTCTGTTTTCAGAAATTGGGTCTTATTGTAATAATTCCAGTTTATATTAATGAAAATATTTATACTTTAGCTTTCATAGCTTTCATGACCTTGAGGGAACAACCTCAAAAGTTAACTCGTGAGGTGGAAGAACCTCAAAAGCTAGCTTGCTGTCATGACACTTGCGTCCTGACATGCTAGAACTAATGAAATAAACATGACTAATTGGACCGACAATGCAATGCTCTTTCTATTATTGTTTTGGGCTTGTTAGTTGGCCCAAGCTTTTGGAGGAACAAAAAAAAGAAAAAGAAAATACAGGTAAGCCATGAATTCCCACATTTAAGATTTATGATGTGTACAATTATGGGGTTCACGGGCTACCGAAAAACACCAACAAAGGAAATAAAAATCTAACCTAAATTTTTTTTTTTAGAACAAATAATTTGAAAAATGATTTTTTTTTAAAGACAGATAGAATATTATTTTTTGAATCGGTACATTACCATTCAAAGAAGGAGAACATAATAAAAGCCACGAGAGCCGGATTCAAAATACTTTATTCGGTAATTGAGATAATGAGGCGGATTCAGTGGACCTCATTTTGCCTCCTTTTAACTGTTTCCGTTTCGGATGAGTAAAAGACAACGTTTTGAGTTTCAATCGACAACCCCATCATCCTTTCTGTCTATTTATGTTCCAACTCCCAATTCACCATCGTAGTCTTTACTAATTGGTCCCACTTAAAAAATAGGACCTCGTGAGTTAATCACATGTTACACCTTTCACAGTCATTGTAGGTCTATCTATCCTTATAATTGCATTTAAATAGAGTTTTCAAATAATGCTCCAACATATTATAAACATTAATTAGTGTATGTATGATTGAGTGTTTAAACAGCAATGCATTTGAGAAATTAACTATAGAAAAACACGAGAAATTGTTTAAACTAGGACTTCTAGACCAAGTAGAAAACTAAATCATGTCACTATTTTTTTATTTTTTATTTGGTCTCTTTTCCCATTTCTAATTAAGCTTTCAAATGGAAGAACAGAACTGTACACCGACGGAGATAACATTCCAGCTTCCTGGATTCAATGCATGTTTTCTACCTCAGAGGACATCAATGACCAACCTAAAAATGCATGCCAACTTGAATTTAATCGTTAACTTAAGAAACTAAAACAACCCCACTAAACTCACTCACTTCGAGCAAGCTAGCTAGCCAAGCAATCGATATTCAAACCTGTCCTTACCAATCCCTTATTATTACTACATCCAGCTAATGGCCACTGGGCTTCCCACGACATGCTTCCCGTCGGACCACTCTATCCTACCAAACTCATTGGTATTCGCTGGCATTGAAGGAGAAGTAAACGTCACCGTGTATGATTTCTTCTCGTTGGCCTGTGTAAAAACTAAGGTGTTGGGTTCCACTGAAATCTTAACCATTGCGTTGGTTGTAGAAACAGAAACCTTGTACGTTCCACCCGAGCTTCCGTCGACGTTAGTAAGTGTCCTCGTGTGCTTAACCACACTGGTTCCACCGGAATTGGCGTCATGGGAACGGCCAACCACTTGGGTCTCCAGCGCCACAGCAAATGAAGGGTAGTTGAAATCGTTAATGCTGTACTTTTTACTTGAATCGCAGGTGAAATTTCTTCTGGCCACCCCGTAAATTTGTGAGGGTGTGTAATTCAGAGCACATAAGAAATACAGATAATCCTCAGTGGTGAGGTCGTAAACCAGTCCTGGATTGAGTGCAGAGACGGGGTCCACGTGCCCAGCTCCATGATCAAACGGTGTCGATGCTTTTCCAGTTGCAACATCTATCAATTTCTCACCATTTTTGTAAGCGCCGTAGGCCGTGGTCATGAGAGCCGATCGTATCGCAGCTGGGCTCCAATCTGGATGCGCCCCTTTCAGCAACGCAGCTAAGCCGCTAACGTGGGGACAGGACATTGACGTGCCAGAGATGATGTTGAACTCTACACGTCTCGTGTCTTCGGGCAATCCGGAGGGACCAAGTTCTCCAGTCCACCCGGCTATGATATTGACACCAGGCGCAATCAGGTCCGGTTTCAAAATTTCCGGCGTGATCGAGTTTGGACCCCGAGAGCTAAAAGCGGCAACCACTGGTGACGGTTGGATTCCCACCTTTGTGCCCTCGAAAAGAATCGTGGCCGTTGGATTAGAATCCCTAAACAAGTAATCCTTAATCGCGTCACCTGATTTCTGACCCACTGCCGTCGCTGGGAGCAAATGGGCATCGGCCACCAACTCTTCCCCATTGGCGGCGGTATTCGCCAACACCATCCCGACCCCACCAGCTGCTTTTACCACTGCACTCTTTTGCACCCTAGGACTTATCCCACGGTCACACAGGACGATTTTACCTTTAACCATTTCGGGAATTAGCGTGCCAGTCATACATAGATTTCCACTGGTGGAGTTACTAGCGTTACCAGCATAAACGAAAGGAAGCATTTTACTGAGCGACGCATCACCCTTGTAGAGTGAAACCCCGGAAAAATTCTTCCCGTTGCCGAGGCTGACAAACGCCGGGAAGTCGCGGTCCAAAGTCCCGGCACCGACGGTTGTGATCCAGGGTGAAAGGTTGGACAGACTGTAGGTACTGGGGCCACCATTTCCAGCTGAACAAGAGACTAAAATACCTTTATCCATGGCCGAAAAAGCTCCAATGGCAACACTGTCTCTGTAGTAGTCAGACATGCCCCCTCCAAGAGATAAAGACATGACATTAACGTTGTCTTCAATGGCTTTTTCAATGGCGGCCAATATATCGGAGCTAAAACAACCACCAATCCAGCACACCTTGTAGATAGCAACCCTGGCTCGAGTCGCCATCCCCCGGGCCAACCCCTGTGCATAACCAAAAAGGCTAGCTCCAGTTACGGCAGCCCCGGCAGCCGTGGTCGACGTGTGGGTTCCGTGGCCGTCGTCGTCCCTGGGAGATTTAGATTCTTTTGATTCATCAATCGGGCCGAGCGTAGCCTCATAGCTAGCAGCAAAATACCTGGCCCCGATCAGCTTCCGATTGCAAAAGTTTGAAGTAAAGTTGGTTCCGGTCTCACAAGCGCCTTTCCAAGAAGCAGGAACGGGCCCCATCCCAGTGTCGTCGAAACTCTTGCTTTCAGGCCAAACGCCGGTGTCAAAAACGCCGACAATGACATCACTTGTCGTTTCTGACGCTGGGAACAAATTAGCACTCTGGTCGAGCCCTAAAAAGGAAGGAGACCGTGTAGTATGGAGCTCATACTTGACCTCAGGTAAAACATACAGGACTCCTGGTTGATTCCGGAGGGACTCGGCTTCTTGAGCTGTTAGCCTCGCGGCATAGCCATGAATGGCGTTTTCATAAGTGTACAGCATCTCAGCTGATTCCGAAATCGATTTGAGCGACGAGTCGTACCAGTGAGTGTGTTCATCGAAACTCGCTGGCATTTGGGATTTCGCCATGTGAACTATGTATGTATTCTTTTTCGTCTGTATAGATTTTGCCACTGAAACGTGACAGTATCCCATAAGAACAAAACATAATAATCCTAACAATAACTTTAAACTTCCCATATTAGAAGTCTTGAGAACGACCCTGGGAATGGAAGAAGAAAATAATGCAGGGAGAAGGGATAGTGAGACCTGAATGAGTTATATAGAGTGATGAGTATTAAAAAAGAGTAGCCAAGGGTGAAACAGAGCCCATGCAGAAACAAGGAATCAAAATCAGTGAAGCATGAGTGCGGTGGCCAGGTAAGTGGGACGGCGGGTCTTTAACTATTTGTCTATACTGGTGATTGTTAATTATCTGTAGCGTGACCCCCGACAAAGAGAAGGCACAGCCAGCCCTACAGAGTACAGGCTACAGCTACTAATAGTACTATAAAAAATATGCTGAGAGAAAACAGAGAAAACAGGTTATCGATCCAGGTTTTAACATCGTTCGCATTTAATAATTGAAGTGGGCAAGATATAATAAGGTTTGGTCCTGTCACGTGTACGCAAGGTTATCGATAATTGATACTCTTCACCATATTACTAGATACAATTTCTGATCATTACTCAGTACTTATTTTTCTTTTCTTCTTTTTATCTTTATCCTTTTGCAGAATGTACAAGAAAGTTGATGCGACCAATATTACAACCCAAAAGAAAAAGCTGGCATTAATTCGTTCCCGTGAGCGAGTGAGGAAAACCCACCCAGACTCTTTTATTCTCATTCTGTTTTGTACGCACTCTTTCTTACTGGCAATTGACCATTGCTGTAAACATTGGGGCCATTGTGTCATGGCCACTAGTCAGTACCCACATGAAGAGGATAAATTTCTTCACCTACATCATCATCCATTCGTCAATGGTTGTTGAATCGTGGGATTGGTAACAAGAACAGCTTAGATAAATAAAAACCAAAAGAAATGCCCAGTGACTTTTAGGTAAAAACCCAACAGTACTGCTTCTGGAGGTCCACGAGTTCATGCTTCGTGCAATTACAAGTTTACAACTGTCTATTAATTATCTTCCATGGAGAAGGGATGGTGGGTGAAACGAACAAGTTCTACCTGCCAACCAGCTCACCTTTCCACCGTCAATTCTTTCTCCCTTACCTCTTTAGTTTTACCCCCCCTCCAAAGTACAGTGTTCTCCATCATTTTGGATGATGACTGGTTAATTAGCTCTCTTCAACTTTCTCTTTTGGCATATATGGAGTTCTGGGCACATCTTAAGAATGAGCTGATTCTGTTGGTTCTGGAGCCTTTGGTGTTTGTCTTGTCAAAGTGACGGGTTAGTGGGACGGATTATGCACTATTGGAATAGGAATTCATTTTTTCAAAACATCAAATTTTGGAGTTTTTTACCTAAATATTATGTTTTTAATAATAATTAAATAAATATTAATATTTATAAAAGTGTTTCAAAAATTAACATCCAAAATATCGCCTTTAACCAACAAAAAATCACTAATTCATGCATTCCTCTCCGAACCAGTTCTGCCACCTTCCCCAGCCAAAATAGAATTGCTGTTGAAATAAAAAACAACAAAGCAATGAGATTTTTCTTTTCTTTTCTTCTCTTTCGGTGTGGAAGGAACTAATGGGAAGAGGGACGGATAGAAAAAAAGAGACAGGAGAACGGGTAATTTAGAAAAAGGGGATAGAATGGGAAAGAACACCCCCCAAACCTCCATTTGGCAGCAACAAACCAAAAAAAAAAAGAAAAATTGAAGTCACTGAAGTCGAAAATGACTTCATTATTTTTTAAATAAGATTTAAAAAATCAATATTTTTTAAAATTTATGTAAAAAATGTAATATTCGGTTAAATAACTCTCAAATTTTGTATTTTGGTGAGTTTTCAAAATCGTTTTGATGACATACATTATGTTAAGAGGATCAATGAAAAATGTTGACTTTCATATTTTGGTGAGTGATGAATCAACAATCGGTGTCGATGTCTGATGTTACGAGCCACCTGCAAGAGTGGAGACGGTGTCCCAAAAACATTCTACTATTTTTTTGACAGCGTGTGAAAATTACTACCTCTTACTGTCATATACTATAGCTTATATATGCACTCTGGATGAAGTTAAGTCATACTTAGAGTTTAATTCATATTTGTTTGAAATAAGAAAAAGTAATATTAATCAGAAGTCATCTATAATTCTACTACCCAAATCTGTGATCATCTTTATCCTCTTCAGTGAATTTTTAAAATTGGTTGATGATGGATATTGAGTTGAAGAATATCTTTACTGTAAAAACTGATTTTAAATCGTTTCTTAAGAATAATGTCAATACGAATATTAACATTATAATACCCGAAAACAAACAAACCGCCATAACTCAATAATCATAGTTTCCAAATTCAATAAACACGTTTAATGGAGATTGAAGTGCCCCATGATCATCAATATAAAAATGGATGATGGATCACGTCAACCATATCTGGCCAAGAAAGAAAGCTTTACTAATGGAAATTGAAGTGCCCCATGATCATCAATTTATCTTCAAAGTTAAAGATTAAGATTGAAGGATTGTCAATACTCCACTATCTTTCTGTCAAATCCAGACAACATCAACGCCAAGCCCTCCATTTGATTAAGATTAGGTTCGGTAATTCATATTCGGATCCATACAAATGATTACTTATATATACTTTTTGTAAAATTGCACCGAGTTCACGATCGCGACCTTGATGTTTAAAGTATTTCCATTCATCTTTACTTTCTAAATCCTGGCGTTGGAAAGTGGAAACTTTGGGACCCCAGAGTTTAATTTATTCAGGGAACAATGTAGAAAGGTACACACGGAGCAATGATTGACTAATGGAGTAGTGCTGTAGGGGTCTTGGTGGTCCATAATAAGTTCAGAGGGTACGAACTGAACTTCGAAACCATACCTGCAACCTGAAACGCAATATACGGACAGTTATTGTATGCGATAAATCTCATGCTAGATTTGATACGAATCTCATGAATTGTTTGATAATAAAATTAGCCCTTGTTGATACTTTCTTTTCGGGTCCGTTTATAAATAAGAGAGTTTATAAAAATTGAATGCCGTTAAAATTTTATAATAGAGTTCAACTATAACTATCGAGTTGATTATGTTCACGTATGTGTCTAATGTTAGAAAGGGAAAAGCAGATTACTCAACTGGACAAGTAATCTTCGAAAGTGGTAAAGGCCAATGAAGGCTCGTGACTTTGCTTTTTGCCAAGCAAACAATCATGTCCCAGCTTCATTTATTTTCTTTTATTCATCGTCACTTTTTCCTGATCTTCCTTATAAATGATGCCTCATTCGGCTCTTTTGATCTCTACATATAGTAGACAGTTGGAATAATGACATAAAACCTCGTCATTGCCATTGGGACTAGCTGTAACGGAGCCAAGATACAGTTTGGTCATTAGGCAGCTCAGGTATTGTTTCTCGCAGTTAGTTACCCCCCGAAAACAGAAAGACAGGCCACGGAATCCGAGGCCCCAACCAAGTGACGCTCTCCAGTAGAAAAATTTATATTTTAAAATATATTTTTTATATTATTAATAAAAATACATTTTAAAATATAGTTTATTAAAATATTTTATTATTATGATATTTCAATATCATAAATATATCAATAGTTTTGTTATTTATTCAAAATATAATTTAATTTAATTAGATATTAGACCGAAGTAAATGATTATATAAAATGAATAAATACGAGAAACATGTAATGTTACTTTATTTCGACGAGTAGTTTTCACAGCAAAAGAGGATTACGAAGAGTAGTAATATATATAACTCGCCAAATAGTTTATAAACTTAAGGCCCTCGTAACCTCGCATTATTGAAAAGCAAGATAAGATTTTGATGGATAAGAATCATATGCAATATGAGCAATGGCCTACCAATAATTCAATTGTGAGCAGGAAACTCCACTGCATATTAACTGGTGTGTTGTTTCGATGCATACCGACGAGTCAATCATGGCAGGTGGCGACTCAATCCGTGTCGTTTTCTACTTTTTCTTGTTTAGATTCAATCCATTCAATGGTATATTTTGTTGACTAAATAACTCGCAATCGTTATCAATAATACATATTGAATAAATTTTATTTTTATGTAATAATTTATAAATTATAAAAAAAATATAAATTGTATTGATAAATCTTGTGTGACAAGTCAAGAAAGTGTTAATAAGAAAATTTAAAGTCGGGAACCCATGATTAGACGTAGTGTACCTGCCACCAATGGTAAACAAGCTACAATTAATGCCTGGCTCCATGTTTTGCATTATTTTTGTCGGGCTGCATTACATTTCTAGAAGATCGACCCGAGAAGCCTAGATCTCCACATTTCCACCAAATAATCGGTATCATAATTAGACCCTTGTGGGCTGTTGCAGTCCAACAAACCAACTATTATTCATGACGTGATTGGTGTATGCTATCAAAATCACTTAGGCCCACTTTTCCTTCTTGATTATAGTTGTTACTTAAGCATATCGGTTAATTACGTTCAAAACTTAAGATTCCTTACGTTTGGTTCATAATTGGTTATAATTGATTGACCCATGACATTGACTCGTCCGAGCTGTGAACTATAGAATGAGAATAGTATTAGAATAAAATTGTAACATGAAAATCTTTATTTATTTTTTTTAATGAGCATCCATTGGTAAAATTACAACTCTATGTAGAACGTGTATTTGAAACTCTTAATGCAGCTTCATAAAGTTTTGTTTTAGTGGAAATTCTATTTTGAGATTACCAAACCAGTTTTCCTATGGAAAATTTTATTTGTTTTTATACTATCTCCACAAAAAAAAAAAGTTTAGTTTCAATTTTTTTTTTCTAAAAAAGAGTTAACTTTTGGTGTGAAATTATTGTATTATATTTATGTGATTCTATATAAGTCAAATTAAAAATAAGGATAAAAATATAAAATATGTTATGTATTGTAATTTTAAAAAATTATATTAAATTATTATTATTATTATTTTTGACACGGAGGGAGGGAGTAATTAGTGTTTTCTTCCTCCTATAATTGTTTACGAAAAAAAAAGAAAAAAAAATTAGAAGAAAAGGAGCATCATATCGAAATTTTATACACCTAGGAGTGTGTCCAAAATTTTTTTCTTTGAAAATCCTTTCGATAGAACGACTGCCCCTACAATAGAAGGCGTGACACAGATGCTGATACTAATGCGCCTTTAACTGAAGGCGTGGATATTTCCCAAGGGGTATCCAGCGCTTCTGATTTCTGAATACAGTTCCCACAAAAAACGGCCTTTCACCACGCAGAAAGCATGCGCCTTCAGTGGAAGCGCGTCAATTTTACAGAAAGAAAAACCCCGCCTTCAGATGCAGCATTTCCAGAGACCAAGGAGAAAAGAGGAAAAGAAAACCAGAGAGTATAGCAGTAACAGTTGAAGGAGACGGAAAAAAATCGTCATCTTCATCACTGCTGCTCCACGAAATCATCAGATATGGCTTTATTCGCTGGATTTACCGCACGTAATGAACTCTACCGTTATTCAATTACGCCTCCGTCGCGGTACAAGAACCGCCGTGTTTATAATTATGTACTCATTCACGTTTTTCCAGCCGTAGGCGGAAACCGGTGGCTCAGTACCAGTACTGAGTCAATTCCATCCGAGTTTCGGGGAGCTAACGCCTATGATATACTAGGAGTCTTAGAGACCAGCTCATTAGCAGAAATTAAAGCATCCTTTCATAAATTAGCTAAGGAGACTCACCCTGACCTTGCTGACTCCTCTGCCTCCAGGCGATTCGTCGAAATCCTCGCCGCTTATGAGGTAATTTAGGCTGCATAATTTTCAACTACAATTAATATTATGTCGTTAATTGAATTTTATTATTATCTATTTTAAATGCCGAAGTTCTTAGTATGTTTTGATTGTTATAGAGATTGATTTTGGAGTAAATTTTGATGTCATGTGAAAATCGTTAATTATGATAATACAAATGAAAACACGATTCATCATTTGTAGGATAGTGTGATCGGCAGGACGAAATAGAAATTCAAAAGAGTGAATGATATTGATGGTACACGTAATAGGTGAAACTTATCTAGTGTTGAGTTGTGTTAGTTAATGTGAAAATATTCATATTATTTTCCTGCTTAATGTTTGTTTTAGCTGTGTAAATACTTACTGAGGCTATATATTAATGTTGTTACACAAGGAAGAAAGGAACTAAACTAAAGTTTTCAGTAAATTACACCAAAATCGTAGACACAAGCATGGAGTTGATTTACTTCTGTTAACTGAACTCAGATACTTTCAGATGGTGAAAAGAGGGCACATTATGACAAATATTTATTATCTCAAAGAGAGCTAGTTCAAGGACATTCTAGAGAGGGTTCAGTGATCTATAACTATGAGTCACATCGAGCACCAGCCAGGCAGATGGAAGTGGTGGAATGGTTAAAGTGGTATAGAAATGCGGTAAATGAGATTTTGTTAGAGAGAAGGGTGGTTGTTGGGTCAGGTTACTTTGATGTACTAGAGAGGGATTTTTATTCAGCAATACACGCTGCATACTATGGCCCTGAGTTTGAGTCCTTGGATCTTCTTCCTGACTCTTTTGAAGCTGAGGTCAGGTCTGAAACTGGGACGACTCAGGTGCTGCACTTGGTTTCTGGACGGGATCTCTTTGGTATGGTTTGTTTAGCCAATCAGGTTCCTGTAATATCCCATGCCTACAGGGAAAACTTGACATCCTATACATCAGATTTGTGCCAATCCATTGAAAATGTTGGTATATTAAAGGGCTGTGGTGTGGCTGATGCTGATGGGGGCGTTCATCAGAAGGAGGCAACTGAATCTGGTTGCAGCACTTCTGATGCATATAAGAACCTGGAATTGTATGTAGCAGGAAGGCTAGTTGCTGTAGCCGCTAGAGTTCCACCAAGGATTTTCAAGGGGAAACAGAACAAAGAAGATAGCATCCATGTTTATCTTGTTTCGCATGGTCAGTCAATGGGCATAAGTCAAGAGTTTGGTAAAGAGACTGACCTGGATTCTTCAGTTGGATATAGGGTTCCACTTGGAAGCATAAGTGGACTTGGGACCAGCCCTGAAGAAGTATCCTGCTATGTCTATGACAGCAGGGGTGTTAACACCCATTTGATTATGAAGCACAGAACGTTACTGGTACGTGTGCAATTCGTGCATTTGCAACTTGTCCTTTGAAGATTTCATGACAGTGTAACTCATTCAAACCCGCATTCGCACAGGCTTGCCCTTTCATTTTATTAAACATTTAAAAGAGTGCAGTGATCTGTCTCTGACACTTGAGAAATCATATACCACATCAATGTCTTTAAAAACTTTGCTTGGAACTGATCTCTGCATAACACTGGCTAATAAAACATTCTCCCTTCACTTCCACAAATTTGAAGAGACAATGAGGGTCCAAGTTTCAAGTCTTTGCATGTGATTGACTGCTCATAATGTGCATTGGTTGTATGACTAAGTTACTTCTCGCATGTATGAATTCTAATATTTTGGGATACTTAATTTACGCCTGAATATTATCTATTCAAATGGAAACGCATATGCTAGAGCATGTAATTCTCTCTTAGTTTTTTCCTAATAATTTTTTTCTTTTTTTAAAATCGATTAAAATTTCTTCCAGGTAAAGCACATGCATTGGTATCAATTAGGAGAAAAAGCTTCAATTTGTGAATGTAGATGCACTAGAGCACAATTGCCGCCAAGCAAGTAAGATGCGATTTTTTTCCCCTTTTGTTCGACTTTTAAAGAGTCCTGACTCATTCCTCACTCGGAATAAAGTCTATATAGAGGGATTTGATGAGAACTTATTTATGGATATATGTTTAATTGGGTGAATGCTAATGCTTTAATTATGTCGATCAACCGTGCACCCGATTTCAGCTACTGGGAAGGATTTTCGAAATTTGTAATTGCATTTAATAATCCTAAATATGGTAAAATTTCACTTTTAAAGTGGAGAGTCCTACTTCATGCAGTGAAGCAACGACCGATTAGATTGTGATAGTCGAAAAGTTTGTCGTCTCCTCTCTTTTCTTTTCCCTTTCACATGCAATTTAGTTTCCAGATTTTATGAACTTTATTTATGGTATCTTATTCAATTAGGTTTTGGCTATTTGAGCCTCGCTGTGGCACGCATGACATTGGAGGTTGGTACGTGGAGACATTTGGCAGAGATAAGAAAGCACGCAACGTCCCATCCCAGAGATACTGGAATGGTTTGGATGCAAATGAACTGTTCGACAAGTAAGTCTGTCATTTAACGAACCTAAATTACATGCAAGTCCACTAATTTTTTCGAGTAGATTCTAAATATTATCCCATAGGTATCAGAACTCTTTATGAACTTTAATTTGCCATAAGCTGTGCTGGAGTTGGGTAATAGGAGAGTGTCTTTAAATAAAAAATTAAGGAAAACTTTGTAAGGTGCTCCTTTTAAGAAATTAACTTGCATACTGAAAAATTTCCGAGATACATAAATTAAATTTGCAGATTACAATACCGTTTCACTATGCCTATATTGCAGTTTATGTCGTATAATATTATCTGCAGGAGACTCCATCCAGCAATAAATTTGCTTGCTCTTGCCTATAGAAGTCTAGATATTGAAGATGCAAGGAGAAGGAAAAAATCCATGAAGGATATTATTGAAGCCAACATGTTTAGAATTCTTAGCTGGTGCAAAAAACTTCTTTGAAGGAGGTACTTCAGGTTTTCTCAGGTTAGAAACCCTATCTGGATCCATCATAGCTGATATTTTGGGATTTAATTGCGGTACTTTATCTGGTATATGCTGATATTTTAATACAATGTATCTTGACAATTTCTTATTCCTGGTCTTGCTAAATGGTTGATGGCGATGACTTCAGCCAGCAGATGAGGAACAAGTATTTTTTTGGATTTTGTTTGATTTGTACTGATAATTTTGGAGCGGGGATGATATAAGAAGCTAAAAAATAGAAAATTCCCAACCGATCTATCATATTTATTGATCCTCAAACCAAGAATGAGACAAAGTGAAAAGCATCTAAAAATGTTTCAAATCTTTGATACTTGAAATCAGTCTGAGCGTAGAACAACTCTTTGTAATTTCCATTCTTTCTTATTTAAGCAGGTCTTCCCATTTGCAGTACTGCCCACCTGCTAATGCACGGTAGTACCTATCTCTGCAGTAAACTGGCCTTCCATCAGCTGCTTCGGCAGCAGCGGCTGCTAGGTCATCATCAGCCATCACTTCCACTGGTAACCGTAATAGTTCATCTTTCCTACTTGATCATGGATTTCACATATAAAGAAAGAAAGCACATTGTTCAAATTTATTGTTGATAGTAATTTCTTGGAGTTTTTACCTGTTTAATGGGGATGAAGGGTCTACATGTTTGTGCTTTTTTACCTTATATTGAACTTGGCTGCAAGCTTTGGAGCTGATTCATTGGCTGTGTTGTCCTTTGTCACAAAAGTGTTCTGGATGAAATCCTCTACTGGTGTAGCAAACGTAAATAAAATGACAGCTGCAACAAGTAAAACCCCTGTGCCAACTAATGTCTGTTTCAGCAACTGGATAACTGGTTTAACCTACACGCAGGATTTTCATAGGTTTTTGCAACTCAGTATATATCTTATGAAGACTTGTATATTGACTTCTGAAGCATGAGAAGTTAGTTTACCATATTATTTATGTTTGTAAAATAAGAATTGAAATTCTCCGGCTTTGCCATTTCTGGGGGAGTTGCATGAGTTATTATAAGCAATGCATTTTGACAAATGTTATTTTTAAATGTAATGGATTTCAGAGTGCTGAAAAGATACTACTTTACAATCCAAATACAACCTTATAAGAACCGAGTAGTCTATCACGAGCCAGAATCTGCAAAGAAATATTGCCATTATAAATATATGAGCTATAAATGATTTGTGTTTGATGAAACTTGTAAGGAAATCAACGGAAAAATTGGAATATACACCCAAGTCTTAGAATAGTGGTTGTTTGTTGAGAATTGCCAAGTCTGAGTCACATTTCATTCTTTGTTATCTTGAGAACCTTAATAATTTAGCTCTCTTCATTCAAACTTGACTTCATTCATCAGAAAACGCTTTACATGCCATTTTTTTTTTCTGGCCAATATTAATTACAGAAAAATGGAGCTCACCTCTGGTGGTTTTACCCACATTTGTCCATCATACCATCCGGTCTCTTCATAAGGTATGACTGCGGAGAGAAGTCTATCACCTACATAACTCCAACCCTGTTGCATGGATATTAAAAATGTCAGATCTACCCAAAACTCTCAGGTAAGCAGTAATTTATGCCATCAGAATCTCTTGATTAGTTGATTAAGGTGGATTTAGTCATCTTAAGGTGTCCGATCTATCTGACTCACAGATAATTTGTGAAGGCATGCAGTCATTTGAATTACACATTTTAAATGGTTAAGAAAGGAGAAAAACTCTCTTATTATGTCCGCCATAAGTCCTTGTGATCCATATACTCAAATAGTCCATACCAGATAAATCCTCAGGACTATTAGTGAAATAAGGAGGAGAGTTCCTGTGCCAGCTGCCAAGACAAAACGTAAAGGATCCTGCAGAATGAAAAAAGTTGATAAGTTTGAAGAAGGAACAGTTGGCACAATAATTGATTTAATGAAATGGCAGTTCTTTTCACTCATTTTTTGTTTTTTAAATCATTTCCAGAACCATATTATTTCAATTTTCCTGGTATTTTTATTTACTTGTAAATTAAGCTGATTATAAATTTGATGGAGCTTGAATAACAATTTAAGCTAAAAGAAGTTGCAAAGTGCATGAATGTGAATATAAATTTGGAGATCATAAATAATTTACTGTGGGAACAACTCGAGAAATCTTTATAATTTGAGGCCTGAGGTGCATATATTGAGCATGCATGTTGTAATAGGATCAACTACCATGGTCTTAAATGAAAACATAAGCCTACAACATAGTTGATATATGAATTCTGATACCTTTGATGGATTGAAGCTTGCAGCAGCGATTGGCACTCCTAGAACTGTGAAAGTAACTAACCAAAGAGTTCCAAGACGTACGAAGAAGGACCCTGGACCCAATTCAGCCCACGAATACAAAGCAGAATCTTTCAATGATGAGTACTCGTTCACCTGTTAGTGTAAGTCAAATTGCATGATACTTTACAATTTAACCTCGACCGCCTAGCTATAACATGGTACAAGAAGATGAATTTTTTAAATCTATTTACAGTTTATTAAGTCTTGAAAATTACACGAATTGCAAATATAACTAAAATATATATTATCCATCTACAGTATGACCCCTTAGGTAATTTTTCTAGAATTGATGCTGTAAACCCGTCTGAGTAACATAAACATGACTCTCGTGACCTCTACTCATCTACTCATTAGTAACTGATGGTGTTAGGCTGCAGTTTGTACATAATTGTGCCCAAAGGTTTTGGAGGTTATAAGTTATACCATGCCCAAGTTAAATGAGAAATTTTCAGACTGTTCAGCAAGTTGGAAAAACATACCGGCCTCTGCTCGTACGGCACCTCAATTTCCAATCCAGGGTCCCAACTACGACCAGGTAATCCGCTTGTGCCTCCATTTGCCTCATCTTTCAGGGCTCTAATGGTTATCCTCCCTGATAGAATTTGGTTTCTGTTATAGTCGATTATCCATGTGCTGCAGCCACTTCCAAGCTTTGGTTTAGTTGGATTTGGGAAGGGAGAAAAATAGACATTCAACCTGAGCATTTATTGCCAGGATTTCAAGTTTCTATCGGGACAGAAAGAGCTGAGCTTTGATCAGTATTCTGTGAATTTGGAAAGAAAGTAGAGAGATCTCCGCAGATCTATTCTTCGCCTGTGAGAAAAATTTCAAAGACCATGCATTATTTACGTGGAGGAAGATAACCGACACAAAAATTCTGAGCTATTTTATTTTGCAGTGGATTTTATAATCTGCTATTTGCAATCTGTGGAGAGCTGGTGCCTGACCCACCAGGTCGTTTATTTTTGTGCGTGTAATTTGTAGGCATAAGTTTTCTACAGGATGGTCCACACTTACGTTGGATTATCCCATTTCTATTTTCTTCGTATATTTTGTGGTTAAGGTTGTCAGAGCGTGGGACGCTCAGTTGGTAACGTGGCAGCAGCGTCCGTGCACGATGCAATGTGTTCCTTTCCTATGTCTTCACGAGCTGTTTAACCGCGTGGAATCATCAAGATTTCATCGTCCTAATACGCCATCCTAGAGAGGAGGAGCAGAAACCATGCTTCCATTTTCTACTCTGTGTTTTCTTATTCCTTTCTAAAATCTAAATACTTCAGAAATAGTAATACAAACAACCGTCTGGCTTTGCCATGGGCACTCTCTCATTATTATATAATTTTATGCCCACTTTTCTGTTCATTCTAAGTATATTTTTCAAAAAATTAAATGAGATTTTATTTTAAAATAACATTAATTTAAATATTCATTCTGTCTTAAAAAATGTCTATTTTCAAAAATATTTTTTCTCAAAAAGAATTTTTTTTGAATAAAAATTTTAAAATGTTTTTTATTAATAATATATATAATTTGTTATTATAAAGTAATGAAAAAAATAAGAATTTGTCATTTAATATTTATTAAATGTATTGTATATTGTAATTAATAAAAAATTATATGTAATAAAATTAATTCTGTTTTGGAGTGGAGTATACTTTTTTGGTTACATTTTTTAGTAAAATAGTATTAGACCTTTTAAATTAAACTTTTTTGCATATATTTGTTCATCATTTTTATAGAAAATAGTAAAATAACTCAGTTCTTTTAATAAATAAAAAATTTATCTCATGCTATACCTGGACGGAAGCTTGTTATTAGATAAATTATATATCCACAAAATGAAAAGCTTTTTCCATTTCTAAGTTCTAACAATATTGGACCTGCCAAACGGCGGCTGTCGGCAATTGATTCACTAATGATGGGATGATTAGTATAATTTTTTTTTACACAAAAAAATTATACTAATCATCCCATCATTAGTGAATCAATACAAAAAAAAAAAAAAAAAAATCAAAAACGTCACTTTGATAGATTAAGCCTATCATAAGTTTAGGATATTCACTGTTTGGTAAGCAATTAAAAATTGCCATAAAAATGGTGGCTATATTCACAACTGGTGCATTTATTAGATTTATTACTTGGTTTTTATTTTATATTTTTATTAATTAGTTCACGCCACCGTTGGTCCACCTACTTTGTATAATATTTGTAAAAAATAAAATAAAAGAAAAGAAAAGAAGTAACGTAAAATTAAGAGAAAATCTCCCGCCCCGTAACAAAGTCAAGTCCATTGTGCGCTGACTAACAGACACTCTTCCCAAAAATTCCCAGCTTCAGGATCGTTACCTGTGGAAGCGACTCCTTCCTATTCATTACTCTTTTTAAAATTCAAACCAGGTTGTTTCTATCCAATCCACTTGAATCGAATCGATTTGAAATTCAAGTGTTTGATAATAATTTCAAGATCGATTTTTATTTGTGATCAGCGGCAGCTGAAACGTGTTGATATTTCGGGATGAAGAACAGTAGAGCTGGTAAAATCGTCGGTAACGGCGGAAGATGGCGGAGCTTAGGGTTGCCGTTTGTCTTCCTCTTGTGCCTTTTCTTCTTCCTCGCCGGCTTCTTCGGTTCTACTCTATTCTCTCAGCCGGTACTCTTTGAATTGTCGAACTTGTAGTAATTAATTTTATTTTATTTTTGATTTTCTTGTTGCACTAGTAATTTTAATTGATGAATCTGTTGCAGGATGAATGGGGTGTGCAGCCTCGGCTTAAACCAACGGCGCTGGAGGCGATGAGTGAAAAATCAGTGGTGGAGGAGGAGAGACGCTTTGATCCGTTGCCCCACGGCCAGTCTGGCGAAGCCTCTCTCACTTCCCTTCGGTTTCAGGTTGTCTGATCCATCAGCATTTCCTTGATTCTCAGCAATTGAGTTTCGTAGGGAATCAGATTTTCGTTTTAGAACTACATTGTGCGATCTAAAAGTATTCGTCCCTACTAAAAATATATCAGAGACGCCAGGACCATGATTGGTGGTTTTGATGATAATTTTCTTTGTAGCTATTTAAGTTCGGACTTTTTCTTTTTTAAGTTGTTGATGAAGACTTAATCTCTTTGTTTTAGCATATCAATCTTGCTTTCACATCTCTTGCTAATTCTTAGTGCTGAAGTTGTTAATCCTTTTATTTTTAACATACAAGGACTTTAACTTTTTCCACTAGGTATTAAGCCTGAATCCACGTGCGTTGTACTTTCCCAATTTTGCCACTGTAGAACAATGTCAAAGCATAATTAAAATGGCAAAGGCTGAGCTTCGGCCATCAAGCCTAGCTCTTCGTGAAGGAGAGACTGAAGAAAATACCAAGGGAATCAGGACAAGGTAAATATAAATTTGTCTGATTGAAGTCATGGATAACTTAACAGTCGATATTCTATTGTAACCTTTAATTTATGAGGCACTCTGTTTTTCTGGCTTTAAGTTTCTCCTTCTCACACTGGTTGATGAAGAAATTTGATGAGAATTTGGGTATTTTATTTTTTACTCTTTGTCTAGAACTCAACAGGTAAATGTTCTCTCACTCATAATGTCTATTACGGTTTCTTTTCATTCAGTTCTGGAATGTTTTTAAGCTCTTATGAAGACAAAACTGGGATTTTGCTACAAATTGAGGAAAAAATTGCCAAGGCGACAATGATCCCCAGGACTCAGGGAGAGGTAATATTCAAATAGGGATGTTTCTGAATTTATATTTTCATAACCTTCAATCATGTTTGTTAAGTGTTGACTAAAGCAGTTTAGGATTATTGGTAATTTCAGCCCTATGATTTAGGTGCCTTGTCTGATTTCATAGAAGTGAACTGCAGATCTAATAAATTAATATTTGAAATCAAATTTAAAAATATGCTAGTATATGTGTTTGGCTGCCTACATTGAAAGTGAGATACAACAAACATGAGCGCTGAAGAGTAGCTTTGTAAAAGAAGTCTAAAAACAAATTGGACAGCACAATTTAGAGACAGTAGATTGTTATTAAATATTAATCCCATTGGTAATTGTGCAGTGGTAACTTGGCATCTTCTACTATATGCTAGTTATTGGGCCTAGTCAAATATGAATGTATGAGGATTATGTACTAGTGCAACTGATGTTTAGTTACTTTTTCTACTGAAGCTAACCATGTTTCTGTGTTTAGCAATGTGTTTTGGCACATTTTCAGTGTGTTTATTTCTTGCTTTTTCAATTTTCGTTTTTCATTGAATTAGTTAGCTTTTGATTTCACGTCATCTTTGTGATTATCTTATTTATCCAAGGACGTTATGATATGGCAGCCATTTAATGTCTTGAGGTACGAGATAGGTCAGAGATATCAATCTCATTATGATGCTTTCAATCCTGCTGAATATGGTCCACAGAAGAGCCAAAGGGTATGAAGAAATTATATTGCGTTATCCTTCAATCAATTATATTATGATTATAGGACTGTCCGTTCTTATGCTTGTGACCTGTAATTATTGTTGAAACTTGGTCGGCGTTTATTATCAATTGTTAGTATACTGAACTTTTTTGGGTAGTATATGACACGTGTACTATCCTTAGCATAATATGCTGTGTCATTGACTGATTGACATTTTGTAAATATCAATGGCCAAAAATTTTGTCCAGAGATGAGAGCATCAAAAGATATATCTCATGCGAGAAAATAAGATGGAGTCGTATGTTCTTGATGAATTCTTTAGATTGAGTCACCAAATGGGCCTCATAGGTCAGCCGACATAAGAAGACCACCCAGTCATCACCACCTCTCTTCATACAGCTTGGCTTGAAATCACTTGAAGCATTACTAGTTTATACATGTTACTCTTTCCCACTTTTCATGAGCATTTATTTAAACCATTAATGGTAAATGCAGGTTGCTTCTTTCTTGCTGTATTTATCAGATGTTGAAGAAGGTGGGGAGACTATGTTCCCTTTTGAGGTAGGTGGAAAGTCCATCATATTTTCAACTTTAGGTTTTCTTTTGTTTGTCTCCCTTTTTCTCCCTTGCTCTTTTATATGAATAGGAAGTCAATTAATAATTTAATCTGCAGAATGGGGTGAACTTGGATCCCAATTATGATTATGGTGACTGTAGTGGCTTGAAAGTAAAACCACGGCGAGGGGATGGATTGCTGTTTTACTCACTTTTTCCAAATGGTACAATTGATCCAGTGAGTATTTCTGGATGTATTGCTCTTTTCATGTGTCTGGCTCCTTAATTCCACTCCTTCCATTTTTGGTTCTTTCATGTTCTTCTTTTGCTTTTGGGGTTGGGGTGGTCAGTAGCTCGTGTCTCCAAATTCTGTTTGTACGGATGTAAAAAAGGTTGGTAGCATAAATCAACTAATAATCAAACTACTATAACTGAATGCAGCTATGAGATAATTTAGTTGATTTTCTCTTTACTGAATGAGAATATTTGTGCATCTTTGAATGGATTAGCACAATGCCTATATGGCAAAAATGGGGAAGAAAGAAGTTCCATAGATGCCTTTGCTGCAATTTCTCCCTACTTGTACTGGATGTTTGTATCTATCTTTTTGATGGAGCAGATTTGAGTGGAAAGCTGTTTTCAATTTTTCTGGTGCTTTCCTGCTTTTTAAGTTTTTGAGCAGAAGAAGGATCTTAAATAACAGCTTATTCTTATGAAGTAGATTGACATAACAAAAGAAACACAATAGGCTTTTCTGGAAGAAGAGTGTAGTTATGAATTAAAATCCAAATAGTTTTTGCTGCTGTGTTAGAGCGGAGACTGTCTGCACTAGGCATGTTAGTCATTTGAATTTTTGGAGATGTTACAATGCAACTGTAACTATAATATGGTTTCAATGTAATGCTTAATCTCTTCGTTTGCTCATTTAGCTGCATATCAATATGATGGAAACCAGATTATTCTCTTTTCGTTTATTGTTAGCATGCGATAAAGAGGGTAGATGAGTAAGGTGGCTATACCCTTGTCATTGATTACATTTGAGCCGTGTCTGTTTCCTGGCATTAAAATGGTATCTCGTCTTCCCCTTTTTCCAGACATCACTTCATGGAAGCTGTCCAGTTATCAGAGGGGAAAAATGGGTGGCCACGAAGTGGATCAGAGATCAGCCACAGGAAGACTAATACATGTCAAAAAGTATTTAAGAAGTTCATTGTGGAATGCCGAATAAGTTTTGCAGTAAATATATCTTTACTTACGTAGTGTCAACAAATTTGATCCGCTGTTATTATATAGCTGGGGAGGAACTAACCTGGTAATCTAAGACTTAAAAATTCAAGATGTTCTTTTTATTATAACATATAAATCTATAGAACACCAATTCAGGACCATTAAAACTAGTTGGTAACATGAAAATGGAATCTGCCGACAAGATGATGGGGCAAGCAAAGTCTTTTTAACTAATCCACATACATGGTGAATGGCACTGTCCGCCAAGTCCATGATTTCAAACATTTTCATTTTGCACTCGCACTTGTCAAATACCTGTGTCCTTACATTCGAATGGTATTATGAATGTAGATTGTTTAATTTCAAGAATTCGAGCGAGGACAAGAACCACATGTAAAGTTTTACGTCCGCAATCTCCTTCGGCAGACTGTTCTAATGATATTAGGTATTGTGCTAATAATTTCCAAAGGTAAAAGATGCATGGCAGGCAGCAAACCAGAATCTATTCACGGCTTCAAAGGTTGTACGCCATTATTTACGCAAGAACAGAATCGTGGTAACTTAACTCGCACCAAAAGTAATCCATCTTCCCTATGCCAAAAATACTCCTCCTTTCGTATTCTATGAATGTTAACTTTCAATAAGAGTAATAACCAAGTTCCAGAATTACGATCCGATCAACCAATACCTCTCCTCTTCTAAAAAATGGTTGAGCAAGGGAAAAAAATTCATGGCAGCTGCTTGTGCCTTTCAACTGGTTTGTTGGACGCTACAAATCTCAAAAATCATCCCCCCATTATAGAAAAGTCGTGTGTTTGGGAGTCCCCGATGATTAAATAATTAAATAAACCAAGATTTTACCATGACTGCAATTTTAGAGAGACGAAAATGACTTATTTGATATTATGGATGACTGGTTACGTAGGGACCGTTTCGTTTTTGTAGGCTGGTCTGGGCTATTGCTCTTTCCTTGTGCCTATTTCGCTTTAGGGGGTTGGTTAACCATCATGTACCAGTAACTTGTACTTGTGGAAGGAGATCACATTTAGAGAACTCAACTCCACCCTGCAATTCCTCTCGTCTTCCTTTTCTTTGGGCTTCATCCCTTCCTCAATTCTCCATCATTAAGTAGATCAAATGACATGTTTCAAGGAATGATGAAGGATTTCAATAGCATATTGTTTATTGGAGATTGAAGCAAAAACTTGCTGCATCAAGTGACCTGAAATTAATATGAAGATCCATCACAACTTGTGCCAGCTTTGGTGGAGTTGCTTCCCTGAACGCTTCATCATATGCATGCAACCAGCAGCCAAGAACAGACCAAAAGCAGCAACAGCCATGATAGTTGAATTTGCAACAGTTTGATAATAACCTCTCTGCAAGTAATTTTGACGTTCTCAAAGAAATTTGAATTAAATAAACAGATATTTCACACACAAGAAAAATAGATAGGAAAGGAATCAAAGTCTGTGCAACTAAATGTTATAAGATATCTACGTGGTGTTAAAAACAGCTTCACGCTTCTTAGTGAGAAATAATTCAAACTTATGTAAATTTTATTTCAAAATCCAAGGAGGTAGGCAGTTTCCATTTACACCCTATAAAATTTTTCATATTTTATTTCCTGTAACAGCAATAGTTTTTTTTTTTTAATTTTTTTTAATAAATTAAGACAAACTATAACAATTAAGTTACAAAGATATCTAAAATCCAGTTATTTCAGTTTTAGAGGATGACACAGAAAAATTACTATGTGCATCCCTTTCACATTACATCTGTCTTGGTGTTAGAAATATTGTTCTATTGTACTGTTACACGAACACCTCTTCCTCACAGGAGGAAGAAAAATAAAAAATTTCTGAATTTGAAATCTGGCAGAAAAACTCAATGATAGGGATCCATGAATCCGGCACAAGTAAGGTTAGAAGATTCCAAAAAGTTCACGTAACACTAAAAGCTACTATCAATGTTACATTGAAGATTTTAATGATAAGAGGGAGTTTTAATGATCCAAAAAACTTGTGTGTTATAAGGATGATCATAACCATAAGAAGCTAGCCAAAACCAATACTATCAAACATCATATCAAAACTAGTGGTGCTAACCAGGATGTCAAGAATAAAGTAAAATAACCCCCAATTCCAATGACTAAAGAAAATAATCATATTAACCATGAAATGTGGAAGGAAGCTGAAAAGCCACCAACCCAAATGGCTCAAGAAACTCAACATACTAACCATATTGAGAATAAAGATGTGGATAGAGTTCCATATACTTATTTTGTTCATCATTAGACTAAGCAAAATAAACTTATGCAAAATTGATACAAAGTTAATCAATAAATCAAATTGATAAAGGCTAGGATTAACTATATCATTAACTAAGTTGAAGCTCAACAATGCATTAAGAATAATCTTTTGTATTTTTGAGCACTGGAAGTAATATAATATGATAGAACTTACTTGCACAAGAAATAGTAAGAAAATCATATTTGCAGGAGCTTGACTTATACTCATCATTCCTCCCCGAAGTTCATTTGGTACATACCTGCAAAAACAAGAAAACATAAAAGTTAAAAGAATAGAATTGACCTAAGCATAAAACAAATGGGTAAAAAAAAAAAATTGTATACATGCTTCTCAATCTGGCAAGTGAAGGCAAAACCAGGCCAACACAAGTGTGAAATAAGAAGAACAGTACCAGAAGAACTCCAATATCCTGAAAAAAAGAAAAGGCAGTCTATCAAGCTCTGCATTCCATATCTAGCCAAGGTTCTTCAACTCAAAATATACCTGATAGTCATAAGCTACAATTGATAAAATGAGGCCCATCAAGGTGAACACGTAAACTAAATATTCCTCTATCCTAAGCGGTATTCTCCCATTAAAAATCCACGGAAACATAGTGCTTCCTAGCATTCTCGCACCCATCAAACAAGGATACATCAATCCTAATTGAACCTTTCTGCCATCAGCCTGTAATTTTGACATATTCAACACTCTCAGTAATCTTTCCTTTTTGGAAGAAGAAGAAGAAGAAACCAAAAGACCAAAAAAAAAAAAAAAAAAAAAAAAAAACCAAAGATGCTAAAATATGATGCTTAGTCTGTTATTCTTTAGAAAGTAAGATTAGTGAGGCTTTCACATTTTGCTATTCTACGTAAGTTTTATATCCAATCAGGAGAAACTTTCAACCAGAGAACTAATACTATAGCTAAACCACAATAGCAGAAATAATCAATATTTTGAAAGGGAAGAGGTTGCAAATATGGAGGAAAATATAAATTACACATCAGAAAACTGGGGAAAAGACAAGATAAAATCAATTTTAATGCTCCAATCAGCAATTAGGAGTTTACCACAACTGTGGGGGCCCAGAGAATCCAGAATACTGCATTAGAGAGGTGCAGACTAGCTTGTGACCATGATAGCAACCATATCCTTTTATCTAGGTAAAAAATAGAAACTTCATCATTGACAAGAAGGTTGCTTGAGAAATATGAAACAGTGGTAACTGATTTGTTTTAATGGCAACTATCATGGTGCATTACTCTTCAATCTTGACCAGAAAAATTCCATCTCAAACTAAGATCAGAAATAATCATATAACAATCAGCACACTGTACCAGAAATTATATGAGTCCAGAATGAAGATCTATAATCATTAAAACTGGTTGTTTGTGGACTTTCCTTGGCTCCTCTAGCCACACAAATGATAGACAAAATAGCTAGAACTGCAGTTGCATGATAAGGAGCAATCACATTTTTATTGGTGCCACTTCCAATCAACCAATTTCCCATACACTGGCTGCTGATGAATGACGCAGATTCAACAAAAGTCATTAGCCAAAACATGTCGTTTAACATATCCTGCCTCTGCCCTAGCTGCATGATATAACAGTCTGTTATTTCACTTACCAACAGCCTTACAATCACATTGACAGAATAAACAATGTCATGGAAATAAATCAAGCAGAAGAGATTAAACCTATGCACTAACGCAAATATAAACAAAACTTAAATTTGAAGGCAAACCTTATCATGCTCCACTACCATCCAAGTCTCAAAACTGAAGAAAAAAATAGAAGAGGCAAGAGAGAGACAGATGCTAGGAATCCATATGCTTGGACCCGTGATTATGCTTTTCCAAAAGGCAACAAAGAGGTGCAATGCATAAAATAACACAGCAACTTTCTTTGAGCCTCTGCAACACGAATGTAAAAGGCATCAAGTAGTTATACTACACTTCAAAGTTAAAAAAAAAAAAACCAAATCAACTACGGAAGAAAAAGCACTTACATCAAATCAGAAAGCGCGCCTAGTAAAGTACCAATGCACAGTGAGGCTGTCCATCCCACACACAAACAAAGCAGCATTTGCTGTTTACCTACTCCATAATACTCCCATTCATACTCTCCATACAATAACCCCAGGCCTTCCATAACTATTCAATTAAAAAAATAAATAATTATGTCGCAATTAATCAAAATCTAGAATTATATCTTTAAAAAAGAAGAAGAAGAAGAAGGCGCGCACGATTACCTGAAGAAAGAGCAAATAGCAGAAGGAAGCTTCGTTGGAATCGGAGAAAAGCGGAAGGCGACGAGTGATCAAAGACTGTGGCGACATTTGATTTTTGGGAGGTATGAGGGCAAAAATTGATGGAAAGGAAACACGGAAAAAGTATGAATATGTAGAGCCATTTATTAGGTTCCCAAACCTCGTTCTCTATCTCCACTCCCATTGATAGATAAACAGAGAGGTTTTATATTTATTTTTACAGAGTACTTAATTCCGACACATAGATCAAAATATGCCAAATTTAGAAGCAAAACGGAAAAAGCAGAGGTAGCCGGAGCTGGCGCCGGCGGGAATTCTCTTTTACTACTTTGCTGTGGTTGAGCATGCCGAGATCTGAATCAAAAGTAGGTCCGAAGCAAGTTAGATAAACATCTTGGGCCGAAACCCAAACTACTTTTCTTGGGCCGAGGTCGAAAGTTCAAAGTAGTTTTATTTTTCACGTTTTTTGGCAGCCTAATATCATTGTCATAATCTATTTAGTTTCATATGAATAATAATTTCGATGTGGAGTCGATATATTTTTTTAATATTTTTAACTTCCAAACGAACTTTTGCGTACATTTGTTGAAGAACCATAATATTATATATGGCTCTGATTTTTTAAATATTTTTTTGATATTATAATTGACAAAGTTGGAATCTAGAGAATGGAAAACAATAAAATCATACTATTTGTATTTTTTTTTTTATATTATAATTGACAAAGTTGGAATTTTGAGAACGGAGAAAGACAAAATCATACCATTTGTGTTGCCAAAACTGCATAGTAGGCAAACCAAAGTCGCACGTTGCAAATTGGACAATATTGATGTAACGGTGTCCAACGAGTTAAACAAGGCATTTAAACATTGAATTATGCAAGTTTCTGATACTATATATAATTTTGATTTACAGAGGAAGCGTTTATACATACTTATATGCATGTGACAGGAAAGGCATTAATTAAGACCCTTTCAAGTGTCGTGCAGGTTAAAGGGAGTATTACAACAGGATCATCTTGCCCTCACCATGAATAACACAGACACAAGCATCCATCAGGCCCAGGGAGGACTATTCACTCTTTATCCTGCAATCTAAAGCACATATTGTTACTATACAAACAAAAAAAAATAAATAAATAAATAAATTTAGGAGACCACCAATCACCCCATTGAAAAGGAGAACATATATAGTTCAAGAAACGCAACCCTAATGTTTCAGGGACAAACACGAAAGAGATATCAGAGAAGCAATGACTTGCAGCAATTTCATTTACCTCCCATTCGGGTATGTTTTTGGACAGAAGGGCCATGTACTGTTCCATAGCCATGTCTCCGCTCATGTTTCCCAGCTTTTGCCAAGCATTCCTATCCATATATAACAACACAAATAAGGAAAATCCAAGAAAATGATATAGAACAGAGAAAGAAGCTGCAAAGGAAGTTCTATAAACAATAACAGAATCCCAGTTCTGATGTAGTATGAAGCCTCTTTTGTTCTGAAAGTCTTGGATGCAAATGTAACGTAATTCTTGTGAGGATTGGAATCTCCTAAGGATTTGGAGAGGAGAATGGATGCTCCATATCAACTAGGGCAACACTAGTGCTACACAGGGGGACTTAATTGCTGTAATTTAACTCTGAACTAAGGACATCTACACTGAGGTAGAATGTGTAAAGTAAATGATCTGAACCTACATCTTCAAGAGTCAAGACGCCAATGCTAAATTGCTTCTTTTGAACCCTTTATCCGTCCTCAAAGATTAGCTGTGTCCTAATCATCTTTAATATCAGACATAACTACCAAAAAACCAGTATTTTCTCTTTGGTAAAAATCCTCATTTTTCCTCCTCGAGTGCTAAAAAAATACGTTACATTCGCAATGTGCATATTTTAATCCCCGAATTCAACCAAACAAATAGCAAAAGATAAGCACATTCCATCTGAGTTACGAAATTTAATATTTGCTTTTTTTTCAAACAAATGCAACAGACTAAGAAAATGGCAAGATAAGCTTTCATACCACTTTGCACGAGCAGAAACTTTCAATGCCATTGGCTGTGGCTCGTGGCAAGGTCCTTCCATGGCAACCCGCTGAAGGCCATAAAATTGCAGCCTTAAGTTGGCATCAATACGAACAGCTGTGCTTTTGGACTCTACAAACGCCAATGCTGCATCAAAACGCTTCTCCAACTCTGTCCTCTCTATCCCCTCCCAATCACAGAACAACCCCTCTTCTTCCACCTGACTATGATTACTCTTGCCGTTCGTTAACGTATTCCCCTTTGTTTCTTCACTATCTTCACCCTCTGAATTCCTGCAAACCCCTTCGTCATTATTGGTCTCTCTCACTTCATTATCGTCCCTTAGATCAAGTGTCACTCGAGCTTCTGAAACCGAGCTCACTTTTTCTTCTTGAATTAAATTGTCCCCTACATAAAATTTCACTTGAGCTTCCTCAACTGGGCCGCCTTTCTCTTCCTGGATTTCGCCCAATATTGGCCTTTCAGAACTTTCATCGACAACTTTACCTTCAACATCATCCCTGCCTCCGCCACCAGCACCGACACACTGCTTCTCTCTCTTTAACTCTTCAACAAATCCACTACTGTTGATCCGGACCGCATCATCATTGTTAAAATTTTCCCCTTGTATTTCCTTCTCAATATAATCATCACACGACGTTACGAGCAACTCAGATACCCCGAGAGCTTTTTCTGAGCTTTTTGCCCGGATTTGTTCCAAGAAACCAGCTTTATGAACAATACCATTGCTTGTCGTCGAATCATATCCAGGTACATGAGACAGCAGCTTAGGAAGAATAAAATAGACTATTAATGTGAGGAAAGCAGTGAAAACAACGTCTTGAAAGAACCCAACAGCCTCCATATTGTGGAAATTTGACAAAGAAAGAGAGCCGGAACAAAAAATTAGACCGATCAAAATTCGGAAATAATAGTGAAAGAGTAAGACATGGGAAAGTTTAGGATTGTGGAGGGAGGCAGAGCAAAGTATATTCCACTCAGAATTGGCACTCTTGATCGTAGTGATTGTCGGTCGGTCCCACCATAGTTACCTGTATAGCCTTAGCTGTCTGAAAATGACCGTCTCACTAACGATTAGCGGTTCAGACTACTCAAACATGACGACTATCAAAGTTTTGGATTATCTAGAGTGTGTCTTTTAACATCCGTATCGTAAAATGATTACCAAACTTCTGCATTTCTCTTTACCTGTCTTTGCTTTATTGTTGTTTTCACATGGGAGTTTTCTTGGTCGGTTACTTCTGGATTGCCTTACTTATTAATGGTTTTCACTTTTCTTAATCAAAACAAAACTCAAAATCCAAGGGGTAAAAGGAAACAAGTTACGGTTTAAGAAGAAACTCATGGTGGTGTTCTTTGTTTTTACATTTTAGCTCCCTCAGTTCGTATACAAACTTCGATACATATTGGCTATTGCAAGGGACTTCAAGGGGTCCCACTGTTCCAGTTTATAGTTTCTCATCCTTTTTTTTTTTTCCAATTAGGTTCTCATCCTTAATACGGTGAAATACGAATTTAAGAAAAACTACTGCAATAAGCAATGCTTATTTTGGAACGGTTAATTAAGGGCTTTTTTAAGAGTTTAGATTATTTGCTTCCTCTCGCGGTTAATGGAATTGAGAGATTAATGATTGTAGCACGTAACTCCAAATGTTTTTCCTAACATTTGCTTATTCAACATCTTACGTGCTTTATGCTGTGAAGTATCATCGAAGATATGGTTAGAAGAGCACATACCGCATCATAAGATACTTAATTTTACCCATTAGGGATAAGTTTTCTCAATACAGAAAGGTAGGCAAGCCTTAACAGCATAGTTTCGTTTGTGTAACCAAATTAAATAGGATGAGATATCAAACAGCATTAAAATTAGTACGTAGTATGCCATAATGAAAATGGAGAGCAATTCGTCTTCTTCATCCATCATTAAACGTCCGCTCCTAGCTTCAAATGATGGAATCAGCTAGCAGCATTGCTCGTTTAGTTTTGATTTTAGCTTCGAATGTTGATGGAGCACAAACGCCCCATACTCATTCATACTTTGTCGCCAATCGTAAACAATCTTTGACGGACTGGATAAGCATATGACCGAAAACCCAAAAAATTTAAGAATAAAAAGTATGTTCATATTACAGCTATAGTAGGACTTGTGTATCTCGGAATAAGAAAACTCAGCTGGTCACGTTACAAATGTTGTCTAATTAGTACAAAACTGTATTATCAAACAAATCAGGGCAATCTCATCCAACAGCACAATGGGGGATTCACTTCTATATATGCTACATTTTAATAGGCATCCCTTCTGTTCGCATAATACCTGAGCTGAAACCAGGCTACTGTGGCCGCAACCTGCTATTCTCTGCAGCCCTTACTTGCAAGAAATATGGGTGGGCCTGAAAAAATCATATAACATGATGTGATTATATTTTAGCATAACAAAGAAATACTTGATGCACTTAAGGGCATTCTGGATATCGGATTTGGTCATGAAATTTAAATGTAAAAGCATGAGAGATCAAACTTCAAGTTAAAAATCACCAACTGTAACCAAGAGTTTAAACGAACTTGAGGGCATTCATCTCAGAATTCAATTAGTCACTTAAAATCTTGTTCATAATTCATTTTCTTCGAAACACAAAAGAAACAACTTTACTAAAATACTTCCTTTTCCCACTCAATTAAAATAAAAGAATAAATTTTTAACAGTAGCCACAAGAACCAGCATAAAATTTGATAACGGACAGCAAAAGATACCATTGCTTCTCTTGCTGTAAGCCTGTCCTGATGGTCATACCGAAGAAGCTTATCCAGAAAATCGATAGCCTGCAAGAAAGTAATTTGGTATAGTTCACATTAAAAAGATAAACTTTTGTGGTAAAAAATGCTGCTTCCAGTCCAATGGGGTTGTAAGGTAAAGACCTCAGGTGATACTAGATGCTGATTATCAGTGTTTATAAATTTTGACCAGGGCTTCCTGCTATGCCTGTCCAACATTGCATGAAAATGGGAAATCATCAATACAGCAGCAACTTTGATTCTAAAAGTGAGCTTTATTTCTGACAGAGATTCCATGGAGTATACGTTTTTTCAGTAATTTATACCACGTGATTTATGGCTTAAACATTTAGCTTCAGTGAGCAAACAAACAGGGAGAAGAAGAGAGAATGACAGTTTATTGCAACTTGAAGTTTGCTGATTACAATCCACAGCTTCACAACTAAAAAGAACAGCAATTGAGAAAATAAAAATGTCCAAAAGCCGGGAGGGAAAAGAAAAAAGAAAAAAGATGGGTGTGTTGCTGACCTCCCAACCAGAGCTTCAAGTTGAGGATCAAGTTCCAAGTGATATTTGTGCAAATAAGCATTTAATTCATCAGTCCCAAGTACCTGCAACAAAAATTCACCACTAAGAACAACATACTAAATTTAAGAATTCAACATTATATGCAACAGTAAATTGATACTGATCTTCCTTTCATCAAATTTCACAGTAAGAAGAAAACAGAAACTAAAGGTTAACATTGCAAAAATCTGCTTTGTTATACCACTTTCCACATGTCATAATGATGACAAAAAGATTAGTTCGTTTTAACTTTAAGATATCTATTTTAGGTGCAAATCAAACAGTAAAATGATGTAGCTAAAAAACCTTGTATATGGAAAAAAAGGGAGCTGCAATACCTTTGCAATTTTGACAAGCTGGTCCTGGTTGTCATGACCATAAAAGAAAGGTTCCTTGCGGAATATCTACAGGGAAAGCAAGTGTGTAATAACACATAAAGGGCAAAAAGAATAAAGCACTAGAATCTCCTGATAATTCCTAGTCCCCTTAATTAAATGCAAAATTTGCAATCAGACGGACTAGCTTGACATGAATAACATTCGTCCCAGAACACAGAAAAACACATTTTGCATTCAAATCAGAATGGTATAGAGTTAAGTACTGAGGTTCTCACCATGCCGGCAAACATACAACCAAGGCTCCACATATCTAGAGAGTAATCATAATCTTGAAGATCAACAAGAAGTTCAGGGCCCTTGAAGTATCTGACCAACAAGAAAAGAAATTTTCAAAATTGCTGCTTAACTGAAAAAATTTATGCTGCTCCAGTTTCACATAATTGCAACTCACAATATCAAGGCTATGCCAAGTGGATATGAAAGATTAATATAACTAAATGGCACAAATCTACAAGAGAAATATAAGAAAAGAAATTTTTTTTATTATTTCAGGTGGTTCCATCAACCAGAAAATAAGAAACACATTTCTCTGACTTATGAACTGACAATAAGTTAATACGTAGCAGCATGTCATGAATGTGGTCATCGATGGATTAGCTCTAAGGAGCTTGTGTTAAGAACAGTACCATGTGAAATCCTTTTAACATATTTCTTTTACCTTGAAGCCACACGAACATTATACTCCTTGCCAGGGTGATAAAACTCAGCAAGACCCCAATCAATCAACCTAAGCTTGCGCAACTCATGGTCAATCATAACATTGTGAGGCTTCACATCCCTATGCATTATTCCTTGTGAGTGACAGTAATCCAATGCCTGGAAAAGGACTCAAAAATAAATCATCCAATGCAAAAGCTTGAAAGCTGCAAAACAATAGAGCATAAACCCTCCACACCTTCAAAAAAAAAAAAAAAAAAGAGAGAGAAAAGGGAGAAAGGATCTGACAGCAAGAATCAGTAGAATGACCTTTTACCTTCAGAAGCTCGTATATGTAGTAACGGATGTCATAATCCGTCAATGTTGGATACAAAACCTTGAAATCTGTACTGTTCACGTACTCAAAAATCAAACTAGGAGTTTTTGAGTGCTGATCTCTAACAATATCTAGGAGCTTGACAATATTAGGGCCCCCGCAAAGGTTCTGCAATATCTTAATCTCTCTCTTTATCTGTTTATAAGATCACCACAAACAACGAAATAGGGAATCAAGATTTTATCTTGGCATCACTAAATTAAGGAAGAAAGCAGAGGACAATAACTTCCACACTTAGCTGTAAAACGATGCCAAATTAAAAAGGAAGCTGCATTAACACACTGCACAGAAACAGAACTACTGCAACCAGTACATTTATTTCAAACTGTCATTTTGCACAAATAGCATTTTGAAGGCATTTACAATATTAAGATATTCATTCACAAAACAACTTTAAGGTATCCTTTCCTAAATTGAAGTTCTCACCTTTTTCTTCTTGACGGGCTTCAGGATCTTGATAATGCACCTTTCATTGTTGTTGACATTTATCCCCTCGAAAACTTCACTATATTTTCCCCTCCCAACTTTCCGAACCACTTCGTAGTCGTCTTGATCACTGAGAGGACAGTATAAAGACACTAGTTATAAGTGAATCATGTTATCCCCCGATGCTTATTATTGAACTTTACAAACACGAAATGTTGCAAGATTACACTTTCAGAGCCTACAGTAACTTCAGGATACAATTACAAAGAAACAAATTTACAGGGGGCAGCAGAAGCAATCTAATTGAAGATCTCAATCCTAAGTGTGACAAATTGCGTCATCGAAACCATACGACAAAACAATTAGTCAAAAAGGGAGCTTAGGGTTTTATTAATCAATTAATACTGCAGAAAGAAAGCAAACAAGTGAATTAATTACCCCCACTGAACAGTAAGAGACTCGTAATCCCAGTAATCTCTGGGCCGAAGAACATTAATGTCAGCGTAGACTCGCGCTTTCGACATAGGAGCAATACTAGGGCCGCTGATCTTCGATGGAAAGAAGCTGCCGAGGTCGATCTTCGAATGAACGGCGGCGACCAAAAGGCCAGCTGCGGCGGAGTTCGTCGAGCAGCGTAGGTCTAGGTCGGGAGGTAGGGCGAGAGGCGCACGGGAGGCGACAAAGGCGCACACTAGCAATATACGCAGAAGGGGAAGCGGTACGGCGTCTTTGAGCGAATCATGCATTCATGTGATTATCCGTCAGTTAGGCCCGTTACGTTAACGAAACGAAAAGCAGAACGGGGGCTTGGAAATTGGAATTGGAAGGGGACTTTCGCCCCCCCTTGTGGCCCCTTTCCGTTAAAGTGGTATTGCTTGTCTCAATTGTTTCATTTCCCCTTTGCCTTTTTATTGGATCCTTACCCACAGTTTTACTGGAACTCTTTGGTCTTGCGGGAAAACTAAATATCTTCCAGTTCTACTCGCCCATTGGCTTCATAATGGGCACCAAGGTCCACCCCGTGTGGTCTGATCTGCCCCTCCTATTATAATTTAATGGTCAACCAAAATAAATTGAAAAGGAAAACCTGCCTTTTTTTAAGTTCTCTCTTCTCCTTTTTTTTTCTATTAATCTATTTTTATTTATTTGGGTTTTGATTAACTCATGAATTTGTTAAAGTGAAAAATTTTCGTGAAATTTCTTAATTGCTAAGGGGATGACATGCATGAATATTACTGCTGAAATCTGGCTCATTGAGTGTTATTTTTTATGGGAAATGACAGCCCTTTCCATCCAATCATCTCCTCGTCTGAACTCTGATGATGCGAGCAGATATTCAATCTCTGTGATTTATATACAGTGCGGGAAGTTCATTGGACTATCTAATTAATATTATATCAGACGTTGAAATAAGAATCTGTACATTGCATCTCTGTGCAGGAATGAATAATGTGTCAAACAACATGATCTCAAAATCTTTCTTCAAGTAATCTATTCTCATTAACTACATTCTTGTTTTTGAAATCTAAAAATCAAATACTGATGGCACTTAAAAATGTTACATTTTGTATTCCTCAGTTGTTTATCATTTAGGGTCTCGATACTGGCTTTGGAAGGACCTGCTCAAAGTCAAAAACCTCAAACATGAGGCGTCGCACGTCTGGCTTTCCATACACAGCATAGGAAAGCCCATGAATGGCTTGTTGAACAGAAACAGTAGCTGGATTTCTGAGCCTTCTGTTGTGTTCAAAGGCATCTTGAACCTGCTCGCTGTAGATGATGAACCGGTGAAGATATTTTTCTCTCAAGTACTTCCCACAGAACTTGTTCATCAGTAGTCGTCTGTGCCTCTCCTGTATCCATCTCCCTGGAGCATCCAGATGCTTCATCAGCAACCTCTCAGCCATTACAAGATCCTGCAGGAAAATAAATGGAAGGAAAAAAAAAACTTTTTTTGAAAGAAATGACATTTTCAAAACCTTAAGAGACCGTCACATAGTCGAAGAAAGGATGTACCTGAATCTTCTGACCAAGATATTCTAGCCTCTCAAAGCAAAATCGTGGATGGTCAAACTTGTATTTTGAGGGATGCAAGAAAGCAAGCTGTAATCGATTTATAATAGCAAAAGTTATTTCAGGAAATGAAGGTGGAGGAAATATATTGTTAAGAAATTCCTCCAAATGAGGTTTCACAATGCCACAGCTTTAAGACATTTTTTCAATGGATTTTAACTGTTCCCAATTATATGGCACAACTAGCATAAACTGATGACCAGAAATGTCCCAAAATTCTACAAAAATACAAAGTATCAACTTCCATCCACCATACTGACAAACCTGGAGAGAACTAGATAACTATGGGCAGGAGAAGGAGGTTTTGTTTATTTGTTCTATTTTATTTTATTTTTTTGGTGGGGAAGGGGAAAGGACCGCCCAATGGTTGGTTGGATGTGATCGTGTTCTAACAAGTGAAAGGAGTACCTCTAAACCGAGTCCAGGTTTTGTGAAAGCCCTTCACTCAGCACAAAACCGCAAACCCCACACAAGTGAAAAGGTGAAGATTTACCTGGAGACCAAGTCCTAGTTCAATATTCCTAGCCTCAGTGATTTCCGGAATTCTGTCAGGCATCGCCAATGGATATCCAAGTGTTTTCATGACTTGTGGTCTACTATCAAAATCCCATATGTTGCCACGAAACCGATGCATACCAGGTGGAACACATGCCCTGAAAAGCCTC
Source organism: Gynochthodes officinalis (assembly GCA_020080225.1). Taxonomy (NCBI): domain Eukaryota; kingdom Viridiplantae; phylum Streptophyta; class Magnoliopsida; order Gentianales; family Rubiaceae; genus Gynochthodes; species Gynochthodes officinalis. The sequence goes on along the minus strand of CM034621.1, from coordinate 33,666,935 downwards.
GGATGTGCAAAGAGAGCATCTTCTGGTGGCTGTATTATTGAATTAAGCACTTATTTGAGAGTCCATCCAGTTACACTATGAACTTCCAAAAACAAGCTCTACTCTTGATAGAACCAGACATAAAAATATGGCAAGCAATATTGAGTGAAAAGCAATTACAAAACTTTAACCTGTAAAAGACAGAATCAATTTGAAGAATCAACAATAATATAACACCTTTCTATTACCAGTTATGAGTTTAATTATAATGCCAGGAATTTGGATATGGAGATTGTTTGTTTATGAGTACATGGTAAGTCTCCACCCAACATTATACAGCTTAATGGCATAATAAATATTCACAGGGGGGAGTAAGCACCTCTCCTTAAGAAGGGATTTCAAAAGGGCAGGTACTCTTGATATCAAATGAATGACCAAGTATCAATATACACAAAATAAATATAACAAAAAGACATACATCATTCCTTCCAAATTTCTTAAGCTCCAAAGAATCAAGTTGGTGTGAGAACACAAGCCGGACTATAAGACATTAATTAAATAAATTTGTCACTGGGAACTACTGTTGAATCAATAGACTTTTCCACTAAGGGCACTGCCAACTCCTGCTCAACTAGAATGTACTAGTTTCACCCAATATTTGAGTCCAGATAGAACTAATTCCTCTGGAGTCAAGAACAGCTATTACTTTGATTCTAAGAGAAAACTAGAATTGCAAATATCTCTCCAAAGACAACGTTAAAAAAAAGAAAAAGATTAAGCTATTTGCAGCTTTCAGTGTGAAGACAAGAGCGTAAAACATATGAATTGAAGATTACCCTGTAAGCAGCTACATCTTGCCAGCTTAGTTTTCTGCCGTCAAATTCTACAGATACATAGTCAACATCTTCAAGCTGTCTCCTAAGTTTAGGCTGGCAGTCTTCAGCCTCAGGATCCATTCCAAATACTTCGAAAAGAACGCGATAAACCTCTGGCATGCCAAAGCACAAGTAGATTGCACCAAACAAAGCCCAAAACACAGATCTGTCATGACATATTTATTGGAGCATGTCATTTGAACAATCTATAAATGCAATAGGCCATGACGTTAAAGAGCACACACTTAATGAAATTAGTTGCTCACTGTGTCCCAACAGAAACAGATAGTGAAAAACTTATCGACTGTATCGTGGTGAAAATGAGAGAGGTCAACTACATCGTCTAGCTCCAACTCAAGGATGTAGAACTTCACCACATGACTAAAGCAACATATCAAATTAAACAGCTGTATGAAAATATATAAATATTTTTCCATTTTCAACTATAGTTTTTCCGTTAATCCCAATACAATAGGAAGGGAACCAGATGTCATCTGAATTCATCATGAATACAAACCTTCCTTTTCCCTCCCCAATTATATTTACTTCGGTCAACAGTTTATAGTATTTTCCTTTACCACTACACTCTTGCCCTTCTACACCTGAATCCTAACTGTTTAAACACGTAAATGCTCCCATGAATTTGGAATATCTAATTAAGAATTCATAGCAATATAGCTCGCTTACAAAATACTAATACAAAACCAACATCGTTACTCACTTTACTGGCGGTTCTCGCTCCTTTCTGTTCAACTTATCCATGTTATCAACTGGAAAAACCAGATTGTGCAAGCTTGCAGCTTTGATCCACTCAGGAAGAAACCTCTTCCCAATTAAAGCATACACTCTCTCCCGCATTGGACCAGGCGATTCCCTCGGATACCTCTGTAAGAAAAACTCACATAATGCCAATTCAAGTACGTATTGGCCCAGGAACCACAGCCTAGAATGGCCTGACCTCACATGCCTAGTTTTAGTCCTCTCACAAACTGGGTGCTGAAAAGCCAAGTACAATAAAGTGTCAAAATGCTTTGCTGGGTTATCATCCCCAAAGTTTTCTGATGGCTCCAGGGGATACCCAAGAGCCTGTTTGGCCTCAAGCAAGTACTCATCCATCCAAGTTCTGTCGGCATTGTTAAGCCTTGAAGAAGGCAAGCAAGAACTCAATAAAGGGAATGACTTTAGAGATAATTGAGGACTATTAAGGAATCTCTCGGCTAATCTTGCATCATCTAATGGAGGTTTGAGTATGTATCTTTTGGGGGGCAATTTTTTCTTCGGGGAAACCACTTTTTTCCTCTCTGCAAGTTCTTTGAGGAGCCTTTGAGGACTGTTTGGGGGAAGTTCTTTAGAGTCTGCCACAACAGCTAAAATGCGAAAATTTGGAAAATTGGGAACTGAAGCTCTGGGAGTTTTGAGGTGTATTTGGTTGGGGAACGGGGGGAATGAAGCTGAAAACGAAAGGTCAGCCATTTGGTGGGGTGAGTGTGGATTCGAGAGAGGTTTAAAGATTGAATGGAGCTCCATGAGCACAGAAAACCAGAATATAAACTATATAATGGATTTTTCTCAAACAAAGTAGCAATCTACTCTGGGTTGCTCTTGAATTTTGATGGTCACTGTTGGATTGGAGGTTTTTGCAGGGTTTGGGAAGAGTTGCGCGATGGGATAAGGTGATAAAAATGGTTTCTTTCTGGTTAAACGCCAGCACAAGCATTTGAGAAAATCTTGAGAGAGTGATAATGAAGCAGCAGATCTTTCTGCAGTGGGTAAAACCATTGAATTTGGGTATTGGAAATGGGCTGTGACATATATATAGTATGATTAATAACTGGGCTCTAATCGAGAAAATCACAGGTAACGAGTTTTTTTACTGTAGAACTTTAGGTTGATATGTTAGCCTAAAAATCAGGGATGATGGCAACCATTGCATTTTCAGTGCTGCATGTAGCCCAAAAGAATTTGCGCATCGTGAAAATGAAACCTCATGCTTCATCTATGATCTATTCATTGAGATCTTATGTTTAAATGGCCCCAATTCGATTTAATGGCCCATTACTGTTTCCCTCAAAGAGATTCGGCCCGAGCATTCCTTGCCTGTTTTTTTTTTTTTTGAATTTTTTTTTTTTTCCTTCGAAGGATAACATTTCCTTTGAACTGAGACATGGTGGCCACTCGAGCAAATCCGAAGTGGTTGATTATTCCAAGCCCTTGTTCACTGCAACCAGAATCTAATGGACGAAAATGAACTCGTTATCTAACAATCCTAATGTAATTATCAAATTCGGTATCTGTAGTTTCATTAATTATGATTGATGAATTCTTTGGTCCGTTCTTCAATCGTCAACGTTCGACAAATCAGCTTTCGTACCTTGGAACTCGCTTGCTATGATTGCCTTTTCGACTCACATTATAGGATTTCCTCCGTCCCTAACAAGCAGATGATATATGCTCGTGTTTGATCTTCTCGTTCTACATTACTTAGTGAAGTTTGAGCTTTCTTTCAATGAAATGAAGCACCACCAGAGCCGACTCTCTGCTTCCTACAGATTGGCGCGAATACTTTTCTTGAATGTGCGTGTGCCCCATCAGAGCTGAAACCTGGTTGGGAAGCTCTTGGCGCTATGTGAATGTGGGGTTGCATGCTTTTGGTCCACCATGGCTGATTAGAAAGCTCCCGTTGCAGTTATAGTACGGAGTACTGACTCCAAGGCTAAATGTTTTTTTGTGGATGGTATTTCATGGCCCCTTTTCAATGGTGAAGCTTTAGTCAAGGAAAATGAGTTCCTAAGTCCGGCAATAATTTTGAAATCTGATGACCACTTGAAAAGACAAAAAAGAAAATTATTGCTGCATCTGTGGGCCTTACATTATCTTATCGTGCCTTCTCCTTACAGCTGTGTCCTGCTTAAAGTTCAACATGCATAAAATATGTTTCCTCTCCCTTGGCCAATTGAGCGAAAAGACAACAAATGGGTAAGTTAACGCCTGCTAGGAAGGAAAAGGGAAAAAACTGAAAGAACAGTACTAGAACTGCAACGGGAGCTTTCCAAGATTACCACTTGGCCATGGGTTGGTGCTTGGTGGGATGAGGAAGGGCTTTTCAAGTCTTCTGTGCAGAACATAAGCAGAACGTAAATTACTGAGAATGGTGAAAGTGGATCAGTGGAGACTGTTATATTACTATACAGCATGCCGTACTCCCTAGTATTTTTACAGGAACTACAAGAAAGGTCCATGCTTCTGGTTCTGGCCCATCACAAGTTTTTCACTCAGTTTTGCTGTGAAGCCATGAAATTTGATACGTACTGGACCACCTGAAAGCCAAATCTCTCAATGATTTCTCTGTTTTCTGATCAGTCCACATTGAGGAAGAGACGTTAAACCAAAGAAATTTTCAGATGTGAGATTCTCAGACAGCATGATATGATGTGAAACCACTGGAGTAGTAGTACATCATTACATCGATGATTAAGAGAGCAGCTGTTTACCATCAATTCTCGAAACAGCCATTTACTGCTCGGGATAACGCCATTTTTCCACGTTGATAATAACTATTCAGTTTCTCGTCGCTTAAATTTGGTCGGTTGTGAAGGCAGTAGGACCTGCCAACCATAGTCCAATCTATTTCAAGATAATAAAGAGGAAGAGTTCTTTCCTTCTGCCAGTAACGTGCACAGGCTCATTACTCAATCTCAATGTAAAGTCCCGAACTGAAGCTATGTTCTGCTAATGAATTCTATCCACTAAATTACCTGGTTGACTGGTGGCTTGAAATAGTTTTTGTGGACTCTAGAGAATATATTTTATACAATCTTTACACTATTTAAATGGTTCAATCAGAGATAAATACCGAGAGTTTATAATTTAAAGAGATAACCCATCTACTATGAAATCGGCTTATTATACTAGAAGTAAAAATTACAAGTGATTTATAGAATACTTTACCAGAATGAACTAGAGATAGAAAGATAAATTTTTATTTCCCATCTTCAAGCCACATCCTGTGATTTCCTCTTATTATTATTATTTTTTTTTGGGAAGAGAAGGGGGAAAAAATGAGTAGAAAATAGTATCAATCATTGTATAATAACCCCTCCAACTTATGGCTTATGTTCTCCTTTTTCTTTTTTTTTTCCTAATTTTTTCCCTTTTTCTTATCAATGAATACTGCCAGCTAGGAGGTGCTTGTTTTGGGAGTTTGGGAAGAAGAAATAGATTTCAAAGTATTCACTTCATATTTTCTTTGCTTGATTTGGGGATTTTGTTATCCATTGGGGAGTTTCCTCATATTCCTAATATTGGGGGGTCCGAGGAGGGAAATGAGTTTCATTAAATAATTTTTTTTAATTAACTAATAATGATTAAAAAAATAATAATAAATTAGTTTTATATTATAATAAATAATTAACTAATATTGATTAATTAATACTAATTAATTTATAATTAACTTATTATTATTATTTATTAGTTAATCTCATTCATTAATATTAATTATTATAATTAATGTATAGTTAACATTAATTAATTGATAAGTAATTAATTTATAATAATTAATTACTTAAGATTAATTTAATCAATAAAATTTTTATTAATAATTAATTAATTTAATATTATAATAAATAAATAAATGATATTAATTATTATAATTAATATAAATTAATTTATAATTAACTTATTATTATTAATTAATAATAAATAAATTAGTTAAAATTAATCATCCATTTACTTAATATTATAATTTAATATTACAATTAATAATGAATTAATCTCATTCATTAATATTAATTATTATAATTAATGTATAATTAATATTAATTAATTAATAAATAATTAATTTATAATAATTAATTACTTAAAGTTAATTTAATATTATAATGAATAATTAACTAATACTAACTAATTAATTAATAATAACTATTACAATTAATTTATAATTATAAATATAATCATTCTCATTCCCAGTATAAACCAACCAGTAAATTATAATGAAAAAACTATCATTCCCTACTACTATTATTTTTATTACCTTTCTCATTCTCACCCTACTACTATTATTTTTATTACCTTTCCCATTCTCACAGGAATCAAGCACCCCTTAGTATTGTGAGGATTACGGCAAATGTAGATTGGCACTTTTGTGGATGAAAACATTTATGCTTTAGCACATGGAAACTTCTTATAATTCCAACTCTCATCCCCGTCGACCCAACTTCCTAAATCCACCACACAATTTAATCTAAATCTTTTTCTTCGTATTTGGCCCCCACTATTCCTCTAAGCTACCCACAATGCTGACTGCATGTAACACGCCTCCTCCTGCCAAAAATTGTGGTCTATTTTGGGAATTCAATTCGTTTGATGATTGTTTGTAAAGGGTAAAGTGGATGATAAATAACTGTACCAGAAGAGAAAAGATTCTGGAGTTGAAACTCTCAGAATTGAGTATTCACTTGTGCCTATTCTGTCAGAGTGATGTAGAAAAAATGGTGAAAATGTCAGACGGAGAGTGCATGGCGGCCAAATTAACCAATACCACAAATATTGCATGAAACTCTTGTCTAGTTTTAGAAAGATCACTCATTTGTACATGCATCAACATTAGTACATGATTGAGTGTTTCCATGGAGGATCCTGAGTTTAAGGGGACTGAAAAACCCGCTACTTTTGACATGTCTGCAAAGAAGAAAGAGATGCTTTCCACTGCCATGATGAGAACTAGTGAATGGTTTGCTCTGCTTTTGATTCTTTGAAAAGTTTTGATTTTGTCATAAACTTATGTGTTTTAGTGATACAGAAAGGAATACTGAAGTTGTGATATGAATTATTGATAGGATTTTTTCCCAGGAGATTCCGAGTGATATTACTGTTCATGCTGGAGGAACTCCCTTTTCTCTGCACAAGGTAGCATGGGACTTTCCTTGCAATTTCATGATTCATTCCTGTGACTTAGAACTTTGAAGCTTGTGCGTGTGCGTTTGAATGCCATAGCTGTACAGTGTAATTAGTTTGTCCATTTGATTGAATCTATTAACCAGAAAAAGGCGTTAAATATAACTCAGCATTACATTTTAGCTCTTATTCTGAGATTAAAGAACTTGTTATTGCATTTCATACAGTTCCCACTGGTCTCAAAGTGTGGATATATAAGGAAGTTGGTCTCTGAATCCAATGAAGCTGATCTTTCTGTAATTGAAATTCCTGACGTTCCTGGTGGAGCAGAGGCATTTGAACTTGCTGCAAAATTTTGCTATGGAATAAATTTTGAGATAAATACAGAAAACATAGCCATGCTTAGATGTGTGGCAGAGTATCTTGAGATGACAGAGGACTGCGCGATTGGAAATTTGGTGGGAAGAACTGAGGCTTTCCTAAATGAAGTGGCACTCAAAAGCCTTGCAAGTGCAGTTTCCATTTTGCATTCTGCAGAGAGCTTTCTTCCATTGGCGGAGGAAGTAAAACTGGTTAGCCGATGCATAGACACAATTGCTTATATAGCCTGCAAAGATAACCAGTTTTCAACATTGGGCAGGGGGGACAGTGGTCACAACGGTGTAAATTCGTCTGTGATGACACATCCTAAAGCCATAGAGGATTGGTGGGCTGAGGATTTAACTGTGCTTAGAATTGATAAGTTCCAGCGGGTGCTTATGGCAATGATCTCAAGGGGATTTAAACAATTTGCCCTTGGTCCAATACTAATGCTATATGTCCAGAAGTCTCTTCGGGGTTTGGTGAGATCTGAACCCATAAATTTTGATAATAAAACTAATCAGAAATTTATGTAATCAACTTTACTTTTCATCACAGGAAATTTTTGGAAAGGGAAGAAAAAAAATTGAGCCAAGACTAGAACACCAGAAGAGGGTTGTTTTAGAAACAATTGTTAGTCTTCTACCAAGAGAGCAGAACTCTTTGTCTGTAAGCTTTCTCTCAATGCTCCTTAGAGCTGCCATCTATCTTGAAACAACAGTTGCTTGCAGGATTGACCTGGAGAAAAGGATCGGTTTGCAACTTGAACAAGCTGCGTTGGATGATCTTTTAATTCCTTCATATTGTTTTACTGGAGACACAGTGTTTGATGTTGAGACTGTCCAGCGAATAATGATGAATTATCTAGACAATGAATTGGAGAAGAAAAGATTGGAACATAATGCAGATGAATATGTCCCTTCTCTACCCAGTGATACAGAAAGAGTGGGGAAGCTGATGGAAAATTACCTTGCTGAAATAGCTTCTGATCCAAACTTACCTGTTTCTAGGTTTATCAGTCTTGCTGAACTTGTCCCTGAACAATCAAGGATCACAGAGGATGGCATGTATAGGGCAATTGACATCTTCTTAAAGGTGTGTACTCCCTCAATTCAAAGTCTCATTGGTTCCATTATTTGGATTAAACACTCTCATGGCATGTTGACATGTGCATATATATTTAATACATTTTGCTTGCATTAGATTCGTTGTTCTTCAAGGTTAACTGGAAATTTCGCATATTGTCATCATGTTGTCCTGACTGAATTATCTTCTACTTGCTAAGTATGGAATATTCATCTGTTGCCAATCTCCTATCTTCTGGTTCTCTGCCTTAATCCAGAACAGATCACTCCCTGTACTCTCCACTCCCCACTTTATAAATCCCATCATGATCATTCCTTACTCCCAACACATTTACGTCCTGCTTCATGGCTTGCATATCCATTTGTCATTCTGCTCATGTGAATACCTGGAGGGGATCTTTAATTTACATTTGTCATATCCAAGAAAGAAGATTCGAACAGAAATACGGAATTATAAATCTAAATGTGTGGTGCCATAGATAAAACAGCAAATATTAAACCGGGGAGCATGAAATTCTTATATAGGATCAGCACTAACGTCTAGACTTTTCATAGGGAAAATAATGAAAATTTGCTAAATAAGCACACATTGCCACATCTGAAAGAACTGTCTTTTATGCACTCGCAGAAGTTTATAAGTTTCACTTTTTCAAATGTCAAAAACTAAAGAAGAATTTCATAAATAATCTGTTTCACCTCTTGCATTCTGAGCACCTTGTAGGCTCATCCATGCTTAAGTGATATGGATAGAAAGAAAATCTGCAGCGTAGTGGACTGTCAAAAACTTTCTAGGGAAGCATGTGCCCATGCAGCTCAGAATGATCGACTACCAGTTCAAACTGTTGTTCAGGTGCTTTACTACGAGCAACAACGCCTTCGGGATGCCATGGATGGAAGGGTCAGGGAATGTGAATCTCCTGGTCTTGCCCTCAGGGTGCATCAGCACTCCACAGACATCCATTCAATTCCATCAGAACTCTCGAGCTTGCGAAAAGAAAATCAGGACCTGAAATTGGAGTTGCTAAAATTGAGAACCAAAGTGAGAGAAATTGAAAGATCATCAGATAAATCCAATTCCAGCAGTCCACTAGTAATCACTCTTCCATCTGCGGATAAACCTCCATTGCCTAGAAAATCGTTCATTGGCTCTGTGTCTAGAAAACTGGGGAAAATCAATCCATTTATTCGTGCTGATGGACATGTACCAAATGCGAAAACTCGGAGCAAACCCAGCAAGGACAGGCGGCATTCCATATCATGATACACTGGTTTGTCCCTCGGGCTCTTTTCAAATGTGATGAAAAATATGAGATTATAATTTCATAGTTGCAATGATATAAAGCTTGAAGATATTTATGAGAGTTGTATAGTTTTTGTTGTTACTTGTCACTCCATTATGCTTGAGTTCCTGTGAAATGGAGATTAGTATAAATGTTGACGTTCCACTGTGTACAATGTATAATGCTGAGTATTTTCCTATATTTTGAAACTTAGAAGGAACAGGTTGAGATTATATTCGTTAATAATAAGTCAAACAAATTCATTTATGCTGCAGAAATTGACATTTAGCAGGCGGATGGTTATACAATATAACAGTAGCCTGGCAGCCAGTGATCTGCCAATAAACTGAACTCTTCCAAGGGAAGATATTTCCAGGATTCTAGCTCCCGATTGCTGCAACCAGTAAAGCTTCTAGTTCAATGATCTTATATTCTTCTGGAGCCTAAAACGTTGGGTTGGGAGGGAAGGTAAACAAGAATAAAGGACGTATCACATCATGTCCATATGCGATGCAAATTATTGTAGAATATCAAATAGCAGTTTCAACTGAAACTCTACTTTCAAAGATGAGATAAGTATTAGTTTAAGGGAAAGAATTCAGTCTAATTTCATTATTGCGAGCAGCCTTATTTAATTAGAAGGAATCTTGATGTCCATTTGGTGGCAGACAAATTTTTCGATATAATTTCCATGTGGTAGTTGGAGAACCGAAGACCAAAAAATAGAATAGAAATTGGAAAGTTCTGAATCATCACTCTGTGTCTCAACATTTCTTTTGGCACAAAGCAAGTTCGTTTAGATCAGATTCCTCATCTCTTCTTCAAGTAATATATTATGGAAAATCTGCATCTACTTTATAATGAAAGCTGAGCAGAAAAATATGTGATCCAACTTAACTTATGCAGATGCTGAAGTTTCGGACCTAAAATAATGTTAGTGTAAATACTTTTTTGCCTGTGAATTCTTGTTGAGGAAAGACTTGGATGGCTTGAGTTAGTTCTGTATTAAATTGATATGGATACTTAAAAGAGTTATTTTAGAGTAATCAACTGAGCACTAAGAACAAGCCAATCAAGTACAGCTAGCTAAGGCGTCGGAAAGTCAAATGGTGATGAAAAATTATTTTCCACAACTTTTAATGTTCTAAAATTAACTACAATGATGGAAAGCCTTGGTCTCTGCCAAGCATCAAGTGTCATATCAGCACACCCCTCAAACATCTGATCTTTCATCTACATGATTGGTTTTCAACGTGGGACAATGTTGAACACCTAAGATTCTTTGGGACTTCATAGAGATGTCCTGTCTTTCAAACCAATCCAAAGCATACCTGAATCAGTTACACCTTCCAATGTTGAGGTGTGGACTTGATAAAAATAGCTTGATCTGGAAGTAGATATGCCGTTAGCACACTAAAGATGTACTATTCCAAACTAAGAAGGCAAAAAAATCCACAAACAGGACTCAATCACCTTTACAGATTAAAATTGAGTAGAAATCCATCAAACTACTGAATAATTAGCCAATAAGAACCAGTCTAAAATGTTCTCATACCGACTCTATTTTTTAAGTCGTATTAAGACTTAAGGCTTGTAATAGCCAAGGAGGATTATTATGTCTATCCTGTCTGAATTGCTCTTCAATGTTAGAAACATTTTTCCTTGCACCAAGAACACTAGTACTTGAGCTGTGCAAATGATCTAATCCCCATTTCCATCCGCTTAATTCTTCACTATTTGTATTTGTCCCCGGACGAACTCCTGAATCAGGCCTCTTCATATGGCTGGACCCTGTGGAGGAAGAAGAAAAGCTTGCTGCAGAATCTGAATAAATTGACGTCTCCAAACGTTTCCTGCGTGTACATCGACTAGTTGGGGCTAGGCCTAATGTAAGCTCCAGCTCACTCTCATCATCAACTTGCACTGTGTCATTGCCTTCAGTCACCGGAACACGCTTTTCAACAGGAAGTTCCAAGTCAAGATATTGTCGAGGCCTTTCATGGGTATCCTGATGATCATTTGTCTGAATAAATTTAGGAGCAATCTTGAAGCTCCTATCTGAATACTGCCCTTGTTTTCTGCTGCTTGCGATGTTCTTCATCAGTAGCTTCTGAATTTGATATAGACGGTGAAGTTCACAGACCTGCACAAACAGTATCAAATTCAAGAGGGTTGCTACAAAAACTAAGAAAAGCCATTAATGCAAGTCTTAATAAGTAGATGCTCAACTCACCTGCTCTCTAAATGTTTCCTCGTGCTTTAACATAGCCATCCTCATGCACTCCTTGTCGTATGGATTAAAAAGCTTTTCCATTGAAGCTCAGAAGACTTTTTACGAAGTATAGGCAGTCAGTGACTGGAGAAAAATCCAAGATCGCTTTTGCTCAGACTGAATCACAGTCTTGTGTCCAGTCAAAACACATTCTTCTTTTCAATTGTGCCTGTGAAGTGCAGAAAAACAGCAAAGACTTAAAAAAAAAACAGAAAAAAAAAGGTCTTGTTCTTGAACAATAAAGAAAACTTAGGGCTTACAAGTTTGAAACTTAGTGATGTGAATATGACTGATAGCATCTGCTTCTAATCACTATAAAACTGTTTCTGTGAAGATTGGGACATGGGTAATAATGGTGCATATGAAGATGTCTCCTAACATGGTGCAGTCAGTTATCATTTTCATCCGGAAAGTGGGTTAAGGCATGTTGTACTAGAACATTTATCTGAACAAGGCTGTTCATTCGTTTGACGCAGTAACTTTCTATTTCCCCTTTTCACTCATTACCCTTTATAGCCCAGTATTAATTCCATTGATCACGTACCTTCTAGCAGGATGCAATGTGTCTTTAGAACTTCGAAAGTTTACTGACTACTCCTGCACCACTTCTTATATAGTTTATGACACTCTAAAATTCTCTTTATTTGTGCTGTTGTCAGGTTTAGTTACCCCTCCGGGATAACTCTCAAGCATGCCTTTAAGCAATACTAACCCAGGCTTTGACAAGTGGAAAAAAGAAGATTGCTGCTGAAGGTTTCTACTCTTGAATGAAAACAAGTTCTATAATGAAGGTTTCCGGTAGGATCAACCCCTGATCATCTGTGAGAAGTTTTGGGATGTGGAATCAGAAGCATATGCATGATGATTTCGAAGAGTAGGGGATTGTCTTCATTGATGTGGTAATTGAATGGAAAGAGGTACTTAAATTATTAGTGCTATCATTCAGCTGGAAATCACGGAAACCTGTCATGTTTTTCTACAAGAGAGCAATGATTTTTACTTACCTTGAACGTCTGAAGAATTGAAGGAGAAGATCAATATCTGGTGACGATAAGGAAGGGCATAAATCAAGATCAAAGGAATTTAAGTTGATGAAGAAAAGACAGCAGCAGCTCTTGTTGACAACTGGGGCTGGGCTTTCAAGCTGTTCAAACCTTGTTTGTTTGTTTGTTAACTTCGTTTGATAGAGCAAGTGCAACAGCTTCCGTCTTGCATTCTTTAAAGTATATACTGTGGTGGAAGATAAAATAAACTATGATTTGTGGAAGAATTTAAGATTCTCTTTTACGCACAGAAATCAAAGCACTGTTTGATGCACTTTGGGTTTGAGGCATGCCAAACAAATCCCAGTGCCTCAACCAATGTGATTCAAGTTTTGTGAAAGAGATGCCCCAGACAAGTCCAGCAGTGCAGGCATATTAAATTCCATTTAATAATGCTACGATCACACGTATCCTGTAATGGTATGTAGTTATGGATCACCAAGAAACGCCCTCTCTTTCACTTCTTGCAGACAATCATCAACATCACAGCTTAGCAAATTAGCATGGCCAAAGTGAATCACATGCATCCTAACCATTCTATAATACTCATCACCGTTGTCACAGTATCACATACACCCTTCTCAGCCAACACAGGAAAGAAATACTAGTATATGGTCCTATAAAAAACAGGAGTATTTTGATTGCTTGGCCAACCGACATAAATATGTATTATCAATCTTAGCCGTACATTACGTGGGTACTTCTTGAAAGAGTCCAAAAGATCTGCAAACTGAAAATTTGGAGTACGTATTGATGAGATATTGTAAGGTGAGAAATATGGTTTGAATTTCTTTGGCTCAATAATTTTGTCAGGGGGAATATAATTGGAGGAGACAGAGCCAACCCTTTTGGAAGATTCATCCACTTCGAATTCCATGGTCATTAAAGAGAGCATGTGAGTGGTGGACATTTGAAAAGACAATTTCTTCAAGTAGTAATGGCCTAACTGGGGCTTCAAGTTCCATTAACAATAATGTCAAATAATTGCATGTGCATGTTTTACTTTAAACTCCACGGATCGTAGATCTTTGTTGCTTAGAGTTGGGTTGGTTTGTCTCGACTATGTTGTTGTCTTTTCTTTTTTTTCCTTTTTTTTTTTTTAGTGCAGATAGATTGGAATTGCTCCTTTCGAGATCTTAAGATGTGGGATGATCATTCACATCCCATTGATTAAAAGGTTTTCTTCGTACCATCCACAAGCATGTATCTATAAAGACTTCAAGAGACGATTGGATTGGATTGGATTTGATTTGATTTAATTTAGTACTAAAGAAATCAATAGAGTTCGTTGTATTTCTAACGTTAGTGTAGAAAGTCAATAAAACATATAGAGGAATTTCATTAGCTAAGCTTTTTAATAACTACTGTGGATTGTTAACCATAAGTATGAAAACTCAAAAAAGTTTGGTGGACCCCCACAAGCATGGAATGCAATCATAATCCAATTAAATTGGTGATCTCTTACATAATCCAATTAGACTCTCCTTTCTCGGGAATAAGTAGAAATAAATTATATTTAAAAATTAAAAATATCTTTTTTTGCACAAAATTTTGACTAACAAATTACTATTTCCCTTTTGAAAAAGAAAAATTGTTTTAAAATTTTTCTTTTTTTCAAAAAAAAAATATTTTTAGTATGAAATTTTTGTATCATCTTTAATAATAATAATAATATATAACTTAAAGTAAAAAATAAGAATAAATATATAAAATTATACATTTAATTATATATAAAGTATATTGTATCTCGTAACTTAAAAAAATCTTATTAAATTAAAAGCAAACTTTTTTTTGAGATAAATGAAACATAATTTCATCACTAAATTACTCATGCTATAGTGTTCTTCTAGTGCTTAGTATTGCATGCATTTTTTACTCTGGATTTAAGCTTGAATATTATAGTTCACATTGTGACGAGAAGCCTGTTTGGTTTGCGTTTTAAAATGTTTTTTGAGATTTTTTTAATTTTATAATTATTATTTTAAAAAATATAAAAATTTATTTTAAAATATTGATTTTTTTTTTTGAAGGATATCCTAAGATCAAATTGCCCATATACATATTGGCTTATGGAATAAAGTATATTTGTGCATTTGCCCATATTTGCATTTTGTCACGTAATTTCTTTTTTTTTTTTTAATCATGTTATATTTACAAAGTGAAGTGATTGGAATGGATAATATTGAATTGAAAACCTAGGCTAGGAAGAGCGGAGGTGGCCCGGAAGGTGACAGTTGCGCACGCGTTGCCGGTGCCAGAAGGTGCAGCAATGTGGGTCAGTGGGACCTTAATTTTGGATTTGCTAAAAGGCTGACCCATGGGCTTATATTGTTTCTTGGTCCCATCTTTTATCCCCATCTGGTATTATTTATTCCTAAAAACAAAAATAAATTTTTTTAAAAAATAGGAAAAATACCATACTACATATTGTGCCATCATAGTTGAAAATGAATTGGCATATATTAATGCAGTAGAATGATCACAAGTAGTATATTCTTGGTTTTGTTGCCTAGTTGCATTGCATAGATCATGTTTTATTTGCGTTCAGGTGAAGAATATTGTTCAAAGCATCTAATTAGATTCAAGATGTCTATAGATTATGTTTCCATTTATGTTTTTTGAAATAATAATTGTGAAATATGAAATATATTAGAAAGTATAAAGTGTACTAAAATTTCAAAAGTTTCTCTTGTTTTAATAAAAAAAATATTTTTGTGGAATTATTGTATTAAATTTATTAATAATGATAATGTAAAATTTAAATTAAAAAGTAAGGATAAAATTATAAAACTATAGATTGAATAATATATTGTTGTACTTTGTAATTTAAGGAAATATATATATATACAAAATGAAAAGGGAACTCTATTTTTAAAACTAAAAGAGTAATAGGTTGTATATATATTGTTACTCTTCTTCCAATATACTCGTGTAGAATTTAAAGAAAATAAAAAAAATACTCTATCCGTCTTTAAAAAAATTTACTTTTAATTTAGTATAATTTTTTTTTAAATTACAAAGTACAACATATTTGATGCTTAATTAAAAATTTAATTTTATATTTATATTTATATTTTTTAATTTGAATTATATATCACTATTATTAGTAAGGATAAGGATAAAGGTAGTACGAAAATTTCACATTAAAGTAACTCTTTTTTTAGACAAACAAAAGGGAGTATATCGGTTTTTTTCTCAAGTCTTAGTTGATAAAGATAAGGATAAGAATAGTACGAAAATTTTACATTAAAGTGACTCTTTTTTGCAGACAAACAAAAGGAAGTATATTGGTTTTTTCTCAAGTCTTAGTCCATTCACATTATTTCCTTTTTTCCTTTTTCTTTTAGAAGAAAATACTTCCAAAAGTGACACGAAATCTACCCCTTTAGGCAATAACCCTCCCATTTTTCGAAAGATGACTGCCGAGTAGCATTTGCCAATTTGCTTTTGGCACCATTGGCTGGATGTGCATCTTATCTTCTTTGTTATCTAGTACTAGTGTACTACTACCATCACAAATAAAACAAAAGCAGAGGAAGAGTGAGGGGTGGAGGATATAGCAAATTGATAGATGTATGTAGTCATGCTCATACTACCTCCATTATTTTTTTCCAATTAAAACATTATCTGGTCCATCGGATCAGGAGATAAGCACACACACTAATTATATTAATTATTGAAAATTAATTATATGGTGTGAAAAGTTTCACCCCAGTTGCTTTCTTGTTCAAATCCAACAACCATCTATGTTTCCGTGACCCATTTTATTCCTTTTTTTTTTTTTTTTTTTTTTTGGGCACAGCATGATGAGGGGTGGCATCGCTAGAAAACAAACGAATGACAGGTACTAACCACTTGCTGATCTTAATTAATTATAGTTAATGGTTAATTAATCCGTGGATAATGACGTTAATGATGGCATATGGAGGAATCTCGAATCTGGCTCGAGTTATTTTAAAGGGGTAATAGTAATTAATAGTAATATGATAGTACTTTGTCTTTGTCTTAATAAGAAAAGATGCGATGCATTGATGCAATGCTGCGTATGGTGCGGAATTTGTAGGTGGTAGGATAGGGGAAAGGCATGACTGAACGGTGCTGTTTTCTATACAAAGCAGTGTTTTGATTTTGATGCTACAATCGAGTCACGTATGCAGCAGCTGCAGAGTTGCAGGCGGCATTTTATTCTCCCCCACGTCCTTCTCTAGCCTCCTCTGAGTTCACTGCCGGGAGCTTTTCAGTTTGGACTGGGGAGATGGTCGCTTCAGAGAGGTACATTCTCCCGTGCCATGGAAGTACTACAAGAACTGCAGGCATGTCTTGTGCCTTGAAAATCATATAAAATAACCCACCTACAGGCTACAGCCACCAAAAAAGGAAGAACAATAATTTCTCCGCTTACAACCTTCTTTCTAATATATTGTTTTGAAAATTTTGCTCAAAAGATAATATATTGAAATCTCATTCTAACTAAATATGGAGAACTTTTATCCATTTTTTGTCTGACTCTTTGATCGTCTTTAACAATGATAATTTTGAAAATTATGAAATACATTAGTGAAATGTTATCTATGTCAAGATTATAGCGACAAAGAAAGAAAGTCGTATAAGTTAAGACTCTATATGGTCCTTGTATCGTGAGCATGATTTGCGGGCGTGAGATTGGATTTTGTGATGCGGCTGCTACTTTCAGATTGTGCATCTAAAGAATTTGGTTCTCATATCTCAGAAAGGAAAGGGAAAAAATCTGATAGAACTGGGTTCCACTGGCATACGCTTATGAAAATGGACCTAAAAGCCTAAACCAAAAGATGCAGGCATCATTCACGGAGGGGATTCGACAATTTTCTATAAGCCCATGTTTCATATTCGCACGCAAGAAAAAGGAAGTTATAGATATCAAATCAATAATTGGGCATCAAAGAGGAACATGTGTCTAAGTCTCAATGGTTCAAATCTGTAACCCTGAGCTTTCCCCCATTGCCACATGAGATGTAGTAGTATTTCTCTCTCGTTTAACTTTGGCCGCCCACATACGACGCTGCATTAAACAGCTTTTTTGTGAAATGCCCTACACCAGATGCAATAAATGAACTTGTATAATTTGATCAATCGCTCATCATCTTGCTATTTGTTTGTATTTGGAATTTTTCATCCCTCATATCAGAATTTGTGTCTGGAGTCTCCTCCGATATTTTACTGTATATTTACAACAGTGTTTTTATTTTATATATATATATAGATATATTTTTTGTAACCCTATATTATTAAACTGTGTTTATAACAATATTCCTATTTTATGTGCCTCATCGAACAATGAGGCCCCCACCTAGGGGGAGAAAGGATGAGGTGTTTTATGAGGTATTTACAATAGTATTTTTTATTCTATGTAACTCAACTGAATGGTGTGACTCTCATCAAAAAGAGGGGGAGGAAAAACGAGATGTTCTATTATTCTATAAGGGGTTTAATGTGTGAAGTTCCTACTAAAAGAGATGGAGGATGGTGTATAATATTATATGAGGTGTTGACAATAGTATTTTTATTTTATGTGCTTCCACCAAGAAGGGGGTAGGTAAACTTTTTGATCCAGGCATTATTAAACCGAATCACATCTCTTTAATGTTTGAAAGTGATAAAATACTGAATTACTACCTTCTTTTTTGCAAATTATTATTTCGTCCACAAATATACCGAATTTTCTCCCCTCGCAGTCCTTTTTTTGTCTCGTTTGGATCTATTTTTTTTATTTTCAAAAATTGAGTTCAAAAAAAAAAATTATGAACAGAGACATAAATGGATGCCGAATAAACGTCTGATCTCAAGTATTATAAATTACTAACCCAATACCGTTGTTCATGGCACGACAAATTAAGAAAGATATTTGAATATTTAATTTTGGTCTCAGTGGGACGAACAAAAATAGTATTATCACATTCAAAATGGCCGGCCCAAGGTGATACGTTCAATGCGGACCAAATTTTTATTGGATTCAGTATACATACTATAAGCCCGATTCAATCAGATATCCAATATACTCCATTTATTTTTGCTTCTTTATTTGGTATAAAAGTTTTTTTTTTTTTCAAATTTTATTTGGGTGTAAATTCTATCTCACTCAAATATTGGGTAAGTCTCCCACAACATAAGTGGTAGGGAAATCACGAACCTACGCAAGCAAAAGCAAACCCAATGGAAAATATTCAACCCAACTCAACCATGATTTAAACCTTTGGGTTGAATGAAATAGATTATGAGTTAAATAATAACTTATAATTTTATAATAATATGTTTGAATCATATAAGTTATAAGTTAATTAATAACTCTTAATTTTACAAGAATATGACCTAAACTAAATATGACCTATGATTATGAATCAAAATTATTAATTTAAAAAAATAAAACTAGCAGCGAACCATTAATCACAGTCGTTGCCTACTTGCCTGAATTCCGCCACTTTTGGCAACTGGGCTGAAGTCAAACTGGGTTCGTAGCAGTCCGAGAGCAGTGATTATTGGTCGGCATTCAGTTTTATTTGTTTTTTTAAAATTAATAATTTTAATAGACAGAGTTGGATTAAATTAAATTCAATCCAGATCTAATTTAATCCAAAACTAACTAATAATTACGTAAATTAAATTAGATTATAATTCATAATATTACAATTTATTAATGACTTAATTCTTTTTTTTTTTTTGCGGCCTCTGGATGAGCATATGAATTGGTAACCATAGAACTAAAGTCTATTGTCATTTAATTTCACACGACACATTATACTATTATCGAGTCTATATTGACAGGGATAATAAGAGAATTATTACATTATGATGCAAATATTAACAAATATTGGTGGGACTAAAGTCGCTGGAGGGAAAAGTCTATCTTTACCAGCATTTGTCTCAAGCTGTGGCATGATTAGACTAATTAACGTCACAAAAGTTTGAGCATAATATGTACGTTACTCTATGCCAACTGTATTGATGAAGAAATGGTGTTTTACCAGCTCCATTTGTTGAATTTGGTAATCATTCATGTACTTACACTAGTACAACATACTATTTTAGCACACTGAAAATTTCAAATAACGCAAGCGTATGAAGAACAACTCTACAGTTAACTTTCTGAACACCATACTTAAACCTTAGTAATTGCATGCTTTGACAGAGTTTTAAATCAGTGCTTAGAGAAGATAGCAGTTGAAATGTTGGAGGAGCGTTTTAAATTGCAGTTTTTCTTCTCCTACTTTGTTTTTGCTAAAAAGAAAAAGAATCTTTTGACAACATCAAAACCATGACAGGAGTGACCTGTAAATCATGGAAGGCCATCATATTAAGAATGATTTGATTTGTATACTAATGAATTGCAGCAAATAAAAAGGGAGCAACCTGGCTTGAAAAATGTTAGGTGAACACGTAATAATCAAGCACAGAATAATTGACTCAGATTGCGTGCATGAGTTAATAAAGTTGATTGTTAAAATCAAATAGATTAACTTTTTTTTATTTAATATGTGTTGATTTTTCCACTTGCTTTCTTGAACAGGTATAAGTTTGGCATTGTTAGGAATAATGATCCCCATCAAATTCAGTAACAATAATTGATTAATTTTCTTGTTAGATGAAGTTGACTACCATAATTTAATTACTTAATTGGTTGTTATACTATTTTTTTTTTAAATGTTGGTACGAAGATAATATTATTAATTTTGTTAGTGTTAATTTACTCTTTTTAACTTTTTTTTTTTATTTTTATGCATATGATTGCCTGCCAGTTCAATAAAAAAACAGAAAAGGACATTTTACGTGCCTGGTTCACGACCAAGCACGTTTTTCTTTCACCTTGCAATAGTCGAAAAGTCACACGCTCTCCACAAACGAATGTCCATTTGTTTGGTTTTGGGGCCCTTTTCCTGGGAATGGAGAAGTAAACATATTCACCGACATCAATGAAATCATCCCAGTGTAGATTTATCCCTTTTCATCTGCATTGTCTTTTTCTAATCAAATCTTAGGGAGATAGATAATTAAATTGATGCATGCACAATATTCTTGCTTGATTGGACACCCTTACTATTAAAACTGTGGCTGGCAAACTGGCAATCTCACAGCCATCCTAGACTCTGTTTAATTGCCATTTTTCCTAAAACCCCTAATTCTGTGTAAGAAAGTCAATGACTACTCTTGCCATTGGTCATTCTTTGCTTAGTTGGCTACAGAATCTTCCAAGGTGCACGAAACACGATAAAAAAGTTCAATTTGGCAAACTGAGCTACTTGTGTATTCTAACTTCTTGCGTGCTCCCATTCTACCATACTCCATCCAACTGTCATGACAAAGACAAAATAATTGCCAAATATAGTTATATACTACTACTGAGTACAGACTGCAGACTAATTATTCTGTTTGTTTTTGTTTCCAGGACCAGGCTGTAGGAACTGGGGAAAATCCTATCTCTTAAGTTGAAAATTCACAAGAGTAGACGGACGAGGAGAGTAGTTAAGAAAATAGTGCGAAATGAAACTAAAAGACATACAAAGGCGGCCACGGGGCAAAGACAGCACCAATAATGCCCCTTTGAATATTGGAATCTCGCTTTCATGACCATGAACTTTCTTGCCTCCACAAGGCAATATTCTTAGCCAACTGGCACGTGACAACTTCTACCTTGTATAGTATATATATGCTTTTCAGCTTAGTGTGGCACACCGTCCCCAATCCCTCTCTGACCCTTTGTTGGCTTTGCATGTTTTGGTCATTCATCTCCCAGGTCACCAAGCTAGCTTAATCTTGTCGAAGATAGGTGACGATGGGTCGACTCAGTTTTGTTATGATTGTGTTGTCACTTAGTATTAGCGCTTGTTTCTTCCCTCATATCTTGGTATCGGCCCAGCTCAGACAAAATTTCTACGCAAAAATATGTCCCAATGTCGAAACCATTGTTAGGAATGCTGTTACCCAGAAGTTTCAACAAACGTTTGTTACAGCGCCTGCCACCATCCGTCTCATCTTCCATGATTGTTTTGTCCATGTAAGTTCGTGTATCAACTTATTGTAGCACAATTTACATATTAAAGGCTTCTTTTTTTTTTTTTTGGTAATCCTTTAGGCCATTTTGAAACATTCAGAAGTGCGGACCATATATAAGTTTACTGATTAACTTTGTCTTGGGTAATTGTGAGAATCTGTATAGGGTTGTGATGCTTCAATTATGATACAATCCACTCCAACCAACACGGCAGAAAAAGATCACCCTGACAACCTGTCACTTGCTGGAGATGGATTCGACACTGTAATCAAAGCCAAGGCTGCAGTGGATGCCACCCCAGGTTGCACAAATAAGGTCTCATGCGCTGACATTCTTGTCATGGCCGCTCGAGACGTTATTGCACTGGTTTGTACTTGAAATTTATTTGCAAATATTCATCTCTTTTATTCAGTAGGATGAATTGCGTTACATATTCACGAACAGTATACATTAATGTTACTAAGAAGTGTTTGGGTGGGAATGTGTGAATAGACTGGTGGACCTTCGTATGCTGTTGAATTGGGAAGGCTGGATGGACTGGTATCAACAGCAGCAAGTGTCAATGGCAAACTGCCGAAGGCAGGATTCAATTTGGATCAGCTCAATAAAATGTTTGCTGCCAATGGTCTTTCTCAGGCGGACATGATTGCCCTCTCAGGTAACCCCCCTGCCATACTTCTGGCAATTGTACTACTTTCTCAGTACAAAACTCATGAAGGGTAACACAAAATACTTGTACAAATTCATATTGAAATGTGTCATGCTAAGTAAATATTTTTTGGCCACACTTATTTGTGACGGCTACAATATAATGTGTTTTGATATGTGCAGCTTGCCACACGGTGGGTTTCTCACACTGCAACCAATTTGCAAACCGGATATTCAACTTCAGCCCTAAGAATCCAGTGGATCCAACTCTCAACAAACAATACGCAAGTCAATTACAGTCAATGTGCCCGATAGGTGTGGACCCAAGAATCGCCATTAACATGGATCCCACCACCCCAAGGATCTTCGACAATGTCTACTTCCAGAATCTGCAGCAAGGAAAGGGTCTGTTCACTTCAGACCAAGTTCTCTTCACAGATAAAAGGTCTAGGACTACTGTGAATACGTGGGCCAGCAATTCACAAGCCTTCCAAACCGCTTTCGTTACAGCTATTACCAAAATGGGCCGGGTGGGAATCAAGACGGGAAGAAATGGCAACATTCGTCGGGACTGCACAGCATTCAATTGAGTAATCCCAAAAATGAAGAGGGAAAAAAATCTTTGATGTAATAATTTTTCATTGTCTAAAAGATGCAATCCAGTAATAAGTTGCTAAATGTTCAAAGTTCTGTGCAATAAATGGAATCTTGTTTGACGGGCTTGATTGGGATTTGATTGTTGTTTGTACATAGAAAATGGTGAACTTCTTTGCTTTTGTCAGAATTTTAGCACTGTGATAGTACATAGGAAGGCAAATTGCAAATTGTTCACGCAAACAATTTTCTTGGACGTCACCAAGCAAAATATTCAGTGAAGAAGAATTCAGGTTGCTGCATGCATGCAGACATTTTTGGTCTCAAATTACCACGTCAGATTCCTTCTAGCCGGCGAACCTGGCAACGTTGAACACCCAACCTAACTGAGCAATTTAAGAAATCCATACTCTAGTCTCTTAACAAGTTCCCTCAACCTCAAGTGGAAATTTTGTTTGGATTTTTCGAACTAATTTGTTCACTGTTTTCAGTAAAGCTTCTTCATTGCACAGCATGTCCTCTCCTGTCATTTTCTGGCTTTTAGACTTTGTGGGCAAGATTCGCTAGAAGCGTGCAGGGATTGATGAATGCTCTGTAATAGGCCTCTTCGTATGCCAGCTGGATGTAACATGAATTGGTCAATTTATTGATAATTCAGCAGACCAATTGAAGGGCTATCCCATTTAAGGGCCACCGTGAAATTAAACTAATAAGAAAATGTGTAATAATATTTATAATGAATTTTTATAGTGATTTTTTATAATAATTAATATAATAAATATAAAAAAATAAAATTATTCTTAATATATTATATATTTTAAAAAGTGCGGTAAATAAATTTTATTTTTTCATACGAAATCGTGCGTTCGCGTATCATTACTCTACAGAAATTGTTAGGCTCATCACTCAATTATAGCAATCGAACGTAAGTACTGCACGATCAGACATGAGCCAGTCATCTCATCTGTTACTTTTTCTAGGTACATCACCCAATTATAGCAATCGAACATAAATACTGCACGTTCAGACATGAGCCAGTCATCTCATCTGTTACAGCTGCTTTTAGAGTTTTAGTTAACATGCTTGTGATTTTAAAATTACCTTGGCAATCATTGTCTTACTTCGGAAATTGATGAAAGGGAAGTTCATGCAATTATGTCAATAGGTAGACGTTGATATAACGTACGCACCATTAAGAACAAAAGAAAGAGTGTACCAGACGGATAAAATTAAACGGTTCCTCTTCATTGGTCAATAATGAAATATTTTCAAGGATGATGATATCCGCTAAAGATTTGAATAATGACATCCTAACTAATCTTCGCATAGTAGTAGTCATGTCCATAAAAGCAGAACTGAAAGTCGCAAACAATAAATAAAGCTAAAGCAGGCACTTTTTATTATTCCAACCCAATGTAGCTTTCAGAATACCATTCTTTGTATAAAGGGTGTCATCTTCACGTGTTTGATCTTTGCAACAAATTGGTATAAACACTAAAATAGAACTAGTAGATATAGCTTTGGCCACCCTGGTAACGTAATCTTGTATAGATTACAGCTTCTGGTTATGGAGGGTCAAGCTTCCAGCCAAGAACCAAGATATGGTCCCTATTTAGTCACATAGGGAATAGAGAAGATGGGGTAACGTTTGGCTGACGACAAGTCCAAAACCGTAGTTTTTTTTATCATCCCCAGTTAAGGAATCCATGAACTTGAAGGGGCCCAGATAATTCAGATAGCTTCGTAACAACGCGGCTGCTCAAGAAATCTGAGCAATCTTTCTTTCCATCTTGTAGTTTAGTTTGTTTGAGGGTTGGTCATCACCACTGTATAATTCCATCGCCGCCACCACCACAGCTTCTCTCGCCTTTTTAGATCATGAAGAAACATGTTAAAAAGACATCGTAGAATCACTCAAGGAAGATGAGTCCAAAGGCAAGTAGAGATGCAACAACAAACTAAGAAGAAGAACACAACAACAAATCATTGTTAATTAAGTAATTACCAAAAGTTCATGCAGAGAAGTCGGGCATCAGAAATTAGTCTAATCAGCCAAAAATTGGGTGCCCTAGATCGATTGGATTGCCCCTTGACGCATTACAGTGTGAAATAGAAGCGCAAAGATTGATGCATCATTTAAAAAACGAATCTTCTACTTACCCATCTTCAGTAGAACTACTATAACAAGATGCTTACTGGAACTTTCACTTTCTCAGCCAACATCCTAACTATTGGTACTGCCTGCATAGCTAATTAATTCTGGAAAATAAATAACAGAGGATGAAGAGGGTGTACTCTAGGAGGAAAGTCTGAGACTTGGATAGAAAAGCATGTGGCAAATTCTCATCCAAACAGGTGGATTGCAACCAATTACACAGAATAATAATATCTGATTATAGTGCTGTATTAAAAAAAGCACACAATAATCAGGAAATCTGATGAATACTAATGACAAAGGTCCCTCCATACTGAAATCAGATCCTGGCAGAAAGAGTTTCCATACCTTGTGGGACGCATAAATGGAAGAAGAAGTGGAGCATACCAATAGAGTAAAAGGAGTTGCTGTAAAAATTTTTAGGTTGCGTAACTGGCTAGCTCCAACATCAAGTTCCACAATTTAAGCCTAGCTGTGAGACAACAACAGAAAGAATCACACAATTCCAGTTCAACCAATTAGTTAAATTTCAGAAAGTCCAAGAAATATCATCATATCTCATGCAAAAAGCTCAAGTCTTCTGCACAAATAACTACCTGCTGTATGTACTTCCTTGAGATGATACAACCTAGTACAGAAAACCAAGAAAAAGTGTGATCAAACAGTTAGACATGCATTCATCATGCAGGAAAGTAATGTCTATTGGATCCTAAAAACTTAAAGACATCTATAACCAGTTGCTGCTAATCAAGAAGTAAAAACTTGGTGATGGTTATAGATATCCCCGCAGCAAGTGTTAAGAATTTTCCAATTTATTTTTCCTGGCAGCACACTGTCCAGTAAAGATTACCCAATGGAAAACATGTTTGAATAAATCCTTCCAGATTCAATTCCCTTCCCCCATTTCAGTAGGTCCACGAATGCCTTCTCGAACCAATTCATACAACATGCCAAACTGCCACAAGCTTTGAATAGGAGTATGCAGACCAACACCCATCTATACGTGCATCTACACACACACACATACAAACCACAAAAGCAACAATATCAGTAGCATGCCGAGAGCAGCAATATTAGTTAACAGATAACAAATCATTAACTTGAAATATCAACATGACAAATAGCAAACTCTTAAAAATCCCTAACACCACCTACAACCCCACCCCCTGGAGGACTCAATACATAAATTGATAATATGATCAAATTAATCAGAACTAACATGTACAAATAGGGAAATCACCCAAAAGGTTCAATCTAAATACCAGTCAAACGAATAAAAATTATTCAGAAAATATAACCTAAAGCCAAAAAAATCACAGATCAAAATTTTTTGGTCACTTTCTCAACACAGTCACTGAAATTTCTGTTCCAAAACAAAAACAGTAAATCATTTAAGATGATTCACAAAAGAATTTTATTTCAGGCAAGTCCCAGGCTAGAATTACAACATGTAAACCCTCTCCCTATCTTTGAAGTATCTATTGCTGACACTGACAATATAGATACATTTGTTTTTGTGCAAGATTAGCTTCCAAAACAAACATAAGTTTAAAAGTTGATACTTTTTCATACTCTACAAGCTATTGAACATTAAAAGCAATGGTTATGTTTAAAATGGTACAAAATTAGCTCAGCATTTGTCCAAAAAAAATGCATTAACAGAAGCTGTTAATGCAAGAAGTAAAGAAACACAAATAAGAGTATGGAAACTTCTAATTGGATATGTTTAACAAATGACAACCTATTTATTGCACTTAAAAATTCATGTACTTGAATATAATAGTTTCATTCAAAGTTGAAAAACAGGACTAGGGGAACTATTAAACAAGTGAAGCATGAGGAAAAAAAGGCATATGAGACATAACCATTCCCCTGTTTTATGTTACAAATGTGGAGGAGGAAATCATTGGATGTTGAAACAGCCAGCAATAAGCGGGGCAGATGCCAGTACCTCATAGTGAATGAACTAACACTTTGAAAGCATTTTCCACTGTTTCTCTGAAAGTAATTGTTGCATCAAACTTTCAAGAGCCCTGCAATTAGATCAAGAACATAGCTACCAAAGATGTTATTTTGGGGAAAAAAGAAACTAAAATTAAAAAGGTATTCATTTAGATAGAGATCTTAAACAGCCTTGGGCAGCTACTGCCTTTATTTCTGAGATGATCAGTTGATCACACCCTGGCTCCAATCAAGAGCATCTTGGTCAGTGGAACCCTTTCAATCATTTTGCTACATAGCATCTGATGGACATGCAGCAGTAGTTGATTCTTCAGTGCCAAGTTACATAAGAAAAAGGTCACAAAGTTGTTAGAGAAGGACCCACTTTTTCTTTCACATCTGGTTCCACAAGTCAACCAACAATACTCAGTGCATTAGAAACTTGTATGCTATTAAAATATCACTGAACATCTGAACAAATGCAGTAGCCAAAAAATTAATAGCTTGGAAACTGAAGAAAAGACGAAAAAAAAAAGAGTAAAAGAGCTTGCAGGAATCAAAAAGGAGAAACAACTTTAAGAAATTAGTGCAACATAACAAAACTTTTGACTAGGATATAGAAGCAACAATACCTATTCAAGCTCACCGACAAAACATTTATTTGCAATCAAGGAGCTATGAAGTTGAACAATAGGAACAGGACAACAAAAATCTATTATTCCACAAATAAGTTTTATTGACAAATTAAAGGTCAACATCATGAACAAGCTATTGCTATTAGTTGAAGCAGCCACCGAAACATTTGTCATGGCTGTAAATCTTACAGGTATCCATATCCTTATACTTTTTACCAGGTGAGAAATCCCAATTTAGAAATAATCAGCTCTGAGATGTATATACAACCTAAACATCTGGTTCAAAATTTTCAGCAAGTCTAAGCCTTGATGATATCAGCATTGCTTATCTCTATGGTGTCAACATCGCTGTTAGAATAGATTCTAGGGTCACAAACATTATTATCACTTGCGATGAACTGAGAAGCCACCAAATTCACAAATCCTTTTCTAGTGCTCCATTAATTATTCAGGGTCATGCAAGCAAAACTTCTCCAGCTGTACTGGCCAATCTTCTCCAAGTAACCTGGGATTTAACTCCATTGAAACTCTAAAATCCAAAGCTGACACAGATAATGAATGGTTTGGATTTTGTACATATCTCATGGGCCCCAACCCATTAAGAGCAGATGATCCCTGACGTTGCACTTGGTGGTTGAGTTGCTTCTGCTCTGACCTAGGGCCAGCCAACTCCAGGCATGGTTTTATTAGTCTCTTCAAATAAGCATCAAGTCCATTGTTCAACAAGTTAATGCAATCAGTAGAGATCTTTAAACCATCCACCTCCAACTTCTGCTCCAACCTCTTCTTCAAAGTAATTATGTCAGGCAGCACACCAGTGTAATGACAGGTGTCAGAAGAAAGGCAAGAGGCTGTACCATGACTTAATACTTTCCTTGTTCCTTTATTATTTAAAGATATGCCAAGAGGAGCTGTTACAGGGCTTCTGCTATATGTGCCCGGACTTCCAGAAGCCTGCTCAACCTCTTCTCCATCTTCCACAGAATTGACTTCAACAGGAGGCCTGCTACCCAAGGAGAGCAATTCAGTGGCACTTTGCTGTTCCAGCACCTTCGCCGATGAATCTTCACATGCAATATTATGCGTCTTCCCATGAGGCCCAAGAGGGCTTGGACGGTCCTTGACCTTGCGATCACGAAGAGCAGGTGTTCTCCCCTTCCTTGGAGACTGAGTAAACAAATCTCTACAAAGCGAATGAAGACTGCTTCTTTGATAGCCATTTGGCAGTTTACCATTCAATGAAGTATCATTTTTGCTGCATTTTTCTGGGGGAGTCTTGGCAACACAAGCATTTCTGACAATAGCTTGAATAAATCTATTGTGAAGGGAGACATTCTCCCGGCCAACCAGGCGAACACAGAGATGATCAAACTCTGTTTTGCTAATCTTACTACCTAAATACCTAGTCAACAGACTAAAATACAAATCTGATCTTTGCCGACCAATCTTCCTTTCAATATGAAGTTTTAGTTCTTGAGTATCCACTCGGGGACAATGCCGAGCTGCAGGCATTCTGACTCCCGAATTCATAATGATCACGACAACAACAACAGTCAAATAATCACATGAAAATCCATGAAGTCCAAACAGCCCATAATCAAACTCTGAAAATCAAAACCCTAATCATTGACTTCGGAAAAATTAGTCAATCCCAGTGAACATTCCGAACTGTACTAAGCTGAATTATGGCATTCTCTGTCAAAATGAGCAAACCCAAGTAAATATTGAGGCAAAAAACAATCTTCCCCCCTAATTAACTCCAAAATTGCAGCAATTGCATACAAATAATCAAAGAAGACGACCGCATTCATTCAACAACTAAAGGAAGCGATACTCAATGTCATAAAAGTCAATTGAAAACTACAATATAAATAACAAAGATGCAAACTTTATCCAACCCAAGTCGAAAAAAAGATTTTTAGGCTACTAAACGGATCAAAGTTCGAAACCCAGAAAGCTAGTTCAGCACTACAGCTGAAAGAAGAAAAACACGAGAGAAGCAAACAATGTAAATTCAGCAACAAAAAGAAGTCGAGCAACAAACCTAAATTAGTGAAGTAGTTAAGCCGAATGTCGTGGGTCAGAATTTTTCGACAGTGAATTATAGGGAAAGTACAGTGATTATTTGATCGAGGTTCATTCGTTCGGTGTCCGGAGAGAAAGACCAGTAAAAAATGGATTGACAATTAGGGCTTTTGTTTTCGAAGCTTCTTACGAGTCATAGGAGAGTCAAAGACACGTGGGATTTTACAAGTGCGAAGTTGTAGTCAAGTATATAGAGAAGAGATATAGCTATGAGTGTCCCCGAGTGTATGGCTGGACCATGGATGGCTATGGCTTGATTGGAGTGTGGAGGTCCTGTTTGGCTGCTTTGGGTTCCCAATCATAAAGGCGTTGGACTGGACGGGAGGACATTAGGACTCCGCACGCCAAAATTTGTGCATTATTTCATACATACAATAAGGAGTTTGATCTAGAGTAGCCAAGTCAGCGGACAGGACCAAACATGTCTTTGCGTGGTTGTGTGAGTGAGAGAGATGGCATAATGCGGAATGGGGCGATATTGCTCTCACTCATAATACTTAGTAGCATTCAGAAGTGATGCAAGCAAAGATCTACAAGAACTGTCATGGGGATGACCGTTTTACATGTCACGCAGCACTGCGTGAGCTGTGCGATCATTCATCAAATCATCAATCATCAAATTTTGAATGGAGGAATTAAGTCAAATCCAAACGCAATGGAGGGTTTCAAATTTACTTTATGCCCAAAAGCATTTTTGGATTACACTTCAGCTCCATCGGTCTACTTTTTTTTTTTTTTGTCTTATTCTGTCTAATCACATATATAATATTATCTTACTTTAAAAAAATTATAAATTTTTTGCTCTAATATTTTTCCATAAGTCAAACTAACCCTAAAAAATATTTTCCTACAAACCAAAATCGCGTGTCGCCAACTTGTTAAAAAAAAATCTACAAGTGGAGCATTTCCCAAAAAATATTTTTATAACTTTAGTCGAGAACAGTGGGGTAAATTCAAATTACTTTGTACTTCATTATTTGATTTCTTCAAATATCTTGTTAAAGGTATGAGAAATAATTGCAAATGTAAACTTAGAAGACTCTGTACCCGTAAATAGTGAGCCAAGTGTGAAGGTAATATTTTTTGGGTTCATTTGGCTTATATAAAAATATGGAGCAGACAGTTTGTAAAAAATTTGTGGAGTTGGTGATGGCGGTTTTGATTTGTCGGAAAATATTTTTTGGGGTAAACTTGGCTTGTACAAAAACACTAGAGTGAACAAGTTGTAATTTTTTGTTTGAAGTGAAATGATATCGCATATGTGATTAGACAGAGTAGGACACAAGAAAACTGAACAGAGGATTTGAAATGTTTGGATTAGATATGTTTGCCCACAAACACTTTAAACATCAGTCTTGTGTTAAGGTGTTAATTCTTTCCTTGTTCCCCTAAGGTGATTAAGTACTACTCTGTCTTAAAAAAATTATTTTTAGTTATAAAATAAAATATATTTAATATACAATTAAATGTGTGATTTTTTAAGTGTACTTTTTCTTTTTTTAATTTCAGATCGTTCATTATTTCTATTAGTAAGCATAATATAAAACTAAAATTTAAAAATGAAATTTTGTTTGGAATGTAAGAAGTAATATTTTTAGTTGATTTTGACATATTAGATATTTATAACTAAATTTAGCTTGTAAAGCTTTTAACTTTTTGTCTATTCACCAACTATAAGCACTTCTTGTGAAACAGCTATCTCCTATTTAGTATTACCTGAATTTTTGCCCGAAAAATTTTAGTGACTAACTTAGTGTGGTTGTGACAAAAGAAAATATTTTATACATTTATTATATTACGTAAAATTATATAGTTAAAAATTATACATATTCGAATAATACAGCATTTTGAACAATATAATTCATAATTATTACTCTTGGTTTTACACATGGCTAAAAGTTAGAAGGGCGGTACTGATATAAGCCTAAGCTAATATTTTACACGACCAAACATTGTTATTATTATTTCTTCTTCTTCTTCATTTATTTCATCCCAAAAAAATGGTTAATTATAAAAATATTTAGGATAAATTTTGAAAACAACCCTGTAAATTATACCTGAGTTCTGACATAAACCAATAACGAATAATATGGTAATTATGCAAAAATAAAAAATAAAAAATCATGTAAAACTTTAAGAACAGTATTTTAAAATGCATTTTTTATTTTTTCTGAGTTAATATTATAAGTTAAAATATGCATTAAAATTTATTAAAAAAAATGTATATTAAAAAAATATAAATATATATTTTAATAGACAACTATACAAGCCCAAAGAACTTTTTTCTACAGGTAGTACATTATTTACTAAAACATTTCACCATATAAGTTTTTCAATGATAGACAATATGGGGTTGCATGCATAGAGAATCAAAACAACAAAAAGGTATGAAATTTCTGGGACCGGTAATCAGTTCCGGTTATTCTTGAAACAGAAAACAACAAAATGGAATTTTTTTTATTTTTGTATTTTTGGGTCCCCTATTGAAATATAATTATATGATTGGTTTTTCTTTTTCCATCTTATGAACTGAAATGAAACTTAATCAGTGAACCAATAGGATTTATTACTTATTCAATACAGATTTGGATAAATTTTATGTAAGATTCCCAGTGGGTTTTGATTTTGAAGATCTCTTTGTTGTCTATATATGCATACTCTTTGATTTCGTTCTCTTTACCGTTTTACTTTTTTTCTGTGTGTTTTTTAGTTGGAGGGAAAAATCTTTTTAAGTATTTTTTAACGAAAATTTCACGGTTAGGTTTTCGGATTAACGTGCCATACTTTTGATCGGCGGTATTGAAGAAAGAATGGGCCGTCGTAGAAACAGGGCTAGCTCAGGGCAAGGAACTGTAACTGGAAGTGGTGGGGGAAAAGAAGTAGCGGTGGGTTTTGGGAGAGATGATGATGATTTAACTGCTGGAAAAGACGACAACAGCATGTTTGAAAATTTGCGCGAGAGAAGTGAACTTGTTTTCGAGATCTTTGCCCGAATGAGTCCGCAAAACTTGTTCAAATTCAGGTGTGTCTCGAAGGGGTTCTGCAGTTTTATTGGACAAGCATATTTCACAGCTCATCATTACCGCAGTTGTAAAGCTATCGCTGGGAAAGCCCCCACAGGGTTATTCCTTCAGAACAACGGGGACCCGGATGTATCCTGGTACGACTACGTCAGAACTCGCTTTGTACCAGTTGTCTCGGAAGCCGGTGGTCTTCCAGACCCTTCACTGGAATTCTTGAAACAGAATGGGAAAGCTGATGAGGTCGACGTCATTGATTCGTGTAATGGTCTTTTACTTTGCAGCACCTTGGGAAGCAATGGGAAAACATTTTTTGTCTGCAACCCTTTGACAAAAGAAAAGATAACTCTTTCGCATCCGAGGAAACCATCCCACAGGGCCTCCTACGCGCTGATGGCTGATTTGGAATGCAATTACCTTAAGTACAGGGTCTTGTGTTTACTTCGATCAAAATACTGTGGTGATGGATATTCTCAATTGTTAATCTTGTCTTCTGAAACTGGGGACTGGGTGGAGGTATGTGACAAGCTTCCACCAGCAAGTTATGACTTCAGGGGTGGCTCTAAGGTTTTTTTCAATGGAAGCCTTTATTGGGATTGCCTTGATGGTCACATTCTTGTGTGCCATTTTAATTCAAACGGAAAAGAACCATGCTATATGTTGATTAAGACTCCACGGGCCATACTCGGTAGGTGTTTGTGGAAATCAAAAGACAAGCTTCACTGCTATTGCCATGGAGTTGGAGATGAGTTTCCAGGATGGACCCTTTGCAATGATGCTGGGGAGGAACTCAAATGGAAGAATGAGGATTTTGATCAATTGAGGAACTTGACTGATGATATTGGATCATTCACTGGGTTGACTATGACAAAGAAAGTATCACAGTCTGAGTTTAAGATAATTTCGTACGCTCCTGAATCCGAGACATTTTTCATATATACTTTAACTGATGTTTATGCATATCAATGGAAAGCCAGGAGACTAAAATACCTTGGTGGCTTTGGATTCCGGTCCCAGCAATCCCAATGCTGGGTGTTGCCTTATTCTCATAGCTTGGTGCCCATCCAAACTGCAAAAGCAGCACTTGGTCCAGCAGCAGAAAGAGACATCAAAATGCTAAACCAAGCTGGGAGAGCAAATATTAAATCAGAAACAGGGAGCGAAACAAAGAGAGTTAGAGGTAGACGCAACAAGAGGATGCCTCGTTGCCAAGATTTTAGCGCTGAGGATTAATGTGTAGGACTTTGTTAAGTTTTTGAATCTGTCCTTTTTTTCAATAGTAGTATCTATGCACAAAGATGTATCTCTCCGGATAATTAGTTACTTTCTACTAGTGATTATAATATGCTCTATTTTACTTTTTCTTCACAAAATATTGTTGGTTTAAGCGAATGTTTGACGATGATTTTTCTTAGGAGTGATTTTATTGTTTACCTCATGCTATGCTTATTCAGATAGTATCAGGATATACTGAGAAATTCAAGTCCTGATTATTATGTAGAGACAAAACAAGGTAGGAGCTATGCAAGGAGGACAGATTGAGGGTGACTTAAAAAATATAAATTCTGATTGCGAAGGGGAGTACCATCAATGGTTAATCACGCATGGTCAGTTGTTGGTGATGGTCAAATTATTGTCTATTTTCATGTTACATCACTGCAACTGAAGGACAAAGGAACGCAGAAAACAACATTTGCTCAATCACCTCGTACTACTACTATTAATTAATGGCTGAAAGTGGAAACTGGAAGCTAGAGCTTTGGCACTATATAATCATCACAAATGCTTACAAAATTCCGGTCAAAACGCTTTAATACGAAATGACCAAGACTCGATTTAATAATAATCCTTTCTACTGTATTGTTTGAGTGAAATTTAATTCCACTGATTTACTTTATGCCCATCAAAGTTCGGATTTTGGAGCAAAGGTTCTATTGGACTATATTTTTGTTCCATCTGTGACATATCCAAATTCAAAGTATTCTATTACTTTGAAACCTATACAAGAAAATGGCAAATGTTTGAAATTCGAGTTAAATGAAAGCCAAATACTGAACCTGTTGAATGATAGGTAGCATTCGTTGATGTGCAAAGTAATCACGCCCCACTCGGACTCAGAACCAAAATGCTCTAACACTGCCTCTTCATAGAGTACTGTGTCTACCAATTTCCCTATTAACGGCATGTTTTGACCATGACTAATGATACGACAAATTAAGGAAGTAATTATCAACATTCCAAATAGTTTCTAAATTTATCTCGCAAAGCTACAGAAGAAAAATAGTCAACAACGAGTGTTAAAGATTTGAAACAAAATCAGAACTTTCAATGAGTACTACTACTTTTAACGCACGAGCATCATCGTCATTCAAGTAGGCACCCAAGCAGTAGCAAAAACTACATTGTGTCCTTTCCAAGTAAGAACAAGATCTTCTTCTTCCCTTTTAACTCCCCATCCCGCTGCGTGCTCATCAAGCATATTTTTCACCTCAGAGAATGCATCTTCACTGAAACTAACCACCTTAAAGCTTGAATTCTTCATTCTTTGTACCCACCTATTCTTTGTCTCCAATCTCTCAATTCTTTGAAGACCCTCGTGGCCTATCACATTCTGGATCTTCCAGCATATGTCAGCTTCATACCATTGCCTCTGGTTACTCCCCCGGGGGAGAAACGTGTCAACAGTGTCATATGGTATCCACAAATAATTAAAAGCCGACCTTAATCTCGTGACTAAATTGTTTGATGTGAGATCTGCATCTTCATCAACCAAAACAACAGTTGTTGGTTCTAGGCTTCTAATTGTCTTGAGAAACATTGTTCGAACAGATGGGTTCGAAGAATTTTCTATAGAGAATTGACTAGAACTCGAAACTAAAGACAGGGTTTCTTCCGGGATGTAATGAAGCATCATATGACAATTTATAACCAGTGCCTCACCATTGTCGGCACGAACCATTTGTTGCATTCGAAGTTGTTCGATCAATGAAGAGAATCCGTCCGATGAGCTTGAAGGAATCACCCTAAACTCCAATACCACATTTCTAGACCTAGCAAAGTTGATCAACTTGGAACCCAACTCCTCGTACGAAAGATCAATGGTCGGCGGGATGCCTTCCGTGATGTCAGGGACGGTGATCTTTACTAATGGAGGGCCCTCAAGACGAGCGGCTATGGCATCAATCAACGTTGGCATTTGCATGCAATGAGTCAAACTCAAGTCAACGATGTGAATAACCGAGTATCCTTCTACAGCTTCTAATATTGCCGTATTTGCTGCGGTGAAACCAAATCTATGCCACGGGGTTAAGTCCACGAAACTGGCTAGCTCAATAATAGTGAATTTATGAGTGTGGATGCCAAGATTTGTGTTCACATTAGCCATGGCGCTGAGTAATTTGGAATTTCCACTTTTTGCAGCACGGGTGATTAGAGCACGAAGGAATCCACAGGTCAGGCGCTGATTTGAGTCACCATCAGGAGGCGCAATGTTGTTAAGAACCCACAAGATTTGCTGAGTTAGAGTGGCGTCATTGGTCTCGATTGCATTTGCGCAGTGGACCAACAATTGTTCCATGCAATTAGCATCACCAAAACTGCTTAATGATTTTGATGTTGGGAAACCGGGCCAGGGCCGTGTTCGATGAATTTGCTTCTTGTTCATGGATGGAACCACAAATGGCGATACTTGGTGCAAAGTGGCTGATGGTAGGGTCTCGGTGAATTGCATCATGAAAGAATTGATGAGTTTTTTTTTCTTCCCTAATCCCAAATGTGGTTGTCCAAAAAGATTACTAAATAAAGTGTTAGGAAATGAAAAGATGGGAAGAAAGAAAGGAAAAGGACTAGACTAGCAGTGGTACCTGGGCATTGGGAAGCGATCCATCAATGGTTTGGGGGAAAATTCTGCAAATGAATCGAGCAAAATAGACAGTTCAACTTTTTCATCAAGTTTCGGTAGAATCGGTACAATTCTTCAATGTAGAGTAAAAGGACTAATGAGAAAATCCCTCATCCCAAAGAAAAGTACTCAAGGGAGGGAGAGTCAAAAACAGGCAAAAGAGAGATTTCTTTCAATTTGCAGGCTTTTCAGGACAGCATAGAAGAGGATGAAACGAGGGCTATGAAAACTGCACATCAAAGACACGTACGTTTAATATTTTAAGGCTACAAAGGGTCGATTGTTGCTGCTTTGCTTTTCTCCTCCTCAGTCCTCACACAGACAAATAAACTCACACCCAGACACACACACAAACACCACGGGGAAAGAGAGGGGAAAGAGAGGAGTGGTGATGATA
Organism: Gynochthodes officinalis; assembly: GCA_020080225.1. Classification (NCBI taxonomy): domain Eukaryota; kingdom Viridiplantae; phylum Streptophyta; class Magnoliopsida; order Gentianales; family Rubiaceae; genus Gynochthodes; species Gynochthodes officinalis. Next base: position 33,629,748 of record CM034621.1, on the reverse strand, counting down.
ATTATATAAAGCAGAATAGGGAGTATGGATTTGTGTTGGATTTTGGTGGCATGTGAGAAAGCCGGCCACAGAGTTGTCTATATGCGAGAGTTGGGATTTGTCACTTACTAGTACAGATACATCTCGTAGCATACACTCAAGGCGCAGTGGATCTTTTGGCTCTCACTCACGGGTCATCATGCTCAAATGATTTTATACTCTTCTTCATGCGTATATATGTAAACATGCATCTTGTTCCATGATATCTCATGGAATAAAATAAACTTTCTAACAATGGCCCTCTGATGACTCATGGGGAAAAAAATAAGCAAAATTCGTAAGCAAGCACAGTCTATAAATAAAATTAATTTGCAAATCATGGCGTGCAATTGTTATCTTTCAATTAGCTAAGCCTATAAAAGAAGTATAGTCATTTGTATTTAACTGGCGACATCCAAAAACTTTTGCATGCTTCCAAATTAAGACAAAGGGGGATCATTTTCGAAACCAATGAGGATTGAATAATAGCCTCTTCAACGATTCCAGCTTTTTTTCCTTCTCTGGCTCTCTTGCAAACTACGTGCTCAAGCCAATCTAGGCTCCATGTATATATAGTTTTATTTTTGCTTGCTTTTATTTTTCGGGGTCCCCTTTGCATGGACAAAGTCAAATCGCTGCAAAGTGTTGTCTGCATCACATCGAAACTGCAAATTCCAATTGTACAACATAGTCTAAAACCATCTATTTTACGCCTAATAATGCAAGAATGTTTAGCCACGACCTGGAAGCAGAAGAAGATTAGTTACTATATGTCTAGACTTGTTTCGATCATTTCGGTGGCATACACATCTCTAAAGATGGCAACTGTTTTCTTGACAGAATTTCCCTCAGTCCCTTCAGATTTCTGAGTAACACAAATAGTATGGCTGGAAGTAATATATATCTTAGGACAAGATATGAGAACCATCTGATCATCATGATTTCATGTCACCATATAAACATTTTTGGGAAAAATCTTTTCTCCTCTTTCTGTTTCTATTTCTTTATTAATTGAAGCTTGTACGTTCTGATATAAAGTGACAAAGTTTACTGACCAAATTGCTCCTTTTTAAGCTCTTACATTCTACCTAATCCCTCCCAGAAAGTGCACTCTTCACAAGGGAATTCCTGTACGTAGCATTTCTAAAACATTAATCAAGCAGTACTTTGATTATATCTATTATTATCCACGGTCACACTGTGGTTAATTGGACATGCAGAACTATCAAGAATATATTGAGGGAAGAAAAAACAAAAATCTTATCTTGTAGCACCCAATATACAGTATAATACATGGAAACCTGGCATGCAAGCGACTGAAGAGTGAAGAAGAATGCTGTAAATGGGCTAATACCATGTGAAGATCACACCATCTGGCATCTGGAACGGGTCCGTGTTTGAATCTTCTTGCCCCCATGCACGTGATGCACTTGCTTTTTGGTCCTCCTTTGAAATCTAACTTAAATAGACCATTCGATCCATTCCGCCATCACAGCGGAACCCACAGGATGCAATATCTCAACATCCATCCTTTTCTCTCCTTCACTTTTTGCAAGTTTTGCAACCATAATATATTCCTTTGTTTTACATTTTTTCCATCTCTGCAATATCTAACCAGCTCGACCTTGCTACTTAAGTTGATAACCAGTAATAATTTTGAAACTCCACCTTTTGAATCATGTCAACAAATAACACGGAATAGAAGAACTAATTGAATTTGGATGTGTTTAAAAGTCATTTTTGGAGTAATTTTTATAAAAGATTAGACATGTTAATTCAGATTGATTCTAGCTAGATGAGGAATTAAAACAAATTGTTAGACTTAATGAATGAATCGAAACATTTCTAATATCATTAGAAAATATTCCATATATCTACAACATCACCTAAGAGATTAATTGCATTAAAAAACAATTATAATTTAGAATAAACAATTTTATGACTTATTTCATTAAAAGTAAAGATTCATAGAATATTTTTTATGATATCAAAGAAAACATTTTATACATTTGCTCCATCTCGTACGATAATACAACCAGAAACAATTGAAACTCTATCAAACAAACTTGGTATTTTGGTTGGTGATGCTTCACTTCACACAAGCAATAAAGTAACAACGTGGCAGGAGTAAATATGGAGTAGTATTGGTATCTTTGAGTTAGCGCCATAACTTTGAATTTTGAAGTGCAATCGAGGCAGTTGTTGGCATGTAGCCATTGTTTGTTGTTGCGGAACAAATGAGGAAGTATGTATATAATTAGAAGTGTTCAGAAGAATCCCAGAAATGCACATATGTAGAATCAAGTAAGTTAAATAACGTGACAAACTCAATAGTTAATTCTACTACCAGTAGTTGTAGTAGCGTGGAATGAGAATTTTGAGGAGGATTCCTTATAAATTGAGGTACAAAGGGCTAGAGGACATACATCCTCTCTCCTTAAATCAAACAATTCAAGCATTCTTTTGGAATTTCTCGTCAAAGGAATTCCGTGTCGTCTATGTTTTTCTGATCTGGGTTTCATTTTCATTGATTATTGGACATCACAAAAAACAAGGAAAACCCCTCAAACTTCAATATCAAAAGTAATGCTACGTATCACCATGACACCATGTGCCAAAAACGCCTTCTTGCAACTATTATACTATATGTGTTCTTAAGTTTCAGTTTTCTTTGGTGATCGCTAACATAAATTAAATGGTTAGAATCTTATTTTTTCAGAGCAAGAAGAATTATTGAGCCAAAACATATTGAAGCCAAGAGTATAGAGACACGGTCTTCGAAAGTCGAGCCGCTAAAGAAAAGTACAATATTTGCTTTGCACTAATTTATTAAGTTTGACTAGCTGTCTATTCATTCATATAACGTTGCCCCTATTGATCATGTGAATCCTTTTTTGTTGTTGCCCAATTCATCCAATCATTACTACCGTGATCACGTTCTCCTTAACTTCAAGGACTTTGAAAATTATATTTCGACAAATTCCTTCAAATGATTAGCCTATCATATAGATAGATACTTACGAACCACGATATAATTTTTTGGTGTGGCACAAGTGATACTTCATCTCACATCGAAAGAATCTATTTTAAATTAGTGAACGTGAATTGATCTATTAACTTGAAGCATTATAAAGAATTTAAGTAAATTTTTAAAAAAACGAAGCGAAAGATGAGGCCGCATACTACAAATTCTTCGTAAAAGAGAAGAAATTAAAACTTAAAGATTCTGAATTTGAAACCTCCAAATTTCACAGTAAGCCTATTACTGTAGTTGGTTTAGATTATGTAGAATGGCAGCTACATTTGAACAGTCAATGACAACGATTTGGTGTAGTTTGGAAGTACAAGGAAACTTCTTCGTCTTGAACATGAAGATGAAGTCCTGCCGATCGTTTAGTCCCTTACTCAGCTCTCTCCAAAGTAACCATATTTTATTGTTTTGTAGCGTGATGTGATGATATACATGCCTTTTAAAAGAAAGGTTTCGCAATTAAATACTTACCAAAAACGCCTTTGCAGTCCTCCTGTGCATTGGAATGACTTGTGACTTGTGACTTGTGAGAGGATCTTGTGGTGTATTAGGCAATTTCGACAGGAATCTAACTTTGTGTAAGAAAGTTAGGACAAGTAGACAAAGGAGCAATCAATGAGATTTTTTTATATGGAGGGATTAAAGATCCAAATTTATTTCACTAGGAGTTATATTTGAAATCTCATCTCATTTTATATTTTTATATAGTGACACACGGTTTCAGTTTTTAATACATCTCCTTATTTCATAATCACCTTTTTAAAAAAAATATGAAAACACATTTTAAAATGCTTTCTACACAGAATAACTTTTTAACTAACTTTTTATCTCCAAAATATAAAAAAACCAAATGAGACAGATTTTTCAATTCATGGAGGCCAGAGGTCCATTAATCGATTACTGTAATGAAAAGAAGCAAATGGTCCGTGAAATGAAAGCAAGGAAGTCAATAAATGAAACGCTATTGTTTCGATTAAAGTGGACAATGTCGTTTAACTTATTATAACGGTGTCGTTTGGGCTATCAATAAAAGGAAAAAGTAAAGAATGAAGGGTGCGGATGGAACGAGTTAGTAATCCAACGATTCTCATTTATTCTTGTATGTGAAGAAAGTTAGTTATAGATAGTTGGTAGCAAGTGGGGTGAGTCAGAGTTTTTGGTGTGATTTTGAGGAAACACCCAAAATCATCCTCCACATTTTAGTAAATAATCTTTTTCATCCTCCACTTTTAAAACAAGAACAAATAGTCCTTCAAATTTCATAAATTGTAACTTTTAGTACTATTTGTGAAATAAACGGGAACTTTTAGTCCTTCAAATTTCATAAGCGGGAACGTTTAGTGTTGAAATTTTCCTTCAAATTTTAGTCTTTGAAATTTGAAGTACTATTTGTTCCTGTTTTAAAAGTAGAGGATAAAAAAGATTATTCGGTGAAATGTGGATGACGATTTTGGTATTTCTTCTGTGATTTTTTCTCTCCTTTCCCCGTGAATTCTTCCATTTTCTATAACTTCTTTTCTCCCCAATCTGGATCTGGACTCTAATTCATAACAATTACTCATATCCTTGTTAAGAGGTCTGGCCCATTATGATGACATTAGTTATTACACTTGGAGTATCATAGTTTTAAAGCACCCTGCAAAATAGTGACCCAACCCAACACCACAAAAGAAATTATTTATAAGAGGGCCGCACGCCCGAGCCCGTTAAGTCTGAGAATCACAGTTTGGGCCCAATGCAATGTGTTGTATTAGCATACGTTTTTACCGTTACAGTTATTTGGACAACTTTCTAAAACCTATTATTACGTTTTTTTAATTTTTAATATATTTCTTATCTCATACTATTATCTTAAAATATATGAAAACCTATTTTAAAATACTATCTACACAAAAAAGAAATTCAGATATTTAAAGTACGAGTAAATGAGTAATGTATATATGGTGAAAATATCAATACTCAAGATGTGTATGGATTAATATTTTACAACATATATTTGTGTCTTTAAATATATTTTTTATCTTATTCCCACTATTTCAAAATATATGAAAATGTCACGTGAAACGCACACTTAACTAACCTATTTAAAACTTTCGTATAATGACTCAATATGCAGCAATCGATAACAATTAAACGACTTTACATTACATAAAATATTCTCTTCTTTATTTAACATCATTGCTAGCTAATCTTTGCCAATTGACAACAACTTTTAATCATAGAAATTTTGACAATTAACAACAATCGGCAGTCCAACATCATTGCTGGCTAAGCTTTGTCATATACATACATTGAGCAAGTAGCCCACGACTTAAGCCAAGCCGCAAACACAAGAAAGAAGAAAATGAACGTATTCCTTTTTTTTGTGTGTCTGGTAATGTTTGGATTGTGTTTTATTTATAGAAAGTTAATTTTTTGTAAATAAAATAAAATATTTAATTATTTATTTTTCATTCAAAATACTTTTTTCACTAAATTTTTCTCATATTTTAATACAAAATTTTGCAAAATAAATAATAATCTAAACATAGCCATAGTGTCACGAATTCTTATAAAATTGGGGAGAAAGGGTGACTTTACGAGACAAGTTTGGCAGCTTCCCACATCGCATTATGAAATGAAATAAACGAGGAGGAGGGATCATCCGTAGCTGTGGAGTGTGGACCCTTTGGTTTGCTGAAATAAATTATTAAATGGCTGGGTAGTCTCAAGTCTGTCTGTTGTCCAGCCACTGTTTGTTGACCCGCCTACAATATTTATTAATTTATTTCCTTGTCCCATCTGGAATTTGGAATAATTTTAAGGCACAGATGCTTTATTTGCAGTTGTTGCGTGGGTGATCAAATAACTCCTAGATTTTCAGAGCTACGATAGAGGTGGTTAATTAGGTGAAATTTTGGAAATAGATCAAAACTAGTAATAGCTCTTGTGAGATGGAAGTTTAAAAAAAGGCAAAGTTTTCTAGATATGCATTAATTATTTTTTTTATAATATATATATATTTTTTAATTTTTAATATATCTTGAAATAACTTCAAAATAATCCCTTATTATTGACAAATAAATTTTTTAATTATTTATTTTTAAAACGAAAAAAATAATCTCTCATATTTTATAATATACTATTTTGATCATCCGTTATTATTCTATTACTATTCCGTCACTATTTCGACAGAAAAATAAACAGAATAGTATCGGATGGCCAAAATGGTACATTCATAAAATGTAAAAAAAAAAAAATTCATGTTTTAAAAATAAATGACTAAAAAACTCATTAATTAAGGGATCATTTTTTGGTTATCTCATATATGTTTTATTTAACAACTTTTTGCGTTCTAAAATGCAGTCAGTACGTATCCTTTAATTTCGGAAATTGCATTTGCCAGATTGGTGGTGTTAACTTGGAAAACCCAATAACAGAAACTTTTTTCAGTAGGGAAAAATGGTAAGAAATTGTATTTGGATGGATGAAAATAATCAGGAATATTCTGGTCATAAACAAATAGACAATTCATTGGGGTTCGCCCTGAAGCAGGCAAGAAGAGATGAGGAAATTATAATGAAAATGTATGAACCCATGCCTAATGATATGTGTCCACCCCGGCTCGGATATACTAGTCTAATAGTGGGGAGAAAGAATAATATCTTGTTAAAAACAGGCCTGCATTTGCACCAAGAAACTTGGAATTTGTCGTGGTTGGCTAGGTTCAATGAAAAGCAGCGGTGCTGATATACGCATCCCGCTTTTGCCTTGTCTTGATTTGCCTGCATACACGTACTTTTCAGTAGTGGCCACTCAATTATATACTGTACTCCATTTTCCCCACTTCCCTTTCGTTGCTGACCCACACAATTCCGCCCTAATCCCACGTCTCATTTGCAAATTATTTCTTACCTCCCAACAAGAAAATATATATATATATATATATAGGGAATAGTTGCGAAACGCTTTTTCACATTTTTAAAATAGGAAACACCAGATAAAAAAATATTTAAAATGCAAAATTAAAAACGTATTTTAAAAAATTATGATTAATTTTTTAAAATACGTTTTTATATTCAAAAATGCTATCCAACCCAATATTGAATATTCTGCTCGGATTTCACTAAGCTTGTAAATCCATTCGTTGATATGGTATAATGTGGTAATTTCTTTTAAGCCTGAAAGTTAAAAAAAAAAAAAGAAAGAAAGAAAAACTCGTCATCGTCCATGAGATGGAGTGGAACAGTAGCAGTGGAAACAGCACTCAGAAAATGGTCCGTTGGGGACCACTCCAAGGCGTAAATGCGGCGAGACGCAGCATTGCAGAAATGCTCCCAAACTTTACCGTCGGATTCACGAACCACATCCAAAAATAAAAAAATAAAAAAAATGATAGTGACTACCGAGGAGTGGTCTATGATGTGGATCCCACTAGCGGTAGAGCCCCCAAGATAGGTACTGTAGAAGAAATGGATGACCCATTGCCCAAGTGGGGCGGAAGGGGAGGCGAAATCAACAAATGAGACGGCCCTACAAATATATTGGGTTGGCTCCATAAGATATCGTACCAGAAAACAAATAAGCCTCCAGGGGCATAGGCGATTTGGTAAGTCTGGGATAATGTGGGGAGAAATCTCGCGAGATTGAATATCGCGTGGGGCAGATTGAAATCCTGTGCTGGTCTCGCCGGTTTTCCTCTGCTCGCCATCCTCGCGCATTTGCATACCGTCCTTGGCGCGCCAGATGCAGTGAGGCACATCCTCGATTTACAACCCGCCTCTGCGCACAGCAAAGTAGGGAAGTTTCGCCTTCGTAAGGAGGACTTTCTCCAAATCAAAAAAAACAAATAAATAATAACGTCATATTAATCCCAACAAGGGAATAAGGACGTATTAAACTAATGGTTTATATGTAATAAAATGTCAGAACTGACAACGATCGTACTCTCGTCCACCACTGCCTCATCCCCTCGTCGCCAGGAGACGCAGAAACTGCAAGCTGTGTGATGTTTGTGTTTTGAATTTACATGGTATGGCCATTTGTCCCTACCTTATTCTTTTGTTCCTATGTGTGTGTGCGTGTTTTTTTTTTTTTTTTTTTGGACTATTACTATAGAAGAAAAGGGAGATTTTAATTGGAAGGAATAAAACTTAAAACCCCACTTGACTTGAAACATTTACGATGACGGTCAAATTGCATTATTAAACTATTTATCCTTTGTTAAGGATCATTCACCGTGGGAGTACGTCCTATGTACGTCTCTTTATATCCTCCAAAAGCCGCCTCTCTCTCAGGTCCTTCATAATTTCTCTATCCTTACCTAAACAACCTGTTCTGCTCGCCGAAAGGTCCTGGATCCGAAGGCATGTTCAAAATTAATTATTCTATTTGAATTTGATCTAATTTGATTTAATGTGAATCGGATTATATTCGGGTTAAGTTAAATGAGGTCAGCTCAGGTCAGGTCAGGTCAGGTTGGGTTTTTAAACGATTTGATCTTTTCTTTTCCTTGTTATTACTTTTATTTTTATATATAATGTTCTATGATTTAATTTTAATTTTAATTTTAATTTAATACTTACATGTTAAAAAATTATTTATTTTTATATAAAAATAATAAATAAATTTCATCTACGTTTTTTAATTTGTGTATTTTTCATGTAAATTAATTTATATATTTTTATATAAATATTTCAATTTATTTTGTTAAAATTTGGCTAATTTTAATTAAAAAATATCTGAATTATTAAAAAATATTAATTTACATTTTATAACTAATATTAATTATTTTTTAAAAAAAAATTATAATTTTTGTTTTCATTTAAATTAAAACGGATCGAATTTAATCGATTTATTGATTCGATTCTATTAAAAAATACATTAATCCGATTCAATTCGTTTTTATTCGATTTTATCTGAATTTTTGGATCAAATCTACAATTAATCTAATTCGTGAATAAAAATAAACACCCCTAATAATCCTCACAAGATATGGACGAACATGGATGAATTTATTACTCGCCCAGTTTTTCTCTTCCCTCTCCATTTCTCTTTCCAAAAACAAAACAAATGTACATATGGACCCAATATAGTCTGACATTTAAGGACTAAAAGGGGTTCATCTTGCACTCTTAAGTATTTGTCGTCGTCGTCGTCATCATCATCGTAGTGATATGAAGGAACAATACTCGAGCCGTTGCTTAGTTGATGGGTTTGGAGGGAAATAAAATAATTATTAATACTTGATTGGGAGTATGATTTAATGAATAATACCTCAAAATATCAAAATTAAAGCATCATTTTATGAAAGAGAATACTTATAAATTTTATTTTTATGAATCAAGACTTTGCATCCTTAGAATAATTATTAGTATTTATTAATATAATTATAATAAAAGAACTTATTATAATTTTTTATTATTATTATTTTCATTTTTCATTATCTTTTTCATTTTGCTTTGTAAACCAAACGCCCCTTTAGTATCAAAGCAAAAAATTCTTAGATAGAACATGTAATTAATATCATAAGCTTGTTGCTAAAGCAGGGCCGTTGCCTGAATGGTTTCCTTCTGCATAGTTTCATCCGCAATTGTCAATAAAAACTTCATTTCACATCACGGAAACGCTCAATGGTCAGTACTTATCTGGGACAGCGTTTAGTTTAAATTAATGTTTTGATGTTGTCGTCTTTGTAGGTATATACGGGGAAAGTACATGCTTCCAATTTCAAAGCCGAATTTTCTTAGATCACACTCTCCGAGTGTGAAGGAAACGCCAATCAAGCTGGCGTGCCCAATGGATAGTGACACACTTACACGTAAGGTTTGTTAACTTTATAAGATGCTCTAGATTTTGCTGATAGATTAAATATTACAATAAAAAATGTCAAAGATTGATTATGCGATCGAATAAATTACCTGTGGGTTGCTTGTCCATTTATTCAGTTGTTGGAAAACTATGATGAGGAGTTCGATCGATTCAAGATAAGCATGCCATTAAAACCATTAAGGTTTCAGAACTTATGATGTGTTCGAAGCCTATCAAGTATGTACACCCATAGACAGACAGATGAGATCACTGATAAGACTCTCCCCCATCTCAAATACAGGGGTGTTGGTTACCTGCAGGCCGCATTACAATGTTTCCTACCATGAAATGTTAATTTAATCTGAAATTGATACAACTTAGTACCTCCTGACTATGTACCGACCGTTTACCAACAATTGATTAAACCCTGTACGAAACAAAAATTAAGCACTTTGATTTATTGATGTTCAAGAGCTTGAACAGCACATGAAAACATGACCAAGAAAGTTAAAAAAATAAAGAAGAAGGAATCATTGGCAAACTTTCATTTTCCCCTCACTTAAGTCTTAGTTCTGGCTAGGCTGGTTTTTGACCAAGATTAAAAAGAGAGGGAAATCCTGCTGCCGATGGTTTTACAAAAACTTGCCGGAATTCAATTCCAGGAAAAATCCTCCCCACCCTCGGAATAGAATAAAAATACCATCACGATCGAGGAACGACCAAAAATGGAATCTAAACGACTAATATATTACAGCCATAAATAGGAACCGACTCATCTAATTGAACAAACTCAGAAGCTTTGGTCCCCTTTCCTGCTGCTGATTACCAGTGATATCGCTCTCAAAGCACGTTGTGGTCCCTGATTCTTCAGAGTTCATGGAGGGACTTCCCAGCCGTTGCTTCTGCGGCAGAGGGCCACGAGCTTTGCCCTTGAAACCAGCCTGGAAACCAGGCGTTAAGCTAAGGTCAAGATCGGCTAACTGGATCACCTTGGCTGCTTGCTCATCGTGTGAAGGCAAACGGCGCCGCTTGATCAGCTTAGGATTTGATGATCTTCCGTTGAGATCGGCAGCACCAGTGAAATCTTGATGGAGTTTAAACATTTCAGTGGTGCACTCAGATGCCTCATCCTGGTCAGATGAGCCACCGAGAAGGTCAGGAATAGCCATCAAAGTGCCGCCACGGAGGACCGTCTCCACCGCTGCTTGGCACATCTGCCAATTCCCGCTCCACAACAAACCTACCGCCCCGCTTACTGGGTTCACCGTCCTTCCAGCTGCCTCGAATAGCAAGGACTGAAATAAAGCTGCCATGATAAAATAAACAAGCTTTCAAAACCCAAATATAGCCTAATGATCAAAAGATTTTCATTCGTGATTTGATGATCCCGAATTAAAAAATAAGAAAAAAAAAGGTTGAAAACGTCCAGGTCACGAGCTTGATTAATCAACTACCTGGCCTCTGATTTTCAGGTACTGCAGAAATGAAAGACATGAGGCCAGCACGCCCAAAAAACTTGGCTACAAAAACAGTAGCGTGGCCTTGAGCTTCGGCACTTTCGATCCATTGCAAACATGGTCTAAGGATACAGTTCTCACTGCATCCCTTTCGGAGAACTCGGCATCCATTGCAACTCATGATGATGATGATGATGTATACTGGCTAGCTAGTTACCGACAGGACATGGAGGGGAGGAAAAAAACGTTGATCAGGCTAGCTAAGATTATTATTAGATTCAATGAAGGTGGTAGAGATTTTAAGTTGGAGAGACTACTTTGGCCCCAAGAAGACAGGAACAAACAGATTAAAGCAAGGGGGAGGAAAACGAGGGGTGCATGTGTATAAATAAAGAAAAGAGGACAAAAGTGTGAAATAGAAGCAGAATAAGCACTATTAAGAAGTTAATTGGGTAGTAAATTTGCCGATGATGATGGGGGAGTTAACTCTGGAGGGGGAGTTGAGTTAGTTTTAGGCAAAATTGAAGGAAATGATGGTGGTTGAGTAACGGGATATGAATGGTATAGGAAATTGGGCAATTAGGAAGGAATATATAGTGCAGTGGGTTAGGGAAGGAAAGAGTGAGTGAGAGTGTGTGCGTGTGTGTGTGTGTGAGGGGGCTGTTTTCCGATCCCAAACTATTGGGCAGCAGCGGCTCCGTGTCTCCGCGGATGGATGTTCCTCAACCGTTGGATTAATTTTCTTTTTTCTGGTTTCTGAATTTTTGATAGCTATCACTTTTCCAGGACAAAAAGATGGAAGATTTTAGGGAAGATATCATATTGCTTCCATTTTTCTTCTTCATTTTGTACTTGTATTATCATATTGTAATTTATTGCATACGTGGGCGTTTGGGAACAACTAATAACAATGTCCATTAGTTCCGTATCCAAGAGTTTAGTGCGGTGGATTTTTTATTTTTCCTGCCTCAAATGATTCAGTGCAACTAAGCCAGCAAAATGATAATTGCTTATCCTTTTGGATACATCTATTGATGCAACGCATCATAGCTTGATTATATTTCATCGTTACACTATTTTTTTTTTTTCACAAACTAACAAAAGTATTCAGACAAATTTTGCATCAATTCTTATGATCTTGGTCAGTTCAATTTATTGGTAATAATTTCTTAAATTGTATGCTCAATTTGTGTAGCGGCAGTATAATTAGATTTTGAATGTCCAAACGTGATTCACTTTTTTTTTTTTTCGAAACGATAGTAGATTAATAAAGCGCAAAATAGCGCGAAAAAAAACAAAATAATATAAACCCGCACGGCATTTGGTAAACCTGCATTCGCCAAACGTGATTCATTTAGGTCCATTTATATGGAATTTTGAACAGTATCAAAGTTCACTATTTTCAACCTTTTGGTCCGTCCTAAAATCATGTTTGCGGTTTCTTAAAGATTTCCACAATTGTTGATGATACTTGGATTTGTTTAGATTGAGTTTTATTTATAAAAAGTTAATATTCTTTAAATAAAAATAAAATATTTAAATATTTTTTTATTTTAAAATTTAAAACTCAAAATTTCATTTCCAAATTATCCTTACATAATTTTAAAAAAGAATTCCTTTTATTTTCCTTCTAAAATATTCTTTCTACCAAATAATTCTCACTAAATTTTTTACATATTCCAATACAAAATTCTCAAATAAATCACAATCCAAACATAGTTTATTTATTTTCAAGTTTTTTTTGGCTATGTTTAAATTATATTTTAGGTTAAAAAAACTTATTTTTTCTCAAAAAACAAATAAATCATTCAAACACATTTTATTTTAAAATTTAAAATTTAGTTCCCAAATTTTATTGACATGATTTAAAACAAAAATTCAATCTAATACAAAAAAAAATTTCCAAAATTTTTTCTCAAAAAAAATCTATTAAAATTTTTATATATTTAAAATAAAATTTCTCAAATAAATCACAATCCAAACGTAATCTATTCGGTGCTTACTATATAAGGAATAATGAGGAAAGTCTTAAATCATGGAGAATTACCCTGATACGTGACATCAATTTTAATTACAGCTTCAACGTCTTCGGGTTTAGATTTTTGTTATTATTCTCGTCATGCATCATCATCACACACACACCCCCACCCACCCAGCCACCTGAACAAAGATTCATAAGTTGTTCCTAGTCTTCCAGAGTTAATTATTATTTTTATACAAAAAAGCATGCCCGTGAATTTCTACCTAATTTTTATATCAGTACAGTTTCGGAACAAATTTCATATCATCGAGATAAAAAATTTGCTGAAATTTTAAAAATTACTTTAAAATATATATAAAAATATAAAAAGAGTTTTTTGCCCCTCGTGAAGCTCGATAGATTAGCCTGGTTAATGTAATTTTAAGGAAAAGTTTGGGAATTCCTGTCCAGATTCAGGTGCAACGAGTGGTGCTGCGTCTTCTAACGGTGTTGCAACAAATGATTTGGATTTTTCGGAACTCATATATTTATCCTCCGTAAATCACAGTACCATGCTCGTACAACATTAGAAAAAGCATTTGGGCCTTGAAAATCATAAAAAAAAAATGCATGAGTCGTGGATTGTGGGCTAGGCAGGCCCTTCCCTTGCTGCAACTTGCAAATTTGTCGGCTCGCTTCGGCAGTCAACTTCTGGAGTGGGGGAGGGGGAGAGGGCTAGGCCGGCTGGATAAGGATGCCACGTCTGCCTAGCCCACGGAAAGTGACATTTTCTTTCGTCGCCTTCTACCTAGTCTACACTGTCACCCATTTGCATAGTGATTTTTTTTTCCCCTTAACTTTTTTCCTCTTAAAATATATATATATATATATATATATATATATATATATATATATATATATTACCACTATATATTATCACACCTTTTTTTACCCATTTGGTGGGGGGACATATATTGTAATCATCATTAATAGCGTAATTGGATACAATGACCTAATTTATATGCGCAACGATTGAAAAAGACTCATAGACTTTTTTTTAAAAAAAAAATTAAAAACAATAAATGTCTTACGTATGAATGGTAAATACATAACTAAATAGGTTAATTAACTTTTTTAATTTTTAAATTAAATCACAAAGAAAAAGAGACCACAAAAGTCTAAAAAATGACTACAAGAGTCTATAAAAACGACCACAGTGACCTACAAAAATAATCACAAGGATTTATAAAATCCCAAACAAATTGGGAAATAGAAGACAAGGATTATTATAAGGAACACTATTGGGTTTCTTGCAATTCACTATTTGTAACTAGCAAGGAAAAAAAAACCAAAGAATCTATGCAATTTACCGTACAAATCAGCTCAAGATTGGTGGCAGCACAAATAATCAAATTATGATTGACCATTCAGGTTTGTACTTGAATCCTGTATTAGATCGATCGATCATGAGTCAGCATGTCAAGTAAAAGAAAAAAAGTACATATAAAAGAGTTGTGATTTGTAACTGAGACGTGACATTATTATTTTTAAACCACAGATTTTCATTATAGCAAATTATGAATTGTACATCAACCTATTTTTAGGGTATTTATTTTGAGTCCCAAAATAGAATTGGATTTGTTGATTTGAAATTTCGAATTGGATTGAATTAATTTTATTTTTCAAATCAGGTCAAGCTAAATTTTATTTCGTGTCATTTGATCAAAATAAAAAAAATATTTTTTTTTAAAAAATAATTAACATAAGTTATAAAATAGAAATTATTATTGTTTTTAATAATTTAAATAATTTTTAATTAAAATTAATCAATTTGTGACAAAATAAATTAAAATATTTACATGAAAATATATAAATTAATTTATATGAAAAAATACAAATTATTGCACAAATTAAAATATTTACATAAAAAAATATTTATTATCTTTACATAATAAATAAATAATTTTTTAACGTGAAACTATTAATTTTAAATTTAACATTATGTATGAAAAAGAAAGCAAAAGAAAAAAAAGTTCAAATCAATTCGAATAAAAAACTAAATTGATTCGAAATTTGATCTGATTCGACTAAAAATATTCAGATTAGATTGGATCGAATTCGTATTGAATCATTAATTTTGAACATCGTTAGTTTAGCTACTATTCATTGTCAAATAAACAGGTATTAATAACTCTTGAGCAATTACATAGAACCTAGAAATAAATCTGTCAATTATTAATTTGTCACATTAGGAAAACAAAAATAGTCGTTCCAATAATTAATATGTCTAAAATTCGGCAACTTGCCAAGCTTTTTAAATGCTGGGGGGGCTTTGTATCAACTTTTTCTTTCTCCGAAAATGATTTTGTTTTTGTTTTAGATCGCGTTTGGACTTTGGAGTACGCCTCTACTATTACCGTTCTTAAATTCTATATGGCCCAATAAGATGTCTCTACTTTTTATTTTTTTGTCGTGTACAATCCTCGAAAGAGTGGTCTTAGGCTCTTAGCCCCGTGAACAATAATGCATCCGCCATCATTTTTATTTTCGACGGTAACAATAATAATATGACCACTTATATAGAGGAATTCAGTACCCGTATGGATCCCGTTTCGCAAAAGTAGTTTTTTTGTTTTTTAAAAAAACAATAATTATGATATAAAAATGTATTAAAATTATAAAAATCTTTTGTGCCATTTTTTTACCGTGTTCTCCTTTTGATAAATTCCATGCATATGATGATATTAAGGTAACTTACGGTAATCGACTGATTTGATGTCAATGCGAAGTCTTGTAGAAGGCCGCACAACCAACATCGTTGAAGGGACATGAGCTCACGCCCATGTCTTTGCCCACGATTGACATCTTGAAAACAAAGAAACTTGGATTTGTTACCAAAATAGTCACAAATGAAGTTCATCAAGATATCGACATATTAAATAGAATTTGACAAATCAATTTCATAAGATCCTACATGGATCTCCATGTTTTCATTGCAACAGCACAATCATGTAAGCACAAATGCTACGGTGCTGTGATTCACCGATCCAGGTTGCCGACAGCGACCATAAGTGTCTAGGTAGTGTTTGTTGAATTGCTTGTGAGACCGCAATGGCTGCTCTCTCGTTAGTTCAATATCACGGACGTCCTTTGGGTTTGCAGGGTCGGCAAGATTCAGTCAAGCTTGTTTAACCCCTAAGCTCAAACTTCGTTGGGAATTGAAGGGAGCGTACTGAAAGTCCTCTGAAAACACCATATCCTGGAAGGTAGGCTAGTGACATAGCCTGGATTTCCGTGGATCAATTTAGTCCACAAGATCTTAGACTTGTTTTGCGTATAGTCTGGTCCCCAAACGACGAAGGCAGACTTAAATTGCATCTGTGTATACACAGTAGTATAGTTATTATAGTCTACCAAAAGACGAAGGCAGACTTAAATTAACGGACCACCATTGCACTGTCAAGGATAATACACCATACTCGGAATTGAGAGTCCGTATCTTTGCCGAGTTAATATAGAATCTGCGTTAATATTACTACAAATTATATTAGCCAGAAGTCCCGATTTCTGGTTGAAGCTGCTGGGAGGTCGAGACGAACGTAGATATGCCTACCATCTGCCGTTTATTCCAATCAACAATATTCTATTCCAATCAAATTTAACTTTGATAAGAACGATAGCGCAAGCACAAAACAAAAATTAACATTATTTCATCCTTGATTATTCCCATCCAGGTGGCCAATATTTTATATTGCTCGTGCTTGTCTTTTTCAATCTATTGAATCCAACGTCGAAGAAAAGAAAAATGTAGCTAAAGTACAAAATCAATCGCAGTCCGTCCACCATCCCGTAACTTGGGTGGCGGACAATTGTTGCGCCACCATTGATCATAGGTTGTCGAGACTCCAACGTCACGTTTGAAAATGACGGACGCGTGATTAAAATGAATAGCAAATTGCAACCATGATTCAACTGGAATCAAGTTTGGGAAGAGTTCAGTTAAAGAAAAGCGTTAATGGCTTCATCATACGGCTCTAGACTAGTGTTTCCTATTGATGCGAAGAAGAAACCATGGGAACAGAAGCTTCCGCTTCACAACCGGTGGCACCCGGAGATACCGCCTGTTGCTGAGGTTAAAACCGGAGAACTATTCAGAGTCGAGATGATGGATTTCAGTGGAGGTGGCATCACTAAAGAATACACAGCTGAAGATATCAAGCATGCTGACCCCTCTATCGTGAGCTTTATTACCTAATTTGCTTCAATTTTCTGTTTCAATTTCATGGTAGTATTCCATAATTAAGTTTAGGATTTAAGAATCTTAAACCCGGAATATAAAAATAATAGGAGAAACTAACTTCCAGGGTTTCTTTTTTCTTTTTTTCCGTCGTAGTATGTAGACTGGGACCAACGGCCCTTGAAAAACCTCAATCTTATTTTGTCAGCTACTGAAACTAAATTTCCAGCTTCCTAAAGTTCGTGGTCAAAAGTGAACTACCTTAATTTGATGTGTAATAAGGGGAGGCCACTATAGAGTAACAGTACTACATATTTATGGCTCCTTCAACTCCAAGAACAGTATCCGCTGTTGACCCTAAGAAAAAACCATGGGAGCAGAAGCTACCCCTCCACAACCGCTGGCATCCGGAGATACCTCCGGTGGCAGTGGTTAAAACTGGCGAGGTGTTTAGGATAGAGATGTTGGATTGGACGGGCGGTGCAATTAAAGATGATAATTCTGCTGTTGATGTCAAAACGCTGGACTTATCAGTTGTAAGTGCACAGCAATCTCCCTAAGATAATCTGGATTTACCAAATAGGAATCATTTACTACTACTAGTTTCCTAAGTAAATATGCCAGAAAATTAAATTTTGTCCCCTCGTACTAATCAATGTTTCTCAATAAATTAACCAAATATCAATACTAGCATTACTAAGACTGCGAGAATAAGCAACCACACTCTGGCTTTCAGGTACACTATCTTAGTGGACCCATTAGAGTCACTGATGCAGATGGTAATCCAGCCAAGCCAGGTGATCTTCTTGCTGTTGAAATTTGCAACTTGGGTCCTCTTCCTGGGGAGGAATGGGGCTTCACTGCCATATTTGACAGAGAAAATGGCGGTGGTTTCCTGACCGACCATTTCCCTCACGCAACTAAAGCAATTTGGTACTTCGAAGGAATATACGCCTACTCTCCTCATATACCAGGTAATCAAGTCATACTTCCTAGAAGTTCAGCAACTTTAGCATTATAGAGCATGGTTACGTGTGTTCAACCTTGGAAAACCTCAAGCATATTTAATCAAGGCACATATGCTGAACGTTTGGTACGCTAGAAATTCGATGTTTTTCTTGATTAATTGGACTCTCTTTCTTCATATACAGGTGTACGGTTTCCAGGTTTGACCCACCCTGGTATCATTGGAACAGCCCCTTCAATGGAACTACTGAACATATGGAATGAAAGAGAGAGAGCTCTTGAAGAAACTGGTCTTCAATCGCTAAAGTTATGCGAGGTTTTGCATGCACGACCATTGGCAAACTTACCATCGACCAAGGGCTGTGTTCTCGGCAAGGTATGACTCGCCGAATAATTTACAAGGCTTTTAGGAATTTTTATGCCATACTCAATTATTGACATGTAGATTCAAGAGGGTACTCCTGAATGGGAAAAGATTGCAAGGGAAGCGGCAAGGACTATTCCTGGAAGAGAAAACGGTGGAAACTGTGACATCAAAAACCTCAGTAGGGGTTCAAAAATTTACCTTCCGGTCTTCGTTGAAGGAGCAAACCTCAGTACTGGAGATATGCACTTTTCTCAGGGTGATGGAGAGGTAGCATTCTGTGGGGCAATTGAGATAAGTGGATTTCTAGAGCTCAAGTAAATCTCACATCTCATCTGAGTAATTAGTATTCCAACTTGAAGTCCAGGCATTCAATTCAATATAATCAGAGAAAATTTTTCCAAAAAAGAGTAGCAAAAGGAGTGAGTAGAAGACTGATAATAAAACTGAAAACTCAGAAAACTAAGGCTTCTAACAGAAGATAAGCAGTAACATCCTAGCACAAGAAACTTAAAACTAGCAGGAGAGCTCAAATTAATAGTATCATTCCGATTTAATGAACTTGCATATTACTATAAGCTCTCAAAAGATCAAAACAGATTTAATAGGGACAATCTTCTTTTTGATGGAGAGGAGAAAATGCAGAAACCGCTATATGAATATAAATATTTCATGAACCCTTTCAAGTGTATATTCAATACAAGACATCTACCCTAGATACTAATAGAAGGCATGAGCGGCTTCATCCCAGATTACCCCTCATAGCCCAAACTCTTGCATGTTTTTGATACTTGATATAACATTCAACCTTTATGAATAGCCAGTGGCTCACATGCGGTTATTAATGTTTTCCCTCCTCAAACTCCAAACTCATCTAACATTATATTAATTGCTATCAGATGTGAAATCATAAGGGATGGAATGAAAGAGTACCTCACTCCCATGGGGCCTACTCCTCTGCACGTTAACCCAATTTTTGAGATAGGCCCTGTTGAACCAAGATTTTCTGAATGGTTGGTGTTTGAGGGCATCAGCGTGGATGAAAGTGGGAGACAACACTTCCTTGATGCTAGTGTTGCTTATAAGCGTGCAGTGCTCAATGCAATTGACTACATATCCAAATTTGGGTACACCAAGGAACAGGTGAGGTCTTTTCCTCTCAGTCAGAAACATTAAGAGATGCTCCAAAAAGTTAAAACTATACTATAAATTTTCTAATTCTAACAGTACTGACAAAAGGCATATTCCTGGTGCTATAAGGTTTACCTTCTTCTCTCATGCTGCCCTTGTGAAGGAAGAATCTCAGGAATAGTTGATTCTCCCAATGCTCTGGCCACGCTTGCCGTTCCAACCGCTATTTTTGACCAGGTAATGGTAGTCCCTCAGAGCTTCTTTGCAACAAGTTTGAAGTGTTAATGATAGTATGACTAGTGAATCCAACAAGCCCCAATAAACAAGTAAGCAAACAGCTTTCCGTTCCCACCTTAACCATCAATTTACCTTGCAAATGCACATAGATGCAACGCCCATCTGTTTTCCAGACGAAAAGTGTGGTATATATCAACAAGATTCTTTGATATGCAATTCTAGAAGACAAATCCTCCACAGATGTCCAATGACATTTGTTTAACCATTTGCATGCAGGATATCCGTCCCAAAACCAACAAAGTGCCTGCTGGGCCTCGTGTGGTGAGAACTCCAGGTATCCCCCAGTGTACTTATGATGGAAAGTTGCCGACCACAAAAAATCCTTGTGCTACAATTTAAATGCAAATAATAGCAGCAGCTACATTTTTTATGGAAGCATTATCTAAGAATTGTTTCAGGATGTTTTTTTTTATGCCAAGTGCCAAAAGTTTGAAATAATGATTGAACGAAAATCTTTACAGGCATAACCCAGTGAGAAAAGTGCTTTCATCACACCGTTTACACATGTTTTTTAACCCTACCTATAGCAAATCTATCTATAGCAAATCTATCAATGACTCCAAAAATAAGAGGCAGGATTCAGTAATAACAAAAAACTTGTTAAACCCATGAAGAAAAAACTTCTTGCTTTTCAACCAACATAAACAAATCGAGTATAGCTTGCCTAGTGCGAATCCTGATCAAAATGAATGACATGCAACCAAGTTTCCCAATATAGAAGCTAGAAGGAACCTGAATGCAAGATGTGGCAACAATTTGAGGAATGAAAGAAAAGAGGAACCTTTATAAAAAGAAAAAAGAGATCGTGTATGTAAGTACATTTTCTTGTAAAAGTCTGTAGCTTCAGGAAGCATCTGTCTACTGCTAATCCAGCCCACTCCAACCTACCTACAGAAAAGGAAGATAAAAGCCCAAAACCCGCTGCGTTCTGTGGTCCATCAATAGTATATAGAAAGTGTCCTATGATGTGGAAGAGATGGGCAACGCGTACCAACAGACCATAACCAAAGATCCAGTTCCACACTCAAAACCTGAATACAAAAGAAAGAAGGCCTTAGATATTAAATGAATAGAACAGCAAAATCTCATGACTCTCTTAAAAGAAGCTGGAAAATTTTACCTACTTATAGGACATTATTGAGTTGGACCATAGAATCACGTCGAACCAAAAAGGATATGTAAAATAGAAAATTAAAACAATAATAATAATAGTCTTCACAACCACACCATTACAGGTGAAGTGAAATATAAAATACGTCTCCCCACTAAGTGTTTTCTTTCTCAGTTGTAGCAAAATTGGCTACCAACAACCACATGCATATCGTATTGAGCCAATTGATAAAGAACTGAAGAAAGCGTGATGGTATTATGGACAAGTAAGACAGACCTGCTTTCCACAGTTTTTACTCAGCGACTCTCTCATTTTCTCAACTGCATAGACTGAGCATGCTCGCAACTCTACTTCCTCCTCACTGCCTGAGCAAATCTCACTTTGTTTCTCAATGGTATTAGTCAAAGATGAACTGTATCTCAACACTCCAAGCTGCTGAAGAACTGCTGGAACAATATAATCAGCAAACATGGTTATTGACCCTACGTCACTAAATTCTCCATATCCTTGACCTTTAAATGCACCCCACAAATCAGCAGCAAATATCTGAGCTCTTTTATACAGGAAAATCTGGTGACCTTTGTACATAGTGTGGTCACGGAAGCCTTCAATAAGTTCACGTGAATCATATAAAGCATCAATTATATGATGGAACCAGATCACTGAAACTGCATAAAATAATGAAAATCAAACAAGGACAAGAAAGCTCATACCAGGGAAATGTTGTGCCATGAGTTCCACAAGTTTTACAGCTGACTTTCCACAAGACTCGACAAGCTTTGATGCCTTTCCCTCAAAACTTCTTTCCAGCACAAGACCAATCTAAATTGCGATTTAAAGCAGCCATGAATTTGGTTAAGAACAAATATATGGAGAATTGAAACAAGAAAAATTGGACCAAGTTTTCCCACACAAGCTCTAAAATAAGTACCTCATGAATTAAGCGCACCCTTTCATCCTCCAAAGGAAGAGGCCTAGGCCATTTCAACATCTTACGTAATTGAGGACCTGAAACAATGTTTTTTTACAACTGTTACTTCGTTAATCTATGAACTTCACTGACAAGGGTACGGGTGGGGATTTTAGTGAAATGGGGAGATAGTGAGTAGCTAGAAACTTGCCTATTAGTATTATGAAAGTAATACAAAAAAGAAAGGCCTTTTAGATAATACATTACCGGTGTACTTCTGTAGGCGGTCTGCATCAAATGCAGACTTGTCGTCCTGAAGAGTTGCCTTCAATCCTAATGCGAAGTCTTCGTAGCTCAAATCCTTGTCTAGCATCAAATAAGGTATTGACAAACAAAAAGGAAAATATTAGAATTTATGAGCTAGATTGACCAATCCGGCGGCACTGACAGAGAGTGGAGATTTTGTTTGAGCAGAAGCATTATTCTTAAATAAATAAAAGGCTTTGAAAAGACCTTTGCTAGAAGAGTTTGTTTCAATACACAAGCAAATTAGTCCAGCCTCCAGACATATGAAGCAATTATATGGAAACATGCCCGGCCAAAACAACAGCCCACATCAAACCGTAATTTTACAAGGCACTTAAAAGAGTTGTCAAAATATATCAATATCTGGGAAATGAGGAATAATATGTTCAATGTACATCCATTGACAATGATTTTTATCGTCTTGGCTAATCAAGCCCGAGCTTTTAACTGAATATAACACAGAAACAGCAAAATTCAAATTTCCTCCTCTTTCCCTTTCAGCAAAGAGTGGATAAACAAAACGGAATTAAGGTAGGCGAATGTTAAGAAGATACCTACCCGGCCAGAAACAGAAATTCAAAGCATCCAAAACCAGTAAGTACTGAACAGTAAGCGGGCCATTATCAAAATAGTGAATCCCTTCAAAATCCCACTCCACTTTCGGTATCGAATCTTTCATAGCTTCCGCAACTCTCTCAATGCCTGCACAAACAACAACATATAAAACCTTCTGTTATGCACCCATTCATTCTCAGCCTCGCGCGCAAACACTGCAAAGACTAAATATTGATTCAAAACCATTAAACGGGTAAGTTTCTGAAATCGATGGGAATAAAGATTATGAGTGACCAAAACCTGAGGAGTCGACGGTGGCATGAGAGGAATGAGTGGCGACCCATTTACAGCTGGACCTGACCTCTTCCATAGCAGCCGCCGCCTCTGTTTTAATTAAGCCTGAGGAATGAGGACTCCTTAGATACTGTGAGGACTCCTTAGATACTGTGGAAAATGTGAACCAGTGGATAATGCTAGTTATTTAGCGGTGGATTTTGGCCCCTTTTTGTTTGTTTCTCCGACCTCGGCCGAGCGTCCGGACCACGTTAGGTTTTTTAAAATGAAAATGAGCCTGCCAAAGTCCTAACCAAAGAGAGCTGGTCAGTTTTCGCATCTCGATAGGTTGACTGATAGTAGCGGCTGCCGAACCTGCATTTTGGTCATCGGTCGTAGATTTCTCAGGGACCCATTAGGTTCTTTATGAATCTAGCACCCACTCGCAGCCCCACTGGAACTGGCCCACTAAAGTCTTTGTTGGATCTTGTCAAAATTAGTTAGGCTCCATTTCCCCATTGCATTTTTATTCTCAAACAAAAAAAGTAAGCACTTTTTTCAAATAAAAATACCACATTTCAAATAAATTTTTATTTTAAAATTTAAATTTTAAAATTTTTCACTCAAATTCCTCTCACATAATTTGAAAAAATTTTCCCTCTCATTTTTTCCCTCTAAAATACTTTTTCTATTAAAAAATACCCACCAAAATTTTCACACATTCTAATATAACTTTTCTTTAATACATTACACTCCAAATGGAGCCTTAGGGTATGTTTGGATAAGGTATTTTTATTTTCAAATAGAAAAAGTTATATTGAAATGTGTGAAAATTTTGATGTGTATTTATTGATAGAAAAAAGTATTTTGAAAGGAAAAATAATTTTAAATTATGTGAGAGAGATTTAAATGGGAAAATTTGAATTTTAAATTTTAAAATAAAAATATGTTTGGATAGTTTGTTTTTGTTTGAGAATTTACTTATTTGCAAATGAAAATATACTGTACAAACAAGCCCTTATTCATCTTTTTGGATTATGGAAAATAACATTTTATATTTAAATTTTGAAAAGGGCTTTCGAAGACCATGTGCCATGGTCATACAAGTCAAGGGGTCAGTTTATAATTAGCAAATAAAATAAGGCTATTTGTGTTAACTGTTAGAAGTTAGTTACATGCAGTTAGAAGGAGTTTGTTAGAGTTGTTAAGTTTCAGTATTATATAGATTTCGAGCTTCAGAAGCAGATTGTAGGGCCAAAAAGTGATTCCAAGTTCAACAATTTGATGCACTTTCTAAAGAAAGATAAAGAAGGAACAGAGGGTATAGTTAATCAAGGGAATCATACGCCATTGCTGCCCACTCCTGAAATTGTATCCAGGGGGATCAAAGATGACAAGGTGCAAAACACCACTAAGGAGGATAAAGTAGTTGAAGAGAAGTATGATGCGTTATTTCCTAAGGTAGAATTGCCCATGTTCTTTGGGGAAAACTCTAAGGAGTGGCTATGCAAATGTGAGAAATTATTTCACTTAAATCGTGTGGAGGAAAATCGAAAATTGGACATTATTGAATTTTACATGGAAGGGAAGGCTGACAATTAGTACCAGGGGATCAAAATGATAAAGGATAAGTTGAGCTAGGCAGAATTCAGAATGCTGCTAACCAAGAGATTTGCGGAAAAGGGAAGGATGGATGAAGTAAAGGTGTTCAATAAATTGCAGTAAGAGGATTCAGTTCTTGAGTATCAGGAATGATTTGAAGAATTGAAAACCATGATGCTGATTAAAGATCCCCGACTACCTGAAGTATATTTCATATCATCATTCATCAGTGGCTTGAAGAAAGACATTAAGCATGTGTTCAAAATGCATAAACCTGAAACACTAATAGATGCATTTGAGTTAGCACAAGGCGAGCAGATCTTTGGAAGCGCAAGATGAAGAGTAGAATGATTATAGCAGGGAACGAATTCCAATTTTGGCTTTGTCAAAAATAGAGTTGGAACACCTAGTCAATATACAGTTCTGACTACCACATTCACCAAGGCAAGAGCACCAGTCCAATCAGAAGTCAGAAAAATTTCTGTTCAAGAATACCGAGAAGAAGAAACTTAGGGTTATGCTTTAAATGTGGTGAGAAGTTTGGGTTAGGTCATGAATGCAAGTTGAAGCAGATCAACTTCATGGTGTCAGAAATGGAAGAGGAGGGTGATGATATAGAAGAGGAAAAGAATGATGAGAAAGAACAGTTAGTGGATGTTTCACTCTATGCTTTATCAGACAATATCAAGAGGAAAATTATCACTTTAGATGGCCAAATTCAGATAGCTCAGATTCGGATTCTTGTGAACACAAGCAGCACTCATAGTTACATTAACTATAGAGTGGTTCAAAAATTATCATTACCATAACAAGAAACAAGCCCTTTCGCGGCAACAGTAGCAGATGGCAAGACTATCACAAGTACTGCAATATGCCCTCAACAAGCTTTGATAGTTCAAGACTACAAATTCAAATATAACATTAGAATCATGTAGTTAGATGGATGGGATGTAATTTTGGAGTGGATTAGATGTGTCACTATAGTTCTATCACGTTTGATTTCAAGCAATTCAACATTCAACTACAACACCAAGGGGAGGAATTATTGTTGCAAGGTAGTGGAGACAAACCTAAAATACGGCTCATCAAAGGGAAGGACACCAAGCCATTTGTGGAAATGAAGAATAAGTTGATCACTTATATGCTACTCAATTCAGTGGCAATACAAACAAGGGGTAAAGGTAAGTATACCTGATCTTGTCTTAGAGTTGTTATTACAGTACTCGGATGTTTTTGATGTGCCTAAACTTTGTCACCTCCCAGATCACATGACCATAACATCCTTTTAAAGACTTATGCAAAACCATTTAAGTTTAAACCCTATAGACACCCTTATGCACATAAAACTGAAATTGAAAAACAAGTACTTGATCTCCTAGGAAATAAAATCATCCAATCGAGCAATAGCCCGTACGCTTCTCCTGTTCTTTTAGTGAAAAAAAAAGATGGTACATAGAGACTATGCATAGACTATAGGCATCTTAATGAGATGACTGTCAAAGATAGGTTTCCTATACCCAACATTGATGAGTTGTTTGACGAGTTTTTTGGTTCTGAATTTTATTCCAAAATTGTTCTAAGAGCTAGATATTATCAAATCAGAATGAAAACCTCAGATGTACCAAAAACTACTTTCCAAACCCAGCTAGGCCATTATGAATTTCTTGTGATGCCATTCGGTTTCACAAATGCACATTCAACCTTTCAATCCCTAATGAACCATATCTTCCAGCCTTATTTGAGGAAGTTTGTGTTAGTTTTCTTTGATGACATACTTGTTTACAGTTCTAATCTCAAATTGCATGTCCAACATTTGAATGCTGTATTACAACTTCTGATAGAACATCAGCTATTTGCCAAATGTTCCAAGTGCTCTTTTGCACAATCACAAGTTGAGTTCATGGGGCATATTATTTCTACAGAATGAGTGAGCATGGATAGAGGAAAGGTGGACAGTGTTCTCAGTTGGCCTCTTCCAACTAATATTAAACAACTAAGGGGATTTCTAGGCCTAACAAGGTACTACAGGAGGTTTATCAGGAACTATGGCATTATAAGCAAACCTCTAACTGATTTGCTTAAAAAGGACAGTTACCAATGGGGAAGTGAAGCTACCACAGCTTTTGAGCAGCTCAAACAAGCTATTTGTTCAGCTCCAGTATTGAGAATGCCAAAATTTTCCCAAGAATTCATAGTTGAAACTGATGCATGTGCAAATGGAATGGGTGCAGTATTAATGCAGGAAGGACTAGGGGTATTTATCGGGCGGGTTATTCGATTTTCGATTTATTCGATTTCGGTTATTCGGTTTTCTGTTGAACCCGAATTTATTTTTATATATTATATGTAATTATAAAAATAATATATATGCATATAAATAACACATAAATATATATTATATGTAATTATAAATATAATATATATACATATAAATAATAAATAAATATATATTCGGGTTTCGATTTTGTGTTCGGTTTAACCCAAAATCCAAAAATCTAAAAATTCGGTTTCGATTTGGATTCGGGTGGATATTCAAGTTATCCAAATATTGAATACCCCTAGAAAGGACAGCCTATTGCCTATATGAATAAATCATTTACCATCCAGAATAGGGGGCTATCAACTTATGAAAAAGAATTATTGGCAATGGTCATGGCAGTACAGAAATGGAAACATTACTTGATTGGAGGACATTTCATCATACGAACTGATCATCAGTCCTTAAAGTACCTTTTGGAGCAGAAGCTTAACATACCTTTGCAGAACAAATGGTTCACCAAACTTATAGGGCTAAGCTATGAGATATGCTATAAAAAAGGAGTGGAGAATAAAGCTGCAGATGCTTTATCCACGAAGGTTATGAAAAATGAGGAATTGGAAATACAAGGTGCAACTATGGCTATATCAACTTATAAGCCTGAGTGGATTCAACAGCTAGAAGAAAGCTATCAAGGAGATGAAGAATGCACATCTATAATTGCCAAGAAAATGATCTGCCCTTAAGCCGAACCTGAATTCCAATATGATCATGGCATTTTGAAGAAAGGAACAAGAATGTATGTTGGTAGCTCAGTTGATCTCAGGAAACAACTAATTTGAGATGCTTGCAACTCCCTTGGGCAGACATTCAGGCCAAATTGCTACCTTACAGAGATTAAAAATGCTTTTCTTTTGGCCACAAATGAAGCAAGATGTTATAGCATATGTGAACCAGTGTGAAGTGTGTCAGAAAAACAAAAGTGAAAATTTACTATATTCGGGGCTACTACAACCATTGAAAACTCCATAACAAGCTTGGTCACAAATCACCATGGATTCCATTGAGAAGCTGCTAATCTCTTGAGAATACGACTCAATCACGGTGATAGTGGACAGATTTACTAAGTTCAGTCACTTTTTGCCATTAGTTCATCCAATTTCCTCGCCCATAGTGGCTGATATATTCCTGAATAATATTTTCAAGCTGCATGGTATGCCATCCTCCATATTCAGTGATCGTGACAATATTTTTACAAGTCAGTTTTGGAAGCTTCTATTCAAGTAATGGGAGTTAACCTTAACTACAGCTCTGCTTATCATCCTCAAAGTGATGGCCAGACCGAATGGGTGAACTAATGTCTAGAGACTTACTTAAGGTGCTTCACATGAAAAAAACCTTCCAACTGGAGTAAATGGATAACATTAGCCGGATGATAGTACAACACTTCATTTCATAGCAGTATTAATATAACGTTTTTCGAAGCATTGTATAGGTATAAGCCAAATTCATTACCCTTGGGACCTATTCAGGATTTAGTTATACCAGCTACTGCGGATCTTATATGGCAGCATCAAGAGCTGTTGCATAGTCTCAAGGATTATCTCTAGAAGGCCAGAAGTAGGATGAAGCATTTTGCAAATAAACATCGAACTGAAAGAACACTGAAAGTGGGAGATTGGGTTTTCCTTAAGCTACAACCATACAGGTAGCAAACCATTGCGGTTTGTTCCAATCTGAAACTTACCTCCAAGTATTTTGGACCCTATCAAATTGAAGCTAAGATTGGTCAAGTTGCATACAAGCTGAAGCTACCCCCAACAGCTAAATGTCATCCTGTGTTCCATGTATCACTCTTGAAAAAGAAGTTGGGTAATGAAGTAATACCTGTTATAAGTCTGCCAGAATTGAATGATGATGACATTTGTCCTTTAATACTTGTAGCTATATTATAGAGAAGAATGCTAGTTCGCGATGGTAAAGTCGTACCACAATGGCTTGTTCAATGGCAACAATTCAGTAGAAAGCAATCTTATTGGGAGGATCAGGCATTCATCAAGAGTCAATTTCTTGACTTTCAGCCTTGAGGACAAAGCTATTTTAAAGGGGAGCGTAATGTCATGATCATACAAGTCAAGGGGTCAGTTTATAATGAGCAAATAAAATAGGGCTATTTGTGTTAGCTGTTAGAAGTTAGTTACATGCAGTTAGAAGGAGTTTGTTAGAGTTGTTAAGTTTCAACATTATATACGTTGCAGCAGCAATGTGATTGGCCTAAGGGGCTTCTGGTACAGGTGGGGGAGTTTCGCATTCGCAAGGGGGGCTTTCTTCTAAAAATAAAACAATGTGATTGGGATGATTTTGGATGATTGACATTGGGTTTTATCCCAGAAGACTCTAGATTCTCTCTCTTTCTGTCTATTTCTCTTCCTTCGTTTCTCCATTGATCTATTCTTTCTTGTTCTTGGCTATTTTCCTTGTTCATCAAGCTACTGAAATTTACTATCTTAGGGTCTAACCCTGACACCATGCCATAATAGGAATAGAGAAATCCAATTGGACAAAAGTGACAAAATTTCATAAAAATAATTAGCTTATTTTGCTTTGCTGTGTCTAATGGTCACCACGTTCACAGTGAAAGTGATTAGAGAAAAAATAAATAAATAAAAGTGATACCCTTTCCCTTTTAAGAAAATAGTTTATTTCGAAAAATTTTCTTTATCTTAAAAAAAAATTACTGATGATATTAATATATAAGATTAATTAAAAAATATAAAATATAAAATTATACATTTAATTATGCATTACGTGTGTAGTATATTGTAAATTAAAAATAATAATTTTTTTTAAAACGAAATAAGTAATTATTATGATAATTTTTTATAAAAATTATTACTTTACGTGAATACAAGACTTTTATTACAAGTTAAAGTTCAAGAACGTATTTATTTAGCGAATCGAATGAAATATAGGAACTCAAATATCTCACGGAACACGATAAAAGGTTGAAGAAATTTTTTGTTAGATAAATTATGTGGCGTTGGATTCCTTGTATTTGTTCCGCGTAATTAAGAACACGATGAACAAAACTATCAAATATTGAATAATCAATTCCACCGAAATAGGCCATTTGTGGCAAATTTTAGTTTGACAAGGTAATCAGATACCCTTTCTTTGTATTTATTTGGAAAATTCAGGGTCGATTTGGACAGGAGTTTTTATTTACAAATAAGTAAATTCTTAAATAAAAATAAGTTATTCAAATATATTTTTATTTTAAAATTTAAAATTCAAAATTTTCTACTTAAATTCCTCACACATAATTTTAAAAAAAAATTCTTCTTATTCTTCCTTCAAAAATACTTTTTTTATAAAAAAATACCCACTAAAATTTTTACATATTTCAATACAACTTTTTCTAAATACATCAACTTTTTTTCAATTTTCAGTAACTAGTTTTATATATCGAGAAGACTCTGTATATTTTAGCCTTTTTCTGGGGGATTTTTTGTAAAGTCTGTAATAATGTTATCCAGATATGGAATCATATAATGATCATTTTCAGCTTTAAAATAAAGGGTTTCGACCGGACATCTACATTTCCAATCACTGTCAACGCCAATTTGAGTTGCCAGAATTGAATTGATTCTTGAATCTCTTATTTTGGCGTAACTTACTTTTCACAAATGAATCAGTTCCGAGTGCATGTTATTTAAAAGGATAAAAATTCATTGTAAAATCTTGTTAAATTTGTACCAATAAGTAAGTTATAAATGTAACAGGATAAATGTATTGTTACATTTTATTTTTGTTTTTAAATTTTAGTTTACACACTGTTATAATGAAATTTAATTAATACGCGTTATAAACAATGATACTCTTGTTATTTCCCTAAAAAGAATTTATTTTAAAAAATTTACTTTTAAAATACATTTACTAATAATAATTATTTATATTTATAATTAAAAATAATAATAAAAATATAAAGTTATATATTTGATGATATATTAGATGTGTTTTATTTAATAATTTAAAATTTATACTTAAGATTTTTATTTTTCTCTGAACAAAGGGAGTAAAAATAAAAAGTGTTAGAAATGATTTTTACATATTTTAACTTAAAATGCTAAAAAAAAATCAAAAATGAATAATTGTTTTAGGCCATTTAAACCACGTAGGTAGAAATTAGAAGCCAAGAAAAAGACAAAAAAAAAAAGAAAAAAAAGGGAAAAAGGAAAGTATAGAGATAAGAAAAGGGAAAACGGAATTGCCTCATTCTGTGAGTGCGGCATAAACTCATCGTTAACCCTTCCGTTTGATGGCCGTAAGGCCTTTACGAATCATCGTTTCATACGCTCGCCACCACCATCATTATTATCCCAACGCCGCTATTTTCTCTCCATCTTCCTCTTTAATTTTCCCTCCTTCAAGAACCACGTCCTCTCCGTTTATCCTCCTCCGTCGTTCATCTTCTTCCCGGGCCCCGCCACTTTCTCCTCTTATACAACAGCAGCAGCAACAGCAAATACAAAAACCCTCTTCACCACCGCCGCCGTCGCTACAGCGTCTGACAGACTCTTCGAGGCTTCCACCGCCGTCGTCTCCCCGCCTACGGCCGTCGGTGTCTATCTCCGAAACCATGGCTCAGAAGATCGGAAAGTCTATCCGCCGGCCGGGCGCCCCTTCCAAGGCCCGTGTTTATCCAGATATTAATGTGATCCGCCCTAAAGAGTATTGGGACTACGAGTCCCTTACCGTCCAATGGGGGTAACTAATTTGTCATGAAGTTGATATCTTTATCGTTTATGTATAGCAGAATGTTAAAATCAGTTGCAAGAAATGAATTTCTTTTCAGTAAATGGCAGTTCTTGATCAATTTATAGCTAGCTCGTTGACTGATTAATTTTTGATTGGTTGGGTTAGGGAGCAGGATGACTATGAGGTGGTAAGGAAGGTGGGGAGAGGAAAATACAGCGAGGTGTTTGAAGGAGTTCACACCACCAATAACGAGAAATGTATCATTAAAATTCTTAAGCCTGTAAAAAAGAAAAAGGTCAGTTTTTCTGTGTCCGTTTTATTTTTTTTCCCCCGATTTCTATTTGTGTATATTTTGGACCATTCTGTTCTGTTATGTTACGGTCTTTAATTTCCCAACTGTAGTTATAGAATCGCAACAAGAGTAGGTTGTTGTGGCTATGAAGTTTCTTTTGTTTAGAAAATATATAAAATATCTCAGTTGCACCAAGGCTAAATATAATATACCTTCATAAAACGACTTTAAATTTTCATTTCTTATAGTAATTTGATCGTAGAGATGTGTCTGATATCATATTAGTTTAGAGCTTCCATGTCTACTGGCAGCGCAGATTTTGATTGTTTTTCATCAGGCTTCCGTAACCTTTAACTTCAGAATTGGAAATATTGAAACTTTGGATATTATTGACCTAGGCAATAAAAATCACTGCATGCTCTGTTAATGTCTTGTATAGTAACATCCACTTGTTATTGAAGTAGCCTATTTTCTTTAATTTGCTGGCGTAATATATCTAGTTGTTGATTATCTGCTGAAGCCATTTCTCATTATCCACTCGAACGTTTTACATCCTTGTGTGGATCTTACATTGTATCTGTCATTGAATGCAGATCAAGAGGGAGATTAAGATACTACAGAATCTCTGTGGTGGCCCAAATATTGTGAAGTTGCTTGATATTGTTAGAGATCAGCAGTCTAAGACTCCAAGTCTTATATTTGAGTATGTGAATAATACGGATTTCAAAGTTCTCTATCCAACACTTACGGATTTTGACATCCGATATTACATTTATGAACTTTTGAAGGCAAGCATCTCATCCCTTTTGTGAAAATTTTTATGCGGAATAAATTTCATATATGCAAACAAGGTGCAAAGGCAGTTCTTACGATGCAAGAGGCTCATTTGATGGGAAACTTACTTTGTGTTGCTTGTCCAGTAAATTCAATATCTTTTAATTCTGGGAAGGTTTGATTTTTGGTTAGCAACCTTGATTACTTATTTTGGGGTTGCTTGTTTGAGATACTAATTTTATGCAGGCTTGTCATAAATGCTGCATTGAGCTTTCCAAGTTATATTTCTTGTGTGATAATTCTTAATGAAGAAATTTATTTCGTTTTAATTTTTTTTTCGGTCTACCTCACCAGAAATGTTTACTTTTGGCTGGAAATGGCAATGTCATATTTGTTTGATTTTATAAATCTATCATATAGTAACATTTTTCATTTAAGCCCAGTGCATGGGCCTTATTGTTACTGTTCATTTAAGCTCTGAGAATTAAAGTTAGATGTAGCAGTTTTTTTGTTTGTCCTCCATTAAAAAATTGGGTCCCCCACCCCAGATATTTAGTTTCATGTTATTATACTTGTTTGATTCTCACGGTGTTTTGGACATGATATCTTTTGGGAATTCTAAATTTTAAGTTAACTTGCATTGTTGTGTTTAGGCCTTAGATTATTGCCATTCTCAAGGCATTATGCATCGTGATGTGAAGCCTCATAATGTCATGATTGATCATGAGCAGCGTAAACTCCGTCTTATAGACTGGGGACTTGCAGAGTTTTACCATCCTGGGAAGGAATATAATGTTCGTGTTGCTTCTAGGTTTGCCTTCTTCCTTGCAGATTTTTTTGGTTGAAGTTTCTTTGTGTGATTCCTAGTGGTGTTAGAGTAAGTGGATTGAAGAGGGAACAATTCTTAGCAATTGCCACCTTGACTTGCATTCATACCTCCCTGTTAGGGTTGATATTAATTCACAAAGAAGGTTCCAGTGGATTGCAAACTTTGAAAAGATAAATCTTAATTTTATGAGGATAATGGATGCTACTTTCAAAACATGCTTCCTAATCAATTTCTAAGTTCCAAACTGTGAAAATGACTACTCTACTCCCAAAGGCTTGTGGAAGTGAAGCATATTGTATAGGTTGGACGTATTGTGATAATAATAATATTGACCACGTACCTTTGAGTCCCAAGGATTTGACGGGTTAGCAAATTTGTTTGTGTTTTTAGTATATTTGTGGGTTTCTTTAAAGATCTTTTTCCACTGTGGTGGAGTGCTATTTAGAATGTTTTGCTGCATATTATACAACTTCTGGCTCTGTGATGGAGTATATATTTCTTGCTTATTCTATTTAATTTAGAAACTCATGGTAAAACTAATATTTTGTGAGGAGATGTGTGAATATTTTTGTATGTTATATGAATTATCTATACTCATCCTCTTCACTTCTTCGTGACCTTTTGATCTGCAGATACTTTAAAGGGCCTGAACTTCTTGTTGATTTGCAAGACTATGATTACTCTCTGGACTTGTGGAGCCTTGGTTGTATGTTTGCTGGAATGGTTAGTAGCCATTCCTTCTATTGTTTCATGCGTTTTACAATTTCATTTGTCTTCATTTTGTCACCACTTTGGGATGGTTGCCATTGCAAATATGATTTAGTCATATATGTTGTTATTTTTCATTCTCGTAAAACTGAAATCTTACCCCATCGATATATTTGATTATTTGTGAGCACCCTGTAAGATCTTTAGACCATGGTGGATCTTTGCATTCCTCTAGATGAGTTCTTCTATTCTTGCATGGTAAACATTGATGGCTGATGAGGTCATAAGTTGTTGACCTAAAGTGGAGTTGTTTCCTAGTAACACTTACTTTGATAACTTGTGGTGATAGATTTTCCGGAAGGAGCCTTTCTTTTACGGGCATGACAATTATGATCAATTGGTCAAGATTGCAAAGGTGAGTCTGTTAACTATGAATTCCCATATGCAATGTATTGGCATTTTATGAAGATTTTCATGATTTAATACACTTCTTTAAGTTTCTAGTTAATATTTTATATTCTTTGGAAGTTATAGCTTCTCATTTAGTTCGAAAGGGTAAAGATTTTGGATGCAGAAATTTGTGTAATTCAAGTTAATTTTTCATGAATGATAGGTATTGGGGACTGATGAATTAAATGCGTATCTAAACAAGTACCGCTTAGAACTAGACCCACAGCTAGCAGCACTGGTTGGGAGGTTGGTAACATCCCTCTTCTTTTAAACGCACTCTTATATGGCCTATTCTGATTCTTTGTTGTAAAAATGTGGTGTTGCTTGTTCTGCAGGCATAGCAGGAAACCATGGACAAAGTTCATTAATTCTGATAATCAACATTTAGCTGTTCCTGAGGTAGGAAGATTGCTTTAGCTGTCTTAAAAGGCACATTTAACTAGATCTTCTTCTTCTTTTTCTTCTTCCTCTTTTCTTTTTTTTAAATGCTTGTGTGGGTTCTCTTTCCAAGGCAATTGATTTTGTTGACAAGCTACTACGGTATGACCATCAAGAAAGGCCCACCGCAAAAGAAGTAATGGTAAAATTCCTATTTCCCTACCTCTCTTTAGATGAAAAGGCAAGGCTTGGTGATTATAGAAAATTCCAATTTTGAAACACTTTCTTGTGATTTATTCACTTTGAATGAGTATTTTCCATCCAATGAAGATATTGATTGGTGCTCGTAAGCCCATCTGTGGTGCTTTTTTCCAGCCAATAACTTAAATGAAAATTTTGTGCAGGCCCATCCTTACTTCTACCCTGTAAGAAATGCGGAAAGCAGCAGAACTCGTACACAATGAAACTAAATCCCAGATTGAACCAACCTACAATTTTTCGTTATGTACCATTTGTATTATTTTACAAAGTTCTCATGTAGAATTGATCAGGGTTGGAATTTGTGTTGGGGTTGATTCAAACTATCAATCTGTTTGGGTGTAGGTTGATTTTCTGATAAGATTCAAACTTGTGTGCTTTTCATTTTTTTTTTTGGGGGTTAATTAGACAGTTGCTTTCGTTCATGGGGATGTCACGGTGTCTGCAACATCGAGACAATATTTTTACATCGGATATTTTTAAATCCTTGGATGCAAAAGTTTCGTTGTGTACAACACCTCTTAAGAGCTATTCTTTATGGAAGAAGAGCATCAAAGGTTGGTTGCTGTATTGTTGACACTTTGGGTCAGAAATTGTTCACTGGCCTTCGACCTGGAGACCTTGATGCCGGAGTAAAGGGGAGGGAAGCTTGACGGTGGCCCTTATTTGGTAAACAAAAAGATGTTGTGATTTAATGGGTCTCACCCCTTCTGCTACATGTGTATTAAAAAGAGCTGGATTTCTATTCTGAAGGTAGGTAATTGCTCTTCTAGGCCTACTATTATGATTGTAACTTTTACATATTTTTTTACCTTGGCAAAATAATTTGTTATATTTTCAAGATAATTTTTATCTCGTAATCCCAGAAAACATGCAAGATGAAAATGAAATCCATTCTGCCCGTTTCCGGCAAAGACCATAGGAAAACATTTGGTGGAGTTAATCATAAACCTGTGTGTCTGCTGGGTTCCTGAACTTTGATGAGTTGATGTAATGTCAGGGGACTCGTTGATTTGGGTTGCGTAGGATTTATCATTTATGGATGGAGCTGTGGACGCACAGCCACGAACACCACTCATAAAGTCATGGTGGCAGCAGCTTTTTCAGCAAGTCCAGGCCCGTGCAGTCCACTGAGTTGGCTGCCTACTTATCCTGCTAAACCATGCCTCGGGCTGTTCGCAGACTCTTTACACAAACTTTCTTTTTATATTTTTTTGGTGGGTTTTTTAAAAGAAAAAAACTTGTTTTAATCTGTCGCAAAATTATTGGTGAAGTGGGGAATTGAAGGACTTCCTGAAATTCTGTAAAATTATACTATAGGAACCCAACTTGAGTTTCTTGGTGCCAAAATTACATACGCAATTTGGGTATATAGTTGGGGTTGCAGCGGTCACGATCGAGCCTTTCGGTTGTCACCACCAATTGTGTTTTGGACAGCCAACTTTTTACGTCGTTTTCGCAATGCATCATCATTCGGATTCGGGTGTCAATCCCCCGTCTTTTCCGAATTAAACTGTTTGGCTGCTCGTTTTGCGTTTCCACTCAATGGTGATATGTTTTTTCCCCCCATTGTTTCTATCATTTGACAAACGAAGTTATGGAGCCGGATGGATGTTTGTGAAATCCTGATTTATCCCTTGCTTTTTTTGGGCCCTCCCTTCCAATGTCCGTTTGCAAATCAACAGAAAGTGTAATAGAAAGAATAATATTATGGATGGATTTCGTGAAATCCTGATTTTTCCCTTGCTTTTTTTGGGCCCTCCCTTCCAATGTCCATTTGCAAATCAACAGAAAGTGTAACAGGAAGAAAGAATAATATTATGGTATATATGAATTGCGTTTGCGTTTGCGTTTGCTTTTTTATGTTTTTTAAAATAATAATTATGAAATAAAAAAATATAATAATATTTAAAAAGTATTAAAATACATTTTGAAACGTCAAATTATATGCACTTTAAGTTTTTTGTCAAAAAATTCCACTATTTATTAATCACAGAATAAACATTTGTCACTAATGATATATATATATATATATTGTTGGCCACAAAAGAAGGATGGGAGGGGAGTATCAATCCGATCAATTTTGTTTAAAGTGATGCTATTAGTAATTTTATTTTTTTTACATGAAGAAAACTCAATACTTTTAGTGACAAATAAGGAATATTAATAAATCAATGAGTGACTGATTAAGATATTGACCAGGATTAGACCTAATGATCCCAGGGTCGTCCAAGTCAAGGAAACCATAAAGTTGATTTCGACTTTATAAATGCCCCTCTTTTAAAAAAGAAAAAGAAAATTCAAAAGAATCAGTTGCATCATAACTTTTTTGGGAATTCCACCATTGCACCTGTATGAAAATTAAAAAAGTAAGAAGAAGAAGAAGATATTTTCATATTTTGAGATTAAGTTAGTTTTAAAATGAAGGGCAAGTGTCCAAAGCTGTGTTAGGTCCTTGTTATGCGCCTAGAATTTCCAAGAAAAGCTACTCTCCCCTTCTTTCTCTGGAGGTTTCTTAGGATTTTCGGGCACTGATATCTTCAAGCCTCAACAAACCAAAGCAGATGTAAGCATTTCACAGAAATGGGACTGGGATTTGTTGGTCTTCAGTGCAAAATGAAGAGATTAGAAAGGTATTTTATGCTCGAATTGCGCGTGGTCCCCTTTTGAAACTTGTGGGATTATGATTCTCCAAAGTCTAAACGATTAGAATATATTGGTATGGTTAGTATTACTGCAGAGGGAGATTTGGGAGTGTTGTAGGGAGGAAGGAATATCACGGGGACCCAATAATTGGAGAGACAGGTTAACGACAGAGGAATCCAGGTTCTCCTTGCTAATCAGACATTTGGCATCCAATCCTAAGTGAAAGTACTTGGTTCAAGGGACCATTCACCTTATACAACGCTAAACCTCTCCACAAACAACGTCCTGTTTAACTACTAATTGCACGTTTCACAAAGCAATCTACCACTCACACCAAAACTTAAGTTAATTAATTAGGTATATTTGTTCAACGCAGCTCACAGAAGTAAATGCGACCTCACAAAGTCATAAACATAAACAACTCGTGGGATGGATTCCTGAAATGTTAGAAGTTAAGGGCGACGCTATTGACGTTTTAATATTTGTTCCTGGCACTCTTTATTTGCGGTTGCATGTGAATTCATTTTGACCCTTTTCTGCAATCCACTTTTTCATTTGCAAAACTATTTTTTTGGAGCAACTCCGCTTTTATAAAAGAAAAGAACGTCTTGTTGCGTATATATGTAGTGATAAATGAAAAATGTAATATGCTAATATCTTATTCTTGTATATTGTAAGGAAAATGACTTCAAATGTTCAT
Organism: Gynochthodes officinalis; assembly: GCA_020080225.1. NCBI lineage: Eukaryota > Viridiplantae > Streptophyta > Magnoliopsida > Gentianales > Rubiaceae > Gynochthodes > Gynochthodes officinalis. Next base: position 33,590,691 of record CM034621.1, on the reverse strand, counting down.
AAAACCTTAACAGACGATTTGTGTTGCTATCCTCGAGAATTCGTCATTTCCTTGGCTTTTCTGCTGTGTAGTATGGACTAAGGAATATGGCCGCAAAAAAACTAAAAAAATCGACGAATGGGATATCAATAAGTGACATGGGGAGAGAGGGATGATGCCAAAACAAAAAAAAAGGAAAAGGATTAATCATACGTATGTATTAGGAACGATAAAGGATCTGGGATGTCTGTTTTGGTTTTGAATTTATTCGATTGGACTAGTTAAGCGTCATAGATTCTCAAATCTCGGCCAAAGCATCTTGCATTTCAAGGGATTTTCAACCTTTGAAGATCATGCAGACAAAGTGATTGGTATATATCTTCTTGCTGGATAGAAGATTCAATCTGTGCTCGCTCAAAAAATGGACGTGACAAAGAAAGGTGAGAATACCTGTTCGCGATGCCCGACACACAATAAAAGTGTGGGAAAAAAACTTTAAAAAAGAAAGTTCGATATCTTTCTTTAGTAAATATCCCAATTTGATTCCTTAGTAAAAACATATATATATATATTATGTTTTTACAACAAAAATAAAAAGAATAAAAGAATATTCAATTGAGGCGTTGTGGCTTTATTTTTTTGTTTTGTTTTGCAGCAAATCAACGAGAAGAAAATAAATTTTAATTTCAAATATTTTGATGTTTTTTAATACGTGATTAAAGAAACAAGAATGAAAATGGTTAGACGTGGATACATTCTACACAAACCTACCTTTGTCTATATTATGTTCGTGGTGGTCTCACCGCAGAAAGATTCTAAATATGAGGAGTCAACCTTGGATTCGAGAAAGAAAGTTGTTATTAATGTGCACATTTGATAATACTATCATTGATCATTATTCATAGTTTCTTCCCCACACACGCACACGTTTGGATCGTGTGGCATGATGATAACTCCTCATCCGGCTCCAGCCACCAGGGTAGTGACATTTCGGCAAAGTGTAATTTTTTAAAATATTTTAAAATATTTTTAAAATAAATCATGACCGTTGAGAGAACATATAATGATTTTTACTGTTAAAAAGTAAGTCACTAATCGATTTTAATATTAGGATAGATATTAATGATTAACGCTATTTGTAATAGTTAGATTTTTGAAAAGAATATATATATATATACACACTCTACTAGTTTATTATTTGTGATAAATGGGCGAGAGTGATTAATTCATGAAACACAAAGAAATATTCATATGTTGGTTTAAAATTAATAATCTGATCCAAACCCAATTTGATTCGTATTTGAGTTGATCATCATCTGATCTGAATATTTCAAATCACTATTTTTATTTGAATTAAAACATATCTAATTGACAGTTCAGTATGATCAAAATTGATTAAAAAAATATTAATCTGATTTGGCCTAAAATTTTAGATTAAATTAAATAAGCAAATCGATTTTATCCGCAATTCAAAATAAATACCTCAGGTTTAATTCGTGTAAAAAATCAACCCGATATTTATTTGTTTGTATCTCAAAGGACATTGAAGCTGAGCGAGAGGCGAGAGGGACTGAGGGAGTCCCATCCCAAATGCTTTCTTTTTTGGGTGCCTTTTTGTCCTTTTGTAGACTCCAAAAACCTTTTCAACCAAGATTAAGAATCTACTTAATTACAAGACAAAACAAAAAAGAAAAATAACAATTTTTGGGGGGTTTTCCTCCAAAGTTTAATGACACAGCCGAATACATACATATCCAGTCCCATTATGGCTGCTCTTGTAACATCACTTTCCAAAGAACACAAATCCCCCATATATCTTTTCCCTTTCTCTGTCTTTGTCCCTCTTCTCTCTCTCCTATGTCGGCCAAAGAATACTTCCCTTTTTTCTGGGCTATTTTTTGGAAGAGGTGGCTAGAGCCAAGTGTTTTTTTTTTTTTTTTTAACCAGATTTCCTATGGCAGTGTGAGGTACTTCCCTCCCCTAATCCTCCCCACTCCAATAGAAAAAAAAAAAAGAAGAAGAAAAATATTGCAAGCTCAGAACGTATATATATTTATTTTGGTTCTTTTTCCTCCATGGTTCACTAATGTATGCTATTTTTTTTTCATTCTGCGTACGTGCTATTATTTTAATTTTGACCAGAACAGAATACAGTGACAGTAATAATTAATCAGATACTACGACAGAGATGGGGTCATTTTAGCTGAAATTATTCATCTGATGCAAAATTGAAAGAGTGCTGTGCGGCTGTGCCTGTAATATTTGCCGGGAATCTTTTCAGGGGACCTACGAATACAGGCGAAGCTGGAATTTAGCAATGCCCGTCTTGTGTTTTCAAATCAACATTTAACAAGTCCATGTACCGGCCTGAAATTCTGAAAACTTGTTCAAGATATTTCCAATACTGATTTTCATGTGCCAAGGACCAAGATTAATCAAGTCCTGGCCATGAAGGACGATTTATTAATCAGCTTGTATATATTCAATTAAAGGAGTGAAAACTCACAGTGAGTGACTAATGTGATGTTAATGTGAAAATCATTAAACAGCGGCCACTTTAAGTATTCAATATATAGTTTTTTGCTATGTAGATGCCAAATTAGAAAAAATTTCACTAGGTATGGTTACTTCTTCAATTAATAAAGCAAGGATATTTAATTTAATTTTTTTACTTTTAAGAGAAAAAAAAACTCAAAAAGTAGTCACTTTATCTTTGTTATGTTCCTATGCAAAAATGGTTCAAAATTCATATGTGATTCGTTTAATCTTTGTTTAAATAAGAACAGAAAAGATGACCTCATAACCCTTTTAATCTTTGTTTAATTATGTTTCTGATGCAAAAGGTTTGAACAAATAAAACAACTTAATCCTGTTTTTTTACACCCCACCAACATAATGATGGAGATCCCACATTGAGTTTGTACTTGGCAATCGTTATTATTCGAATAAATATAGTAATAATAATCCAAACCTTATTCAACTTTTGGAGGGCTCAGGGCTGATATAATAATGGTGTTAGCGATCGATGTTTGCTGCTTTTAACTTTCACAGTGGTAGACTGGTAGATAAAAATTCAATCTTTATCATCATTCCGCATTGATTAGTAGTGCTCTCATCATTTACAGATAGACATGATAACCCACTGCATCAAATGATGGAACGTACTATATCTGCTTTCAGTATCATGTCGGCAGCAGTCAAGTACAGAGCGTGCTTTGGTGATGCCAAAGAAAGCATGAAGAATCTAACCATGGTTTACATTTAAAGCTACAGATCGAGAAGATTGTGTTTCAAAGGGCATCCAGTTCCAGCATAAGCATGAGGATTAATTAGCTGGAGTGAGATGGATCATCTTCAGCTTACAGTGGATGTGGAAGAGAATCGACAAAACCGAACTATCGTCCCCCTGATTTAGTACGCACTCCAAACCCAATAATTAAGAAATACTATTTCAACTTGCTTTTGCATCAGAAAATGAGGATAACCACACATGGCACATGTAAATGAACCCTAATTTGCTTCCTTGTCTCTCTCTTTTTAATCGCGTTTAAATATATAGTTAAACAACGGGCATCTAGCAGGGGCCATGTTTAGGGTTTGCAGAACCCTAAAGGGACAGCATGGAAAGCTCAATCTTCCCACATTTAATTGCTTGCTTGAGTTTGTCTATACTGTGTATGTGTACTTCCTAATTAATCCTTGATTGCCTGCTTTGACAGTTCCTAATAACTCCATCTTACTTTTGAAACTGTAAATCCAAGTTGGCTAGTGCATGAACATCTTCTCGTTATATATATATAATATATGTTTTGACCGTTAAACCAATATTTATTCATTTGACTGATCCAGAACAACCGCCCCTTGATAGGGTTGCATGGTCTTCTAGTTAGGTCAGTAGCCACTATTCTAAGCTTCTAACCCCCATTATTAATATGTCGGGTCCTAATTTCTTTTTTCCAATCCAAACAAGTTAATTTTGTCAAATAACAAAAAAAAGGAATGGCCAAAATAATGAACAAATGTTTGGATAAGCATGTTAGCATCAGCGATCCTGAAAAATGGACGTTAGGATCATCCATGCACATGGAACTCGGCAGATATATTTGAATGGTAGAGGCAAAAAAAATCAAGTAGACAAATTGATAGGCGAGGCTACGCATGGCCAGAATTATGCAAGATAGACGTACCAAACGGTACAAGACATGAAAGATGATGTGATGCACAAGTTTGTTAGATGAAGGGATGGCTACGAAGTTGCAATCGCACATTCCCTAAAGGAAAAACATTTTAATTTTGGAGCTCCACCTGTCCCTGTACGATGTCCATGAAAGGTCTTATCGATGAATGTCTACAGTAGCCTCTCATGCTGAGGGAGGAGGTAGGAAAACAGGAATGGTATGGGGGTGCTGGTGAAACGCAACTGGCAAAGTCACTGCGAGGAGACATGGTGCATAATCTAGGGGATTCGCCCGAGCACCGGCCGCACCCTAGTGTCGGACACTTGGCGTACAAAAAGCCAAACCCAAGCAATTTTTAGAATTAATATGGGGGGAATTGACAGCTCCTCATACCCAACCTCCCTCCACCCTCCTCCCTCCTTCCCAAATACCCACTATTCACTTGCCATCGCTCGTCCTTTCAACTTTAAAGTAGCGCCTAATGCGCCATATGTGTGTCCAGTTCCGGTCTCCACAGCCACCTCCACTTAGTTCTCTCTTTTCCCTGCACATCCCAACATTCACAGCTGTTCATTCGTAAAATGTATTGGTATCATGGAATGGTCATTTCGAGTGATATATATCTGCAACATCGATATATATATATTTTATCTTAAAATGTAAATGTTAAATAAAATGACAAAATCATAAGAGAACATGTACTTATAAAATTTCAAAAGGTGTTTTATAATTTAAAAATATATTTTTATATTTTTTTAGATAATAATTTGTAATAAAAAATATATTAAAAATTATATATTAAAACAAAAATAAATTTCAAAATACAGACTAAACAAATCCATAGAATCTCATAACCTCACATTTACGTCTCCCTAACAAGATAAATTACATTAATTAATATGGTTTCATCATATGTTAATAGTTTTTGGCATCTATGCATATTAGTATTTTTCTACCATATATACAGACATATATAGCGGGACATGATTTAAGATAGACATATCAAAATATAATTTTGTGATTTTTAAAATACTTATATGATTTTTAATGCAAAAAAACAATTATTATTTAAAAAAATATACAAATATATTTTAAAACATGGGCACGCCTTTGGCACGCATGCCCTTAATAGTGCATTTACGGTGCATAATCTTGTGGCTCACCGGCCACGCTAGCACATTAATTTGCTTTTGAAGTGGAAGTTTGGTTTTCAATCAATTTGACCACACATCATCTGAAATGTCTTCTCGAGGACCATGTTGGGGAGATTGATGGGTTACTATTCAGACGACAAGATTTACAGGTTGATCAAAACGATGAATTCAGCCAGCGCAAGTCATAGCTGGGTAGGTTTTCGTAGGTTTCCATAGACTTTGAAGCTAGGTGATACGATAGCCATTTGTGTTATCATCAATCATCCTTGTATAATAATGTCGTCACCCGTCACCGACCGTCGAAACAGGTACCGAGGAGGTAACAAAGGTCCCATATTAGATTTTGAGTGGCTCATCGATGTTGGACTCGCATTTTTTTAATCCCTTTTTGACCAGTTTGTTCTGCCGGCTAGTCGTAGGACTAGTAACACCAAATATCCGGCTACACAGCCTACACTGACCCATAGTTCGGGGCCAGCTATATCTTCTACAAGCACTAAGAATATAATTAGACTTAAACAAAGATTGCATTGTCTTCTGTTTAGCCCATAATAATTAATCAATTAGTAGTAATGATATATTAATTCCTCGAGCCACACCACCTCCACTCGTCAACTGATCGATCACATTAACACGCATCATCCATTCCTCCGCAGCTCTACAGAATTTTGTGGTCAACACGTTCAAACCATTCTTTACAACTTTCTATGACTATTGTATGATTGACAGTTATGTCAATTGCACTCTTTTTGGTCTCACGACATCAAGAGCGGAACAACAATTTTAAATACTAAACATGTTTCCCAACTTGCCCATTTTTCTTCCTCTTTTTTTTCTTAAATACAAGATATATATTTTGTAACAATAATGATTTTTTTTTGTGTGTGTAAGATCATTCGGAAGTTGAAGGAAAAACAGTATCCTAATTAGAATATACTCGTAAGATCTTGATATTTTATGTCTTCCTTAATTTGTACCCATTAGCGTATTATATACTATGGTTTTCGAAGACATAATTATTTTACCCATCTGAGTACTTTATTTCATACATTTTTAAGGCTTTGACACATGGTATAAAACAAAGAAACCTTTTTCAAAAATGTATGAAATAAGGTAGATTTTCACCTTTAAATTTAACACTATTAGATTTGTTTGTGGTAACTAGGAGAATCATAGTGATAGTGATAACAAAAACTATAGGAACAAAATTTTAGTCAATGATATTTTCACGTCACGTACTATAATTTAACCATGTTGTGTTGTGAAAAATATTTGTTGTCTTAGAGATTTATTATTTCTATGTAATTTGCAAAGATTTTGCAGTTACTTTTAATACACATTTGGTTTGGTAAGTTTTATATTAAAAAAGGGTGCGTAAAAATTTGGAACACAATCTAAATGAAAATCTTTTTGTTAGAGCTTTGAAAGGCAAAGGATATATGGATTGGGGGGGAAATAAGCGAAAGAAGTTAAGGAGACTAATTTAGGCATGTGAAGTTTAGGGATGAAGTTGAAGGGACAGTGAATGAAAGGAAGGACAGTTGGTTGTTCCGGAAGGGGCCTACAGTGGTTGTCGTGCTTGGTGTTGATTTGTCGTTAGGAATATGATTGGGCAAAAGGGGACGTACGGAGCATAAGATAGATTACGAAAAGGGAACAAGATCCCTGGCATTATCCACACCGAGGCTTTTGTCTCTAATTGTTTTCTTTTCTTCTCTTCTCTTCTCTTCCTCCATGCATTTTCTTTTATCTCCTCCCTTCTCCCATTCTTCTAAACTTTTTTTTCTTTTTCTTTTTTTTTGGGTGGGTTTTCTCAGATCCTGCTTCGACTTCGTCCTCTTCTTCCGGGACCCATCTTTATTTTTCTTCCTAATCTTAAGACGGACCCCTCCTCCCTCCCTCCATCCATATTAGTATTTAATATTTCATCTATTTTGAAAAAAAAATTATTTTTAAAACGAAATTCTTATAATATTTTTTACTAATTATAAAAATATATAATTCAAATTAAAAAATAAAAAAAATTATATATTTAATTGTATATTAAATATGTTACGTCTTAAACTTTAAAAAAAATTTATATCAAATTTAAAGCAAATTCTTTTTTATAAGGAATGGTCAATCAAAATTATCATGACGTCAAAAGTTAATCGCTATTTTTCACAATAATTAAGTAAATTAAAATCTCGTATGTCACTTATGAAATGGTTCTCCTACTACTAATTAACTATTAAAAAGACATTAAGAGTTAACAGTCCTCCCTCCACTCCACTGATACCAAAATAATTCTTATTATTTATGGTAATTCACCTCGTAATATTGTAATTTATGATTGATGATTTGGGTCTAAAGTTTGATGAATAAGAATGGGATTATGGGAGGGAGATTCGTTGGTGGTATATTCACTTGGAAGGAACATTACGTTACTGTTTTTGTGATCAAATTAGTTGTTCTTCCTTTTCTTTTTATCGTGTGTAAATTAATTAATAGATCGAATCAAAGGGGTAGTACAAAAACCCCACTTTAATCTCGAAGAAATCGCTACATCCTTCTGATTCCATATCTCGCTTACATCAGTGGCGACAACCAACAGCATTATATGATCAATCACACTCTCGGAGTACTTTCAAATCATATCAGTGCTAAATTATGGTGTATTTTAATGACGGATGAGAATATTTTTTGATCACGAAAATGCTAAATTAATATTTTTCTTCGTACTTTATTCGGATCCTTGTGTCTTTAGAATACTAAAATCGACGGAATATATATCTCTCTGGACGCAATTATAATCAGTATGCTTCTTTTCCGATTTTGACTAATTAATTTGGTCATTTGAAAAGAACTTTGATATTCATTCAAAAAAAACTAAAACATCTGACCAATTCATTTATACCTTTTAATCTTTCCCGATACCTACTATATGCGTAGCTTAACCCACCCACCCACGCCCCACCCCCCCCTTTTCTTTTTTTTTAAGATGAAATTCAAGAGCACGATGCAGAATAAAGATATTTTAAATAAATTATTGATCACATTTCTTTTTTAAATTATAAAATAATAATAAATTATTTTACTTTTTAAACATATCCCATTAAAAGTTATCATCCTGATTGTAATAATTACAGTTTTATTGGTATCATCATCGTAAACTTTTACATTTGCCGTCATGATGCCTAGACTTCTTCGTCTAACTATTGCTTTTGTTTTTAGCTTTGTTTATATCAATCTTTACCATCTTTTACAAAAGTTCCTAAACAATTTTTTTAAGCCCTCTTCTACAATTCTATTGGCGTTGCCTGCTAATTAAAACATGTAAAAGTTTTTTTTTTTTTTTCACGTTACAATCATGGATCTCATTTTCATTATTGCTACGATCACAATATATATATATATATATATATATATTTGAGACATCCTGGTTACTTTGAGATTATTTTTTATTGACGTGTCAAGTCAATTACAATGTTAGAAATTGATTCTCATGAGTGTTTAATTGGGGAGAAAGGGACATAATTCATGGGCCCAAAAAATAATTCATTTTCCTAATTGTTATTCGATGGTTGTTGATTGGGTTCATAGACATTTCCCAATTGTTCCATCAACGTCTACCGCTCTTGTCGTTACTAGTTTCTATCGCACAAAAAAACAAAACGTAAATGTGGACCCTTTTGCTCTCTTTCCATTATTCATTAGTATAAGTATCCATACACATATACTACGTTAACAAATAATCCTAATAAAAATTTAGTGCGTCAGCAAACGATTTAAAGAATATGTAATTAATTTTCAACGCCATTTTTGTGCTATATTTTTCTGTAATTTGTTTGAAAACTTTCCTTGTCAACCAGTCAATTTGCATAATCATAAGTATGGTACTAACTGCATTTAATATTTCATAAACAAATCACGCATATATATATTTTTTTTGTTCAAAATGATCATTGAATTTTTCAACTCGATTGGAATAGAAAATCCTTACCGTTGCCAGTTAATATCATTGTTTCGTACTACGATCTAAGTCAAATTCAACTTTAGAATTCTGACGTTGTACAAGTCCCAATCACCATTTAAATTCCTTTAAAAAATAATAATAATAATAAGAGTAACAAAACGATGATTTGTCATTTGGGTATTTCATCATCTTCGAAACCAATTATTTCCTTCAATATGAATTTTGGTAATTTTCAAAGAAATTTCTTAAATGCTACTCCTAGATAAGTATTAAAAAAATGATAATAATAATAATTAGAAACGGTTGTACTTCCCCACGTCCGTATTAGCATGCTGATGCAGAGGTATCGAATTTAAGAAACTACTTTATTTTATATGTTTAAAAATACCCAATCATTGCCGTAACCGTTAAATTACATTACTACGATGGAGATATAGTTACTTCATACTTGTGGGGGAGTCCATTATTCGCCTTGATAGTTACAGTGCAAGTAAAAGGTTTTTTTTTTTTCTTCCTCCCCTAAATTTAATAATGGTAAAATATAGTGTGAATCCAAAATTTCAAACTATTATTAACATACTAGATTAATGTTCCTAATATTGTTAGAGTCGTCAGTATTAGTTGCTTTAACATTATTTATCAAATGTTGGGTGTATGAATAAAAGTAAAAAAAGTTGAAGTCAAGCGTAGCTGTGGATTATGACCCAAATAATATCTTATCTAACAGAGGGTGTGGTGTGATATGATTTTGTAATAACAATTGAGAGATGCAGTTGTGAGCCAATTTGTGGTAGTATTTTGGAGGGTGTAAAATTGGAGCAAAGTACATCTCAAATCTAAAGTGAGTAACGCACAGAGGAGAGGAGTCATGGAAAACACGTACGATGCCCCACATGAAAATGACATGACATGGCCATCAGTGAGGGAGATCGATGATTAAATTTCATCATGCATGGATTATTATTTTTTTTTTCTCTTAGATATATTTTCACATCCATTAATTACGTGTGTTTCAAACTCTATTTCAAGCAATGACCTAAAAACTTGCAGATAAGAAAAATCTCAACTTTTCACTATGATTAAGTGACCCGCACAACTCAGTATAGAACTAAATTTTTTAATATAACCAACGCAACTAAAATATGCCCCAAGTCCTAACTACCGTTAATGAAGTTTGAACCTGTGACATTTCTTGAAATTGCCTCTAAAGTTAATCACTTAAACCAACCCCTCGGAGTATGCATGAATTATTCTGACGTGAAAAATGCATTATTTTTTTCCAATGATATATATATATTTTTTATAACGAGCATGTACCAATAATATAAAAATAGAATGTTAATATTGTAAAAATAAACTCTACCAATCATAAAAAGGAATTTACTTTAATTATTTATCAATAATAATATAAGACTTTTGTTTTTGTAAAAAAATATATAACAGAAGAAGTGAAAAATATTTTTGTAGAAAGACCCACAACTGTACGTAGAGCGGCCTATTATGGGAAATATGGAAAGGTGTGAAGGAGAATTAAATTTCAGAATACTCGATGGATCTATATATATATATAGGGGTAATGATTACAAATGGGGTCACGATGCAACGCCCCCCTCGCCGTGGAAATAAATGATTAAAACTGTTTTAATGATTTATGGTATAAAAGAAGTGAGAGAAAGAGAGAGAAAAAGGGAAAAAAATCGAGAGAGAGCTGAGGCGCAAAAGCTACGAAGGCATGACTGCGCAGTCACAGCCGCCATTTCCCACTTTTACTCTCTTTCGTGATGATTAATATTAATGAATCTGTGATTATTATTGCCATTGTACTCATATCATCATCATCATCATGATGGTCCCATATGGGATGTGCATACAGAGGAAGGCGAAGAGACAAAGCACCCGCACAGAGAACCCTCAAGAAAGTGCTCTTTCAATTTTCCTTTATGTTTTCTTCTTTTTCCCTTCTAATCTTTTTTGAAAATAAATTTTCAATTATTATAATGGACATGGAGAATTATCCGAGTTACTACTTTACTCGATGAGAGTTGAGAGAGACAGCGAAAGGGGAAAAACTGAAAAGCATTGTTCTACGGTTCTAATAATACTGCGTACTACGGGGAGAGGGGGGCTGGGGAGTGGGGAAGGGCAGTAGAGAGAGATGAGCCCCCAGAAAATCGGGTATAAAAAGGGCGCCACATTCGCCATATTACGACCACTACTTTGAGGCCTCTTAATTGGCAATTATGAACTATTACTACTGCTGCTCACTGCGACCAGTGCCTATATTAGCCTAAGGAAAAAAAAAACAGAAGATTTTGCGCTCCATCAGACCTCTTCTTTCCATCTAGTCTCTTTGTTTTGTAAACTCCTTTTAAGGCTATTTCATTTTGTTCCTTTAAATTACTTGATTGGATTGCCTCCCTTTCACCTTCCTTTCTTCAAGGACACGGTATCCAACTCCATCTTTCTATATTTCTAATTCCTAGAACTTACCAAAACTGCTTCTGCCCCGGCCCTTTCGAGTTGCTTTCAAACCTATATAAACCCCCCCACAAGTTTCATAAAGAGCAGCTTCGTTGAAAAACTTTTTCTCCTTTTGAGTTGGTTTGGGAAGTTTCGAAGGTTGAAAACAAAAAGAGGGAGAGAGAGAGAGTGAGTGAGTGAGAAAAAGTTGTGATTAGTTATAGCTAGCTCGGAAAGATGGTGGCTGAAGGTGAAGAAGTGGTGGCAGTGGTGGTGGTGAGGGAGTTTGATCCTAAAACAGATTGTAGCGCGGTAGTGGAATTGGAGGGGAGGTGTGAAGTTGGCCCCAGTGGCAAGCTTTCTCTTTTTACTGATCTTCTGGGTGACCCAATTTGCAGAATCCGTAACTCTCCGGCCTATCTCATGCTGGTAATTCTAAATCAAAATCATGATTGATTTTTTCCTTTCTTGGGATTGAAAAAAAAAAAAATCCATCCATGAGTTCTTGTGCGATTTCATTTTATTTTCCCAAAACCGAAAAAGAAAAAGAAATACTTTTGGATGAGCATCTTCAATTAGTAACTTTACAGTTTACACAGTGCTTAAAAGAACTAAAGAGGTTTCCATATTTCACTTTCCTTAATGTTAACGATGTGCATTATGGTTATGTAAACGATCGCCAAAAGTTGCTCACGTTTTAAATACTCCTTTTTTCCCTTTCCGTTAACACGTTCATGACGGTTCAGCTAGCGGAGCTGGTGGTGCTGGCTAAAGGCGAAAGCAAAGTCAGGAGAGAAATTGTCGGGATGATAAGGGGTTGCATTAAAACCGTAACGTGCGGGAAGAAACTGCCCAGAGTTTCCATCAACGGCAACAACAACAGCAACTCCAACGATTCCGTCAAACCTCTTCCTCTTCCCGTCTGCACAAAACTTGCTTATATCCTAGGCCTTCGAGTTTCTCCTTCCCACCGGTATACTCTTTACTTTCCTTTGTAGTATTATTAAGTTCACTGATAAACGACCAAAGCTCATTTTATTTTTGTTGCCACCAAAGTAATAAAACAGTAACGAACGAACGAACATACGTTTTCCAATGTTCGGTGATATTTTACCAGAAATGGACAATTTGAATTTATGGGAAGAGTAGCATTATTTATTAACAGTAAATCTTTAATCGTGATAATTGAGCGCCTGGATAAAATAATGGGTAGTATTTTTGTACTGTTTCTGAGTTTGAACGCGTAGTGTTTTGTTGTCTAACAACGTGGGACTAATTTGTGTTGACGTTTGTTTGTAGGAGGATGGGAATTGGAATGAAACTTGTGTGTAAAATGGAGGAGTGGTTCAGAGAAAATGGGGCTGAATATTCGTACATGGCTACCGAAAATGACAACAAAGCGTCCATTCACCTCTTCACTCACAAATGTGGCTATTCCAAGTTCCGTACCCCGACTATTTTGGTCCAGCCTGTCTTTGCCCATCGTGTCCGAGTTACCAGTCGAGTGACCATCCTCAAACTCACCGCCGCCGATGCCGAAACCCTCTACCGTCGGCGATTCTCCACCGTGGAGTTCTTCCCCAGAGACATTGACTCCATTCTCAACAACAAGCTCAACCTCGGCACCTTCGTTGCAGTTCCGAGAGGCTCTTACACGGCCGAGTCGTGGCCCGGAGCGGACGAGTTCTTGGCAAGGCAGCCCGAGTCGTGGGCTGTTCTCAGCGTGTGGAACTGCAAGGACGTGTTCAATCTGGAGGTACGTGGCGCTTCGAGCTTGAGGAAAGGTTTGGCCAAGACCACCCGGGTAGTGGACCGGGCTTTACCTTGGCTGCAGTTGCCTTCGATCCCGAAGGTGTTCAGCCCATTTGGTCTCCACTTTTTGTATGGGCTGGGAGGGGAGGGCCCACTGGCCGTGAAATTCATGAAGGTTCTGTGCCGGTTCGCTCATAATCTAGCCAAGGAAAGCGGTTGTGGGGTGGTGGCCACGGAGGTTGCCAGCCGTGAATCGCTCAGGTCGGGAATCCCGCACTGGAAAAGCCTATCGTGCGAGGAGGATCTTTGGTGCATAAAACGATTAGGGGATGACTACAGCGACGGGTCAGTGGGTGACTGGACCAAGTCACCACCTGGGCAGTCCATATTCGTTGATCCCAGAGAGTTCTAACGTCTGACATTTCAGCATCACCATCATCAACATCTAGACACAAGAAAGAATCTAACTCGACTTAGTTGTTTTTTGATTTAATTTTAGGAGAGATAAACTTTTTTATAAAAAAAAAAAAAAAGAGAGGAAAAAAGCTTAATACGGTTATATATTTTTTAGAAAGGAAAAAGCTAGTGACGAAATCAAATATATATATATATATATATAATCTCCTTAGATTAGAAGGGAATGAGAGAAGATATGGGGTATCAAATTGTTGTTTTTTTTTTGAAGGGAATATCCCCCAATCCAATCCAATCCCCAATCCAATCCAATCTAAGCCTTTTCCTTTTTGTAAATGGATGTGGCTTTTTAGATCCTCTTCCAAAGCCGGCCATATGGAGCATTCTTTTATTTTCAACTTTCCTTTCCAGCCTTAATTTTTGCTTAATTAGTATTATTATTATCGTAAAAAAGTTCAATCACTGTGGTCTGCCCCTTTGGGAAGCATTAGTTTTGTTCAGTGACAAAAATAAGGCTGCAGAATGCATTATTAAGAACAACCAGAAATCGGTACCACACCAGTTTATCATGCAGAAATGGGGACACCCCCTTCATGTAATATCCTCAGTTGGTTGGTTTTGTGATTGTTGACAAAATCGTGATGACACATATTCGCTGCTTTTGTTTAGAGTATATATATTTTGGTAGCCTCTTCCTTTTTGGGGATATGTATCTAATATTTTTATCTCGCTTTGTTTCTTTCCCAAACTGAAATGAGCGGCAGCCTTTGTTCTTACGTGGAGAAAGACGCTGCGGTAGCTAAATTTAACAAATGTGTTGTGTGTATGATTATTTATTTTTACATTGTTAATGGATTTCGTCCACATATGCCTAACAAGTCATTTTAACATATGATGAGTATTGATGTCATTAATATTATCTTAATAGAAGATTATTAGTATTTTATTTATTATTATTGACACTGATATATAATTTGGTATACATTTATTATAATAATTGTATTTTAATTTTGAAGAAGTCATACTCACTCAGTTTATCCAAATCGGAAACATACTTTTTCAACTGCCTAAGAGAGAAGGGTAAAAAAAAAAATAAGGACAAGGAGTGTGAAACATCCGGTACACCTCATGCGGGACACGGCCCTTTTCATGGTTGATGGTTGGAAAAAGAGAGAAGTTGACAACCAAAAAAGAATCAAAGTCATCACGGCAACTGATTCTTATCTCTTGTTTCTTCTTTTCTTTTTCGGTTTTTTTAATATGCGATTGGATTTTTGATGGCCATAACATAATGTGTCTTCGTGAAACAAGATTCATAACAGGCTTCACGGGAATTGAGGATGAAAATCATATGAAGTTGGAGAGCAAATAAATGTGAATGCTCAAATGGATATTTGGTCCCATGAGCTGCCGTTTTTTCTTCACCATTGGATCCCAGCTGGGTTGTGTATGGACCACGGTGGACATTTTAATCCTACTTCATTGACTTTATCATCGTTTGTCAGAAAAAAATGAAAAGAGGGATTCATGCAACGTTATTCATCTCCACCTTCAAATTATAGGAGAGTATTTTGTTACTCGTAGTGTTTTATTAATTTAATTAAACGATTCGTTCCATGGAAAAAAAGGTTTATAGAGATTCAAACGTCGGATTCTAAATCACAACCAAACTCATCCTTTCCATTATATACGGCATTGACAATTGATCCAAAACAAAATATGAACTTTGTTTTCCTTTGAGTCCTAACGTCAATGATGTGGGTCATCATTGAGGAGGACGAGCGATTGTTAATCCAAATTGTTACTATCATTGCAGAATTCCACTGCATTTGATTGGTTCGACCCTCAAGGAAGAACCACCCCCAGTAGTACTCATAGCTCGTGTACAATGGGAACATGCGGCCTAGTAAAGCCAATAAAAAATCGGATGCGACATTGATAGGCGTCTACTAAGTTCATGAACAATGCACGCCAAACAAAATTCAAGCCTCAATTGCTCGAAATTAACCCCACAAAGACAATTGTTCTAGTCTTTGAGAGTTGACCGCCCCGGCGTTTTATTCCTCTCAAAAAGATATTTTAGTCGTTTAGAATAAGACCCTTTGGAATCTGGCTGGCCTATTGAAAAGTAGGAGAATAAGATATAACGATTAACGCCTGATCCACTGTATAATTGTCCCTTTCTCTTGTTGACTTGATGGAGCTCGAGTTTAGGTACGAGGAAATTGAGGAGGAAAGTAACAGACAATGGCTTCATATGGTCAAAATTTCATCGAAATTCTTTGCTTCCATCTTTAGTGTATTTTATTTGGCACTTTAGTGAAAAGATTGATGAAGTAACAACTCGATAGACTGGCGGCTTGGAGAAAACCTTGGTAATTTATTATTGCATCAACATCGTCTATCACTTTCGTTTTTGATGTTACATGCACCATATATCGTATTCTCGACTTAAATTATTAGCAGGGAATTTCAGAGAAATTTGTTGACGAATATTAATAATCTAAAGCCGAAGATCGCGATCCAAGTGCTGGGAAACTCTTTAGAACCTCAAGTAGTGGTATTTTTATATAAGTCGCAGCTTCCTCGTTCTTTTGTTTGTGGGTCATCATGAGGTGCAGTGAAGTGTGAGTTCCATGAAAATGGAGTGCAATTAAGATGGAATGGAAGGAATGATGGAAAAGGAGCTTTTGAAGTAAAACCCCACTTAGGGTGGTCGCATATTCCATTTTTTGTTTTTTTTTTCAATCCTTGGAATCAAAGATCGAAGGAATATAAGGGGATTGGAATTCGGAACTAACCACATTGACCATATTTGTTCTTCTCTTGAAATCATATTATGTGGATATGCATGTTTTAGTGGACTTGGATTGGGATTGGTTTTGTGCTTTTGGAATATCATCGAAAACGTCATGATCAACTTAAAACAGCGCTTCAATAATACCTCATACAATAACAATGGGTAATTAATGCAACAATCTCTGGTTGGTCAGTTGTTTTTTTTCCCCTAATTTGTTGACAGAAGTTTGCTTTTGAATCTGAAAATGATAGGAGAAATTCAGAGTGTAAACCCAGCACTCAGAAGTGGTCGGTTTTCCTTGACAAAAACAAGGAAACTTCCCAATTGAGGAGGGGGATTCTTTTGTTATATTAAGGTTATATTCAGCATTGACTGATTCATGCACAGAAGCTTCCTACAGAGTTCTTGGTTCCCCATATTACTAATTTTCTACTCACCTAGTTCAACTCAAGCGGTAGCCATAAAATAAAAACTATATTGAGTGATCATGTTGGTATATTTTTTAGTGACAAAACCATTTATCTAGTGACATATTAAATTTTTTTTAAAGGGACCATGATAGCCCAACATTTTTTATGGGCTGTTCTCAGTAGTACCCGTCCGTTTATGGGCAGTATAATTTATGACCCTGCTGAAAAAGCCGGTGCCCATATCTAAGAATATGGTCTCCAATGACAAGAGCTCACAAATTATGGGCTGCTTCGAAGAGGCCTTCTAATTTTTGCCGAAAATAAAATCCCACACTAGGCCCAGGAAAAAGATCTAACCCAAATTTTTGATAACCACTGAACCAGCCCAAATTTTCTGAAATGAGTAATGTTGGGCTTTCGACCCAAAAACTCCGTTAGGATTAGGAATTCTTTCGACCCAATAGAGAGTGCAGATTTCAGAGGAGACAGTTAAAGAGAGGAAGAAGGAAGAATCCAGAAAGAAACACGGAAAAAGAATCCACACGAGAGTGAATTCCTCCAAGCCCAATTCATCTAGACTCTTCTAATAAAGCCCAGTAGCGTTGCCCATTGGGTCCTGAAGCTTTCTTTTCGGACCCCCAAAGGAACAGGAAAAAAAAAAAACAAACAAACAAATAAAAGCGAACGCAGAAGAAACCCGTAATACAAGGCTTCCCAGAAAACTGAGAAAGAAATCACAGGTTAAAATCACATTCCTGGGGTAACAAATATAATGACCAATACTACAAACAAAAGGCTTTTAATCCCAAGCTCTTTTTCCGCAAGCATGTCCCTACAATCCAAAAAAAAAAAAATTCTCTTCATTCTTCCACCCTCAAAGTCAGCTTGCACAGTTTGATGGCCTCTAATATCCTACATAAAACTGCTGATACTCATTTCACATTTTGCACCCTTCATAACTAGTTGAGTTGTGAAGCTAAGATGAGTAATGTCGCCTACTTCTTGAAGGGGTCGACTTTGTTTCTTCAGCAGTGGACGAAGCAGGAGACTCTGATGTATCAGAACTGCTGTTCTCGCTGTGTCTCTCTTTGTTTGACCAGAGTTTTGACAAGATCTTTGTTGACATAATTAGACCCTTTCCCTTGCTCGCAGACATTTTTTCAGCATTTATCTTTGCGAGATTGTTGCCACTCCCCCTCTCAGCGACATCCTTCAGCCTTAGGGTTGCAAGTTCACCTTTCAAAGCCTTGAGATCCTCGGCCGTTGGCACAGCATCCCAGTCCTCTTCTGTATTGGTAGTTGCTGATCTGGAGCTTCCATGAGATCCTGCGCGTAAAGCCTTTATGGAACCTGATAAGTCAGGAGTGCTGTCACCACCAGATGATGTTGTGGCTCTGATCTGGTCAAAGAAAAGAACCTGCACAACCACCCGCAACGGTAGTCGCTCATTTTGCACTGCGTGCGAGCAGGCCTCTACTGATAGCTTTCTGCAATCCATCAATTTGCAAATTCTCTTTCTTTCACTTTTGGAGATCTCGGGATGCTCCTATAAGCAAATAAGAAAAAATTAAACCAAATAATCAGACAAAATTTTCTGATAGAGAATGAGCAATTTATTGATGCTCATTAAACAATGCAGTCATCTATTTCATCCAACACAACACATTCAGCAAAAGCAGTTCAAACTCCACGAATAAACTAGAATGTTCAATTCAAAGAAAACCATAAAGCAACAGCAATAAGCAGAATTAGAAACAAACCTTTAAATACACATCAATAGAACGGTAAATTCCATCATGCGATGATCTTGGGAAGGCTGACACCATTTCCGCTAGATTTAAGAATTTTGACAAAGGTAAACTGGGATCTCTTGCAGCTTCAGCAAGGTAGCCATCAACCAATCTAGCCACCTTCGCCTTAGATGCATCTGATACTACTCCAGAACAAAACTCACCAAATTCACCATCACCATCCGCATGAAAATCGCTCTGAATATTCTGTTCCTGGGTTACAAACTGTTCGACTAAATCACATACTATGTCAATATTGTACATTGTGGTTTCACCGGATGGAGCTTGCAACAGAAAATCAGCTACTGTTGCCTCTTCAAGCTGCTGGCCAATCTTCTTCATCAGCTCCTTCCTTCCAGTTTCTCCACATTCCAATGTAATAGATGCATGTAATAATTTAAGTAAGAAACTACATGAGACACTGTTTTTCTCTCTTGGTGCCAACCATGTAATTGTATCAACCAAATATCGATACTTTCCAGGATCACCTCCATATATCATACCTTTGTTGAATCCTGGAACCCTCCTCAAAAAGTATGCTTTCAGTGCTTCTCCAATAACATCATCCAATACTCTTCCCTTTGCCTTTATTGTTGTTATGACCCTCTTAAACATATCAATTTGAAGGTCACAGAGATCTTCAACCCACCAGTCCTTGGGAACCATTTGTTGTTTTCTCACACCATTCCAGTGCGAATCATTTCCATTCTCAGATGGTAGTTTTTTGCGATTGTAAGTGTATGACCATTCCACCTTTGAAGCATCAATTGAAGCTTTAGAAGCTATGGAGTCTAGGCAGTGGTTAACAATCTTCAAGTCCTCGGACCAGGGATGAAGAGATTTTGTTGTCTGAAGAACAATTATAGAGTCTTTCCAACTCCGGAAAATGCTAGAGGTTAGAAAGACATCAATCTTGTATATTAGGTTTCCCTTCTCAACTGTTTCATACATTTCAAGATACTGTGCTGCACAACGAGCTGCAACCACATTGTATGCATTGAGGGTTACTATCATGCCGTAACAGAATTTCGCGCAGATCTCAAAGGCAGCAGGTCCACCAGGGATATCGTCTATAGTAATATCATCATTGTTCTCCTCCTCAGTGCTAGCTACTAGCTTCTGTAAGCGGGAACTCTTAGACAGAAGAGGAAACTGAAAAACAAGGATTCCAGTTAGTATAATGGCAAAGGATTTTCATTCACTTGTTGCCATTTTATGAGGAAACATGAACAGTAGGATGAAGTTAGTAATGCTGTCATGACCTACTATTGCAAGAATATCTGAAGTAGAAAGAGAAATTGATTGAACAAATTATTATCTTATGACGAAGTATTACAGATAGATATTATACAAGACCCTTTCAGTATTAGATGATCCCTACCTTATGAAGATAAAACTTCACATCCCCAACAGTGACAACTATATCAGTAGCTAACTCGGTTGCTACATACCTGAGAGAATACAAATTCTGTTAGATTTATGGTTGGTAAACAATAGACTTCATAGAAACAAGAAAAGGGTCCCATAAGTAGTATGAGAATGATAAGATCGGATCACCAAGTACACAAGTTTTTCAGTTAAATAGAGATTTCGTCTTTAGCTAACAAGCAGGACGCTGGAACAAAAGGCATTGCCATGAACCTAAAAACAATTTGCCTCTACACAGTCGGGAGAATCCAAACAAGAAAATGCGCAAATCAAACACACCTCCACGTCAAGCGCAAAGGGAAATTTAATAAATTGAACCGCAAAAAATAAACAAATAAAATTGTAAACTTTCCCAAACTGACCTAATATTATCTCCATCAGTCTGAAACTGATCAGGCTTGGAGCCAAGTTTCATAAACTTCATCTTGTGGCTTTACCGTGAACAGAATTTGCTATTTCAACTGCTTAAACAAATACAAGGTACTCCGGGTGGGAACCACTTAAAACTCAATAGCAAGCAGGGAAAGTGAACTGCAGGAGAAGAAAATGGGAACCAAAGAACACAGTAACAATATATTGTAGTTCACCGGCTTTCTGTGGTTCAACGAAAGGAAGAACAGTTGGATCTGTGTCTCAGTGTTACCACTTTTTTTTTTTTTACCACCCAAGAAGCCAAGGCTACTGAGAGGGTAAAAGACAAGGGTTATGTTTATTGTTCTACAAAGTGCACTCTGGAAGTATATGAGACCCCAGAGTAAGAAGTGTGCTTCCTTGCTCGGTAGCAGAGCCCAAGGTCTTCGGGCACAAAAGTCTTGCCAAGGAGACACAACCAATAATTTCACTTCCTGAAATGCTAAATTTACTGTGGATTCTCAAAATTAGGGACACCCCCACTTGCTTACCACTGACACCACCACACATCCCTCATTTGTTTATCTTTCTTAATGAGGGCATAAATCTAATAAGAGTACACGTATCGTACTAGCAAATTCCAAGACCTCTCTCAAGGACCAAACCTCAGCATCCACGTTCCTACAAATTAGCTCTCACCAATGATGTCCTTCGAATGATCTGTCACAATAGGAAAACATCATCTTGGTATGAGCTGAGGATAACCATAGAATTGCAGACAACTAGTTTTGGAAGATCATGAAAGCACGTAAGCACATATAAACAAGAACGCACATAAACCAACAACATTGTTCCAAAGTGGTTGCCAACTTGGACAAAGTTTACCCAAACCAAAGCATC
Organism: Gynochthodes officinalis; assembly: GCA_020080225.1. Lineage (NCBI taxonomy): Eukaryota > Viridiplantae > Streptophyta > Magnoliopsida > Gentianales > Rubiaceae > Gynochthodes > Gynochthodes officinalis. The sequence goes on along the minus strand of CM034621.1, from coordinate 33,569,120 downwards.
AAATCAGAACGCACCAGTGACCCCGCGAGACAGAAACCAAACTCCGAAACAAGTCGAAAGAAAACCATCAATTGAGCGAAAAAAGGATCCTTTTCCAAAATCATACCAACCCATGAAAACATCCTGTTGATGCCACCACAGCAAATACAAGAAGCCAAACAGAACCCAAACCCAGAAAGAAATCTAAAGTCATAAAAAATGAAATCTTTGCCATAGAAAATCCTATTATGATCAAACCAGAACCCAGTACACTTCATGATTTTCCAAACATGACTCACTGATCAGAATAAAGGAAAGAAAGACAGAAGCTTTCTAATCAATGAAATCAAAAACTGACCTTTGAAGCTGCCCAGCCTCCGCGCGCAGCAATGCAAGACGTACTTACGAAGAAAATCTAAAGTATAAGCGCAGAAGCGTTCAAATTACACTGTGTAAGAGAAGTAAATCAGAAATGGACCAACATAACTTTAAAGGACAAACAAAGAAAGCCACCAGCACAATTGGCTGCATAGATTAGCTATCAACCTTGACAAAGAGAAAAGATCATCCAACAAACACCCAAAAAAAAAAAAAAAATCCACCCGTCAAAAAGATGAGTTGTCCCTAATCTTTGCTAGCCACCACGGCAACACCATGTTTTCACAAAAAGCCAAGCTCAGAATGTTCCCGTAGTCTCACATATCTCTTTAGAGTCAGCACCACCGCCCCCACCACCACCTCCTTTTTCTCCCCAATCAGAAAATACCCGTTAATCTCAACCCCCAGATAACTAAGTATTTATATATTGATGTATCTTTAACAATTCTTACCACAATCAAGCTGTAACTGAAAAGTGGGATGCTTTTATTTTAGTTTAGGACGATGAGGATGATGAGCATTCAGTAACCCCACATTTCCTCACTTTGTTTCCTTCAGTCTCTCTCACAACTCACAAGCCCCGGCCCCCGCTGCTACAAGTCTACAGTGTTAGGCACGCCAATCTGACACCCCCGACTTTGCTGCCCCCTCTTCAAATACTTTACTCAATTTTAGCAATAAAAAAAATGCAAGATAACGACCGATCCGTCACCGTCTTGGCCTTTGATTAATAGTGCCATCCTTCTCATACTTTTTTATCCTTATTTTTGGAGTAAAGTTTATGTTTGTGTACGCCGTGCATAGCAAATTACATTGTTTTTCGTAATTAATTATTTTTGTCGACTCGCAGTATGCCTTAGGTCAAAGCAAAGTCCAAATGGTGGCATAGGCTTAAACCTCGTGATTTTGCGGCCTTTGCATTTTTTATACTGATTTCAATGGGTTCATTCCCTTTATCTTTGGCCCTTTATGGTTTGTTTCTCTTTTTTTTAATAATCATTTTCATCCTCCACTTTAAAAATAAATAATTTATCTTTGGCCCTTTATGGTTTGTTTCTCTTTTTTTTTTTTTTTTATCAAAATGATAATTAGATTGCAAAGTCAAATTGACAAAATGTACATAGCCTACAATGCTAAAAAAGTTTCATAGAGTTGGTTAGAACCTAACCCATGAAAACAAGCACCTCCACAAAGGAGGAGAACATTCCATGAAATCGAAAAAAATAACAAAACTAACTAAAACCAAAAATAACATCTTCAAAAGAGGATAAAAGCCTCCAAAAAGAACGTTATACCCTACAATGTAGAGACAATACTAATATAATCTAATGCTATCGATTAAGACAACTGACTTTGGATTACCAAAGGAAAAACTAACATTGAACATTGAATCTGCATTACCAAAGGAAAAACTAACACAAGCTTTCTTTGAAAAGAAGGCTATTTTTGGATTGTGTTTTATTTATAAAAATAAAATATTCAAATAACTTTTAAATTTAAAATTTTTCTTCCAAATTTTATCACAAAATTTTTTAAAAAATTATTTTACCTTTGAAATATTTTTCTATGTGAAATTTTTCAACAAAATTTTTATACATTTTAATATAAAATTTCTCAAAGAACTCACAACTTAGATCAAGTAAGGTACATCTTGATTTGGTCCGATTGGGGGTCACATGGGTGCTTGGTGGCTCTTAGTTTTGGAGGGATTTAGCACTGTTCGGGCTCAAGCCTCAAAGCCTCAAAACACACGAACGTTGAACCCCGCCGCTGTACTTTTCTGCATTTTGTACTCTTAGGGTGCGTTTGGACAAGCGCTCCTTATTTGCAAATAAAAAGATTTTTAAATAAAAATAAACTCTTCAAACATATTTTTATTTCAAAATTTAAAATTTAAATTTTTTCACTCAAATTCCTCTCACATAATTTTTTAAAAAAAAATTCTCTTTTTTTTCTCTCCAAAATACTTTTTCTATCAACAAATACCCACCAAAGTTTTCACACATTTCCATACAACTTTTTCTATTTACAAATAGAAATGCCTTATCCAAACGGATCCTTAGATTGTTTATTCCGTTTGCTTAATCCCAAAAACTCCCACTATCATTTCACTAGTAGTCTTGTTTTCCTTTTTCTTGTCAATGTGGTTGGTGTTACGTTATTATGTATTGTACAATATTTTATCAAATAATTTTTCAAGAACCAGAGAAAATAGAGAATGACAAAATAATCCGTACTTGTGGATCAATCAATTGAAAGAAAATTAATATAAAAAAATTAAAAATCATTCATCCTTTTTTCTAAATGTGCAACGTTTTTTAAATGTGCTTATTATCCCTTTCTTACCTTGATAAATAGTTGTATAATACACAATAAGAAAAATCATTCGTCCTTTTGGAATGCATGGCTTTGTAAGTATGCAAGGTTTTCTAAGTGTGCTTATTGTCCCTTTCTTACGTTGATAAATTTTTGTAAAATATACAATAAGAAGATACAAGAAAGTAGGTTGGGAAAATTATACAATAGGGAATTGAGTCGTCCAATCAAGAAAGAATGAAGTAGAACATCTTCCCATTCACTGAGTGGACGTATTGTGACCACATTCTTTTTCTCTTATCTGGTCTTTATATTCCTTCAGCTTCACATGCCTTGCTTCAAAGTACAAAGTCCCAACTCCAATCCTCTCCCCCCAATGTCAACACAATCCCATCAAAACAACACAACCAATTTCAACACATTGTTTATTATGCTTAAGTCAAAAACTGAAAATTTTCGTTGATACTATAATAGAAACTATTATAAAACTACATACAACTCCAAGTGTTTTTTTTTTTCTTTTCTTTTTAAGTGCTAGCATTGTTCTACTAGTTTATAATGTACCTGCGTTTATTAGGAATCCCATCGGTCAGCCAACACAATATACAGAGGATCTGTAAATGATTCTCAGCAGAGAAAATGTTTTTTAATTGTGGTATTGTATTAAACTGACGTAAATTTGAATCACAAATCTTGAGAAAGATACTGTCCACGAGATATTGGTCGGATTGCAGGGACTGATTGCCTCAAAGTTTAGTCAAAACAGCTTGTAACACCCAAAAAAACTGAAGCAAATTTTATCACATGCTGCACTCGTGGATTCTGTTTAATCTCTGCAGATATAAAGAGAGAGAAAGGGATTCCAACCACATCTTATCGAGTCATACGTAGCAATATGTCTGTTTCAGAAAGAATTGATGTCCATTTTGAAAAGGATTTGATAAAAAAACATGTGGCCCTGCAAGTTGCAAGCATCGCAAACTCTATCCAGTTCTTTCTTCAAGTCATGTTTATCATTCATCGAACTCAGCTCCAAGAAAAGTTCTTGTTCCCTTTCTGTTTGGATTTTTTTGATCAGGATGCTGAAAATGCCTGTATTATTAACATGGGTTATGTTTAAGTTAATGGCTTTGTAATCTTCAAGTTTAATAAAGACGGCACTGTAACATCCACCAAAGAAATAAAAACTGGGATTGAAAACTTTGACAGAAAATATGTTGATTCTTATCAGTACATATAGAATGAAGTGCATCACATGGACACAGAATCTCATGTTATACTAAATGGAATAGTTGAACCATGCTAAAATCTAATTAATGAGGGAGAGGAGGGCCAACATATAATCATTATAGTCTGTGTTCTTAAAAGAGACCTGAACTCGAATAAGAATAACTTCACATGCGTTCTGAAATATCATCCTTTTTCAGTTCATAAAAAGTACTATACGCTGAACTCTATCATCATCGTCTTTGATGATTAATATTATTCATGTCCTGAATGTGTCGATCATAATGTTGTGCAGTGGTTTAATGAATACGCATAAGTATCAGCCGCCTTCGTCTTTGATCATAATGGTAATCAACCAACTTAATCAATATTGTAGGGCCAAACCCATTTTGAATCTTTGATCTCCTTCCATTGGTAAATTCTCATACATTTCTCTGCATCCTCTTCCATCACCCGAAAGGCATCACATGGTCTTTTGCTTAAAGATAATATTTTTGATGTACTAAGACCTCTCTAAGTGAAAAAAAAAAAAAATGGTTTCTTCTGCATTATATTTCTTGAGCATTTGACAAGAAGAAAAGAACTTCTGGGAGGACAAGGAGACCAAATTCATTGATGACATGCATTATTTAGTTTGGGGAGATTTTTCATTATGTGAAGGACCCTTACCTGTTCAAAGAATTTAGCTATGGAAATTTTTATTTATCTTTTGGGTACGTCGAGAAGTTCTCCACCAATAAGAAAAAGCAACAAATTAAAAGGCAGACAAAGAATTTGTTTCAAGGTGAGATGAATGCATGAATTCATAGATTATATTCTTGTAGATGATCAGTATGCCAACAAGGAGGACCTACTCAGCACCAGATCTGTAAGCAGGGATTATGTTCTTGTTTGATGATGGTTGGGAGAGTATCTAATCGACATCTTAGCATTAAAACGCATATCCGTAATCCTTCCATCTAATTCAACTGAGGAACCCCAATAAAATATAAAGTTAGCTGCAGTTGCACCACTTCCTCATTCCAATTCCAATTCAGACAATTTGAAGGTACGCAAAAGATTCTTATATTGTATAAAATCGGTGTACATAATGCTTCCCAAATTGCACTTCGCCGCATTCGACAGCAGAAAAAGATGTTTTCAGATTTCAGGGAGTGATTACAACTTATGATTCGATTAAACGTTGACACACCCATTAAATATGGAATTCTCCACATGTTAAATTCCATATGCATTTTTCTTTTCTACGCACTACGATCATATCCAGACCGAATATAATTTCATCATTGTGAATAAATCCAAAATGTTTGCTGGTTTCATAGTTTGAGATGCAGACTTACAGAGAGATTGCAAATTTGTTTTCAGAATATAGGGATTTGGGATGAAATCTCTTCAAAAGGGTCTTTCTTATGGATTGATATCAATCCTGCCAAACTATCTAAAGAGATTGACATTAAGTCCTTGAGTTGAGGTCAAGGGGCATCACAATTCACAAACTTCATAGCAGAAAATAATTACAGTAAGCAGTAAAGAAAATTCAGGGTTGGATCATTTAACTTGAGCAGAAATTGACAAGTAACATGTCATGATTTTAGAGCTGAAACTTGAGACAGTAAAATCAATGTCAGCAAAGCCACCAAACAGCTTCCTGCATTCCCCACATGCTGCTCTGATTTGCATGTAACTGGAATTTACGATCAAATAACTGCATCCCTTACATGCATGCTTCGGAACCAATTGGTAATAGTACTGACAACCATCCTTCTGATTGATTGATTGAGTGCATTTAAAGGACCACTTTGACCCATCACTTCACTTTGTTTCGTTTTCCCCCAATTATGATGGAACAGTGCACTGGTCCATATGTCCTTTTCCTCTTAGGCTACTACCTAAAAATTAAAATAAATAATGATATGAAAAGTCAAGGGAAATTTTTTCAGCGAATTTGTATTCAAATGGCAGAAACCATTAATCAAATATCACTTTGAGTATTCACTTGTATTTTGTTATGTAAATTTTACGTTAATTATGATTAAATGGTATATTTAGTCCCACAAAAATAGGTCTTTAATTTATTTGGTCTCACAAATTTTAAAACAATTTTTTTAATTCCTTCAAATTCAAATATGATTATTTTTATCCTTTGTCTGTTATCTTGGACGGAATCCATTTGCGAGGTTCATGTTCGCATTGTGCGACACTATAATGAAGGGCAAAATAATCTTACCGAATATCACTCTTTAAAAAAAACCCAGAAGAACCAAATCCCTGATTAAAAATAAAACTCTAATTTTTGTTCCATCTGAAGCCCTAATCCCCAAATCCCAATTCCTCTCTTGCCGGAAGAGGAAAAGCAGGGAAGAACGAGGGACGAAATGTTTGCCGGGAAAGTTACAAAAGTAGAGAACAGCAGTGGAGGAGATGGTGGTGGAGAAGAATAGAACGAAAAAAGGAAAAATATGAAAAAGGTTCCCACTTTTGCCTAATCACATCTCTTTCAACCAAATGTTGAATTCAATTACGAACTGCTATTAAAAGATCTTATTCATAGAAAACCATGGCCATCTAAAACCAAGCTGCCATCTTTTTGGCTCAAAGGAACCCACCAGCCTATAGTTATAAACGAACCAAGACGCTTTACGTAAACGAACAAGACGTCAGTTACATGCTCATTTGTTAAGTTAAACGAACACATTTAGTGTTCGCTTAATAAACGAACGAAACACGAACAAGTATACGTTCGTTTATTTATGTTCGTGAACAAGCTCGTTTAGTGTTCATGAACAAGCTCGGTTAACGTTCGTTTAAAACTCATTTATTGTTCGTTTATATTAAAATAATAATAATAATAATAATGTTTGTTGATTATTTATAAACAAATTTGTTGTGGTGTAATGGTAAGTAATTATGCTCTCCACATTAGAGACCAAGGTTCAATTCTCAATAATGCTATTTTATTTTTTCAATTTGCAAATGTGTTTGTTTATTTGTTCGCGAACGCAGCGTACGTATTTGTTCGCGAACGCTCTTCGCTTATTTTAGCGAGTTCGCGAACGTTCGTTTAAGTGTTCGTGAACGTGTTCGTTAACGCTAATAAACGTGTGTAAGCGAAACGCAACATTAACACTAAGCGACGAACATAAACGAGCACTAACATAACACATATTTCATACAAACATAAACGAACGAAAAAAATAAAAAAAAGAAACAAAACAAGAAACGCAGTTCATTTATGTTACAAAATTTATTTACATGAGCCTACTAATTATGGAGTGGGGTGCTTTACTGCCTATTTTAGCTCCCTGTCAAAACATACCAAAACCAAAAAGCATCCAAGGTCGCCAACTCACTATAAAAATCAACAGAATTTATGTGACACCGACGAGTAAAGGAAGCTCTTTTATACAACAATCAGACAGCAGCTGAAGAAGCCCAGGTTGCTGAAACGGCTAAAATCGATGCGGAAATTAAGGAAAAGAATGAAGATAAATTGAATAGCAGTGCAAGAAAAATAGTCTCTTTTGATTTAAGTGTGAAGACCCCTGAGGAATCTCTCCAAGAAGCCGCCAATTTTCCAGTTGAAAATAATGAGAAAAGAAAGAGGGAAGAAGACAAAGACGAGGTCGTTCCAACCATTGTTTGTTCAAGTGAGAAGGGAGAAGAGAAAGGAAAGAGAAAACAGAGCAAAGATGAGGCGGACTTCGTTTTAGATTCAAGTGTTTCCAACCTTTTCTCCTATCCTCCCAATCTTAGATATCAAAACTGTGCATCTAGTGATGATGATTCTGTTGACATGGACTTCAAACAGAGCAATTTGGTCATCGAGGTTGATGACAAGAATGATGAAATTGATAGCATTTTCAAAGACAAAAATGGTGGTTGTGAGGATTTTGAATTAGTTCAAGGAGAGTCATTTGAATCATTATTTTCTTTATCTCTTGATTCTAGGAAACAAAATTCGACAGTTGATCTCGATGTGGGTGAGAAAGAAGTCTGTAGTCCACTTAAACCACCATGCATTAAGGAGACAAAAAATCGAAATGCCAGAGAAAGGAACGACTATGTCCAATCTATTCTAAACCCAACAGAACCTGCTACATTTGCTTTTGGTGAAATGCCCAGTTTCAGTGAGTCAACTCAGCAGCGTTCGAGGTAATTTTCTAATAGGCCTAAGGATGATGAAACTACAATTGATACTAGCCTTTCGGGCTGATTAATGGGATCTGAAAAAGCTCTAACTAACGAGAATAGTCCAGGTTCTGTTGGGAACTTATTCTCAAAGAGAACGCTGAGTCCAAAAAGCTTCGCGGATAAGCCAATTCTGGGAGCGTTAACAGTTGAAGAATTGAAACACATGTCAAAAGCTTCATCTCCTAGACGATCCCCAAGCCATAGCCCAGATGAGATGCCTATAATAGGTACTGTTGGGAGTTACTGGAAGCAGACAGCAGATCCCATTGGTGCTGACTTTGATTCATCCGGCAAAGGGAAATGTTCAGCATCGAGCATCTCAAGTTTCCGCCCGGCAAAGGTCCATCTGCGTTGCAACTAAAACTACAGGTGGGGAAGAGTGAAAAGCCTCATCTGCCTCTGAAACATGATTCCATCTTCAAATTTGTTCCGAAAGCTGCCGCCGCCTCTTCTTCTTCATCAGCACCGGCTAAATATTCCGAGCAACTCTTGGGAGTAACAAACAAAAAACTTCCCTAATTAGAAACCCGATGCGGTGTTACCAATCTGAAGATTCCTTGCAGTAAGAGAGATGCTTTAGCCATGGAAAATCTAGTTCGGTCCTTGAAGATGTTTTAAAGCAGCAACTGAAGTGAGTGGCTGGTAGAAGAGATGGTCAAGAGAGAACAAGGGTTGGTGGAGGAGACGGCAGTTGACAGTGGTGGTGGTGGAGTTGCTTGGGCTCAAGAAACAGTGAGTTAACAAGTGTAAAATGATGAAAAATATCAGCTTTTTACAAGAAGAATGCATTGTGAAGGCAGGCTTCTTCTGTTTCCCTCACTTTCTTCTTGGTGCAAAATCTAAATTGTTCAGTGCTTGCTGAGTATGGAGAGTGAGGGAAGAAGAGGCATAGTGAGAGTCCTGTTACTATGTGGGTTTTAGTAATAATTAGGAATTTGATATTTTTAGGATTTTTTTGTGTAGTGACATGTGGTACGATTTTTTTGCCCTCCATTATAGTGTCACGTAACACGCACGTGCACTTTGTAGACAGATTCCGTCCAAAATAACAGACGAATAACCAAAATAATCATATTTAAATTTAAAAGGACTAAAAAAATCATTTAAAAATTTGTGAAACCAAATAAGTTAAAAACCTATTTTTGTGGGACCAAATATACCATTTAATCTTACTAAATGAACTTATTGTGATTTTTTACAATAAATATGCATCTTTTAGGAATGTGGAGTTAGAAATAATCAAATTTTTTAAGAGGACAATTGAAGGGGAAAAATACGGATATAGTGAATGTATATAATATTATTTCGAGGGTGGGGAAATGAAAAAGGAAATGTGTAGTTGCCAACCAAAATTAATGTTGTACTCATTTTTGTTCATTTAAAAAGAAAAGAAAACCTTTGCCACATCAAGGTTTTTTTTCCCTCATAAATGGAAAATGGAAAAATGTTTAGAACTTGGATGAAACAATTTTTGCCATTTGGGCCTAATTATTCTTGGTTCATTTGTGATTATTGTGTGAACTTTGGTCAGCTGAAGGTCTTAGTGGAAAGGTAATCTCTTCCGCTACCCTCCTTATCAATAGCCACCATTTGTAGAATTCTCTTTGCTCCCGCTCAGTTTGAACTCCTTAGAAAGTAGAGGAACTTTGCGAATTGCCTTTCTTAATTTGGATTATCAATGTTTAGTTAGAGAAAAAAAATTTATGAAGTTGTGGATGTACCTAAATGTTGATGACATAATCAGATATGAGGGCTGCTGCTAACGGATGGTTTAACTTTTCGTCCTCATGAGTCATCATTCATCGTTGAACAAATTAGGGAAGAGACCCCTTCTCTTGTGGTTGAAAATAATAAGAATTATCTTTGTCTGGGTGTATAATTGTCTATTGTTCAGCATCAATTTCTCGAACTTTGTCCTGACTCCTAAAGGCATGTTATTGTTCATCAGTACCAGTTTATGTTCGAGTCATCGGTTATCTTTGTTCCCAATCTTCTCGTGCTTGGTTTTTGGATTTATGGTTTCTTTTGCAGAATGCTTGTGCCAAGTATGTGGCAGTTGACGAGGAGAATGTTCATGTTAAAAGGATTATTTAATTTTGCTTCTGATGGACAGTAGTAACATACATTTCAAGTTAATGATCAGTTAAAATGGGAATGCATATAGGAGGAATGACATAGTGCATTGAGAGTCTTGTTTTAGTATGCATTTTTCCTCTGCATTTCAGCTTGTTTGTTCACTAAATCCTTCTATTCTTCGTCGACCATTAAAGTTCAGTCTGGTTAGTCCTTGTGGTTTTAGTGTGAACAAAAAGGAACACGTAAAAAATAGTGAGTTTGACATAGAACTTGGTGTCTGTGAACTCTTGATAGACTGCAGCACACTTCATGCTGATTTTCATTTTTCAGCTCATCTGCGCTAGGCTAGAATTACTTGAAGATTGCAATCAACCCATCTTGCTGCACTTTGACAAATTTTATTGTTGAGCTGAGCTATGGAGTTCTCCAAGCACTTTCTGCGGTCAAACAAGTACGATGAATACCCGAGCCTAATTTTCATTGCCGCGACTCTCCAAGTTATATTTCTAGTCCAAACATGAAAAGTTCATACTTCAGAGTTCTGCGGAAATCTCAGATATGCAACAAAGATGTGGTTATCACTAAAAATTTGCAAGCTCAAGAATCGACTCAACGTCCATCAAGCATAATTTATGCTTAGTTTATAATGTTATAACTGACTGACTTGGATAAGGTCTAAACAAAGGTGGCGATGGTGCAGTATTCTACCATATTTTTGGTCTCATAACTTATTTAGAGGTAAAGAGCAGTTTCGGAAAGATATGTCCCCAGCTATGACCACCCCAACTCTTTGTCCCTTGTTGGTAGCCAATAGCCAATTGCTTCCTTCAATTGGAGGACCTCCTACTTTTCATGCGGAGATATTAAGGTAACTTTGCATTGTTCACAAACCTTGAACTAGTGAAAGTCTGCAGCAGTTATCCGTTTCTCAAAGAAAATGCCTACAGAACAGAGTATCTTGCATGAAGGGACCACTCAAGACTATCAAAGCGGGCTTTTGATAACATGTCCGGACCTTTTTCTGCAGGGAGGGAATAGATCTGGAATTTTATATTCCTATATTTTGTCGCAAATTCGCAGTATGAGAGCAACATAATGCTTAAAATATGCTGCAAATGATTATTACCGCAATAGACGAAGACAGTCAGCAAGGAATATTTCTTAATTACAAGGCTTGTATGGAAGAAGACTACATGAAAGTGACGACGGACTCTTCCTTCTTCCTTCGAAGCCCCCATATGACCAGTGAGATTGAACCAAAATTTCTTATGCCTACATGTTTAAAGACGCTCAACAGACTAAAGCATAAGTGGCAGCTTTTAATTTTAGTGGACGTTGGAATCCAAAATCCACATATAGCATATAGCTAAAGCGACGGAAGGCAGAAGCAAAACAGTGTCTTTTTCCTTTTCGGTAATCTCACCATCCGAGAGAGAATCGACAATGACCATAACCTGCAACATATAAACCTCATAGTCACTTGTCCGTTCATGGTTGAGTCCGGACAAAATTTACAAAACTTGACATGATGGAAAAGGTAATGCTTATTAGCCCTGGAGTTCTAACATTTAGTCCTATAGTCGGTTGCAAATTTGAACTTTTATATTAGTACTAAATTTAGACTCTTAAGAAAATTGCAACTAATTTCTCCGTGGTACAAATCAAAAGATCTCGATCTTGAATGAGTTTTGAGAAAATATTTGCACTAACGAGCAAAATAAATGAAGAGAGATGAGAAATGGAATCCTTACTGGGGTCTGAGTTTACAAGCATTGCTGTTCCTGCAAATCCGCAAGTACCACCATTCCTCTTGTTCTTCTGCCAGTAACTATTGAAAGCGTAGGAAGCATGGGCCACAACTGTATTAGGATAATAGCAACTTCCCCGAGGCCTAATGGCTGCACAATCTCCACCACCCTGCCCACAAGCATAGTCTAAAGCATCTTGCAAAGTCGTAGGTGGCACACTTGGTTTTGCCACACACCAGAGCCCCCTATGCACACTTGGAACTGGTGCAGCCACTGCACCACCATGACCATGAGACGGATTACAGGGAGGTAAATGGAGACCATAAGGAGGGTTGGCAGGAGAAATCATTGGGTGAACTTCAGGTGCTAAGGGTAGGGAGAGTGGTGGAGGTGCAACCCTACCGAACCATGGAGGAAGTGGGCTTTTGGCTGTGTATGATGGGGCAGAGGAACCAGTAGTAGGTGCTTTGGCTGGCGATAAGGGAGTTGGCCTTGGTGGGAATGGGTCTATTATCTTGTCTTCTGTTATGGATGAAAGTTTTCTACTACTGGGTTTTGGATCTTTTGCCTGCGTGATGACCATGTGAATCTTAGTTAAATTAAAAAAGCCTAGATCTTTGATGGCCTCTGAGTGGTTTTTGAGCAAAATCAACTCTTCATTAGACAATGAGGGCAAATGTGATGATGGGTTCACTACGTAAGGTGAGTTGATGTCTTGGAAGAAGCTTAGCAGGGGCTTAATATAACTCTCCGCTATGTCAGCTCTAAATGTTCGCGAATTTGGAAGCAAACATGTGGAAGAGAAAGAAGCAGAGACTTTGATCTCTTTATGCAAACCCCACCTTGTAAGTGCATAGTGGATGTTTTTGAGGGAGGGTAAAACCAAACTGAAGTTCTCCTCTTGGCCTTTCTCGCAGAGAAAAGCGTGACCAACAACAATGGTGGTAATGTTGATGCTAGGGTAGTAAGCCAGAACATGTGTCCTGGTCCAACTTTCAGCGCTGAGTACACTCCTGGATACCTCTTTCAGGTGATCATTTGGCACCAAAACAGCTTTGTGAGATAAAGTTTGTTGAGTCCCTGGGGTTGAGTGATCATGTAGCGTTAAGAACTCAACTGAATCTTGACCTGTCACTGCCAAGAAAGAAACTTTCCAACTTCAGTTTCAAGAATTAAGGGGGGAAAAAAGAAACAATAATTTGGCACATTTGGATGTAAAGTTGTATGAGACATAATTTAGCTTACCCAGCAGAGCAAAACACAGAAAGAGCCAGTTGAAGAGCAACATCATTTTGATATTGAACATCTCTTGGCATAGAAGGATGAGTTTTGCAAAGAAGGAAATGGCTGAGCTCCTGGGATGGGAGACCTACAAGTAGTTTTGTGTGAAGGCAAGATATTTTGGCAGCAATGCTAGGAATATAAACACAAGAAAGAGACAAAGGGTTCTTTAACCAGGACCTAAATCCAAGTAATACTGTGATTAGTAGCGTAGAACTGGTCCTGGCCAATCTTTTCCCAACGGCACAATTGCCAATCGAAGACTGGATTCAGAAACGCATGGAAAGCAGATTCACTACTGTCGAAGTGAGAAAGGTAAACAGGTCCTCGTGGGATACTGCGACGCGTGTCGTGTAAAAACACCAAAATCGTTGGTCATGGGAACTGGGAAGCTCGCACCCAATAGATATGGTCACGGACACCATAAGCTTCGACCATTTTCCTTCGAAATTAATCGGGACAATTCGAATGCATTATTATTAGGAAACTGGCTATGTTTTTTAGTGACGATTTTCATGGCCAGACAAAAGAATTCACGAAAGCATCCCCCTTTGCTGTTGTTTATCTACTTCGATAACAAATAAAACTAAAGAAAATGTAAAATTATCACATCTACAGTGTTGATAAGGTTCTATAATTTGTTCTGAGATGTCAAAGTTTCATGGGGATGATTTTTTTTTTTTTGGTCGCATATCGATCAAACTCCGAAGGAAGGATAAAATACTATCATTGGTGATAATTCATTCATTTGAATCAAAAAATTTCTTCCAACGTCATCCCTTATTGTGGTCAATTATTGGTTCCAGCTGTTTGTTTCTTTTCTTTGGTCAGTGCGATCGGACGGAGAAATTAAAGAGGAATTGGGTAGAGTATCTGAATTAATCTGCCGGTCAGGAGTTCTGTCACAGAACATTATTGAAATTGATGATGAGGGGCCTGGGCCAAGAAAGTACGGAGTAACATTCATGTCCTTGAAACGAAAAGAAAAAGCAAGCGGCGGGAACGGATGAGCCCGTTGCAAGTTTCTTTTTCGTGGGCCCATGTGACTTTCTGATTTCTGAACTAATCTGCAAAATTGCAAATGGACCTCACCTGTCTTCACAGCAGATTCTTCCTGATGCTGCTGCTTCCTTAGCCTGTGAAGTGGACAACCCCCTCCCCCCAAACCCAACTACCCAGGAAAATAAAAAAATAATGCATCAATTAAAACGGAAAAGAGATCTCGTATAACGGATTAACAATTTTGAAAGAGCAAGAAACCCATTCCATTCCGTAAAGGCCTTAAAAATATTCGTCGTAACATCGGTTTCTAAATTTGTCCCTTACAAAAATGAGAAAATATCGAATGGATAAGTTGAATGATGATCCTTTAAGGATTCGTGTCAATAGCTATTTTATTTTACATTTTTACATTATTTAGATAAACAGTGATTTAAAAATATAGAAATACAAAACAAAATACTTCTTCCGTCTTAATAAAATATATTTTTTTTAGTTATTAAATACAATTTATTTAATGTATTATATTTATATTTTTACTTTTTTAATTTTGTGTATGTATAATTATTATTAATAAAAATATTTTAAAATTTTTGTTTAAAAGAAAACTTTTTTTACAGATAAAAAAAATTCTAAAGTAAATTTTTATGGGGACGGAAGGAGTAGTTATTTATACGAAGACCGAGTCTTCAAAATGATAATGAGTGAAAATTTGCAACAAATTTTTAGTGCACTAGTGATATATGGGGCCTTCAAAATGGTTCCACCCCAGCCAAATCACATGGTTCAACGGTTACATCACAATATTAATATGTTCGCAAGATGAATGTGATTGTGATTTATTTAAAAAAATTTGTATTTGAATATGTGAAATTTTTTTTATAAAAAATATTTTAAATAAAAAATAAAATATTTTTTTAAAATTATATAATTAGAATTTAAAAGAAAATTTTAAAATAAAAAAATATTTGAATTTTTTATTTTTTTAAAAACTTTTTTAGATAAAACAAAATCCAACATAACAAGACTCGCGATCACGAATGAAGGCACATGGAAGTGTCACAATTCACGACATATACATGTCTCATCTGGCTATGCCTCTGATGGCGGTGAGCGATACCGAACCATTTGGACCAAATTTGGTTTAGTCAAAATTCAACCGTCCATTCATGTTTTGGCAAGCCATGTGTTGCACCTTAATTCTATGTATAGAATTTATCCGTTTGGTTTGTATTTATATTTATAAAAAGTTATTTTTTTAATTATAATAATAAAATATTTAAATAACTTTTATTTCAAATTTTAAAATTTAAATTTTCTCTAAAATTATTTTCACATTATTTATAAAAAAAATCTCTCTAATTTACTTTTTTATATTACTTTTATTATAAAAAATTTCCACCAAAACTTTTATATATTCAAATATAAAATTTTCAAATATAACCCAATCCAAACTTAATTTCTTTATTTTAGGATAAAGTACCACTTGCGAAGGCCCCACAATATTTTAGTGAAAATTTGTCCCATACGAGGTTCGAACTTGTATTGTTAGATGATTTCTTCTCACGTTATCTCAAATCTACCAACTCGCTTATGTACTGGGGACAATCCAAACTTAATTTGTTCTCCATACTAAAAGATGGTACGTACTAATTTAGAGTGGTTAATTTCTTGTCCCAAATATAGGAAAAGGCACGCAATGCATGCCATAATCATAGGGGGGAAGAGAGAAACACGTACGAAATTGTTGTGAAAAATATTACTTATCATAATGCCCTCCATGGATAATGAAACTATCAATCAATTATGAGAAGCAAAATGGCAATTGGCAAACGACGTGTTTGTCGTGTAAAAGGTTTGTGTGGATATAATTTCAAAAGTATATATATGAGATAATAATTATATTAAAAATTAAAAAAATATTTTAAAATATCATTCATACATGGTCAAAATAAACTTGGAACTACCTTTTAGAAAATGATTTATACGTTCCGTTTGTGCAATTCATTTGTTTTTAGTTAGAATTTGAATGGTTTTATAATTAAATATATTTTATATATATTTTAATTTAATGTTTATAAAAAAAATGAACAGTTTAAATATATTATAAAATAAATATTACGATTAAGTTAAAATAAAAAAAAATTAACAAAACATTAAAAATTAATTATGATAAAAAACCAAACACCCACGAAAAGAATTTACTCAAAAGTTTTTCGTGTTGTTCACTCCAACACAAACCAATGATGACCCCTCCTTCCCAATTTCATGAACATCATCTTTTAATGGATTGAGATTTGAGAATAGTACGCACGCATTAAAATTTTTTCCGGGGTCCTTCAATTTTGATATATATACCAATGTAATCGGCTTAGTAGGTTGATCGTCACTATCCCTCGATTCTCAAATAACAATAAATAAATTATTAAAAAGCAGCTAGATGATTTTTGTGGTATATAATCGGAATCATAAAAGATAAATAATCACAAAAGAGTCTACAAAAGTGACCACAAAAATATGTAAAAATCCAAATAAATCGAAAATTGACTATATTAAATAGGGATAACTTGAAGAATCGTGAAAGTCACGCAACTAAGCACTGTTGAACTACTATCATCTCTAATATTTGCTCCATGTTTTTTTTAACGCTATCGTATACGTTGTATAATCCTGTTATTACATTACGACCGTATATGTTGAATGGTCTAATAATTAAATTAGAAAAAAAAAATCTAATCAAGGATGAATTGTATTTTTATATTTTTAAAATAATTTTTATTTGATAAATAAAAATATAATTCATACATATTCATAATAGATATTTTGGATTCTGTATTTATTTTATTCGATTGTTGTAAACAACAGAAAATCACAATAGTCACACGAACTGCACCTTTGAATTGTTTCCCCTTTGAGCAGGCAGATTATGAGGTGCGGAAGCAAAGTAGGAGATGCTTGACGTGCAAAATGAAAATGGAATTTTGGGTCACGATTCCAACGTGGGATAGGCTGCATGAGCTTCAAAAAAAGAAACGAAGTACTATGAAAATGAGTCATTATGAAACTAAACAAACAAAAGTTAAGAACCAAGAATGAAAAATAAATCCTGCTTTTATTATTTCTTTCTTCGGGATGGAGGAAACTCGAGATCTTTTTTGTACGGAATGGTGGCATGCTTATCCATTAAGCACCCCAAAATTCATTCCACTTGCCTCTTGCCACTTGCATCCCAAATTAAAGAGAAAAAGTTGCAAGCCCTTTGTGATACCAAAAGCCAAAACAAACTTGTGCCCATCAATTAAGATGTTTATTAAGTAATCTAATTGAAATATTAATTAATTAATTCATTCATTCATAATTATAATTTGCATATTATTGCATTGTATTCTCATCCACTACTCTCCCGTCATAATAAAAAATAATTCAATTTCAATTTGATAAGATTTTTTTTAAAATTATAGTAACAGGAAACGTATATTTTTCATTATTATTATTATTTTTAAATTTTGATTATGTATTATAAGTAAATGTGATATAATAATTTTATATTAAAAGAAATATTTTGTTTGAAACAAAGAAAAAAAATTGAAACTAAACTTATAATTTCAAACAATATCAGTATGGGACATTTAGAAAACAAATTCTATGTAAGCTAGACAAAAATTCTAGTTTTGATAATAGAAAATATATAACACATTTAATGTATTATTAAATATATAATTTTTTATTTTTATATTTTAATTTTGAGTCATACATTATTATTATTTTTATTTTCATAATTTTTTTTCCACATAAATAAAACTGCAGACTGTAAATGACAAGTGACAAGTCATTGTTACAGGGAATCCGGAGTACCTGGGGTGCAATGTGGATTCATAAGTGGGTGTTTTGATTGCCAAAATCTCGTGGCCACAGTGCCAGAGTATCAATTTCAATTGCAGAATTATTATTAGCTTTGGTGGTGAGCAACGTGATGTCGGGATAAAGCCGATGCTGTTGCTGCTACTTTAATTAATTGTCGCAAATCCTGATTCATTAGTTTGATCAAAAACGCCATTAGGATTTGTAAAAATCAAGTTAAACCTGCGGGGAGGGATCTACTGCCTTAAGTAAATTGAAAAAATAATAATAATAAATATTAGGGCATAGAATCTCAGGGGTCATCAGCTCATCATGCATGCTGGTTACTGGTAGCTTGGTAGGTATGATTTCATGCACATCCTCCTTTGTTTAATGAGTCAGGAGGAGTTCACCCGATTTATAATTGGATAGCAACAACAAAGCATGATATACATTCATTTTTTTTTTAATATGTATGCTGCTACTAATTTATTTTTAACACTGGAAAGACTACAAGTAAGAGCAATCAATAGTATTGTGGGATCCAACATTGAGATTCTTACTACTTTGATTAAGTTAATCCAGAGTAGCTAAATCCTGAAAACTATCGATCCATTATATTCTCATCAAGATACAAATGTAATAACTAACAAATTATACATTATTCAAATGTAAGAGCTAACAAATTACAAAGTCCAAATTAAGCATACAAATAAAATATAACAAAAAATATTTAAAATATTACAACATACAAATGCCAAATATAGTTTGGATTAAAACATATAAATATATTTATACCAAAATTAATTTTATTCTTATTAACTAATATAATTGCACTTTCGTATACTACACATGTTATTTTTCTCTATTTTTTCATGCATTTATCTTATTTTTTGACCAATAATTAAAGTTAATATTATTTACATTCCACAAGGTTATTTTTTGGTGTTTTTATCTAATAAATTATAATTTCTTTCAATTAGATTCTAAATTAGTACTACTTATATAATTATTGTTTTCTTTTGGGGCAAAAATCATATTATTAGAGTGTTATGGTATAATTACAAATAATTACAGATATTGTTTAGAATTATTAAATGTCCTAATTGAAATATTTTTAAAATACTATAGAGGGAAAAAAATATATTATAAAATTTTAACTATTTTTTTGATTTATTAATTTATTTTACTTCATTATTTTGCAAATACAAATTTCATAATATTATAAACATTTTGCTTCATTATTTTAATTTTTATTATTTTACATAATAAAACTCAAAGTATAATATATATAATATCAATTTACTAATAGTAATTAGTAAGCAGATTGATTATTGCTAACTAATAATACCTATCAAAATTATTTTTTCATTAATAAATACTTATTAAAATTTGTACACATTTTAATATAATTTTTTATATTTATAAAAAATAATACCTTATCAAAACACACCTCAAATTGTACTGACAACCCGCCCGGGGTAGCTGCAAAGGCGTGTTCCCATTACCATCCTATATATGATTGCAAAAATTCAGTCCTATCTTCAATAATGATCCTATAATGGCGCAAAATCCATGGTGTAGTGACTGTAGTCGCCAGTTAGTGCTTAAGGGTCATTTCGTAGGAAAACATTTTTAGCTTCCTAGCTCCTGATAAATGCTGAACACCGACAGAATAGTTGCATTTGACAATTAAACAGACTTACTTTCCCTTTCATTTTCATCGTGGATAAACTATAAACGTTGTTGAAAAATTTTTCTGCCTCTGAAGTGGAAATCCACTCCTAGGCGACGAAAAAAAACAAAACAACAAAGTCCAGCTCCAGTGATATGACAATTACTTGATGTAACTAATGAGAACTTTGGCTTCGTTTAGATTGTGATTTATTTGATAAAAATTGTATTAAAATATGTAAAAATTTTAATAAATATTTTTTAATAGAAAAATTATTTTTGATAAAAAAATAGAAAGATAATTTTTTTAAATATATGTGAGAGGAATTTGAGTAGAAAAAGTAAATTTTAAATTTTAAATTAAAAATATATTTGAATATTTTTTTTATTTAAAAAATTATTTTTTTTTGTAAATAAAAACTAACACAAAACAAAGAACCTGCTTTTAGTATTCATGGCCATTGCATGATACTACTTTTCATCATGGGTAACCATAATAGAAACATAAAATTATTGCCAGAATAATAATATTTTACTGTGAAAATTTTTAGTTGATTATAGCAATGAATAAATTGGCATACACTTGATAAAAGAATAATTGTTCATTTAATAACTTTTATCACACAAATACCATGTTAATTATTATAAAATTTTATTAAAAATTTTCACTGTACGTAACATTGCTTTTTTTTTTTTTGTACATTATAAGTTGGTTCGAGTAGCACTCGATACTACATAAATAAAAAATAATAATGTAATATTATACCAGAGCAATAAATCTGCTAATATACTTTACTTTTCCCAAAAATAATTACATAGACATATGGGGAAAAGGAGTAAAGAAATGAAAAGAGAAAGCAAGATAAAAAGCATACGCCGATGGCCTTATTCTTTGGGCTTTTGGCCGATACAAGAATAATAAATATCAGTGGTGGGAGACGGCTGGCCCAGTCGGTGGATAACAACTTGGAAAAGAAGTTTGGGAAAACAAACAAAATGATACAAAAGCGCTGTCTCCCTTCCTCGACATCATCAAATTAATCACAGGCAAGGGTTACGGTCCACGTAATAATTTTTAATAATAATTAATATCATAAGTATAAAAAAATTAAAATTTAATTATTATATATTTTAAAATATAAAAAATAATAAAAAATAATTTTATATTTTCATACTTACCACCACGTTAATCGTTATTATTTTTTACTATGGAAAATTATTATTAATATTATTCCTCCCTATAAAATTACTCCTAATCAATAATTAAACGCATACCTAAATCATCCTAAGATAATCATTAGCACAAAGATTTATTACTTAAATTAAATTATCTGTTTAGCCCTTTTTGTGGAATAAAATTGTTTTTTTTAAAATTATTATTCTTATATATATTCTCACATTTATTGATCTTATGATATACTTTTAGTGTCACGAATTATTACGCTCCTCATATTAAAGTACGAGTCATTAGTCACACCCCATACACAAAAACAAACGCGAAATTAAATTTTTTTGACAAATCATTTCAATATGATAGTCGCCGTGTTTTGACCTCAGTTCTTATGCTGTTGTTTCCCCCGCTATAAAACCAATTGGAATAAAATCGTGTCACTAATTATATTTTTGTTAGAGAAAAAAGAAAAAAAGAAGCCATAATGGCGAGAGGATTAAAATAACCGCAGTTGGATAGGGCATGGGATTTCCATATTCGGCTAATGAACACACCCACGAATCACAGCGGCTAAAGAAGTTTGCTAACTATGGACAGGACACGTGGACGGCTACCGTAGTAAGGTTCTGTGCAGCGCGTATGAAACGGACATGACGAGGCCAGAAGGGCAACGACAGGCAATCAAGGCATAATTATATTAAAACCGTAACGGCAAGATGAAGTAAAGAAAACGTTGTAATGTGTGCGGAATATAGTCATTATGTTCCCCGGCAACTAAGGTATTATTAAAAGTGTACAACACTTCAACCATAATGTACAAAAATCGGCACACCAAAAATTAGCATTTTTTTTTTTGTTCGGGACAAAACTAAAGACCCAAAAAGAGATCGGGAACATAGTATTTTTATTTAGTTTTTAAAGTCAGGATCGCAACACGACATGGCCAATTGGCCAGCGTCGTCCTTTAATGTGAAAGGTACTACTACAAAAAAGTCCGATGTTTCCTGCCACGTGGCATTCAATTCATCAAGAAACCAAACTCTAAGGAGGAATAATTCTAATACTAATACTAATAATAATAATACTGCATGTTCCCTTTCTTCACAGTGAAATTTTAATTGGCAAAATAAGAAAAGCATTGGTACAAAGAATTTAATACAGATGGAAAGGAAAAGGAAAAGGAAAGGAAGTGCGGCTACTGCTGATTGCTGACATCAAAACATTAGCGGCAACAAGCATCAGATCTCGCAGCTAAGAGAAGCTTCTCTTTAGTCTTTAGCCTTTACAATTACACACACTCACACACTTCCCTTTGCTTCTTTCTCTACCTCGCTTGGTGACCACTGGCAGTGAGTATTTCTGAAACGATAACAGAGATGAATTGGAGAAAGGAAAAGGAAAGAAAACAACACAAACCAAGATAACTTGCATAATGAAAGCTCAACATTTCAACATCTTTTTGATTCTCTCATTGATTCTTTCTTTCGCATCCCAACCCAGAATTGCTATTGGTGGTGCTTTGTACACGCTTCGAGATTTGGTTGGTGAGGGAAATCTGAGGAGAATTCTGCACCAACCATTGTACCCTGCCAGTTCATCGCCTCCACCAGCGTCCGTGCCACCGCCTCCTCCTCCACCTGCACCAGTTGGACCTGAATTTCCCGACCCAGACCAGCCATTTTTCCCTGAAGTCCCCACTGGACCGACACCAGATCAGGCTCAACAATCTCCACCGGTACCGGCAGTAAATGGGACAGCAGTACCTAATCCAGTTGCCTCTCCGGCACAGCAAACCAAGCCCGCTACAAAAGTGGCAATTGCAATATCAGTTGGGATTGTCACGTTGGGAATGCTGTCGGCACTGGCGTTCTACCTCTACAAGCACCGCGGGAAACATCCTGATGAATCCCAGAAACTGGTTCCGGCCAATTCGCAAAGGATCAACGAGGAATCACGGATGCCCCCATCCAGTTTCCTGTATATTGGGACTGTTGAGCCATCCACCCAAACATCAGTGACTGAAACCAATGGTGCAAATGTCTCACCTTATCGAAAATTGAACTCAATCAAAAGATCTGAACGCTATAGGCCAAGCCCTGACCTTCAACCTTTGCCACCATTAACCAAACCTCCACCGCCTCCGGCCATTAATTCACCCCCACCTATGTCATCATCTGATGAGGAGAGTCATGACACTGCTTTTTACACACCACAAGGCTCGTCTGTGAGCAACGAGGAAGGGTCTTACACGCCCGGTTCCCGTCCGAGTCAACCAAGCAATAGTACTAGCCTGGTGACCGCGTCCAGGTCTGAAACTCATGTGAATACCTCTGTCCCTCATTCAAAGAGAACATCACCAAAATCACGCCTTTATGCTTCCTCCTCCCCTGATGCAAGACATGCCATTATACCATCCATTAAGCAGCCTCCAGCTCCTCCCCCGCCTCCTCCACCTCCACCGCCAACAACTAATCCAGAAGTGTCAGGTCATCAGTCTGAGGTTAAGCTCAACAAACCAGCAATTCCATATACTCCTAAACGGCCAAAATTTTCATCACCACCTCCCCCACCAGACATTACACGGCTTCAGCAAATAAGCAATCAAGGCCAGGAGGCAGCGAAGCCCCCGTTACCCCCTCCACCACCACCCCCTCCGCCACTACTTACAACACCAAGGAAAGTAGGGGCGTCAGAAATGAGCAAACCTTCAACGGGTTCCAGATTACTCATAATGCCAAAATCTGTAAGTCCCAGCCGGAAAAGAACTGGAATTGAGAAGACAGGTTCTGCAGAAGAATTTAAGAAAGGTACGAATCCTTCAGAGAGGCATGATGGTGATGACATGGAAGGACTGAAACCCAAGTTGAAGCCTTTGCACTGGGACAAAGTACGAGCTACATCAGACCGAGCCACTGTGTGGGACCAACTAAAATCTAGCTCCTTCCAGTGAGTGTATGGGTTTAGATTTCATGGTACCAGTAGTTACAAACAAGTTCTGACCAAGAAGTACTGGCTTTTCGTCTTTGCAGGTTGAATGAGGACATGATGGAGTCTCTCTTTGGGTGTAATTCTGTTAATTCAGTACCAAAAGATGCGACCAGGAAGTCGGTCCTCCCACCTGTCGAACAGGAGAATAGAGTACTTGATCCAAAGAAGTCACAGAACATAGCCATATTGTTGAGAGCACTGAATGTGACTAGGGATGAGGTTTCTGAAGCACTTTTAGAAGGTATGTGTCGTCGTGACATATTCTTTGTCATACATGTGACAACTAAAAGAACATTTTGCTGAATTCTAGCAAAAATGCCAACATATCATGGAGAGGACAGCTAAGAAGTATTAATAATCTGCGCACTAATTAAACTAGTTACTCGAGTTCAACAGTACAAATTGCGGCAGGCAGTTCAATAAGTACTTAGTAGGGGCTTCTACTTTGGTTCTAAAGAAACAGGGGAAGCATTTCCATCTTGAGAAGTAGCAGAAATATGAAACAAAATCCCCAATGTCGTGCAGGTGCAATTAGAAAATTATCAATTTAGAGCTGTTCTTATTGGATGCAGCATACTGTGAGCGTCTAATTGTGTGTTTGGGTAGAGTGGCAGAAGCTGTTCTATCCATTGTTTTCACATTTGACATTGCGTACCCTAAGATTCTCACAGTTAGTTTTATTCTTTTTCCTCAACTCGGAAACTATTCATCTGGGCAGACTTGCATTTTCCATTGACTGATCATATGCGGTGTATTTACTGCTACAGGAAATCCAGAAGGACTGGGTCCTGAACTCTTAGAGACTTTGGTTAAGATGGCTCCAACAAAAGAGGAAGAAATCAAACTTAGGAACTACGATGGTGAACTCTCAAAACTAGGTTCAGCAGAGCGATTTCTGAAGGCCATTCTTGATGTACCATTTGCATTCAGAAGAGTAGAAGCCATGCTGTACCGGGCAAATTTTGATTCCGAAGTTAACTACTTGAGAAAGTCTTTTCAAACGTTAGAGGTACACTGTCAAATATACAATTATTATTTATTGAAAGAATTTTTCAACTTGTGGTCTAACATATATCTTTCAATAGGAGGCAAGTCAAGAATTGAAGGACAGTAGACTATTTCTCAAACTCCTTGAAGCTGTACTCAGGAGCGGAAATCGTATGAATATTGGAACAAATCGTGGTGGTGCCAGAGCCTTCAAGCTTGATACTCTACTGAAATTAGTTGATATAAAAGGAACGGATGGGAAGACAACATTGCTCCACTTTGTTGTCCAAGAAATTATCAGGTCAGAAGGAGCAAGTTCTGAACCTACAAATGAAACAAATGTAAAACTCAAACAGGATGATTTCAAGAAGCAAGGGCTGCAGGTTGTTGCTGGATTAAGCAAGGAACTTGGAAATGTCCGAAAAGCAGCAGCAATGGACTCAGATGTCCTCAGTAGTTATGTCTCCAAGCTAGAAATTGGCCTAGAGAAAGTCAGGTTAGTTTTGCAATACGAGAAACCAGGTATGCAAGGTAACTTTTTCTCGGCGATGAAAAATTTTCTTAAAGAGGCAGAAGATGAAATTGTCAGGATTAAGGATGAAGAAAAGAAGGCCTTATCATCAGTGAAAGAGGTTACAGAGTACTTTCATGGGGATGCAGCAAAAGAAGAGGCCCATCCTTTAAGGATATTTATGATTGTAAGAGATTTTCTCTCTATTCTGGATAATGTTTGCAAAGAAGTTGGGAGATTACAGGACAGATCAATGGTGATGGGTACAGTGAGATCATTCAGAATACCAGCAACTGCATCATTACCGGTCCTGAGTAGATACAGTGGGAGACACGACAGAAGTTCAGATGATGATAGCTCATCTTCTTAAGACTATGCACAAATGACAAAACAAACAAGCTCAGCAGAGTAAACCATAGGTTTTGGTTTGTGCAAATTAGCAGATAATGCTGAGTGGGATTTGATCTCATTACTTGAGCAGCCATTAGCATGAAAAAATGGCCTAACATAAACATTGGAGGGAAAGGACCCATAAAATAAAGTCAACCCACCAAAGGATAAGAATAATTAGCCAAAACTGCAGCCACAAGGAATTCAATGCAATGATATGATGCAGTCAAACCCATGTCAAAACAGTTGATGAACTGATGAGAAAAGATTTAGCGGGATGATCCATTTTTCTTGTCCCGCACAAATATCAGTAGGTAAGACATTTTTGTATTCTATACATACATACATAGAATCATAAGCTCAGTTGAGAGCACAATGATATGGTATGAATGTAGTTTTGATTTGCTATTAATCAACCATAAGAAAATTCTTTCTGTTCTTGGCTGAAAGTAGTTTAAACATAGATAGCCATATAATAGAAGTACGTACTTCAGAACCCATGAATGCTATGATTAACACGGACAGGAGGGTAAAAAGTAAACCCATGTTGCCACAGCTTCTGTATACGTTTCTCTGTTGTAAGCAAAGGCTATCCAAGATATGCGTACCAATTGATTGTGAAAATGTCTCTTCTCGTGTGGCCTTAACCATCAATGCATAAATAACAATAAATGTCATAAGAGACCACATGTTTATGATTCGAAAATGTTGGAAATAGATTCGCAGGACGCATTAACAATTTAAATGTCCATTGTGATCCGGCCTCTTGGGGGTATAACTGTCAGTTTCTTTCCAGTTATTGACCCTTTTATAACATGAATAAATAAAGAGGACCGCATAGCGCAGTGGATTAGCGCGTTTGACTTCGGATCAAAAGGTCGTGGGTTCGACTCCCACTGTGGTCGTTCTGTTTTCTGTCCCATTTACCCAAATTTAGGCCGAAAGAAGAAAACTACCTCCAGCCCATTTTAATTTGTGGACGGACGTTGTGTTTTCTGTCCCATTTACCCAAATTTAGGCCGAAAGAAGAAAACTACCTCCAGCCCATTTTAATTTGTGGACGGACGTTGTGTTTTCTGTCCCATTTATTGCGGATGACTTTCTGTCCTATTTGCAAATTTAATTTAGGCCGAAAAGAAGAAAACTGGTCGTTCTGTTTTCTGTCCCATTTACCCCAAATTTAGGCCGAAAGAAGAAAACTACCTCCAGCCCAGTGTAATTTGTGGACGGACGTTGTGTTTTCTGTCCCATTTATTGCGGATGACTTCTTTCTTTCGAGTGAAAATTATCGAACCATTGAATGGCCACCAAACTCAGCGAAATCTATTATCATTTAGTGTTGCTTGAAAATTTTGTTGCACACTTAACGTGGTGGATATTTTTGTGAAGACGTCAGTTTGTGCAAATTTTTCTGTCCCATTTACCCAAATTTAGGCCGAAAAGAAGAAAACTACCTCCAGCTGTGGTCGTTCTGTTTTCTGTCCCATTTACCCAAATTTAGGCCGAAAGAAGAAAACTACCTCCAGCCCCGTGTAATTTGTGGACGTACGTTGTGTTTTCTGTCCCATTTATTGCGGATGACTTCTTTCTTTCGAGTGAAAATTATCGAACCATTGAATGGCCACCAAAGTCAGCGAAAGCTATTATCATTTAGTGTTGCTTGAAAATTTTGTTGCACACTTAACGCGGTGGATATTTTTGTGAAGATGTCAGTTTGTGCAAATTTTTCTCTGTTGAAAGATATTACTATAGTAATAAAGAATGACACTAGCGGATTTACATTAATGATTAATACATCCCGTGAGTTTTCTTTTCAAATTGCAATTTACAAGAATTGTTGTCCATAGCAGACCCGTGAACTCAGCAGATATCAGGTCATGTTGATTCTAAGGAGAAGAATGGAGCACCTGAAATGCTCTTGGATCTCAATATCTTTCTCACCAATATTCTCCATTTAACATCGTCCTTCTTGTTTTCTTTCCTCCTCTTCTGTTTGAATCTCCTGAAATGGATGATTTGAAGTTAATAACTTACGATCTTGTTTGACGTTGGACAATAAGACAACAACGAAAGCTGGAGATTGTTTTAGTTCTATCATGAGAATTGAGGACTGCTTTTTGTGGCCTTTTGTTATCATTAAATCAAAACTGAAGGAAGCACCCATAAACATAAATATATCAAAGCCCACCTGCATAAAGGAACTCCACAGCTGTCTGAATCAGCACATATTCGAGAATGAAGTTCCAAAACTTGCCACATTCTCTTGCAGTGGATGCATCCCCCAGGAACTCTCCTCTTACATCCAGCAAAATGGCGAACGAGCGATTCTAGTCCCTTACAAGCGACATACTGACAAGGTGGCGACTGATCCTCTTTCCAAACTTTATCTTGTGGACCAATAGTACGGCAACCATCTCTAAATATATGAACAACGGCTTCCATTGCCTCGTACAATTGTTCGTACATTTTTCTCTCGTTAATCTTTCTAATTCTAGCCTTTCGCATCTGAAACTCAAATTGATACACCATCCAGTTCAGTTACGACAGATTGGACTATTAGCCATGTATACATAATTAATCAATGATGAAAGAAAGCAAATTACTTACAGCTTCCTCACTGATACCGGATTCAAGGATCTCCTTTTCAAGAACCGGGTGGCTCTCCTTCATTGCTTTCCATCCGTCAGTAACTGAAACGGGCTTGAAGTTTCTTAGGATGAAACGGTGGCAAATGAGACTAAGGCGAGGAGCATCACACAGCATTGCAAGCTGAAAGATATCGATAGCATTTTCTGTATTCAACAATCTGTGCTCTAGCCACCTCTCACATAGTTGTTTTAGATGGGGAATGGCATAGGCATGTGATAAAACCAAGAGATGCAAAGCATGCTCCTTTAGTTTATCTAATTCATAGCTTTACAAAAGCATTATCCGCAACAATGAGAATTTACATGTCAAATACAGAATTAGAAGGGGCAAGGAGAAACAAAATAAGGGATGAAGATGTTTACCACGAAGAGTACAAGTAACGGATGAAAACTTGGACAGCCCCTGCTGGAACTCCACGAATTGAGATTGATGTCCGACGAGAACGATTGCGGCTGTTTGATCGTTTTAAGATGGATCTAAAGACAGGAGAAGCTGCACCCTGTTGCCGACGACATCGTACAAAATTCAATATATCAAGAAAATGTCGAAGAAAACAAACACACACATTCTAAAGATGTTCATAATAGGTCGATAAAACTATTATATTGGCATCAAAAGAAGATATGGAATTGACAAACTTTCTTTTAGAATGGTTGGCTTTATGTAATTAAGTCTGTTTCCAATAGTTTTCTCATATTACTCAGCTGAGAATTATGTTGTTTTTAAATCTGTTTTCAGAAGCAAATACTTCGGATAAAAAAATTTTCAAATGTTAATTAAATATGGAAACCTTTGAATTCGTGGACTTACAAGAATATTTGCGTGTGCATAGATGAGACCACCGTGATCTGTATGAATTAAGACATCGGCTCTGTATCCCTCATCAAAGAGGCGGTCCATTGCATTGTTTCCTGCCGTAGAACCACAGCAGAATTCCCTATTGTGTGATCCATCCGGTCCTAATCTTCTCCGATGAAGAGCAGTTCCAAAAGGACTGGGCAACGGAGGCGGAGGTGGAGGCTGTGCGGTTTGCTTGGAAGTCAATGAAGTTTCCATGTTCTTACTATTTTTGTTTCAAATATTGGAGCCCAAAATTCCTTGTCTGCAGATTATTAGAGAAAATGTAATTCAGTTGCAATTTTTGGGTTTCATGATGCAACAAGATTGCATCGAAATAAAAGAACACCACACGCCCTGATCAGGCATTTCCCAGAAAAGGGGAAGATTTGATCATTATGTATTAAAGAAGAGTGGAATTACGGCAACCTTTATAGGAGCAATGTTAGTTTGGGAATGAATTAATTTCATTTGTGTTTCTTTCACCATCATCAAGCCAGTTCATCCAATCAAAAATCATATGCTCTTCTTCCATTGAAACAATCCTCCTACCCTGTTAGTTTTTTCCAAAATGGAAAGAGACGCAAATACCATTACCTCAAATCTGTCCTGGAGAAAACACCAAACAAGAATGGTGTAATGGCTGTGATGTTCTCTGCAACTCCTCTCTGGCTGTCTCTAGCCTAAGAAAACTAAACCCGCAAGATTACCCAGACACCAAACCTAAACATCTAGCAAAAATGTTCTGACCCTTTGTATATATACAGAATCGTACGAGTTTCAACTACAATATACAACTACAAAACCTGATTAGAATGGGGAATATTTAAAGGAAAGATGCGGGGGAGATAAACAGAAGAAAGTATTAAGAAATTCTTGCAACTTGAAAAGTGACTAATTGTTAGCTGTCATTGAGGTTAGGACAAAAACATGAGATAAATGTCGCTGATGTGGAATGGAGTCAGTTCCAACGCTGAATTTTCTGTAATGACAATGTTGGTAGAAACGTGCGGTCTGTAAAGATCCTGGGAGTCCACATCATATGTTCAATTTACGTATTTGGATATTTTTAAGGGTTCGTTGTCTTCAGCATTCCCACCCCGCGCGTCGCCGCGCTTTTCTTGTCGGTTGTCGTTTCCTAAATCAACCCAACATAAATGAACGGTTACCATTCGTTTATTTTTAAGTGTCCATTAATATATTCACTAACACATTAAACAAACATATTTACGAACAGTTCGTTAATATGTTTACGAATGAGTAAATGAACACATTCACAAACGAGTAAACAAATTGTTCACAAATGAATAAACGAACACGTTCACGGACAAATAAACAAAAACGTTCACAAACGAGAAAATAAACTCGTTCGCAAATGATTAACATTACTACCATGATCATTTCAATTTGACCATTAAATATTCTCGTATAATAAGAATGTAATAAACATAATAAATTAAACATTCCAATATACAGTTACATCCTATTTGAACATTTCAATAAACAAAAACATAATAACATTATATCTGTAATCCAAAAAAAGACAGTTATATCATAAGTTATATCCTATTTGACAATTCCAATAAACAAAAACATAACAACATTCTATCCATAATAATAATAATAAAAAAAAACAGTTACATCCTATTTGTTCATTCTACTAAACAAAAACATAATAACATAATCTAAGAAAATATATATAATATATTATATCAGATAAATATATATAATATATTTATTATATAAACGAACTTTAAATGAACATGTTTATGAACACTAAACGAATTTGTTCGTAAACATAAACAAACTGAATACATGTCTGTTCGTGTTCGTGTTCATTTATTAAACGAACGGTAAAATGTGTTCGTTTATCTTAACAAACGAACATAAACGAACGTAACCAAACTTGTTCACGAATAGTTCACCGAACGTACTGGTTTATTTACACTCTACTACCATCGCAAAAATAGCATTCTTTCCTAATTCTTATATATATATTTAAAGTTATAAAATATAACATATTAATATTAAATATATCATTTTAATTTTTATAATTATTTTTAATTGTAAATCAAACAATATTAATCACTATGAAAAGTTATTATAAATATCATTACTATGAGTAATGATATTTATAATGACTTTTAAAGGTGACTTTATTTATAATGACTTTTTTATAGTGACTTCTAATATTGATTGATGTGATAAGTATAAAAAAACAAAATTCACTCAATCACCCTCCTTAAAAATGTAAAATAATAAGGGATGATTTTGTCTTTTAATACTTGTCATATTAGTCAATATAAAAAGTCATTATAAAAATCACTATGAATATCATTACTCTATCATATTCATAGTGACTTTTTACGGTGACTGATGTGGTAGACATAAAAAGACAAAATTTACTCATCACAATTATTAAAAAATATAAAATAATAAAGAATAATTTTATCTTTTCATAATTGTCATATCAATTACTATAAAAATTCACTCTGAATATTATTATCATTCAAAGATTATCTCTTTTTTAGGCCAAAAAAAAAAAGAAAAAGAAAAGAATCACAAGTATACTATATTTCACCTCTCTAACACCGATGCAGGCTTATTAAATGTTAATGATGGAAATCTTGTCTTCGAGCAAAATATTATTTAAAATCATTTTAATATGTATAATTATTTCTTTGTTGAATTTTGATCCATCCTATCGTCACAAGAATTTTAATATGGATAATTATTTCTTTATTGAATTTTGATCCATCGTATCGTCACAAGATTTTTAATATAGATAATTATTTCTTTGTTGAATTTTGATCCATCCTATTGTCACAAGATTTTAAATAATATTTTGCTCGAAGATTGTTCATGTGTTGATTTAATAAGTTTAATACTATGGTCCAGATAAAAAACCAAACTCTTTTTTTAAATAATGTAGTAATAAAATAACAAAACATTTGTCGTAATTGGCAAATATTCAACTTCAGTCAGATGAATTATGATTAAACCTAGAAAATTAAGCATCAAAATTGTTATCACGCTAAACAACATGGCGACGTTCGCTATTACATTCTTTTAGTTGGCTAAAATACGTTATATGATCAAAACTATATTTTTGTCACCGATTCAAAAAGTTATTATTCGGTGTAAAAAAGAATCAACTCAAACGGAATAAATATAAATACGTAAACTGTTTTTTCGAAACAGAAGAAGTATCATTTTTTCATATTTACCCTCAAATGCAGCTACTGGTTGTGGTTGACAATAATACATTATTCCCAAAGGAGTTGAAGAAAATATTGCAAATATACACGGAATTAAGCAGGACAACGCAGTCACAAACAATTAAGGAATATAAATGTAATTTAGTTGACCAAAGAACGTACAAAATATGAGTCAAGATTTTAATTATTTATCAGTATTGGTTTTTTGTTAAAAAAATAAAATAAAAAAATCAACCGTGCATAGAATATCTAGTCGTGGTGCTGAAATGGTTAACTGAATCCCAGTGCAGCGGGAGAGATTGCAGGAGAGACAAGGTGCTGATGCTCATCGTGCATGACGGCCGCTAAAAAAGGGCGTGATATTCATATCTCTTTGGCCACAATTTGGCGGCACCAAAACCTTTACTTTCCATCTCTTTCCTTCTCTATATCTCCGCTTTCAATCTCTTCAGCTTTGGTCTCACCACACTTTTAACACTCAGCCGCCATGATCTTGCTTCCCTAGAAAACGTGGAGATGGAAAGTTCGAGTACTACCGTTGGCACTTCATTTTCTCTCCCTAGCCTATTCTGCGAAGAAGATCAATCATGCTTCAATCTCTACGATGATAGAGACGAAAATCTGGGCCGCTGTTGCATCACTAAGTCCGACGATGAGTTCTTTGAGAGATTAATCCACAGAGAGGCGAATTATTTGCTACAGAATGACAAAGAATCCAAGTATTTTACAGTCAACATGGAGGAGATATTGTCGATGAGTGCCCGGTTGGATGCGGTGGAATGGATTCTCAATGTCTTTGCCAGTTTTTACATCAATAGAACTTTCATTTTGAACGATTCATGCGTTTATTCGTTTCATAATAGTTGGGATTTTTTTTTTGGCTGCAGACTAGAACTTGCTTTGGGTTACACAAGAAGACAGCTTATTTATCACTACTCTATTTTGATCGTTTCCTTTCAAAACTATCCGTTTCTGTGAGCATGTATTTTAATTATACCTTCTACTGATTTCATATCTTGTTAAATTAATCCAATTAGTTGTGTCTATGTCTGAAATGTGATTTTTGGATTGTGGGAGGAAAAGGAATTCAAAGAATCTGTGGATCGTGGGAAATCTTGGGGTTTTCGATTGTTGTCCGTGGCTTGTTTATCTTTGGCGGCTAAGATGGAGGAGTATAGAGCACCCCCACTATCAGATTACCATAAATTTTGTAGCGATGAATACCAATTTCAAGTGGGTGTAGTTCAGAGGATGGAACTGTTGGTATTGAAAACTTTGGAATGGAGAATGAATCTAATCACTCCTTTTGACTACTTCTGCTACTTCATCGCCAAATTCTGTGGTGACTCAAAACCGAAAGGACTCACAGCCAGAGCCATCGAACTCACCTTGGCTACATTAAAAGGTAGTCCTAGTAGAAAAAAAACTACGAATAAAGATTGGTCTCTTCATCATGCATGCCTTTTTGGCATGCAATACTGTCTGCTAATTTAATTTTTTGGTACGTGTGAATGCAGAGATAAATTTTGTCGAATATCCATCGTCGATGATTGCTGCAGCAGCTATTCTAGCGGCTTACGATGATCAGTTAACAAGAAGGGTAGTAGAACTAAAAACTGGAGTGATCTCACCATGGGATTCTCTGCATAAGGTCAGTTCAGTTCCTTGTTTCGCTGCCCGTAATAATGTAAGTTATATGTAGTGGACTAGTTTGGGTGATGATTTGAACTTTTGGTATTGCATTTGGACAGGACCGTCTATGCTCTTGTTATAATTTGATGCAGAAAATTCAGGGGGCGAAGTTTAGAACCCCAAATCCCGAGATTGATGTTCTGAATTTACCATTGAAACGATCAAACTCAAACTCAGAGTCAGAGGCAAAAGTGATCGTGCCGAGACTTGTGCAGTTGGCCACAAAAAAATAATATTTGACCAAAGGCAGTGATACTGATCCCCAACGTTAGAAGATTCACGGACGAGGAATATTTTGCAACGAAGCGAAGCCCAATTAGCTTTCCTTTGAGAAATAAAAATATTTTAAGCGTTTATTTGTTTATGTCTCAAAGGTTAAATTTAAATTTCAGTGTTTTCAAAGTTTGGATCATTCAAACTGTAATAAATTTATTGGAACTTAATAGTTTCCAGTATAAATTAAGAAGAACATGAACAACCATAAGCATTAAAATTATCAAAAGAATATAACAACGAATAAACGTTAAAATTAAAAAAGAATTATAACAACGATAATTACAAAAATGGGCCACATAGAGTTCGGGCCTTATTTGCAATTTTCGTAATATAAAAATAAAAGTATTAAAAAAATTGCCTCTCCACCGGTCACACTGGGAATGACTTTACCGCCAAAACGAATTTCAAATTTATAAGAGTAGAAAGTACGACGGCACCGGCTTCACGATCTGACAGACAAATCACAGCCGAACATTCGCCATAACCAGACCACTCTTTCAAGTTTCATCCCCTCCGTCACTAAGACCGCCCTCACCTCCCGTAATCTGAATACTTACATTCCCTCTCGACCAAACCAAAGCCAAGACTGTTTCAGTGCGAACACGGGCACGCTCTCTCTCGCACACGCACTGTTCTGCTTCAAATTCAATGGAGAAGAGGCTTCGTTCATCACTCCATACCTCAGCGGAAGAGTTCCTGTCATCGGCTATAAAAATAGGGCTTACGAAATCCGCAAAGTCCTCTCTCAGGACTCTAATTTACAGCATTCCCCCTTCTGCTGAACTCGCCTCTTCTCTTCCTCCCTATCTACATAGTTCAATTTCCCAGTCTATTCGCCGATTCAAATCCAGTTCGAGGCATCAGAACTCCCCTCAGACGCCTCCTACTAAACGCCTGCGTCGTTCCTCCCGCAACAGTCAAAAGGACGGAGCTCCAAACACCACCGAAAATGCAGAGACCGCCGTTTTGGAAAATCTCCATATTTACGCTTACGTCGCTTCACTCTGCGTTTCACACCCAAAAGGGGCTTTTTCGGCTTCTGATTTACTCCCAGGGGTTGTTGAGTTACACGATAATTTAGTTTTATTCGAGTCAGATTCCACATTGTTATCGGAGATCGCGATTTTATGTGAAGAGTGGTGGAAGAGGGATTTGACAGGAAAAGAAACCCTCATTTCGCAGTCGCTGCCATTTTTATTATCGAGGTCGTTGACTTTAAAGAAGAAAGTGGATGTGCATAGGGTTTATAGTCTTAGGGAGGCGTTTGTGCTGTTTGATTTTGAGGATGAGAGCATTGAGGATTTGAAGAATTTGTTGATTCGTTGTGTGATTTCCCCCTTGTATTTTAAGACCGAGGATGGTAGGAAATTTATTGCGTTTATGTTTGGCCTGAGCGGACAGTTTGTGAAGGAGGCATTGGCAATGATTAAGTCTCAAATACCGTTTGGGAGGAAATCTATGTTGGAGGCGTATGGGGAGATTGTTTTCCGGGCGTGGAAGTCTGTAGATGGAGAGTCTAAGGATGTAATTGAGAATGAATTTTTACAGGGATTGATTGAGAGTGCTGTACATGCCAGCTCTGGGGTATTTGCTGCTTCTATTAGGAGGGTTTTAGGAGGTTTTATTACCCAGAGGACAACAGATGGTGTTGAGAAACTTCTTTTCAGGCTTGCTGAGCCTGTGATTTTCCGGTCTCTACAGGTAATTCTATCTGTAATTGATAGACTCTGTAGAATTGTGCACTGCATGCCATCTAGTGACAGTGGCATATATCATGTAAATACTTTGTCACTATGAGACTATAGACATCTTGAGTTCTGTTACTATATTTCCAATATCAGGACATGACCTGTGTTTATATAGCTGCTTGTTTTCTGATTCTATTTATGAATTATTTCTTAAATATGTAGTCATATATTATGGCGATGAATCATTTGTCTTCAGGTGGCCAACTCCAATGTTCGCCAAAATGCTCTGCATTTACTTTTAGACCTGTTCCCTCTTGAAGATCCTGATGCTACAAAGGAGGTTGAAGATACACTGCTTCATAGACAATTCTTTCTGTTGGAGAAGTTACTCATGGATGAATGCCCAGATGTGAGAGTTGTGGCTGTGGAAGGGGGTTGTCGCATCCTTAATTTGTTTTGGGAAGTTATTCCTTCAGCAGCCATCACAAAGTTACTTACCAAAATATTTGATGATTTGACACATGACACTTGCACTGAGGTTAGGCTTTCCACAGTCAATGGAATTATGTATCTACTTGGAAATCCTCATTCTCATGAAATACTTAAAGTTCTTTTACCTAGAATGGGGCATTTGATTCTGGACTTTGCACTGTCAGTGCGTGCTGCTGTCATGGATCTTCTGCTTCTTTCAGGGGATATTCGAAATTTTCAGTTTCATAAGGTATTGCTTAACTGGAAAAAATAAACTCTCTACTATGATTATCAGTAGCTGACTGCTGGTGTTCTTTTTCTCTCTTTACACAAAATCTTAGTTTTTTGTGTTTCTATGCAGGTGGTGCACCTAGATTTATTGTTGTCTACCCTTGCAAATGATCACCCACTTGTGGGTCGGAAAATCACTAAACTTCTTATCCCATCATATTTTCCGTCAAGAGTAACCCATCAAGAAGCAAGTAATCGGTTTATTGCACTTTTAAGAAGGTCCCCTGTAGCTGGAGCACGATTTTGTGAATTTTTAGTATCAGAGGGAGCGTCTTTGGGTTCCCTTCTGCATCTTTTTGGAGTCATCATCAGTTTAACTTTGTCACCTGATAAGTGCAATGCGCAGCAAATAGATGGTTTACTCTCTGCAGCTTCCCACCTCTGTGACAATTTAGCGAAGGATGCATCCAGCAGGATTTCAGTGAAGGAGGAATTGAGTGGTGAAAAGCTGAAGCGGTTGTTTAATGTTGCAACTACTGCTCATGCAAAATCTTGTATTTGCAAGATGGTTGCAGTCATTTCTCCAGATGCGGTGGATGGCCTTTTCAAAGAATGCTTGGGCTTGATTATGAACTGCAGTGATATATATGATGATATGGACAGGCAAGTGGAGGTTAGGTCTGCCCATCAGATGGTATTTTCTTGTGATTGGTTTGATCGCATGTTTGACGCTATGATAAAGCATCTGCAGAAAACTTCTTATCTATGCCATGAGAGATTTGGCATAGACCTACCAAAATGTACTGATCAGTCAACTAAACGAAGGAAAACTAAATCCACCTTCAGGGTGTCATCCAATTTAGAAGATGGCATGGGGAAAGGATCATCTAATTTTTTGGAAAGTAAATTAGGCAAGGATTATGCTGTTGCTGCAGGAATATCCTGGCAAATAAAGGAATTACTTTCATCTGAAAATACAAGAAATGCCCTATTGATGTCCAGGAAGTTTGAAGCTGCTTTCTCCGCTTTGAAAGTATTATCAGAGGTTAGCATTTTGCAATGCTTGCAGCGCGAGACTATGCGTGCTTCTCCAGTTTTGGCATATGCAGCTCTTACGCTAAATATGTCTTTGCAACATACTAGCATAACAGGTCGCAAGAACTTTAGTGCCAGGAAAAGAGATTGTCTAGATTCATCAAATTCATCTTCCAAGGCAAGTGATAATGTCATTTGGTGTATTTTTTTTTCATAATAGTCTGGTGCCAGACGTGCAACAAATCCTGCGACAAGCTTATTATCTCTTCTAGTTTTTCATTTGCGGGCTTACATCTTGCTTTCAAAATCACTTGATTTGCTTTCTTTCTTATCTCAGTTAACATGCCAGTCAATACTCTAAAACGTGAGCCCTCATAACTTCTCTTTTGGTCTATGGAGACAGATTTCAGACAGTTGTTCTCATTATGTTTGATCCTTTAGATTTATGTTTTGGTGTTGTATTAGAAGTTTGTTAATCTAAAGGGGGCAAGTGAAGAGTTGGTTCATGTCTTCTTACACATATGTTTGGCCACCTTGAGTAGAATGCAAATTTGGCAAAGAGAATCAATTTGAATTTGTTTCCTCATTCGTTGATCGTCTTTGTTCATAACTGAATACTGCAAATATTTTCTTTCCACTGACTTTGACTCTGTTTTTGCAGTCCATTTCCTGGGGGAATATCTTAGGCTTAACAACAGATCATTTACTAAAATGTGCACATAAATTATTCAGAGCAAGTTTTTGTGAGAAATGTGGCGAATTGCTTTCAGGATTATCACAAACTACTCACAAAAACCATTCCTGTGAACAGAATAACACGAGAAATTACACTGATAAGTCAGGACCAAGTGATGATGGTGAGGTTTTCTTGTTTGTTTTTTCTTCTTTTAATTATTATTTCAACTTTTTTATCCCTTTGGTTTATATCTTTTCTGATTTCAGTTAATATTGACTGAAATCTCGCTAACTCTTTTGTTTTTCGGTTGCACTGAGGTGGAGGTTAGGTAGAGGTTTGTGCTTGTTGAATTCTTAGAAGTATATCGAGAGTATTGATTTGGCTCAATTCGGCACAGGATCTAGCTCTAATAAACCTTCAAGGATATCAAATATGTTGAAGATGCTGACTGCAGTACTCAAGTTCATCGTTGATGCGACTACAGTTGAAGTTGGTTATCACAATCCAGAAATGTGTTTGAAGTTTGCACTGGAGTATGTAAAATTCATCATCACAAATTTGAGAAAATGTTACAAAAATCAGCAGCAATTGACAGTGGAAGACTTGACGGAAACACTTTTTTGTTTGAAGAGTTCCTTCACATATGCAGCCAAGTTGCTCAGTTTATTACTCAAAAGTTCCTTAGTAGCTTCCCAACTTTTACCTGCTCCCTGTGACCTGGCAAATGAATTGTTTAACCTCTTCGCTTCAGTTGAAGAATGCTTCGGTTATAGACATGCAGCTCGTCTTATTACTGCGGTCAAGCCATGGGTGCCTGACTTAATTTTAGCGTTGGGATCCTGGCACCTGCTGAATCAGACTTCAACAGGGAGTGCGTCTGATTATGGTAAATCCCCTCCTCCATTGTGGGCAAACGTTCTAGCAAAGATTGAGCTCAATGAACTTGAAGATATAGTCTCAGACGAGGAGACTGTCCGAGTTTCCAAATGGGAGCGCTTTTCTGGGTTCAAAAAGCTTGCGCACATTATGGTTCAACTGTTAAAAGCAAATGCTAAAGTACTAGATGCTGTGGGAGTGATTTTCTTGAAAGGTTCCCTTGTTGGTTTGGAAAGAAAGGATTTTGATCTCGTGTTGGGACTCCTCCATTTTGTCTGCATGAAGTTGGCTAGAGATGAGGAGTGGGAAGAACTCAAATTAATGTTGGAATCTATCCAAGGGATGTATCCTCGACTTGAGGTCGAAGCTAAACGGCCAAGTAACAGTGAGGATGAAAGGGAGATGTTGAAGAAAGCAAGGGCATTGCTCGAACCTGTTTGGATGCATTATCTCTCTGGTGAGCACAGAAATACAATGGAGGAGGAATGAACTTGAGGAATTATATACCAAATCTGGTGGCTTCAAGATGATGAAGTTTTTCTCTTTCCATGTATAAAAATTTGTGAACTTTCACTCCGTATACCTGGCCTCAAATAGAAGACGCCAAAGGTTCTGTAGTTGATATGTAAAAGTTTAACAAAATATTAGAAGCAACTGATTCTGAAAGTGGAATGATTGTCCTCCCTTGACTCTAATTTTCTCATGGAAGATACGTTCTGTTCAAACTTAATGACCAGCTTTACAAGGAATCCAACATCATCTGTTAAGTGACGAGTTCTCAAGCACATAATTGCTTGGCTAGCACACATTAAATTATATTCTAGTGTTTCTTGTCTAAAAAATGAGAAACATACTACCCTAGAGTTGGAAATGATCTCACAGATGTCCCGTGAGAACCAAATATTTATGCTTTACAGGTCAAAAACTCGCCTCATGAAGATGAAAAAGTTAGCCCAGGATCTTTCCAGAAATCCCTTTCAGATTTCCCACACACCATGATCCAGTAAGTAGTATCTTGAAGTTCATTGACTTTATACTTTAATCTCCTTCAAGTATGCAGCAATTGGCATACCCAAGAATCCAATCAATAGACTGAAAAACCATTGTACGATAGTGAGGGGTGTTGTGTTTGCAAAGGTTCCTAGGTACTCGATAATTATGATCTGGAATAAGACAGTTGCACCCATAACCGCCACGAAAACTTGGTTGTCCAGTATGCCATCAAGAACATCAATTTTCTCCATCTCCCTCGAGTTCACCTCGTTGAAAACCTGCAATTACATATGCACTGGCGAGTTTAGCTACTAAAACAATTCATTTCGAGCATTGCAACCAAAGCTGGTAATAAAACTTGCTTAACGTGTATATCAACAGAGACCCAAACTGGAAATTATCCTTCGAAAGCAGATATACATGTTTGTGACAAGTTACCTGACAAAATACAAATGTGTTGAAAATAAGAGTGTTCAGGACCAGATCAGAATCAGGACCGCGAAGGAAAAAGAAGGTTTTTCCAAACGCCTGAAGGAACCATATGACTAAAAACTGATATAAGGATTGGCCTAAAATATTCCTCCACATGACATTGCTAATAAAATTTCCACCTCGTCCAACGGGTGGTCTTTTCATTAGTTCCCCATTAGGAGGCTCAGTGGCCAGAGCAAGTGCTCCCAACGTATCCATGATCATGTTGACCCACAAAAGTTGAACAGCAGTAAGTGGAGCACTTCCTGAAAAAATGTAGTTGTGGGAATTTGAGAAAAAGATAGGAATGAATAGACATAAAAGAAAAAGGGGATTTTCGTACCAGTCAAACAAGCAGAAGAAAAGTTAACTATCAATGCCACCACATTGACCGTCAGCTGGAACTGAACAAACTTCTGAATGTTAATGTAGACAGACCGACCCCATTTTGCTACAGTGACAATTGTGGAGAAATTATCATCCAGAATTATGACATCGGCACTCTCTTTGGCAACCTGAAATAATAGTGGAGCGCATCAGTGACAAATTCAACCAGTGGAAACTTCAACATATGAAAGACTTGAGTTTCAATGCTTTGTCGGGTAGTTGTTAATATTTAAGAATGGTTTGCAGCACGCACTTCTGTTCCAGCAATGCCCATTGCAAGACCGATATCTGCTTCATGAAGTGCAGGAGCATCATTTGTTCCATCACCAGTTACTGCAACAACTTCATTGAATGTGGTTCGCAATTGCTTCACCAGCATATGCTTGTCAAGGGGTGAAGATCGAGCCATCACCTACAAGAAGCAAAAAACTTAGTGGTTTGTTTTGGTAAAAGTTGCATATGATTTATTTCTTTTATTTACCATTCTTTTGGTAAAAGTTTTAGCATGTACCTGAATTTTGGGAATTATTTCAAGCAATTCCTCCTGGCTCTTCTCCCGGAACACTGGACCTTCTATGGCTATTCCATCATCAGTAAGTATTCCACATTCCCTAGCTATAGCTTTTGCAGTATTTATGTTATCTCCCGTCACCATCCGAACTGTTATTCCAGCTGAACGACAAAGGGCAACAGACTCCTTCACTCCTGGACGAACAGGATCCTTGATGCCTACGATTCCAATGCATGTATAACCAGAAACCGGAATAGAATCATCAGCCGAGAACCCATTTTCCAGATCCATATATGCAAGACACAGAGTCCGAAGTGCTTCACTAGCAAATTGATCAATGGTAGTGTTCAAGTAATTGATTGATTCTTCATGCAAGGGAACAACCGAACCATTTGCATCAATCACCTTGTCACAGGCAGCCAAAATAATTTCTGAAGCTCCTTTGCAATGAGCTCTTAAGCCTCCTTCAGGAAGCTCCAATACCACACCCATTCTCTTCTTTGTAGAGTTAAAAGGTTCAACTTTCACAAGCTTGCATGCTTGTCGTTCTGTCTGGAAATCTCCACCAAGAGATAACCCAAATTCGAGGATAGCAGTCTCAGTTGGTGTCCCCAATATCTCACGTTTTTCACTTTTGCTGACTACTACTTCTCCTCCAGTGTTGTTAAAAATCGATTGTAGGAGGACTTTAACAACAGATGTTGGGATTTCAGAGACCAGTGAAGAACAATCAGATGGACTTCCCACATCCTTGACAGTCATGCAAATGCAGGATTTTACAACAGTCATGTGGTTGGTTGTGAGTGTCCCGGTTTTATCACTGCAAATTGTTGTGGCAGAACCCATCGTCTC
This sequence comes from Gynochthodes officinalis, assembly GCA_020080225.1. Lineage (NCBI taxonomy): Eukaryota > Viridiplantae > Streptophyta > Magnoliopsida > Gentianales > Rubiaceae > Gynochthodes > Gynochthodes officinalis. The sequence continues at coordinate 33,526,501 of CM034621.1, read as the reverse complement.
ACAAGCGGCTAAATGTCTAACAAGTGCCTTGTCGTTCATCATCTTTTTCATTGCGAATGCGAGGCTCAGAGTCACAGCCAGAGGAAGTCCTTCAGGAACTGCAACCACCACAATGGTCACTGCAACAGCAAAGTATTCCAAAATCTCTAAGGCATCATCACCACACCAGCTCCAGTGGGTTCCCTCACGCAGTTTGCGCCCTAACATCTTCTGCACTAACACAGCAAAAGTCACCACAGCAAAGAAAAGGCCTATCTTCCCAATAATTGTTGCCACCCCATTCAATTTAACCTGCAGCGGGGTTTCATCATCTCCTCCTTCACTAAGGGTGGCCATCAATTTGCCCCATTGAGTCCTCATTCCAACAGTTGTAACGAGCATCTTGCAAGATCCATCTTGCACTTTGGTTCCAGAGAGCAGGAAAGGGTTCTCAGCAGTGACCATTACTGGCTCACTTTCTCCTGTCAAACTGGACTCATCAATTAACACAGAAAACCCAGAGAGGAAAAGTCCATCTGCTGGGACCTGATCTCCAATGGAAAGATGCACAATATCACCTGGAAGTAGATCATATATTGACATCTTTTGCCTGTATCCGTTCCTTGTAACTTGAATGGAAATTTTCTTCTTTTCTTTGTCCAAGTCCTTGAACTGTAAAGATTGTCGATAATCACTGGTTGCTGTAACAAACACCACCAATAATATGCTAGCAACAATTCCAAGGCCATCATGAGCTCCCTTTGGCCATCCTTCCGTTGCAACACCAACAATTAAAGACACAAATGCGCATACTCCAAGAATCATGAGAGTCATATCTTGAAGTGCTTCCCAGACAAAAAGCCAAAAGCTACGAGCCACAGCCTCAGTGAACTTATTAATTCCGTATATCTCTTCTCTTCGGCTCAGAGCTTCACTATCCGTAGAAAGGCCATTTGTAGTTGAAGTGGCCAGCTTGCTGGCAATTCCAGAAACTCCACCATGAAATTTCACCCTTTTCAAGTCATGACCTTCTACAATGGACCCCAACTCATCCCCACAGATCTCAAAACCAGCTGCTTGAACTTCCTTGGGTACCGTGTAGTCACTTGGTTGAACACCTGCAATAATCCCTCAGAAAAGGTCAATCTTAAGAATCTTTTCTTACCTCCAACTCCCATAAGAAAGCGATAACAAAATCTTACCTTGTATAAATTGAAATGCGGCTTTTGAAACTAGAACTGCAATTCTCAGTTTCTCCTGCAATACACAAGAAGAAAGAAGTTAATAATATCTTACAAAGACACCTAACTTGCACGCCAAAAACAAAAACTGAAGCTTTCAAACGGGGCACCAATGTGGCCATCACAATGCCCCTTTTCCCCAACAAAATTCATTTATTTCCTCACAACTATAGCCAAAGGATTTGGACATTAGATAGACAATAATTCAATCTCAAAGAAGCTGCATGTTTGAAGAGCATGACGTCTATGCATAGATAGCAAGCCATCAAAAGTTTGCAAATTCCGAAAAGTTTGGCTCAATGTCATCATTAACCAGTGACAAAATCTCTCCTTTCCTTTCCTCCATCATTTCCCCCTTATTCTTTTGCTGGTGCTAAATTTTCTTTCAATTGACAGGGGGGAACAAAAATAGAAAACCAAGGATACTGAAATTAACTAAGCAGGTCTTAGTTTGTGAGATAAGAACCTGGTTGGTACGACGCATAGCAGCGGCTTCGGTACGCTTGGAAAGATTGGCAGTGAACCGAAACCGACGTTTGGGATTCTTCACCACCCCACAAAGATCCCGCCATCGCTGCAGCACTTCCTCCGACGAATGCTTGGGCTTCACCCCACCAAAGTTCTCGTTCAAGTACGACTCCATCGTTTAAGGGCAATGTTTTTACCTATTTTGTTGGTCCGTCAATTTCTTTATAACACATATAAAGATCAACAAGGAAAATAAAGAGCAGTAGTGTATGATCTTATAGCAGTAGTGTATGATCAAATTATAACGCATTAAATAAAGAGCAGTTTTGTTCAAATAGCAGTAGTATATGATCTTATATAATATCCAGGCTATGAGGAAAATAAAGAGAAACAACAAGGAAAAGTCTAAAGCATACGCGGGATGACGGGGATAACTCAATAAAGAAGATGAAGAATCATTTCAAGTAAAGAGTAAAGAAGCATCCTTTTTCCTTACTTCTATGATTATTAAAATGCATTATAATTTGAAGACGACAACAGAGTGGAAGTTTCCTACCTAGCCATTTTCATTTCTTTGAGCTGAACTAAAATTGAAAACCCAAAAGAAGGAAAAAAGAAAAAAGGGCAAATGAGGATTAGAATTGCAGAAGGAAAAGATGAGAAGAGAGATGTGACTGACAGGGATGAAGAAAGAGATCCTAAATTGTGGTGAGCAAAGAGTGATAGTAGTAAAATGCTTGGTGCTGGTGCTTCACCGAAGACCAATTACTCTGCTTCAACTCCTGCTACTACTGCCATGGCAGTTATAACGGTCAGTCTTGCGTCCCCACGCTATTATTTTATTTGAGGCATGGTTTGAACTTTGAACGAAACCTACGGGATTTATTCCGCGGTCGGTTCTCACTGATCAAGATAAAAATAATCTGTAATTAAAATCATTATCTCGTCTTATTCAGATAAATTAAAAGATATCATTGAACTCCTTTTATTTCCTCTTATTTTGTAATTATTATATAAAAATTAATTTTTAAATACAAAAAATAACCAATTGCAGCAATTACATTTTTAATATACGTTCTTTTTTTTTTAAATAATTATCTGATTTGATCGTGTTGAAAATCTGATTCTCATATGATGGACTTGAGCATTTTTCGAGATATTATCTCGACCTTTACAGGTAGGATATGTATATTTGAGATCGAACAACGAGTCTTCATTACCCACAACCACAAACTCCTTTGATGTTATTGTTGTTACCTTTTCGATATAGTCAAGGCTGCAAAGTCATACCAATAACTATTTTAGATTTAGTACCATACTTGCTAGAATTCCGATTCAATTCCATAAATTCTATGATTTTAAGAACGATCTAAATTCATTAAAACGATTCCGATTCTGATTACGATTCTATCTTATTAGGTGAATAAAATATAATTAAAAATTACTCAAAAAAACTTTATATATATAAGTAAAATTAAGATGTATACTTATATAAATAATTTAATTAGTTTAATCATATTTTTGTTAGATTTAATAATAAATAAATAAATTAGACTTAAATATCATTCGACTGCGACAACTATTAAAATATTAAAAAAATTATATAAAATATTATAAAAAATTAAAATTAAAATAAAATCATTTAATTATAAATTATACATGAATTTTTTATATATTTATTCATATATTGATTAATAATTCTTTTAAAAATAATTTATAAATTATATTTTTTTATTTGTTATAAAACTTTATAATTCTACAATCCGATCTCACAATTCAATTCTGCTATTTTAAATTAATTTTGTTTAGAATCTCAATTCTATAAACTATGTTTAGTATCGTCAAAGTGTCAATATTTAAGTCATCATAAAGGCATCTTTTTCCCTGAAAGCAACGCCTACCATGCGTGGCATTTGTGTCACGACAAAAAAAATCCACACACACGGTTTGTCCGCGTTTCAAAAACACACGTTGGAACCATCCAACGCGGTTCCTTTATTTTATTTTGCAACTTCTCCCGTTGCGGCCTTTCTTTTTCAACCCCTTTTTTCTTTTAAAAATTCGGGAACAGCCATCTAACATATGTTAAATTTTGCTTTTGTTATCCTTTCCTTTTTTACCCCTCTTTTTCTTTCTCTTAGTGGGGTCTATATTTTTGTAATAGAGTAACAAATATGAATATAATAATATATAATTGTCAACAAAATATAAACACTTTTGTATTCACATAATTATAATAATATATAATTATTAAAAATATATAAACACTTTTATATTAATACAATTGTAATAATATAAGATTGTCAAAAAAATAGAGACACTCTTCTCTTGTATTAACACAATTGTAATAGTATAAAAATATATAAAAAAAGAATATTTTTGTAATAAAGTAAAAAATATAATTACAAATATAATACTATAAGATTGTAAAAAAAAAAATAGAAACACTCGGATGATAACAGAGTAAGTACAATTGTAATGATACAGAATTGTCAAAAAAGAAATTATGGGGACACAAATAAGGAACAAGTCACGTCCATAGTTTGGGCAAAATTCATGAATATATAAACTTTTTCAGCGACACAAGTAAAGGTACGCGTCACGTTTATAGTTTGGCCAAAATTCATGAATACATCAACTTTAATATGTTGCTTACAAGTTATAAAGCCTTGAAAAAGGAATTTGTTGTGAGATGTGTATAATTTATCGTTTTAAAATATATTTTTAAATTTTTAAAAATATTTTTATAATATATATATTTTTTATCTCACAAATATAATATCTAAATATATAAAAATATATTTTAAAGTACACATAAATTGGTATTACTAACTCCTACACATTGCTTTTACTGACTCCTGTTGCGAAGAGTGTTCTTCTGTTGGGTGTCAAATCCAATGCAAAACATGAATAAGTATCATCGTCTTTGTTTGGTCTTTTCGCCATCTTACCACTGTGTGTAGTATTAATACGTTGAATTGGATGCTTTTTAACTTTCATGTCTCCTCTTCTTTCTTGCCTAAGCTTGACATCCACTTTCCTCCTCCTGCTCTGCCCTACACTGTTGGCAAGAATGCTGAGCGGTGGTTTGGACAGATGAGCCCATGGGGTCAACGAATGGAGTAATATTCAAGCCATTCGGCGCTTCCAATACGTTGGGCCTCATATTTCGATAAAGCCCAGGATTCGTTCGAGTTGGCCCATGACATGACACAATTCCCAATTAAGGAAAACAGCCTTCTTCTGCCCATTTATTTTTGTAACCCATATCCAACAGTTTCCTTTTTTTTTTTCCAAAACAAAAAATTTAAAAAATTATTAATTGGTCTTTTAAAACATTTTTTTTATATATTTTTTAATAAATCTATTATTTTATAATTATTATTTTAAAAAATATAAAAATACGTTTTGAAATATTATCCATACAAATCTTATATCTATTAACACCCGTCAGTATTACATTTTGTAATTGTGATTAATTTAAAATTATAATTTTAAAAATATATCTCGTATTTAACTAATGATAAATATGTCTAGAAAATTTTTGTAAAACCTCTAAGTAACTGTGACATAAGTCATAAAACAATAATCATTTTAATTATTTTATATTTTTCTAAATGCCACATTAACTATTATAAAAATATCAAAGTTAAGTTCCCCACGGTAAATATAATCAATGTGAAAAAAATTAACTCTTTTTTTTTTTGGAAATGAAAATGCCTACTAAATTGTCGAAATATGTCAAACTGAAATAGAGGCATCTAATTTTGATATTTTTAACCTAATTTTAATATTGAGGAAACACTCAAAATAATCATCCACATTTCACCGAATAATCTTTTTCATCATTCACTTTTAAAACGGGAATAAATAGTCCTTCAAATTTCAAGGACCAAAATTTGAAGGAAAATTTCAGAACTAAACGTTCCCGTTTATGAAATTTGAAGAACTAAAAGTTTCCATTTATTTCACAAATAGTACCAAAAGTTCCAATTTATGAAATTTGAAAGACTATTTATTTTTATTTTAAAAATAGAGGATGAAAAAAATTATTTATTAAAATGTGAATGACAATTTTAGGTGTTTCTTCTTTAATATTTAATCTCGTAGTGGTGGCCATTTCAAATTTTCAATTATAGAATTACATTTTAAACCTCAATCGAATCGATCCACAAAACAGGACATGTAATTTATGGTCCAAAAGAATACAGTATTATATAGGAGAACCATATCAAATGGGCCCAACAACCAAAGCACAACCACTTAAATCTGGAGAACAAGACACAGGAACCGTCGGATTGAGATCAACGACCCAGGTCGACGATTGATATATTCTCCGCCTGCCAACGATTTCCGTGTTTTACCATTTTCCCCCACGCATCACTCATCATCGGTCATCATCATTTGTTTGATTCTCATACTTGGAAGTTGGAATAATATTTTTTTGGAAAAGAAAGAAGAATAGAAGAAAAGATGAGCAAAGGTCCGGGTCTTTTCTCCGATATTGGCAAGAAAGCCAGAGGTAAATTCATAGTTTCCATTCTCCAGTCGTTTTCAGTTTGAATCTAATTCCCGGTTTCGTCGTGATTCTTCGTCTCCTGCTCAAGTATTCCCATTCTTCGTTATATGTTTTTATATTACGACGTAAATGTTAAAGGAACTGTGCTGTTTGCTTTATTTGTAGATCTGTTGACTAAGGACTACCTCTCCGATCAGAAATTGTCTATTTCCACCATCAGCTACTCCGGAGTGGTGCGTCATTCTTTCATTTCATTTTCTCTGATCATGATTTGAGCTGCAGCGTGTGGTATTTAATTATTGCTGATTTTAAATTTCTGTTTTGAGCACGACTGAATGAGTGAGTTGGTTAGGGCTTTGAATTTTTGAGAAATTTGTGCCCTGCAGACTGCAGCTGTGACGTTAGTTTTGTTTTGTTTTTTTTTTTTAAAAATCAATAGTTGCATTTAGCTACTTTGATTGGGCGTCAGTACATGAATTGTTGTTCTACTATTAGTTTCATGTGTGGTGATTTTTGTTCTCTTTTGAGCTGTATAAATTCTTCTTGACGAATGTAGTAGGCTTTGACCCTGAGTGTGCAAAAACTTGTCATTTTGGAACTCTTGAGTTCTGGTACTGATTTTGTTTTATCCACAAATGTCTTAGAAGGATGTAGTAATCATCTTGAGTTAGTTTGTAGACTGGGACCAATACATGCAGCTCCAATTTTCAATACCACTTCAAGTATATTGGCAAAGGCATTAACATTGTAACATCTCTTGTTCAATATCAAGCTGTAAATATTGCCTCACAAGGAAGCACAGAAACACGCAATTGTTTCTGTGGTAAAACAAGTTCATTATTGTTCTGTTCCATGAGTAAGCAACCGAAATGTGATTTTATAAAGCACCGTCAATCTTTAGGTTTAGCTGGTTAGTGATTTTTTTTTTTTTTTTTTTGAAAAGTTGATGGATTCCTTTATCAGGGATGTTATGGGAAAATAATTGAAATCCAGTACTGGTAACTGGAGGATTTTGTGGGACCACCCTTACATCACTTCTGATTTTTTGAGAATGATATTGTCCAAAGTTAGTCCATGTTAGAAATGCCATTGGAATTTTATGCAAATCTGGTGTGTTATTCAGGATAACACATTTTCCTGTGGTTCTTGTTCAAATGCTTTTTAAATGGTTCGTAGGCTTCTTCTCATTATAACCAAATTGGGTGTTGCTGTCCTCTGGCATAACCATGTCAAGTGGAAGTAACTTAATATGTTCTTCTTTACTGATTGTAATCTCATCTACTGTAGGCCCTGACGTCAACTGCGGTGAAAAAAGGAGGGCTTTCAACTGGAGATGTAGCCACTCAGTACAGATACAAGAATACTCTGATTGATGTCAAAGTCGACACAGCATCCAATGTCTGTTAGTCATACTAAACAATGTTCCTAGTTCCCAGTTACCAAATCCAAATGCTGCCTTCTGATATCCTCATTCCTTGTTTTCTTTTTTGTTTTAGGTTGCAACTACTCTTACTTTCACGGATATATTCCCATCAACAAAGACCATTGCTTCTCTTAAGTTTCCAGATTACAACTCTGGCAAGGTACAATTTTCTTATATTTATATCTCGTCTTCATCCATCCCCATTGTGGCAAGGAAAAAAGTTGTTACATTGTGAACTCTTTTTGCAGATTGAGGTCCAGTACTTCCACCCACATGCAACACTTACTACTGCAGTTGCTCTGAAGCAGTCCCCAGCAGTTGATCTTTCAGTCACACTTGGTACACCAACATTTGCCTTGGGTGCAGAGGCAAGTTATGAGACTGCTTCAGGCGCACTAACCAAGTACAATGCTGGGATTGCTGTGACAAAACCAGAATCTTGTGCATCAATAATTCTGTGAGTACATAACCAGTGAAAGTTAACAACTTTTTAATTAGAAAAAGACCATACCCGTGGAATCGTAATTACAATGTATCGTTGTCTTCTCTCAGGGGAGACAAAGGGGACACTATTAAAGCATCATATGTACACCATCTGGATCAATTAAAGAGGAGTGCTGCTGTCGCAGAGATTACTAGAAGGTTCTCCACAAATGAGAATACATTCACGGTTGGAGGATCCTGTGCTGTTGATGCCCTTACAGTTGTCAAGATGAGGCTCAACAATCATGGGAAGCTAGGGACCCTCTTGCAGCATGAGCTCATAGCCAAATCAATTCTGACAATCTCTAGTGAATTTGATACCAAAGCGTTGGACAAAACTCCTAGGTTTGGTGTGGCCCTATCTCTCAAACCTTAATCTTACTTTTCGAACTCCATACCTTTCTATACAAGTACTCCAGATTTTGCTTTTTCGGGTAGCACTGCCAAATAAATAGTCCCACAATTTCTTCCTAGGTCTATACTGTTGATTGATTTTGCAGTGACACAGGGGCTGGTGATGCTCCTTTTCTAGTTTTTGAATTTCTTTTAATTGTCATTCGTGGGCATTTTGAGATACATTTGATTTTATGGAGGAGCCCGTTTTTGGGGGATGACGCAATTTGTTTGACGTTCATTCAAGTTATTCTATAAAACAGGGAATTTTTCACAGGTCTGTTTTTGGTTGTGGTTCTGTCTTCGTTTCTTGTTGGCAATAAGATTGTTGTTACCTTTTTAATATTGGATTATCGAGCGTCTAATTATGATTTTGGTTTATGAGTGGGAAAGTTGGAAGTTTAGAAACATGAGTGGTTAGTACATTACCATCATTGCTTGGTAACACGAGTGGTTAATACATTACCGTCATAGCTTGGTAGCCATTAACATTTTCATTTGATAGGTAAATAAGTTAATGCATTTATCATGGGCAGTGGACATTTTATTGTTTCTCAAGCAAATCGATCTGCAGAATAATAGCACATCATGGAGCTACGTTAATCAATTACATATGCCGATTAGAATCCTAAAAAAGATGGTGCAACGAAGGGGAGACGGAACCACCTGAGCAAAACAATTGCAGACACAATATAATGTCTGCTCAGACAGACTTTTCTCGTTTGCAAATAAATAAATTTTCAAACAAAAATAACCTACTTAAACACATTTTTCTTTTAAAAATTAAAATTTAAATTTTTTCTCACATAATTTAAAATAATTTCCCTCTTCTTTTTATCTCTAAAATACCTTTTTTATCAAAAAATATTTATCAAAATTTTCACACATTCCAATAAAAAAATTTCCAAATACATCACACCCCAAACAAACTCTAATTTTTTTCCTCGATTTGATCATTACAATATCGGGGACATTAAAATATTTATGGATTAAACCAGTTTTTTTTCTTTCTTTTCATTTGACACATGCTAAAATAACTCAAAGGAAGACATCCATAAGAAAAGAATGCAGAAAAATGCCATTGTAAAGCCAACAAATCAGAACTTTTAACCAATTTGGATGAGCCTATGTTCCTCACACGTCACAAATCATAGTAAGATGCCCTTTGATCAAATACCAATTTAACTATAAATATTAACACACAAATACTACAAGATTACTATAGACGGAAGAACTTCAATCTATGAGAGACATGGCTATCATCCTTACTAACAGAAAAGAACATTTTCCAAGGTATCATCCTCACTAACACACGTTCCATGCCAACAACTTCAACAAAACTACATTATACACATGCAATGATGAAAACATTTTAAACTCCCCACCCCCCCAATCCCATATCTTAGTTATGAAGATATTGCTAACTCACTTTCTCAAACACCAATAAGTATTTAATGCTATCTCGGATCATGCTAATGAGACTCGAATAAACACACTTGTGAGGCAAGCAACAATTCTACGTTGCTTCCGCCAAGTAATACTGTCACGCGTCACTATCCATATACATGCAAGTAATTCGAACAAGCAAATAATGCTTTTAGAGAAACGAATGATTGAAAGGCACAAACAAAAACTCCCAAGATTGAAAGCTCAAATAAAAAAGAAAAATTACAAAAGATAACCAGGTGCTTGAAGGGTGGTGCGGAGTAGTGTAATAAGCAAGTATAGTAAATCTGGACAATGCAAACATAAAGGAAACTATTACAAAGGAAACCAAATGGCAACAACTATTCTACCTTACCAATAACAGCAATGAGCACACACATTTAGAATAAACCAAAACATCATGAACATATATGTTACAACATCTCTATAGCACTCAAAAAAAAATATATATCACGAGTAACAAGCAGTTTAAAGTTTATACAAGATCTGAAAAGATTAAGAATCTTAACATATGATACAATTTTACACAAACAAACCATATTCTCATATCTAAATTAGCAAGAGGCATTCAATCTAAAGAAACTACCACTAAAATAAAGGCCAAATTTTATTCAGTCCAGATATCTTATAGCAACATCACTAGCAAAGAGAAATATAAGTCCTTATGAAAATCACTTGAGCATCCAGAACCTGCCAGTTAAGCAAGGCCATTCTAAGTGGTTTAACAAACTCTTACCTCCGCAATAATTGAGATCAATCAATCACGAAGCATAGACCTCTAACTGGATAGCTGAAACTTGATACCCAACCAAAACTGCATAATGTCCAAGCTGACTCAACCTTGTAGAGTATTATGTTACACTACTTTTATGCATCAAGCACCAAATGATGCATATTCCATTTAGAACACGCGCAATCACGGTGTCAAGCATTTCGCCAAACATGACCATGCCAGAAACGCAAACCACCAGCATACAAACAAATACAACAATATCAAAATGAAAATGACAAATTAATTCCAAATGAACCAAATTAAAGGATAGACGTATCTGCATTTGTCAAAAACATAATATAATCCCAGTAACAAAATTCCATATTTAGAGAACCTAATCATCAAAAGCGTAAGGTTTACCACAACATCTCTCCCAATCTAAACGAGTAACAGCAAAATAAAGATACCAAAGGGCAACAGATTTAAACTTAATCAACGCTCTGCATAATATCCTCAGCTGTAAACTTAGTACCCTTGTCCTTATCAGCGGCAGCGCGTCCCTTAGCCTTGCGATCCAAGAGCGACTTCCGGTCCTTGTCGAGACGGAGCTTGGTGATGACAACGTTGGAAGGATGGATGCCGACGTTAACGGTTGAGCCGTTAACCTTCTCACGAGTGATGCGTTCAATGTGGATCACCCATTTCTTACGGTAAACTTGAACAACCTTGCCCTCTCGTCCCTTGTAGGTCCCACGCACCACCTGAACCTCGTCGTCCTTGCGAACCGGCATAGAGCGGACGTTGTATTTGCCCCTGAGATCAGTTGACAACGGCGCGCTCATCAAGACGCGGCGGACGCTGGAAGGAGCAGTGAAATGAGCCTTTCGGCTCTTGCGGCGGGAGGAGGAAACTCTCGGGTTGTACTTCATCTTCGCCGCCGATGGATTTACCTTCGCTAAGCTGCTCCGATGTGCTCTGTTAGACGCGGCACCACTTGAGAATGCTATGCTAGGGTTTTTGGAATATATAGTTGATGTGATAAGAGCTGAATTTTACGACGTCGTTTAAGAGTGGAAACTAAGCGTTAGGGTTTGTTCTTTGGGCTCCCTATCGAAGTAGCCGACCATATGAACTATGGGCCTTTAAGCACACGAAAAGATGGGCCACTGGCTCTTAGAATGGATCCTTTCATTAAACATTTACAAGCCGTTGACACTTTGACAGTGAAATTTCTTAGGTGGTCATTAAACTGAGCTGGCAAAATTCGCTCAAACTGGTCCAAAGTTCAAACTGTGACTGTTTTTGGACGGTTGGACCATGATACTCACAAAGGTGTGTCCATTCTAAAGCCTACAAAGATATTGATAATAGAATGATGAGCAATAATATTCATAAATTTATGACTAAATTGCTATTCACATGATTTCTCGTTAGTCTTAGATATTTGTTACTTGAAAGTTCTTCGTGAATTCACTATATAATAGTAGAAATTAATAAATAATAATCCCATGAATATTACATAAATCACTTTGATAATTCTTTCAATTTTTCTCGGTGTTTACTATTATTTTTGATAATTGTAAAATAAACGATTTTAAATCAAATCTCCTATTCAGTAGATAGAGAAAATCACTAATATTTTATAATCCGTTATCAAATTTATTTTAATTCCATTAACTCAGATCGGAAATCTATTATCTATAGAATTAGATAACTCGTATGAAAGTGAAACTGATAACTTACATTTTCAGTATTTTTATTTTTAATTCAACAAGTTACTTACAATAATTTTTTTCCTTTTTTTGTATCTACATAGAGATGGACCATCACCCTAACTTGGCTATTATCTCAGTCCGTAGACTTGCTTAATTGATTGAGGATTGATTCTGCCAGGCAATTAATGCCCGGCCGAATTGGACCCTAAAACTTTGATTCCTAATTTCAAACTTCAAAGTTTGGATCCTGTTTGCAGTCTCAACTGTTTGATGTTTTATTACGCCAATTCTTAAAAACCAAGAGAGGTTTGAGTATCACGATCACAGCTAATATAAAAGAATTATGGAAAAGCATTTATGGTTCATCACATGCACGCAATTAATGCAGCAACAGAGTAACATCCAGCCGAGAATTTCTCACCTTCCCCATTACCCCAAAAAGAACATATCATTTTTACATCAGCTCAAAAATCCTCCAAAATCAGAGCAAATGTCCGAACCAGAGAATCCCATGGAAGCTCTGAGCTTAAGGGTCTGGAAAGATTTGGGGATTGTCGACACTATATTTGAAGAAGATGATGATGACCCCTCAGTCACTCCTTCAATTTCCCCAATAATCTCGCCGTCGCCTACACCTCTCCATTCTCTGGTAGAGGCATGGTACCAAACCATTTCGGTTTCAATGTTTCTTTGCCTTTTTGAGTTCTTAATTTGTAATGAAAGTTTATCAAATTATTGAATGAATGCTGTGTTTGCTTTCCACCACCCCGGTTTATAAGGTCCTCGGCTTCTGGTGATGACATAGATGTGGTGATACACGTTGAGGAGTCATGCTTCTACTTGCATAAGGTATGTTAATGATAATTTCAGGTTGAGTTTCGTTTGATCTCTGTCCATTTCTTTTCATTTGGGTCTACCAGTTCTGGCAAATTTGTGATTATTAGTTGAAAATAAATCCCATTTGGCAGACAAAAAGAAAATCAATGGATGCTGATGATGCACGAAATAACCTACCATTGAATAAACAGAAGAACAGTTGAATCGCACCTTCTTGAAGTATAGCTGAGTTTTTGTTTCATGGATGCTTTATCATTTGTTTCTTATTCTCTTACAAGTTACAAGGTTTTTTAATGTGAATGATTGTTCTACATGGTAGATTCTGGGCAGACTATAATTTCATCTAATTCACAGTTATGACAACAATGGCAAATATGGGGTGGCGGATGTGACATCCTATAGGAATAATTTCGAGACAGGCTGAATTGGTGTCGTGGAGAAAAAAAATTCATGCATGGAAATAAATCCTAAAGAATTGATTAGTTGGCGACTACCATACATTGGCATTAAATTTCCAATCTGCAGTAGATTTATGATTTATCTTTTGTTGTTAGGTAAGATTATGGATATGGTAGTCCAGTTAGGAATGACAAAATAAGAAAGTCCCCTTTTGTTGGTGTGGAGATTTGCAAGTCGTGTAAAAGGTGCTAAAATGACAGTCCACAGAATCAATTGAATTTGGGTAAGCAAAAACCAACTTAGACAATGTGAAATGTACAACATTGTTTGTATCAAAGTCAGCAAATCCAGATTCTTGAAATTCGTAGCTGTACAACATTTGAGCATCAGAGGATTTGTCCCGATCTCCAACCATGTTGTTTTGTTCAAAACGACATTATTATATTTAGTTAAATAATGTTTTTAGTTTTAAGTTATAAAGAAAGAGTATTGATATTTATAGTAATTTTTTATAATGATTTATTTGATAAATATAAAATGATAAAATTATTTATTATTATTTTATATTTTTTAAAAAATATAATATATAAATTTTATATTTTTATACTTATTATAAAAATTATTATAATTAGTCATTAAAATATCATTCCTGATTAATAAAGCTCATAAATAAAAATAACGTCATTTTTGTGACCTTATTTTTTAATGCAATATTGGAAGAGAGTGAGCACACGAAAACGAAAAGTACTTTTCGCAATTAATGAAAAATGACGGGGCATTTACTGTATTTATCACTTTTTTATCCTTGCAGGCACCATTAAGAGCAAGAAGTGGGTACATGAAACGGCAGCTGAAGCATTCTTCGGAATTAACGCTCTCTCCGCCGTTACGAATAACGGCAGAAACGTTTGCTTTAGTGGCCGAATTCTGTTACGGGGCCCACATAGTCATAACTCCCTTCAACGTCGCGCCCCTTCGCGTCGCGGCAGAGCTGCTGGAGATGACGGAGGCCAACGGAGCTCCCGAGGATAACTTGCGCCAGAAGACGGAAGCGTACTTCCGGCGAGCAGTGGGGGTTAACCAAGAGTACGCGACTATTGTGTTGCGCTCTGGTGTTTCGCTCCTCCCTGAAGCCGAAACCACGGCGTGTCTTGTGAGCAGGTGCATTGAAGCGTTAATGCTGATGCACGACGATGCCGCTGCTAATGACGACGCCGGCAGCACGATGACTTGCCTGGACGACGTCCTACACTTGCGGCCTGATGAATTCCAGGTCGTGGTGGAATTTATGAATCAGCGTTTGACCAGTCATGACATCCTCTACAGAGTCGTTGACCTTTATCTCAAGGTAAATAGTACAAATAATCAATCGTACTTTACTCCCATATACCACATATGAGCAGTGAATTTTGATCATCAGATCTCATAATAATCACGTACATGTTCAATAAAATACGCTTTCGCTTTACTTTATGAAAATTATAGAACTATTATTGTGGTTTGACTCGAATTCTTTTTTATTGGCCAAGTACTTAATCTGCTGGATTCTATCCCATTGTGAAATCATATACGTACGGTAATATGGAAATGATATTATTATTTTTGGTAAATTGATGAATTTTGCATAAAAAATAACGATGAATTAGTATTGGAAAATATGTTTATATGACAAAGTAATTCGACAATAAATCATGAGACTCAGGTGATCGCTACTTGAATTGGTTATTGATTGTTGCGTTGATGTACATCTTGCATCATTGGAATGCTTACAGAGATTGTTAAACATTGTGTTGTTTTCCCCTCCGTCTCTTGATGTTTGATAGATTGGATGAAATCCCTGCACTGAGACACTAGCTAAGCTATAGCGTCTAGAAGAGTGGTATAATAAGTTTGGCCTCCTCCTCACTAAGCAAAATTGATCATTAAACTCTGTTAATGGATCCCGAAATTGGGATAATTGGTTTTTTATGTTCCTGTTCTTGCTTTTTTCATTTAAATGGATTTGCCCCTTCACCTCTTCCCTTTGATGTCAAATGCTTAATAATGAATGTCAAAGGATTGATTTGTTCAGAGAAAGCTTCATCATCGGTTTACCAAGGCTTAAAGATCCAGCCATAATCTACCTGCTGTGATCTTGATTTTGTGAGTTAAGAGTTGAATCAAGCCATGAACTAAGATTTTTCATTTTGTAGGGATATCCTGGCAAGATTACTGAAGAGCAGAAAATCCGGATGTGCAATTATATTGACTGCACCATTCTATCCTCTAAAGTTCTAATGCATGCAGTACAAAATCCTACTATGCCACTAAGATTTGTAGTCCAGGCCATGTTTGTTGAACAGCTGAACACCCGTCGTTCTATCTTCTCCACACCTGGTAACCAAAATCGTAAGCATCAAAATCAAGATCCCACCACCCTTGGGGCAATTCTCCAACGTGATGCAGCGCTCCGTCAGGTAGCTCAGCTCAAGGCAGCTATGAATACCACTAATTCACGGATTCAGAGCTTGGAGAATGAGCTTAGTGGGATGAGGAAACTTTTGCAGGAGACAGAAACTACGGAGAATAGTCTGGAGTCGGGTCGATCACAAAGTTTTCGATTGAGCTCGGAGAATAAGATTGAGAGGGGGCAAATAGGATCAGTTTCTTCAGCAAGTTTCCTTAGTATTAGAAAAAACGATCCTGGAGCTGCAGGGTCATTTTCATCTGATCAGGAATCGTGTGAAAGTCCACAACAGGCGGAAAAGAAACTGGGCAGGAGATTCATCAATGGATTGAAGAGTGTATTTCGTGTGACGAGTTTGGTTCCGAGGAAGAAGTTGGAAAGAAACGTTGCTGGTAAAGATGATGGAGATACGAGGACTGCTACCCAAAAACATGAAATTGGGGATGGGAATGTTGTTGTCATAAAAAAAGATCTACCCTATCATCGTTAATTTGTTAGTCAGGGATTACAGACTTTTCGCTCTCCTCATTTTCTTTGCCTAAAATTGGTTAGGGATTAGTACAAGATTTCAAACGACAAACAGTACATGTAAGTAGTATTATTTGGACTGATTTTGTACTTTGTATTAATGAAGAACGCTTTAACTTGTCAGACGTGAAAATCAAACGAATCTTGAACGAATCCTTTCTGCAGCTGACCTGTGAACGGTCGCAAATAATTTTAGACATTTGTGGACTCTAAGATAAAAAAGAGTTAATATTAACTGGAAAGTGCCTTTGGATGATTAGTTTCTGACCAAAAAAACGCTAAAAATGGTTGGTTAATTAAATTGTTTCCCAACCAATGCACGTTGGATCATTTGTCGGTAGGGGGGTGGGTTTCATTAGACAGGTTAATTTCTCGAGGCATGGATGATAGAAACTTGGTTTGATATTTTATCACACATTAATAACGCAACTGATATTTAACTCACGGTCGACAGTTTCACATGAACTTTTGTTGGATTTATGTTTGACAAAGTCTTACTTGACAGTGTCTGGTTTGATTATTAGTGAGAAGGAGATTGTGATGGAGATATGATTGTAATAGCGACAGAATATTTTATAAAAGGTTTGGAGAAAATTTTGTGATATTTAAATACATAATAATCAGAAGAGATTAGTAAGAAAAATAATATTTAGAATTGTACTTACCTGTTTTTTTAAGAATCTATTTATGTGCATTTTAAACTGTTATTTTTGTTATATTAATACTGTATAATCGTAATATTATCCAACTATATTATTGTAATGTCTGTATTTTGTAATCGACCATCCACATCGCCATTGTCATTGGTAAATTTAAATGGTAATTTAATTCACCTGTTTTTGTAGTCATTCCGAGTTATATCAACGTTAAGCCTATTTTAGGAACTGAGGTGATTATAATCTTTTACCAACAGGCAAAATTGTGGTTGCAAAATCAAAACGTGTTTCTTAAAACATTGGATCAGTGTGCCTAGATTCTCTTCCGATATAATCCAAAACATTAATGGTATTGAGTTTGAACGAAGCAAAGCAAAGGGACAATTGATGCCCGAATGGAAACAAATCCACACGACAATTGACGTCCAAATGGAAACATATTCACAAGACGACGTGGACAAGGCGTGGCAAGTCCGGACGGTTCCAAATTACAATCACTATACCTTTTATTTTTTTTAAAAAAAAATTTATATGTAAATAAATTAACTAAATCTTATCCAAAGGAGATTGAAGGAATAAGGGCTTGCATTATTTTTATATATATATTTTTTTAAATTTTTAATGTAAAATTTATCTTATAATTATATTTTAAAAACGTAAAAACAATTTTAAAATGCTGTTAATGAAAACCTATCTTTTCACCCCAAACCTTGGCGCCACTCAACCCCACCCGGCCACCTCCACCGTCAGCCTCCATGTCCTCTTGCTTCCAATATGGCACTCGTGGATTCCGATTGCGAAGTTCGCCAACCCACTAAGAGTAATAGTATTACATGCAATTGATTGTCGTATTATGCAAATTATTACAATAGGGATAATGCATTAATAAAAAATCGTAAATTTTTTAAACAAAGTATGCATAATAAATTTATTTATTTTTATTTTAATTAACTTATTATACAAATTTTAAAAATACAATACCACCGATAATTAAATCCCATGTATCCGTTTTCTTATACTATCGTTGCCTGAAAATATTTTGCCATCACTCCAGTCGTTCATCTCCATTATAAATTCATGATGTAGGAAAGAAAGCAGCCCCGAAAAAAGTAACGCCAGGCCCAGTTGAAGACGAGAGAGAGAGACAGAGAGAGAGAGAATTGCCTCTTGGGGAACGCCTGATTTGAGTAATCCTCGTCAGCCTGACTCAGCCATCATCAACAGCTCACTTCCACCCCCGCAACAATGACAAATCCCATCCTTTTCGCAAATCAAAGAATCTTAACGCGTCCCTTTTCCTCCTCCTTGATCCTTTCTCGTTTTCCTCCGCAAATCTGTCTCCTCGTACAATTTTAGTTGTGGTACTACAATCCCCCCACCGCCATCCATTCCTGCTTTTTTCGCATGAAGAGGATGATGTGTTAAAAAAAAAAAAGAATCATTAGAAGAAAACAACATGAATTGTGGCTGCAAAATTCTTTAAATTTTTGCTGCATTGCCTGTTCCTTCAGGGGTGTTTTTTTTTTTTTTTTAAATTTGATTTTTTTTTAAAAAAAATTTTGGGGCCAATTTGCATTATTAAAAAATTAGTGGGCTGGGTTCTGGGATTGGAAAAAATGGCTGGGCTGGCAAATAAGGCGTTGATTTTCTCTAGCTTGCCTGAGTTTGACTTTGGTGATTATTCATCATTATCGGGGAAGCTGGGGTTCGTAAAGGTGCCGGTGGGTTTTGGAGGTGGCAGAGGCGTCGAGGTAGGATCGAGGTTTTTGGCGCCGATAAAGGCAATGGAGAGTTCCAGAACGTCGTCGTACGTTGTCAATGACAAAGTTGACAGCTTTTCCAAATTTCACCAACCCGGTTGCAATTCGGACGATAATTTACCCGTAAATGGTCGTAATTTAGATAATTCCTCACCTGTTTTTTTCTTGTTTTTGCTTTATTTCGTGTTTCCTTCTGACGTGTGTTTGCATGTAACGGCACATGATGAATGAGCATTAGATTTTCCAATTTGTTGGTTCAGGTGTAATTTTATGCAAATTTCCTATTTTGGGAATTTTTGTTCCTGATTTTTTTTTTCCTTGTTATAATCTTGTATCAGTTCCTCCTACCTTGTTTAAGTTCGTCTGTTTACGTAGTATCATGTTCTGTAGGCTTCTGTAGCTTGGAGGATATGTGAATCTGAACCGTTAACTAATTGTTCAGCAGGTAAAGATACGTTGAAAAGGTCAAACGTTGGAAATTCGACAAATATAGTTTGGCATAAATGTTCTGTGGAAAAAAGTGACAGGCAGGAATTGCTTCAGCAAAAGGGTTGTGTCATATGGATTACCGGTCTTAGTGGTTCAGGTGTGTGTTGGAATCAGTAAAAAGGGATTCTTTTTACTTAATTTTCATGCTTCCTAATGTGTTTCATTCTTTTTAGCTTTATTTGGGCATCTTTAGTTTTATCTACTTCAAATGTACTTATCTTTCCTAGCTTTTTGAATAAGCAAGCTATTCTTGGGCATTCAAGATTGAAAAATCTGCTTAAAATTGTTTAAACATACCTATCCTTGAATGCTGCTTTGTGGTTCTCATCCTGTCCTAGATATTTAATCTGCAGCAAGTGTGTTTGGTTAGGGAAATCTGCACAGTTCCGGTATTTGTTAAGAACAAAGGGCTCCGCTACAATGATACTCTCGAGTTTCTTCTGTACTATAAACTCAAAAGAAAACCTCATTCCTCTGTATATAAATTCAGAACTTCGATAGGTAGTCATCTGAATAAGATCATGGCCTGAAACTTGAAAAGGCCATTCGCTAGTGTGTTTCTGCATTGAATAAAATACATATATTTTGCCTCTGATGCTTGTTCTCATAAATTGCATATACAGAGGCACCTCACCCTCTGCAGTGATTGCTTTCCGCATGCTTGGGAATTAGTTGCAAGACATCAGAGAGAAGCTGAATTATCAGGCTGAACTCTTAGATATTTATAGAATGATAGGTATATAAATGAATGCATGAGAATTTTTCATTGAGCTTTATCATATCTCAGCTTAGTCATTTTTATTTGAAATAAATCACTGTGAGAAATCTGTGTTTTTGTGTAAATAATTTTTTGTCTCAAGTGAGAAGTTGGTTGCCTATGCGGATTCTAATTGTGGGGTAGAGGATTTTGGAATCCATATTTTTATGCAGTTAGTTGTGAGCTTTCAGCTTGTGGATCTTCCAGTCATGGTCTAGCATGTTAATGAACATTGTCAATTGATTTGTGCAACATGATTGGGTTTTTTTGTTTCAAAATCCCAAATTTTTGCATTCAATTACCTATGAGTGTCAAAGAATACACACACACACACACACACACACATTAATGATCTCATATAATTAGAACCTACTTTATTCAGCGCTTTCTTCCTTTCAGGAAAGAGCACATTGGCGTGTGCTTTATGTAAAGGCCTACATGCCAGGGGAAAGCTTACATACATTCTAGATGGTGACAATGTTCGACATGGTCTAAACCGTGACCTTAGTTTCAAATCAGAAGATCGAGCAGAGAACATTAGAAGGATAGGTTGGTTGACTCGTGGTCCATGCCATGAAAAGTATCGGCAAAATTTTATTTTTCTTTTTCTGAAGTTCAATTCATACTTCATTGCAACTCTTTACTGAACTTCAGGTGAAGTAGCAAAGCTATTTGCTGATGCTGGAGTTATTTGCATCGCCAGCTTGATATCTCCGTACCGAAAGGAGCGGGATGCCTGCCGTGCTTTGCTGCCAGAAGGGGCTTTCATTGAGGTTAGTGAAATGCTTCCTGGAATTTGAGATGTAGCGGTTACTAGTTGTTATTTGGTCTATTCACAAGCCTTATGTATTTCAGGATACTTTTAATTGTCAAAACTGACAAAGATTGTGATTTCGCAGGTGTTCTTGGATGTCCCTCTACAAATTTGTGAGGCAAGGGACCCTAAGGGTTTGTACAAGCTTGCACGAGCTGGAGAAATCAAAGGTATTGGATTTCTGAAAACTGGTTGTTTGTTTTTATCATCATGTGACTACAATTTCTTCCAAATTTTGTTCTGCATATTTATAGTTTGTTCCCTGGTGACAGCCCACTTGTTAATTGTCTGATATTTATGCTGTCATATATTTGCCTCGCAGTTATTGATGAAAATTTTTAATTTCTTTTCTGTCAAAGTTGAAGAATGAAGAAGTATCTGGGTTATGTTTTGTCTGAAGTTACCAAGATGTTTTCTCAATAACTGTTTTATCGCCATTTTGTAGGCTTTACAGGGATTGATGATCCATACGAGGCACCACTCAATTCAGAGGTATGTTTGCTAATGTGTTTGTCAAAGAACTCATCCTGGTTCAATTCAGAATGTAATTGGGTGGTGTTGTGCGATTTTTGTAATCTTTCAGATAGTATTACAACCGAAGGATGGACCAGGTGGTACTCCTCAAGAATTGGCTGAAATTGTCATTTCATTTTTGGACGAAAATGGATACCTGAATGCATAATTTTGTCGGGCGATTCATTTCTATGGACATTGAAATACTGTTGGATTTCGATTCTGTGCCCGGAGAGTTGGAATTTGGAAATAGTGAACTTTGGTTGAAGAGGAAACTGCACGTTTCCTTGTGCATAATTTATGACGCCTCATGTACTAGTACAGAATTAGTTTATTCATTATTGATTATAAATGTACTGGTAAATTTAGAACCCTTCATATTGTGCTGTTACATGTATGTATTCTGTCACTCGATTACTTTTTTTTTTTTTTTTTATTTAATAATCAAATTCTGAATGAAAGAAAATGTTGTTTGATAAAATTTTGGGTTGTTCTGAGTAAGATTTTTTTTTTTTTTTCTGAAAGCAGCGAAATTATGTAATAGTAATCAGTTTATCATGGATTCAGTAAAAATATGTACAATTAAGCTGGTTTGAAAAGGAAAAAAAAAAATATATATATATATATATATATAGTGTAATAAATTAATTATATATATATATTTTTTGTGTAGATAAACTGTTTCAAAATAATAGTGGGTAAAAAAAATGGCAGTATTAACCAAATTTGATTGAAAAGGAAATGAGCTGGTGAAACCGACCGTCTCGATTAAATTAATGCAGTCCATCTAATTAGAAAATTCAAAATGCCCACAGAGGAAGTGAGGCAACGATCCCATTTCTCAAAATCATGATTACATATATATCACAAAACTAACTGTAAGTTTGACATTTATCATAATTTTATATTATATATTTTATTATAATATTTTAAAATTCTATATATAAATAAGGTGAATGATTATTCCTTATAAATAAAAATATCTAATAATTAAAAAAATCATAAAGCAAGACACTAAAACTCTTATAAATAAATGTAAAATAATCTTATAAAAGTACAATTTATAGTGTATAAAAATTTAAAAATAAAAAAAAATGTCAAATTAGGGTTAGGATGGGTGGGGGTGGAGGTAGAGAGTAGATAAGATCATAAAAGAAGAAAAAAAAAGTAATAATGATTTAATTAAAAACATAAATATTACTATTAAAATTCTTCTATAATAGTAAAATAATTAATTAATTATGAAAAAATACCAATAAAAATTAAATTATTAAAAGGAATAATAAATTTTAACCATTTTCAAATTGCTAAAATGAATACATATTAAATAGATAATCTTTTTAAAAGTTCTTACGATTTAAAACTTTAACCATATTCTAATTAGTAAATATTAATATTAATATTAATATTATGAGACTATAAAACAATAATTTAATCATTAATATTTATAATAATTACATTAAAATCGACTGACAAACTTTTTCCTTTTATATAATAGTGAGTAATGATAGAGACAACTATTTTTAGTTTTTTAATCAAAATATAATTTAAAAATTCTTAATTTTGTTAATTGTAATATATAATAATATTTAAATTCAAAAAAACCTCATCTATGATGAAATCAAACTACAATTTAAAAAAATTTAATGAAAAAAAATTACATAATTTTAAATTTTAATAAATTATGAATTTGAATAAAAAAAAGTTTTAAAGTAATTTTTTTAAAAAATTAAAAATTTAAAAAAATAATAATTAAAATAAAAAATTACATGGCTAATAATTAAAAAAAAAGATACGTGAGAGTCAAAAGTGAAAAAATATATTTTGAAAGAAAAAAATATGTTTATTTGAACTAAAATTCTAAAAAAAAAACACAATTTACTTTTAATAAAAAATCAGAATACTGAAAAGTTATACTTATTTTTTCTATTTTTAAGAACCTAATTACTTTTTTAAAAGATTAAAATTAAAACAAATACAAAAAATTACTTTTCCAAACTAATCAAATACATTAATTTAAAACTAAATAAATAAATTACTTTTCAAATCAATAATCCATCAAACCAAACAGCCCTATGGAATGAAGAGATAAAACCAAACAGCACTATCACCAATACGGATCAAATTAGTTATATCAGAGGAATTCCCAGTTCACCTCGTGTCCGGGACGCCATTAGAAAGCAGACCATCAGAGCTGCCGAGAGGGACCTAGCGGCGGAGGTTACAGCATCGAAAACAGCCGCAAAACGCAGTTCCTGAAGACCCCAGATTGTCGAAATAAACCGTCCCAAGCCGCCCACCACCGCTGCAAACAATATTGCCATCATGCATTGGATGAATTCTTCTTCTCTTCTAGCTAGCTACTACTTCATTTCAGATTCTCACAACTCCTTATAGAAGGAGAAGCAACTGCGTTCCGTAGGAAGATGAAGAAGAATTTTTGGCCGAAAGGACAGAGAAGAATATTGATTGGCGTACGGCCCCGAGTTTACAACCCACTTTGTCAAACCTGCATTGATGGCCTTGAATTTAATCATGCGATCATGCGATTCACGTTCACTGTAATTTATTTAAACAATCTGCTGTTCTTAAATGGAGATAATATTATTAATGCACAGAGAGATAAGAGACATTAATTTTTATGGAGATGAGTGAAATTTTTGTTTTCAAGATCAATTAATGTAATGGCTTGGTTGTTGGTTCGTTAAAGTTCGCGTTACACCCGCGGCGCGAATCTCATACTCTGAAAATACATGTAAAATAACGTATTAAATAAATGAGTACCACTACCTGCTCGCTTGAAAAAAATTACTTTTATTTATTTTATTTTTTTTAAATTACAAAATATAGCATATTTTAAGTATTATTAAATTTATTTTTAATTTAAATTATAAATTATTAGGAAATTAATATTAATTTTTTTTTAAATTTATACCTTCTTTTATGATGAAAAGAATATTTTATTTAGGAAAATGGGAAATGGTTTGGAATCATTTACGGACTATAGTGAAAAGTTATACTATTTTCGTTTTGAAAAAATAGTTTAATTTTAATTTTTTTTATCTAAGAAATCACTTTTAGTGTGAAATTTTTATACTATAAATATTAATAATGATAATATATAATTTATATTAAAAAATAAAAATAAAATTATTTATTTATTTATGCATTAAATGTGTTATATTTTATAATTTAAAAAATTATATTAAATTTAAAATTAACTCTTATTTAGGAATGAAGGAGTAATAAATTCTATTAAGTTATAATCATGGTAAAAATATAGCTAATGATTCAAATTTATTATTGCTTTAATGAATTCTGTATACAATTACTAAAAAAAATTAGAGTAATGATTGGGATAGTAACAAATTATAGTGACTTTGTATAGTTACTGACGTGACTGAAAATATAAAATTATCCTTTATTATTTGTGTTTTGTAATGAGGATGAATTAATGATTTTGTCTTTTTATGATTGTCACATCAGTCACTATACAAAATCACTATAATTTGTCACTATCTCTATCATTACTCAAAAAATTATTTATACTTTTGATTTTACTTACACTCAAATAGTTAATCAAGCTATACGACTTAAGCAAGTGCTCGGTAATTAATGAGTAATAAATTATAAACATCTATTTTTTTAAAAATTGAATTCACCCACCTGTGAGTAACCCCAAGTCTTTAATTCCTTTTATTCAGGACTTGGCAAACTCGCAACATATTAACTATAATTTTTGTTCAAAGTATGAAAGTTTTATTCCAATACCTTTTAATTTTTTTAAAAAAATTATTGATTACATAATTGACAATTTTTTGGGGGTTTTAATGAAAAAACGGAAAGACGCGGCAGGCACCGCCTTTTGAGGTTATTTTCGAATTATCCGAACCCTGAACCAAACGAGAAGGATTTGCAGTTGCCGGGTGTTTGAGGTCGGATACCGGATTCGGGCAACGGGAACTCAGAGCTGGAAGTCGCGGCGGAATGAGCCAACATGTCGCCGGG
Source organism: Gynochthodes officinalis (assembly GCA_020080225.1). Classification (NCBI taxonomy): domain Eukaryota; kingdom Viridiplantae; phylum Streptophyta; class Magnoliopsida; order Gentianales; family Rubiaceae; genus Gynochthodes; species Gynochthodes officinalis. Next base: position 33,500,915 of record CM034621.1, on the reverse strand, counting down.
AGAAACAGCCGTCAAATTGATAAGTTGACGTCCACGTAGTCGAAAATTTTCCAACAAAACCGGGCAGGCCAGAGAGTATTCATAAAAGAAAAAATTTTAAAAAACCCTAAGAAGTAAGAGCTCCAGTTTAATTCGCAGCGGGAGCTGGCAGTAAGTTTGGATGGGAAAGAAACAACATAGCAAGGATCGGTTGTTCATTACAAAGACGGAATGGGCCACCGAATGGGGCGGAGCAAAATCCAAAGAAATCCGCGCCCCTTTCAAACGTCTCCCTTTCTATTGCTGCGCGTCTGTACTGCACTTCCCTCCTTATTTCCATACGTATAACTAATTTGATTTCCTTTTTCTTTTTCTTTTTAAAACTTATTTGTTGAGTTGATTGAACTTGAATGCAGTCTCACATTTACGCCGTTCGAGGATCCTGTTTGCACCAAAGATGGAACCGTCTTTGACATTATGTGGGTATTTATTTTTTTCTGATTGTTTTTCTCAAGTCAGTTATAATATTCCAGCATTAGTTATCAATTTTGTGCTTTTGTTTCCCATCAAAATAATTTTGGTTTTGTGCTTTCGGTTTGTATTCCGTTTCATTAGGAACATAATTCCGTACATAAGGAAGTATGGAAAGAATCCCGTCACTGGAGCTCCACTCAAGCTAGAGGATTTAATTGCGCTTAAATTCCATAAGAATGCTGAAGGTAAATTTTTATTGAACTGTTATTATACTGTGCTTTACGATGTGCATAACTTAAGGTTAGTATAGCAAAAGACTAAGTGTTTTTTGGTCCGACAAGCTGGTGTTGCAATGTGAAGTACATGTAGAGTTGATTGATGTAATTCCCAGCCTTAGATGTGAAAAATGGCTGGACAGAACTGAAACATTTTTCTTGTTTTATGCTTGTCTTTTGGAAGATGGATATATATTACCTGCTATTGACAGCAAGTAGACATGATAAATGTAAATCATCATGGAAAATAATGCTGTTGGAGATTGATATTGTTTGTAGTGCTTAATATGGTACATTTTTTAATACTATACCTTCATTTTGTTCTCGTTAAATTCTGTACATAGTTTGATCCACTAAATTTGCATCTTGGCAAGTTTCATTTTATCTCTGTGCTCTTTATTGACAACTTAGAATACTCTCTTGCCTAAACTCTCCTCTTTGATTTCCTTAATAAAAGTAAAGTGTGCACCCAGAACTTCAATGAGAAGAAAGTCTTGTCTTATCAATAGGTTTTCCGCTCTTCATCTTCTTCTGCAAAATCAAACTGCCAGCTTATGTGGAGATGATAATTATGATTGTTTGTGTGTTAATGCAGGTGAGTACCATTGTCCAGTGTTGAATAAGGTTTTTACAGAGTTTACACACATAGTGGCTGTGAAGACTACAGGAAATGTCTTCTGTTATGAGGTTTGTTTGAACATGCTGTTTTTGCAGTTTCTTGACATTTACTGCCAAGGTTTGTATGAATTTGCTCAATTATTTTCCAGGCTGTTAAAGAATTAAACGTCAAAACCAAGAACTGGAAGGAGCTTCTCACTGATGAACCATTTACTAAGGAAGACCTCATAACAATTCAAGTTAGTTTGACTGCGTTTTCTCTGCTTGACTGTGATTAATAGTTGATTTAAACTTATGGCAGTGTGGTAGTGATGCACTAATTCTGATCTATGCGCTTTTCTGCCGTAGAATCCAAATGCATTTGAGAGCAGGATTCTTCTTGATTTTGATCATGTCAAGAATAGTTTGAAAGTTGATGATGAAGGTGAAACATTGGTTTAGTTAGATTATTATTTAGTCATTGTATATCTCTTGACGAGCTATGTTTACTGATATTTTTTCTCTTTCTGCAGAATTGAAAAGAATGGAGTCTGATCCAACTTATAATATAAATGTGACTGGGGATGTCAAGCAGATGCTACAGGAGCTTGGCACGGAGAAAGGGAAGGAGATTGCACAACATGGTGGAGGTGGAAACAAGGCAAGAAATGAAAGAGCTGCTGCTCTTGCTGCTATATTGGCTGCAAGGTCACGCATCAAGGAGGATTCCAATGTAAATGGGGAGTCACCTAAGCAGGCTTACAGTATTGTAGATGCTGCTTCTGCCTCTGTTCATGGGAGAAGTGCAAATGCTGCGAAGTCTGCTGCAAGTGATAAAACTGCTGCTAGAATAGCTTTGCACAAGGCGGGTGAGAGGACTCCAGTAAATGCCAAACTGGTTAGTATTTTTACTGGAGAGATGCATCAAGTTTTATATCTTTTTGTTGGATGACTTTCTCAATGTACTTATCATCACTCTGGTAGATCCATGGCCATTGTATTCAGAATGGACCTACTAACCTTTCTGATTTCATTTGACGGTTTGGAAGTAAGAGGATTCTTAAGCTGTTGGGTAACCAAAGGTTTCCCATTTATTGTTTTTGTTTTACCTATTAGGTTGGAACTAAAGTATCAAGTGGTTATTTTTTCCTTCATGGAAGAAAAAGTTAACGCAAAGATATGCGTGATGCTTTACTTGTCAGGAGTAATCTAATTAGAGGCAAAAATCAGATTGTGTGTGCTTGAAAAACTGATTCGCTATGGTTAAATCAGCATAACTTGTTTATTTAGTTTTGTCTTTCATTCAGGTAAAGAGTCGTTTTACCACTGGTGCTGCATCACGTTCTTTCACTTCCACAGCTTATGATCCTGTTACTAAGAATGAGTATGAATATGTCAAAGTTGAGAAGAATCCGAAAAAGAAAGGCTACGTTCGACTACAAACAACACATGGTGATCTGAATATTGAGCTGCACTGTGATGTAACTCCTAGGACATGTGAAAACTTCATCACTTTATGCGAACGCGGTTATTATAATGGAGTAGCTTTTCATAGAAATATCAGGTATTCTCAATTTATCTTTCATCTTGAATCCAATGTACAGAGACATTCTAATAGGCTTTTGCTAATGAGAACTGTTACTTCTGATGATATGCAGAAACTTTATGATTCAAGGTGGAGATCCCACAGGGACTGGGAAAGGGGGAGAGTCCATATGGGGACAGCCCTTCAAAGATGAAGTAAACTCTAAGTTGCTTCATTCTGGAAGGGGAGTTGTTAGTATGGCAAACTCTGGTCCTCACTCAAATGGTTCACAATTCTTCATTCTGTACAAGTCTGCAAGTCATTTGAATTTCAAACACACGGTGTTTGGGTTAGTTGTTGGAGGCCTGACAACACTGTCAGCAATGGAGAAGGTCCCCGTTGATGACAATGATAGGCCTATGGTTAGTGGTTCTCCTTTCTGGTCTTCCATTGACAGAACACATGTTGAAATTCTTAATGGATTATGTGGGTTATGGTTGTAAACTTTTGAAAAACTTGAGCTTAAAAACTGCAAATTTTTTAATGTTACAATTTGGAATTTTCTTGTTCAAGGTTTTCATTTTAGATTAAATAAAAGAAACAGAAATTATATTTCCGGTGACCTCTGAAATTTTTTATTTGCAAAGTACCTTTTATTCCCAAATGTATTTGTTTGTCTGAAGTGCAAGTTTTAATGGAAAGTTGAGGATGTATGACATTTTAAGCTGGGTGGGTGGGGGAGAGGAACAACATGTGCACATCAGACTCAGCTTTTGTTTTAGCAGTTAAAGAGAAAGCATTTCAGTTCAATTATTTTACTTGAGGAAATTTGACATAATTTTAGGAAAGATTACAGAAGGGGGGACATTTAATGTGATTGGGAAAATATTTCATTAGCTGCCCCTTATTGTCCATGCAGTTGCACCTCTTATCATTTTTTTAAGAACTTTTTTGCTTCTTGTCAAATTAAATTAGCCAGTCAGCCATCCTCCCTTCCCTTATTTCAGTGAGGGCCCCCCATTTATATTCAACTTTTCATCTATCTTGCATATTCTGTTTCCTGTGCAGGAAGAAATAAAGATAATTGAAGTGGAAGTGTTCGTCAATCCTTATACAGAACCCGATGAAGAGGTCGAGAAGGAAAGTAAGGAAGAGAACAAAGCTGAAGATGAAGAAAATGTTAGTTCTGGATCCAATTTAGTTAAAGTCGTGGTTCCTTCTCCCACCACCTCCTTCCCTCCTTCCCTCCTTCCCTCCCCCCCTCTCTCCTCTCCCATCTCCTTTCCACCTTCTGTATTTGGTTCTTTACTTTTGGTCACATCTAATATTTGGGTGGCTTTTTGATTATTACTTTCAGGACAAGATTGGCTCCTGGTACAGCAATCCAGGGACCGGGGGTTTAGGAAGTCAAGCTTTAGGTGGTGGGGTGGGGAAGTACTTGAAAGCTGGAAATGCACAGGCTGAGTCTGCTACAGCACTTGACAGTGGTCTACCCCCAGTTTCTGGGGCAAAGAAAAGAAAAGTAGGGGCTTCGACCGGAGAACTTAAAGATTTTTCTTCTTGGTGATAACAGCCACCGTACCTTTATCTCCTTGGAAAAGAGTTTAGGCTGGGAGGCAGAGTTTAATTAGGGAGGGAAAAAGGCGTTCTTGAACCGTGTCAATGGGGAAAAATCTCTGTTTCATGTTGTACAAATCAATGCAATGATAAGGTATTTATAGGGCTTGACTTCTTGTGGTACTTGTTAATAATTTGACAATGAAATTTGCATTCGATGGTTAATCATAGGCTATTTTCCTAGGTTCGTTGCGTTTTAGGCTGCTATAACGTGGTTACAGCTCTTCATATTCTTAGTATTTGGGCTGCCTCGAGGGTTTTGTTGACAGTTTTTGCAATTGGGCTGTCTTTTCGGCTCGGATTTTTTGGGGGTTTTCTTCCCCATGATCTTTGCCAAGAACTTCACTGGAGTATCATAATTAGACAAGCTGGCGGTCATCATGGAGCATTGTACCGAAGCCTTAGATATTGGGGCCAGGAGCACTGCTGGTGAGAAACCGGGATGGTTTGGCCCAGCATCGCTGGCAGCAGGGTACTGTAAAGTTTCTCCACTGATGGTCTCCTTCTAAGTCCTATCAACGTAGGAGCCCATGCCGTTGGTTATTGATTGCGTGGTCCGAACATGGCCTGCTTGCGGACACGAATATTATTAGTGGCGAAAATTGGTGGTGGCCTGGTGGGTCATCCACGAACCGAAAGTTTGTCTTGCAAAAGTTAGTATCTCAGGCTTAAGGCTTCTGCAAAGCTTAGCATCCGGTTCCCAGGGTATTGCTTAAGTAAATAACCGGTCCTCATTTTCTCAGTGGCTCTTTTCCACTGGGGAATTTATCCTTGCTTCAACTTCTTTCTGCAGTTTCTTCTTGCTTTCAAATTTCAGATTGTTTGGATTTGTTTCAAAAATTGGCTTGTTTTTAGACGGCATGTATTTCTATCTATGCAAAATGTTGTCTGATAAAGGCTTGCTCATAAGTTCTCGGCTGTGTTTAGATTATATTTCAAAATGTGCATTAGAGTGATTTTTTTCCTAAATACACACGTGTTAGTTCACAATTGAATTTAAAAAGTTTAAAGTTAAAATTTTTTCAATAAACAATGTTGCACCAATATTAAACCAAAGGTAATGGCAATACTAAACAGAAAGATAGTTGTCGCTATTGATTCACGAAATGAATTTTGAAATTACATTTGTGTTTCTTAAAATAATTTTTAAAATTTTTAATATAGTTATTTCATAATCACTATTTTGAAAAGTGTAGAAATATTTATATTAAGTTTATGAAGGTGAAAAACAAGACAAGCATAAATATGGAAAAAATAAATAAAGAAAACTTCAGCTTGTCATACAAACTAAGAATAGTTCATATGACCAACGGGACGAAGACTGGTAGTTAGATGCAGTCCCAAATAATAGCCCATATGACAAAAAACAGCAACTTGTGAGTGAACGGAGACGAGCATCTAAGCTTGAATTCTTCTGGCAGGATTATAAAAGTGCTAATCATGAATTCAGTAGTGCATTAAACAACTCAAGCGAAGCCAGTTTTGAATTGACAAGAAAAAAAAGGTTGCCATCAACCTTTTTCAGTCTGATTAAAAAAATGGTACCGTGTTTGCGGTGGCCACAATAACAATATTATTAATTTCTTCCCACATCAAAGTTTTTGGTTACTGTAGAAATACCGTTCTCCACGCAGCTTAAGTCATGCCGTGGGTAGGACCAACAGATCCATTAAAAACATCATCTAATCTGCAAATTGGGGAAGTCTAATCACGACTTTTGGTTAATCAAGTAGTTTCTGAAAGGGAATTTGGTCCAATTGGTATGGTTGTTCCAATGCTTAAATATCACTTTCCATGGTACGCCAAGTAGTACCTGAACAAGGCCAAGTCTCTTGCGGGGAAAAACCGAAAAAATGTCTTGGGAACTTGACCGAACACTACAATGACCAGTTTGTCTTGTCCTTGGCAGCTTGCCCAGTTCAGGAAACCCCAATTCCCCTCGATCTATGGCCACTGTTTAAACACCGTCTTCCAATACATACAAAACAAACACCTATTATTATTATCCCCCATTTCTCGAAAACCAACAGCAACAGTCCAACGCTGGAATTTTCTCCAATCATTAATCTTGAACATAGTCTGTAAATTCGATAGTACGTATTGTGCGGTATGGAGACCTAACAAGCGAATCCAGTACAAATGATGCTATCCCTCAAACTAGCTTTTGCTTTTCTTCAGAGCAACCCTATAAGCTTTACGTTCAACGTACGGGAATTGTATGTATACGTATGGATCATGCATGAATTTATTTGTTTGTTTAGTGTGTGAAATAGTGGATGCCCCAACTGGTAGCTAGTAAGCTAGTCAGTGTAGCTGGTTCCCAAGTGTGTCTATGGTGAATAGCTGGTTAGTCTGATTATAATCAAACATGCACGTATGGGGGTGAGCGAAAAGTGGAGGAGCATGCCCTAGATTAAGGGGAAGGGTGCAATTTTAGTATATAGACGCGAACTTTACAACAAGTATATGATATGAGTGTATGGGTTTCTGGAGTAGTATAAAAAAGGAAAAAGTGGTGAATTTTGGCAGAGTTTGGAGAGGGATTAGGAGGCAAAGGAATATATGAGAGATGAAAATGCTGGTGTTGGGATGGTGGTGGGTTTGATGATGATGATGCACGCCGGCAGCTTTTCTCGTGTCTCTTTCTTTCCCTCTTCTCTCTCTCCTTCTTCCACCCCCTCCAAAAAAAAAAAAAAAAACATTTGTCACGCCACGCCTGCTCCACTTAAAAAAAAGAGGAAAACAAAAAATCCTCCACTCTTATGGTTGGAGTAAGAGAGGAGCAAGACCGAGAGGACCAAGAGGACCAAGACCTTACCCTCCAGCTCTCTCTTTCGCATCAAAAGCTAATCCACTAAGCCATTTGATGATGATTTTGCTATGTCAGACAAAATTCCACGTCTAAATACACTATCACCTCGTGCTACCTAGTCCGCGCCATCCTCCTCAGTCCTCATCCCATGTTTTATTTTAGTCAATCCATCCATAATTTTTTTGTTTAAAAGGAATTTGAGGAACAGAATAAACAACTCAATAACGTTTAACTAAGAAAGATGCCTAGGCCAGCATTACGCTAATCCATTCCACAGTCCATAACATTCCTATAATCGATTCCTCCCAGCAGAAAAAGAAAAGCATAGTTTCCCTCAGATTCTTCTCTTTTTCTTTCCCAACCCCACCCGAGCGTACCTTTTCCCTCTTTCCAGTTATACTAATATACGTTTTGCTAAAATCCAACTTCAAGATCCTCGCTCTTCATTTTCTTCTCTGCTCCATTTCGCCGTTTTAAACGCAAAACAACTCCAATATTTGATATTTCTCCAGTATCCAATACCCACAACAGAATCACATCCAAAGGTATTAGTCTTTGATGTGGGTCATTGATTAAATGGATACTTTGTTTAGACTTGTAAGCCTCCAATCTGATCAGTCCTACAACTCCAGCAGAACTTCAAGCAGCTCTAGATCTTCTAGACAAAACCATAGCAGCACTAACAATTACCACCGACAAGAAGACGACGAAGAATGCTTCAACTTTTTCATGGATGAAGAAGACTTCTCTTCTTCTTCCTCAAGGCACTACAACCCTTATCAACACCATCATCCGCAGCATCAACAGGCATCAAGCACCCCTACCCCTACCACCACCACTACCAACACTAGCACGCCCACTCATTACCACGCCTATGAATCCGCTGATTATAACTTCTCCCCGGCACGGGACATCAACCAGGAGTTCGCGTCCTCTTTTTCTGGCAAATGGGCTACGGATATTCTCCTCGAAACAGCTCGAGCCATTGCGGATAAGAACAGTTCTCGGGTCCAACAGCTCATGTGGATGCTAAATGAGCTGAGCTCACCCTTCGGTGATATAGATCAAAAGCTTGCTTCTTATTTCCTCCAAGCCTTATTCAGCCGCATGACCGATTCCGGAGAGCGATGCTACCGCACTTTAGTCTCCGCTTCGGAGAAAACGTGTTCTTTCGAGTCCACGAGAAAAATGGTCCTGAAGTTCCAGGAGGCCAGTCCATGGGCCACGTTTGGACATGTTGCTTCTAACGGTGCCATAATGGAAGCCGTGGAAGGCGAGGCTAAGATACATATTATTGATATTAGCAACACGTTTTGCACGCAATGGCCTACGTTGTTAGAAGCCCTAGCAACCCGAACCGACGAAACCCCACATCTTCGCCTGACCACGGTGGTCGTCAGCAAAACTGGGTCCAACGGAGGAGGTGGAGGAGGAGGAGTCGCGGCGGTTCAAAAAGTGATGAAAGAAATCGGGAGTAGAATGGAAAAATTCGCCAGGCTCATGGGCGTGCCATTCAAGTTTAACGTGGTACATCATGCAGGGGATTTGTCGGAATTAAATTTAGCTGAATTGGACATTAAGGATGATGAGGCGCTTGCCATTAATTGCGTGGGAGCATTGCATTCAGTTTCTACATTGGGTAATAGTAGGGAGTTTGTCATTTCTGTTTTTAGGACATTGCAACCTAGGATCGTAGCCATTGTTGAGGAAGAAGCTGATCTTGATGTAGGAGTCGACGGTTTCGATTTTGTCAAAGGTTTTCAAGAATGTTTGAGATGGTTTAGGGTTTATTTTGAGTCATTGGACGATAGTTTTCCTAAGACAAGTAACGAGCGTTTGATGTTAGAGCGCCAAGCTGGACGCGCCATTGTTGACCTGGTAGCCTGCCCGCCTGCCGAGTCGATAGAGCGGCGGGAGACAGCCACGCGGTGGTCACATCGGCTGCATACCGGCGGCTTCGGGCCCCTTTCGTTTAGTGATGAAGTGTGTGATGATGTACGCGCTCTCTTGAGGAGGTATAAAGAAGGTTGGTCAATGGCACAGTGCCCGGACTCGGCCGGAATTTTCTTGTCCTGGAAGGATCAGCCGGTGGTTTGGGCCAGCTCATGGAGGCCTTGATGATAATTTCAGTGGACTCTCAGCACATTGGAAAAATGGTGGTGCATGAGTCACACGTGCCTGGGTTGGTTTGTTTTGGAATATGGTGGAAAAAAGACGTGGACGATGATGATGATGATGATGATGAAGGAAATTAAAGAACGCCCCAAGACTTTTTTGTTATTGGATTTGGAGCGGATTGAAGTAACATAATTAATCTCATTATGTTAGTAATTATTTTGTGATTTTTTTTTTGTTATTTTTAAAATCAACTATTTGTCTTTGGCAATCAATATTGGTCATTTTCTAGGTTTTAATTAATTTTTTGGTCATATATAAATTTGATTCAGCAATACACAAATATTTTCATTCTTTTGGGCAGTGATAAAGCAAATGCATGGTCACATCACAGATGATGAATCTAACTATCAATTTCAGCCCGTGTAACATTGCTGAAAATCAGTCGTCTTTGTGGTTAACGCAGGATTGTGCCAGGACAAAATGCTCTAAAAACTCCAAATCATCTTGAAATTTCCAGCAGCATGTTTGGGACACGAACATACACGTACAAACAAGTGTAAATCCCATGTATATTCTAAATAATCAACTCGGTTGTTCATACGTGCATGTCATGATCTGTAATCAATTGGGTGGGTGGCAATATGATGTTATAATTAAGGGCTGAGAATTTCAAGTTTCAGATGCGTATGTGGAGTTGGTATTAGGTGAGTAAGAGATGATATCATATGTCTGAGTCTGAGATGGTGTTGACATATGCATAAATAGTAAGAAATTTAAGTTAGTGTCAAAGAAAGTTCGTCGTCTTGTTGGGACCGTAGAATCTGAGGACGGCAAAGTTGATGCTTGGGAATCTAACAAAAGGGTGTTACTGTTTAGTTATTACTGGAATTATGGGTTTAGCCTTAGTGGGCAGCAAGGCTTTGTAAATTGTAAAGCAACTTACTACCCAGTAGTAGTAGTATAAAACTATGAATGAAAGAATGGCGGGTCTGCTTCTGCTATCGTAATTTTCAATGTTTTCGTCCATCATTTTCAGGAAGGAGAGGAGGGCTCTCTTTTTAGCCGTGGGATGGGGATGGAAATGGCCATGGCAATGGCCCCCACCATCCACCACCAGCACCACCACCACCTCCCCGTCAGTGACTGGGACTTGGACTGATCCACCATGTTCCTTTTCTTCTTGTGTTGTGTACTTTTGGCCCACGAAAAGAAAGAATTATCTACTCGTATCGTATGAAAACATTTTAGTAGTGGGAACTTCTTTTTAGGATTTCATATCTTAATCTTTTGATGAGACTTGCCCCCTCCACGTTAACATTTTCACTAACTTTTTAAGCTTTTGGTCTTTCTCTTTAAACCTTTCCCCAAATAAAATGTTTCAGTTGTGTGGGGTTTTATACTTTCATTCTGGGATTTAAGCCTTATGAAAAGCTAGCTATTGCTGGTCCCGGTAGGTTTCCCTTTTCTTTTACTGCCCATTAGTCGGTAGTTAAAGAAGCTCTTTCGTTTCTTCTTCTTCTTCTTCTTCTTCTTCTTCTTCTTCTTCTTCCTTATTATTACCATTTTTTTCCTTATAACTAAAAGAAAAACTTCTTGTTTGCTTTTTTAAACATTGAATAGGACGGTTCTGTCTGAAACTACACTTGAATCATGGGACCAGGTCGATGCAATTGGCACAAGTGCAACTGAAGGCTGGTAGAGTTAACGGTGGATTTCGTTTTCTTTTCTGGGAGTGGATTCTTGTTGAAGGCTGGTAGAGTTAACGGTGGATTTCGTTTTCTTTTCTGGGAGTGGATTCTTGTTTAAGTCAAGGCAAATCCCCGCCCCATCTGTGCACTTTTTTCGCTTCTGGATTCTGGGATGACAGGGAAAGAAATCCTACTTAATTTGCTGCATTTCCACTTAATAACCATCGTGCCCAGAAATTTGGGATGAATATGCAATCTACCATCCAAGAATAATAAGAGTACGGAAATGATACCTTTCGTACAATTAATAAAGCAAAAGAACTAAACAGATGTTCATTAATTGTAACTAACACCTGAAAATACATTTGCGCAATCATGGTTTCGACGTACGAACAATGATACACACAGCAAATTAATTCACTCGGTGCGGGATCTTACTGTCATGGTTTTGCTCTTTAAAGGGTCATTCACAATTTGGTATGCGTGTTTTTATGCTGAAGGTTTTCTGCCTCCATCAATTATCCTATACGACTATTTATACCTGATTGGCTCAAATTTTCAAGACTCAATTCGACCAATCCAAGATATGCGTATATGTGAATTTAGTTTTAGTAGAAGTGTAGACCTTGGGGTAAGAACCAAGTCAACTCATAGTGGTAGACGGTGCCGTGATAGTTACAAGATATTGACATGGTCCGAATGAGCGGAATTTATCTGTGAGATCAATTCATCCACTTGGGACTCTAGCAATATACATTTTCTGTGACGTGTGATTTAAACTTACAAACTATATTTTTGAATCTCAAAAAATACAACAAAAACAGAGTAAGGAATAATGAAATATAACATAGGGTATACCCTCAGCTCAGAGTTAAAGAAACACACCTCCAAATCATCATTCCTTTCCCCTCCAGCTGTATGGAAGCCTCCATCTTTTATGCCAAAAGATGGAGACTCTGGACCATAAAGGGAACCCAAAATTGTACTCAAAGGGCTGATCGACAGGCCCCCCCAATGTTAAAGGCAACCACACATATCTCGAGTCCCTCAAGTCTGCTGGATTCCAACGATCGGCCATGAAAATAAACAAACCCGGGACTCCAGACAAAGGGAGCACGAACGTGCCCTGAGAAAAGAATGTTGTGTGTCTAAAAACTTTATCACCACCGATGCAAGGGTTCCCGATGGTCTCCCATGGTCCCATTATTGATTCAGAAGCATGGGCTAGGGCCTCATTTGGAGCCCAACCAGTGCATCCAGATGTAATCATGTAATATGTTCCCTGGTGCTTGAACACAGCAGGAGCTTCCCGGTGTTGTCCAACAAGAATCCTACTCATAGTGTTTGTCACGCCAAGATAATCTTCACTGAGAGGTCGAACATGAAGCTCACTGTTGTCCTCAGAGGAGTAGAAAAGATATGCCACACCATCATCATCTTTGAAGATCGTCATGTCCCGGCTATCATAACCATGAGGTCGTTTGCTATAAAGATAACCGAAAGGGCCAGTAGGGGAGTTGCTAATGGCAACCCCAACAGCGGCCTTCGTGTAGTTCGTGTCATCAATATGCATCCACATTACATATTTACCTGTCCTGTCATTGTAAATGACTTTTGGCCTCTCCAGAACGTTTAATTTGTGGAGATCATGAGTCTCATTCTTTTCTTCAGCAGCTAGCACAATACCTTCGTTTTTCCACATCCACAAATCCTTTGATGAATAGCAACCAACACCAATAACATCAACCTGTGACAAAGAGAGTGCTTACTTTTTTGAGCCGAAAAGCTGCAAACATAATTTCCAATTTTCCATGCTTCCTGATTTGACAAAGATGGTTGCATAACTGGGATGAATTTCATCAGATATCAACAAAACTGAGGCACGTTTAAACTTCACTCTAGAAGAAAATCACATTCCTACAAAAAGAGAGGTGCATATTTTGATTCAGAAAAGCAGTTTCAGCATATTATGATGCTGTACATGATTAATTAATCAGGGGTAATTGGTGCTCATAAAACTCACTGATCATTTAACTTTGAAATTTGTATTCACAAAATCCCTAGAGGCAAATTTGCATTTGGAAAGTTCAGGATTTGGGGAACTAAAAATTTTCTCAACAAGGTGGAAGTTTGAAATTTTGTGAACAAAACATGGGAAGGGCAAGTGCAAACATGGAGGGCACCATAAAGGAAAATGCAAATGAGAATAAATTAAGCTTGAAAAGTTTAGAGATTTTTTAAACCATGAAATGAAAAGAATTAACTTCTGTTTGCCCTATGATTTAATCAGTCAAGACTAACTTTTTAAGTGTTGGGTGATTTTCATTGGCAGTAACCATTGATGCATTTGTTTAGCAAAAATATGTTCATTTTACATGACTACATGAACACACATATGAATATACTTAACATAGACATGCTTGAGAAATTTCTGAAGGATTGCCATCCCTCAGGGCAGTTTAGACCAGACCAAAGGTTGTTGGAAGTTTTCATCAGTACCTAGGAAGACATTTCACAACATGTATTTTCCAGTATTTGGTTCTGCAGTAACAAATAAAAAAAAACACCTCGGCACAATCAAGTCACTCCATTGTGACCAAGGAGATTACAAGTTTGGCATGGGCATTATTAAAAATCAACTAGAAAGATATACTCTTGTGTCCAACCAAGAGAGGGTACACAACAAAAGAATAACACTTAGAATAGCAAGACACACATGCATTGATTTGATTATACCTCCCATGAACAATCCACTCAACTACTCAAAGTAGAAGAATCAAAACTTGAAAACATGTTCAATGTAACTCAAGAAATTAAGGCAAACTCTAATCATCTGCACTAGGAAAATAGATGACGCATCATATCTTCCTAAACTTACCCGTGCTGCTCCCTTTTTGTGAGCATGATAGGTGGGGCCATCTTTAAACTCGCCATACCAGTAGTAAGTTTTAGTCCTATCATCATAAAGGATACCACCTCCATGGGCTTGAATGGGTTTTCCTTCAGTGTCCAACCATATTCTACCAGGATAATAAAAATAAGTATCATCTCCAATATCATTCATGGGGTCAACAGCGGTTTTCTGATCAGGAAAGAAAATGTGCCTAATTTGGGATGACTCATCCAGGAATTCCTCAATCAAGCTAGTGTGAATTTTTCTAGGTCTCCTTTTAGCAGCACGAGGAGATCGCCTCCTTGGTGCAGGAATTTGTATATTCTCCTCCTCAACCTGTTGAAGCTCAAGAATTTCAGGGCGGTGTCTTATGCGCAATTGATTTTCTTGACTGTGTACATCTTGATCATGAACATAATAATACAGATGAAGCATCAGAAAGCACCCCACCAAACTCCACACCAGAGCTGATGATGAGCATCTGCTCCCTGCATCGCAACGTAAAGAGGTTGGTTTCCGATATTTGTTCCTCATCCTCATTTTGTTCTCTTTTTAATCTTCAAGATAACACTGCAGTTAACAAAATGCAACCTAAAGAAATTTAAAACTAAGATAACAGCCATATCAAATTCTAACATATACAGACTTTGACACTATCAGAAACATGCAAGTGAAGAAATTTTAGTTGAAAAGAATGACTAATGCCACTTTGAGATACTGTTAAGCTATTAGCTCTGAACATACTCTCATAGGGTTCTGATGAAGCTAAACTAAAATCATTCCAATGACAAGTTCGGAGGAAAAGTTCTATAATCACCACAAAATTTTCATGGCACTAAAAGGGAGATGAGGCCGAAATGAATAGTCAAAGATAATGCTTCACAAATTGTGCATTTCATCATTTACACAACTAGAACCAAATTGTTTAAAAGGGAAAATAAACATCAATACATGTTAAACAGCAATAAATGCTAGAGAATCTTTGGATGCCCTCCTCCGCAAAGAGATCATCTAAAAACCAATGGTCCTAATCGAACTCAATCTCCAAGACAGAATTAGTTGCATCAGTATTTCACTCTAAAGTGAATTTTGAACTATAAAGACAACAATCCTGAATAGACTTAGACTAATACAATCTCGCCAAAAAATAAAATAAAATAAATACAAACAATTGTATGCCAGCTACAAGATGCAAATCGGCCACTACAGCTGAAAAAGAATGAAACTTTACAACATTTATGAGAATCCCACTATTACACAACTAAAAAAATTGAATGGTAAATTCTCATCTTTATTAGCAAGAAAACAAACTAATCCCAAAAGATTACCCTCTGAAAAAAATAAAAAATAAAATAAAGTTAAGAAGTAAGCTGAAAGTCAGCAGATGTTTACCGGAAGATAAGCCAAGCAGATACGGTGGAACGAAAAGTCTGGACATGGGTTTCCTCTTTCTTTCAAAGCATGCACTAGAACAATTTGTAAATCTCTAAATTGAGCGACCCTAAAAATTCATAGTTTATCACTTTGAGGTCCCAAGAACGGGTTTTTTTTTTTTTTTAAGGTAAATTGCATAAGAAAACGGAAAGCGAAGGTGAACCAAGAGAAACGAAGTGCCAAAAAAAATCAAAAAAGAAGAAGACGTGGGGAGAATGTTGGCGTAGTGTGTTGGGATAGTTTGTCGCTGGATAGATCTTTGTTGAGCCGGTCGAGTCGAGAGACGATGACGATGTTGACTGTGTAATTGCCGATAAATGACCCAAATGATCCCGCACCTCCACAATCCAATCATTTCTAGAGACCAATTGACCCAGCCTATGTACATATTACCCTACCCTTCCTAGCTACTTCCTCCTCCCCAGGCCTCCCCCCCTCTCCTACATTATTTTGTTTTCTTAAAGTTTACGTTGTCATTCTGTCCCCAAATGAAAACAAATATATATTTTTTTATTTATTTAATACAATAATTATAGTCATATATATTAATTTGTCACTATCTTTATTATTATAATTTATTACTATCTCTATTACTACTCATAATAATTATTAATAAAAGTATTATTAAAACAAATTTATTCTTGGTAAAAAAAATATTTTGAAAATAATGGATAGTTGTAATTTATGAAAATAATATGATTTTATTAAAATTGTTGCACAGTTTAAGAAATACAGGTACTAATGTTTTAGTCAAAAGTTGGTTGGTTTGTTAGGTTGACAATCATTTGTCTACAAACAATAATACTTGATAACCCAATTATATTTGTTCGCTTGTTTGGTTTAGTGTCCATCCCACCCCACCTCATTAATCGATCTTAGGCATACATTAAATGAAGATCAGTTCCAGGTTTTGGTAGTAAACTTGCCTGATATGTCTTTCCTTCTTTTTCTTTTTCAGGTCCCATTTCGTTTTACAAACCGCTATAATTTTTTTCCTCATTCATTTTAAAATCCACGGAGACATTGTTGATGCAATGTAGCTTGACTCTATCTTCCCATTTATTTAAGCTAAAGAGAAAATGTGAACATGTACTCTTGACCTACATTGATCTTCTATGAACTCTGTACAAATGGAATCTGTTTGCCCTTTTTAAAAGCTAAACTCGCCTGGGGACAATGTGAAACCTGCCGAAGGATCTTTGTCTATCCTGATGAAGTTTTGTAACCCAGAATGATACCAAAACCATCATGATAATTGACAGGGATAGTGCAGATAGCCACAGCATCCTGACTGAAGCTTTTAATGGCTTGCATTGGCGCGTTACTATGTCAGCAAATGCTTGTTTTACAGAGGAGCAATTAGTCAAGCTCAATAGATCAGGAAACACGCTTATCAAGTCCTGAACGGAGTGAATGTAAGCTCCAGCCATCACGTAGGAGGCCTCTGGAATGAACCTTCCATCACCTAAGCATGCTTCAGCAGAACTCGAACTGTGGCAGGTGAATCTTGAAAGAATCTGTCGGTCAAGAGGGAGAAGAACTCAATTCGTGAGATTTGGCATTCCTAGAAGTGATTCTGAAACTCTGCAATTTCAGCAATAACTTGACACCTATGATCACTTACAGTTGATAAATCCCCGATTGGGGTGGCCTCCTTCGGACAATATTGGGGTGCATATGCATAATTAGGTGCATCAGCAAAAGGGTTACAGATTTCCCGAATTCCTGATGTACCCTCCTGACCACCTTCGATTTCAAGAATTGCTTTTACCTCTGTTAGTTTCGTATTTAACTACAATTCCGAAAACCATAGACACAGCATAAGTTGATTGTCCGAGAATCAAAATTTAACTACGCGTTTCATTTAGCCCTTGTAGTACCTGGGAAATAAAATCATGGACAGTGTGGCCAATTTGCACCAATAATTTGTGGGAATCATCAGGTGATGCACAGGGATGTATAAAACGGAGGATACTGTTATTAGGATTTTGCTCAAAATCCCCAAGAGCCGTACATGTATCCTTTGCAAAACTGCAAATAGACAGTATTTTGTGAACTGAATATGCATGCATTACACAAAATAGCAGCTGCTGAGACATAATACTGTTCCCATTGGTATAAATTAGAGTTGAATATTGAAGATTGGGAGAGAAGGAAAGAATTGATGCTCACGTCTGGAGGAAGTAATCTAAACCTGTCAATACCCAGCTTAGAGTCGTCAAAATCCAGCAGCAAAAAATTATCCTAGAATATACGATCAAAGACCATTTTAGAGAGAAATAGGCATTGATGATTTGTGACCACACGACACGAAGTAAGAAATATACTTATCAAATCTGAAGAACCAAAATATTCTTACACCAGGATTCCTGGATTCCAATGCAAGATCAGCAAAACTGAGCCAAAGCAGCAACCCCATTAGTCTAACCAATTTGGTTGCGTCACATGCTAGTCAAAAAGAATTTCAATGAACACAACAGTGGAAGATATTTCATATTGCATAATATCATCTGCATTGGTTATCATTTCAGAATGGACTGGAGAGGGGTCAATTTTGAATATTGATATTGGAAACTTTTGATGGCATATTTAGAAGTTAGAATCACTTGATCTTTGTCAAATATTAGTGAGTGATTAAATTCAGAAAGAAACCTCACCTAGAGCAGCAACCAGCAATACTAAATTGATTGTCACTGCTGCAAGAGTTGTCGAGTACCTAAGATTTGGATAGAAGGCCAAATGAATCCTTTAAAAAATAGCCTAAATCATGAAGTAATATTGTGATTGAGGACTTACAACATATCAACTGCTCTATTGCTTGGTTGCTTGGCTTTTTCTACAAAATCTTTTATAAGAAGTGATGCTCTTCTCAGCCGATGTGTAGTTACATTCAAAAGATTGCATGTTTGTTGATCATATGGGCGTAAAAGCGTTTGCATTTCTACCATGGAATTTATGACTCTACGGATTTCTTTGGAAGCATCACTTGCAGCACCAAAGATTGTATTCATAAGTGTGTTGGCTCTCTGATGAGTGCTCTTGTTTGAAGCCAAAACAAAACCGCTTGAAACACTTCAAACCCAAAAGCAATGATGTGAGATTCCGAGAAAGAATTCGTTCGTACCTTAAACATGTTTTTCATGCTTTCTTTTTTAGAAGCAGATGCATTGAACTTAAACCGACTGAAGTTAGATTCTCTGGAAGGCATCAAATACATCAATTGGCATACTATTGTGTAATATGGTTACAAGAGCAGAGTAGAAATGCAGTGGCAAAGAACAGGAATAGAAACAGGTTTCTAAACTTTGCATAGTGCTTTAGGCTATCGTGTTTGGTGATTTGTATACGTATACACTGCAATAATTAAGTTACGAAAACATTTGAACTATTTTTAGGGGATGTGTTCGATAGGAAAAAGATGAAACAAAAAGAAACTGAAGAAAAGAGGGTACTTACATGGCAAGCAAAGTGAGGAAAACAATCAACGAGAAAACTATGATGTAGAGAAAATCATGATGGTTAACAATTGGAGAATCTCTGCCAAACAAGTTCTTTAGGATGACGTAACTCCCAAATCCAAATCCTAACAAGAACCAAATCCCTGCTATTGTATAACCATGGATGCCAGTAAATGCTGCGGACTGGAAAAAGGAGACAAAAATAAAGCATCACCATTGGTGGCAGTATGTTCTGTACATGCAGATGTTATACATTAGAATTAAAGAAACAAACTCACAGCCCAATAATGTCGGTTCGTGACATCATATACTCCATTATAAGGTTTGAAATGTCTCAAGGGATCAGGTCTTTTGAATCTCTGTTGCTCAACAGGGGAGGCAAACACTAAAAAATTTCGAGTTAACAAAGAACTCGATATTAGCAGGATAACTAATCGAATAAAAACCCCATTTGATCTAGACATTACAGGATACAATTTCGGATTTCCTCGCGGAAAGGGCTGTTGTGTTTGTGATAACAGAAATTGCAGGAAAAAGGATCAAGATTTCAGAGCTTGAAGGGGAATAAAAAGCAACTGATACAGGAAAGATAAGGAGGGTGATAAATCATTCCTTGACTTGTTCATTAAGGAAAGAATAGCTTGCACCATATGATTTGGGAACTTTTGGTTGTGATTCTCCTTTGCTTCTCTCTCCATTGCAAAAGCGAGAAATCTAAGGAGCACTGAGAGTTCCGAGGCGCAAGTTATGGGCTCTTTTCTCCCAAGGGACTAGACAAGTACTGGTGCTACTTGTTTTTAGTTCCATGCTTCTAGTTTCTGCGTGTGTGAAACTCTCTTTTTGCCATGATCACTTTACGAGTACCATAAGCTTATGGGATAGCTGCACCATTTTCGTTCCAGTTACCCATCTCAACATATTAATATCCCATTTTGATTACTGGAAAGGACATTCCGTGCACGTGAATTCAGACCATACAAACTGCAAATTTCAAAGGCAACAGTTTATGATTCGTGCAAAACCAACAATGGCAATGTACAGGCTTTCCCACCAGCAAGAGTTGTCACTTGACTTGCGTTTTTCCGATATACTATAATATTATTAAGTTGATCATTTTACGATAGAAATCATAATTAAAATTATTATTTTCTGCAATATCGATTCCCATATCATCATCAAAACGAGAGAAATCATTAATGAAAAAATAAGATGAGATGGGGCAGGGGAGTGATGTGATCATGGATTTTCAAGTTTCTTTTCCATATTTAAATTTTGAGTTTAAGATAACAGGATATATGTAATGCCCGGGAAAAATAATTACACAAATTTTCTGCATCCTTTATCTTTAGTGAATTAAGTTAATTATAATTTTTTTTTTCTCTCTTATAATGTTTATGGACTGTATTTCCTAATTTATAGGTTATTTTTCTGATTATATCTGGTTGCAAAATTATAAATTACAGTAAATGCATAAAATATTTTTTACTGTATGAGTAATTGAAAAATAATAAATTATTATTATTATTATTATTATTAAAGTACTCCCGAGGAAACATGTACATGGAAAAACTTGATTTTCACATTTGATTGATGGAGTAACATGAGCATAGGATGCTGCATTTACTGGCAATTATCTTTCTGCACAAATCACTTGTATACTCGGCCGGAACACACGCGTTTACTGCTGGCGATGGCTATTTCTCTTTTAGTTTTGCTGTGTTTGGACAAGCATTCTTAAACAAAAACAAAACATCCACATATATTTTTATTTTAATATTTAAAATTCAAAATTCCTTATTCAAATTTCTCTCACATAATTTTAAAAAAAAAATTCTTTTATTTTTTCCTTCAAAATAATTTTTTTATTAAAAAATATCAACCAAAATTTTTATATATTCTAATACAATTTTTCTCAAATACATCATATTCCAAACAAAGCCGATGGAAGACGATCAACAATGAACCCTTTATGGCGAATTCATTAGCAATCTATAGCTAGCTATAATAATAGCCTTTATTAGGTCAAAAATATTTTACGTATTTGTTCTACTATACCTTTATTTTTAATCGGCATATATTTTTATTGCTCTCTAATGATTTTAATTGCACTATTTTTATGTGGTGTAAGAAATATATCAAATATTTTTGGATTTACCTTATTTTTAGTACATATAAATTTTTATTTTTTTATTTTCTAGTTGTCTTGGTTGCATATTTTAGTTGGTGGAACCAAAATATGAAATATTTTCTGATTTGTTAGCATATTTCTTTCATTTTCAAGTCCAATCTTATCTAGATTTATTAACTGTTTCTTGGCTGGCACCCCCACTACGTGTCATCAAGTCATGGACAAATTTTTTTTTTTTTTTGGCGGATGTATTTAAAAATAAAAGAAAGTTTTAATTGTTTCAAAACATATTTTTTAAATTTTTTAAAACATTTTTATACCCTTTAATATATTTATTATTTTATAATTATTATCTTTAATAATACAAAAATATATTTTAAAATGTAATCTATTCACACGCTAATTAATATTTCGATAGCATGGCAGAATAATAGGAACCGACAAATAGTGAAAAAAAAATAATTTTGCTATGGGCACAATGAAGGGAAGAGCAATTAACACACAATGACTACTATATTAATTTCTTAAGTGACTAGTATATTAATTACATAACAAGAGTCATTAAATATAGACATCTATTTTGAATATTCACTAATCATAAAAATACACAAATGTAACGTCACATCACTTATTGAGATTTTTTCACAAGAAACGCTGTCACTTTGAAAGGAAAAAACTAACAAGGTGCTTGGTTGGGAGGCTTTGAGGGGAATTGGAATGGGAATGAAATGAAATATCTTGTTTAGTTGAAATGTACTATTTTATAAATAATAACTTTAAATATTAAAATTGAGGTATTTTGCATTTCTCTCATTTTGAGATTATGAAAGTAATTATTGATAATTTTTTTTCTAAAACCAAGGCGGTCATAATAATAATAACAATAATAATAATAATTATTATTATCATAATTCCCCAACACAAACCAATCAATATAATTATAATGAAAAAATGTATTATAATTTTCTATTATTATTATTCTTATTATATTTTATATTCCCTTATTGAACTAAGTGCCCCCTAAGTAAATTTAAACTGTACAAATAAATTCGCAAAAATACTCTTTTTACATTTCTTTTAATTATTAGGATTAATTACATTTACTTCCCTTAAAGTTTAAATTTATTATCAATCAATCTCTTAAATTTTATAATTCTATTGTCAAATCCCCCGGACGTTAGGCTGCCATTATAGAAATATGTAAAATTACTAAAAGTTACAGTCAATAGTTAAAGTAAACCAAAAAAAAAAAAAAAGATTAATTGCATTTACCTCGCCTAAATTTTTGATTTATTACCGATTGATCTCACAAGTTTTGGAATTTTACTATTAAACCTCTAAGCCAGACAAACATTAAACTGTCGTTACAAAAACATGAGAAATTTCTAAAAGTCCCAGTCAACAGTTTATAAGATAAAATGACTGAAATTATTAGATTAAATAGCAATTTAAGTGTCAATGCTAATTATTGGAGATAAAATACTTATTTCGTGCCTTTAATTTGCCAGTCCATTGCTTCAATTTTCACATAGCCAACAGTTCTCCCAACCCAACACGTGAATGTGGGTTTTAAACATAGGAATGAGTTTTGTCTGATTTTATTCCTACTACTTGCAAAAGTTTATCTTAAGGGTATTTCGGTCTAATTTTTTTTTTACCATTTGCAAAATGTTGTATTAGAGTACTTTTGTCTATTGATTCCCTATTTTGATTCTACATGTATTGTGAGGGTAAAAATAACCTCACAAAATAAGATTTTAATGACATTAATATAAACTAAATTATTTGTTAAACATTTGACTAGTTAAGAGGTTTGATGATAATAAGCTCAAATTTTAAGAAAAGTAAATGCAATTAATCCTGTATTGTGAGGGTAAAAACGTACTCATAGGATGAGATTTTGACATCGTTAGCATTAAATGGGTTATTTGTTAAATATTTAGTTGATCAAGAGATTTGACGGTAAAATTGGAAAACTTGAGAAATAGATTGATAATAAGCTCAAACTTCATGGGAAGTAAATGTAATTTACCCTAATTATTATTATTCCTGGAAAACAAAAGTACAAAAACGCAAATTGACATTTGACTAAACCCACCGGACCCCTTAGCCAATCAAAACTGGACATGGGCACCGTGACAAAATGCCTACGAGCAGATAAGGTTGCCACGCGTGCTGTCAACAACTGTCAACATAACACAGACGCCGTCCAATCGACCAACCAATAAACTTCAACAAACTAGCGCCGTCAACGAGTTTCTTTAATTTCAGCCATCGTCATCTCCACGCGCCTCTTTCGTCGAGTACCATTAACTAATTTAGAAATTCAACATAAGCTTGCTTCTATTGGTCCACGTAGCATATTGTCAATACTGCGAAACCGAGCTGTACAAGTGGCCGCCTCCTGTCCTTGTTCGCAATTTCGCCTTTTAATAGGGGGGCATTTGGCAAAGAGAAAATCACTCCTCTCCTCTGTGTTGATGGGAAGTAAAAATACGTAAAGGCATAGGATAGGAGAGTTGTTAGCATCATTTGCCTATTAGGATTTGGGTTTGTGGAAAACAGAGAGGAGGAGGGGTCAAATTGAACTAAGACAGAGGGAGATTGTCTATCGAGATCTCTCTGTCTCTGTTGAAAAGCTTTAATTAAATCGAGATTTTGACAGATCTCTCTCCCTCCTTTTGTCGTTTTCGTGTCTTCGCATCTTCCACAGTATCAGTATGGGTCTCTGGGAAGCTTTTCTCAATTGGCTTCGGAGGTATATTTTGATATGTGCACGTTTGACAATTTAGAATTCCTTGGAATTTCATTGTGGGTTGCGCTGATGGTTGTTGTATTCTTTGTTCTGGAACTTTTTTCGTTGTGGGTTCCCCTTTTCTCGTTGATTTGGCATTGTGTTGATAGCTTTATCTTTTTGTTTTTTTTCGTGGATCCGAATTTGAGGCTTTTATGGAGTCAATTGTGATTTTGGTGGCTGATATTGTGTCCTCTTTTCCTTCATTGCATATGGTACGGTGTAATATGGATTTCCTGGGCTGGATAATTGTTGGTTGTGTTGCTAACTTTTATGATGTAGCTTTAAAATTTCCAAGTTTAAATCTTTATAGAAGTTGCCAGTCTTCTTTTATGAGTTTTTGTAAAACGATCAAAGGAGCCCAAGCAGATTAGAGTTTGTGCAGTTGATTTTTATATATTCCTTTTGTCCTTTTTTCCCTGAACCTGACAAGTTGAGATCTTGGATTCAAGAATGATTATATGCCCTTACGGAAGGGATTTTGTCGTAATAAATATTGAATCTTTTGGAAGAGATTGCATTTGATTTTGTGGAGGAAGCTTCTTTTTGGGATGTTTAGATGATATGGATGTGTCTGTGCATTGCTTCAAGGAAAGCTCTTGGCATTGAGTATGTTGCAGTAGGATCTGGTTAAGTAGCTTGTGGACTGTTTGATTTTGAGATTTGATGCATAGTTTTGGAAAAAATGACGGGAGTGGCCTTTTCAACACTTTGTTTATCAGAACCCAAAAACTGCACGACCGTTAATTCTGGCATGAATGAGATAGTTGTATTCAATCGCGTGTGGTCTTGTGGCTCTATCGTCCTGGTTAACAATGAGTTGGAAGCCTTCTTGTTATTCTCAATTGGTCATTTGCAGGTTTAGTTTAGAATTATTACTGGCTCGTGGAGGCTGAAATATTTGTTCTTGTATGTGTGAGTGCTTTACCTTATATTTTGTCCATTTTGGTGAAGATTCGGTGCTTGATATTGAGAAAATTAGTATAACATGACAATGCAATGCCTGATACTCTGTTGATTCACCGTATAATACCAAACCATCTAATACAATATATTTTCTTCACTTGACTGGACCTTTCATGATAATTACTCATTTATTTACTGACGTTTCAAGTTTCTCTCACCCAGTATCCAAAAGGAAGTTCCTTTGAAGATTGTTTTGGCTGGGCACTAGAACAATTTGAATGGTTTTTTGATAGACTAACTCAATCTCTTTTATTGGTGCAGTCTATTCTTTAAGCAGGAAATGGAGCTCTCTCTTATAGGGCTTCAAAACGCTGGAAAAACTTCACTTGTAAATGTTATTGCTGTAAGTACAGAATTTAATTGTTTTCTCTGGTGCACTTAATTTTCAATTTACTTTGCTCTGTTTTGGTTTAATGTGTTGACGTAAAACTGCTTCTGTTGATGTTAAATAGACCGGTGGATACAGCGAAGACATGATCCCTACTGTAAGTTCTCATTTCTAGTGGGGTTATACTTGATGTTATAACTAGAATCAATTATCATTTTCTATATTTCTGCTTCTCTGGGCTGTTGCTGATAAAAACATGAAATATGATGAATCTCAGGTTGGATTTAATATGCGGAAGGTCACCAAGGGAAATGTAACAATAAAGTTGTGGGATCTTGGAGGTCAACCTAGATTCCGGAGCATGTGGGAACGATACTGCCGTTCAGTTTCTGCCATTGTGTATGCATCTCTTTTGATGACTTTTAGTTTATTTGTCAAACGAAGGATGCTATGTCCCTAGTTACAGCTTAAGAGAAATATTGAGATAAATCTAATGAGAACACTTATTATTATTATTATTTTTTTGTCATTTTTACATTACTTAGCTTCTATCATTTTCTTGAGTTTGTTGTTAGTCACTGAAGGGATTTGGGCTGTAGACTTCATAATGACAGTATTGAAACTTGCTCTTGTCCTCTTCTTTTGCTCCAGGTATGTTGTTGATGCTGCTGATCACGAAAATATTAGCATCTCTAGGAGTGAACTGCACGATCTTCTGAATAAATCATCACTCAGTGGTATACCATTGCTGGTGTTGGGGAACAAGATCGACAAGCCTGGAGCCCTTTCGAAGCCTGCTTTGACTGATCAAATGTGAGCTAATCAGATTACACCATTGGGCCAACATCCTCTGCTTTTTATAGTTGACATTTTTCCGTTATTTTGATGATCCTTTCCCTTTGTGCAGGGGTTTGAAATCAATAACTGATCGAGAAGTATGCTGCTTCATGATCTCATGCAAGAACTCAACTAACATTGACTCTGTCATTGATTGGCTCGTCAAGCATTCAAAATCAAAGAGTTAAGGCAGCAGTGATCTTTCATTTTGAGTTTATGTATGATTATTAATTTGAGAGGGTAGACCTGGTTTGGGTTGGTTGGTGTTAGATTTGCTAATTGAAAGCTGGCTGTTGATTTTTGGTTCTTGTTTTTTCCATGGATGATGGTTACTATGAGGTAAATATAGTTTTGTTAATGGAGTGAGTTATGGTGGATTTCTCATTTGCAGATCATTCCATATCCGATAGAACTTTTGTTCTTGGCCTTGTTTTTGGCCTTTTTTCTTGTGTGGATAACTACTTTTTTTATGCACATAGGAATTAAAATTAATCTTGCAAAATATTTGAAATCCTTGTCACCGCTTTCGTGCGTGTGTTTGAACTGAATCTATTTGCGCATAGAATTCGGTTTATCCATTTACAAAGGAACCTTCAACGATATTTGGACTAATTAAAATTTTTTTAATTAGTTTGAATTATATATAACTTTTTTAATAATTTTCAAATATTCTCCAATAAATATTATAAATCAGTTGGAATCATAATAATATGCATATATATATGTATATACACTATTCAACGAAAAATATAAATGTTAATAGGAAAAAAAAAAATTCTCCAATTCCTAAACAGAACCAAATAGGAAGTGAGCTCTGTAATAGTGGAAAAACTCGGGGCTTTCGTAAGGCCTTTAGAGCTTTGCTTGTTGCGGCCCGTACTGCGTTTGTAGGCTGCGGAACGGGCTTGAGGAACGGGCGGGTTCAAGATGTCGGGACTGTTTTATCCACTCCACCCTGAAACAGGGAAGCTTCAGTAAATCAATATTCCCCACTCATCCAGTCTGCAATCGAATTGTTCGTTCCCTCGTTCTCAGAGGCTGAAATTGAATTTGCCTGTAAAATGGAAGCCTCAACGGCGCTTTCACGAGTTCCTCCTCCTCCCCCACCAAGTGCTGAGAACATCAAGCGAAAGCTACTCCGACAAGGCGTCGTCCCAACTCCCAAAATCATCCACACAATCCGCAAAAAAGAGCTTCAGAAACTCAACCGCCGTGCCGCCAAACAAGCTGCCAAACAGCCTTTGCCCGCCTTAACTGAAGCCCAAAAACAAGCCCTTGCGGAAGAATCCCATTTTCAGATTATAAAGTCTGAATACAAAAGCTTCACCAATGCAATTAACTGTGAGAAAAAGATGGTGGGTAGGCCTTGGGAGAGACTGGAGAAGTTTAAGTTGAGAGAACTTGCGATTGAGAATAAAGAGTATGGTGGAGGGAAGTTAAAGACTGATCACTTGAGAGAGCTCGGCGACATTATGGAGAGTGAAAGAAAAAAACTTCAATGGCTTTTAGATGATGATGTTGAATTAGAGAATGGTTTGCTTGAAAATGAAACTAGAGCTTGGAAACCTCCCAAGCCTTGCCAATCTGAGGCCGAAGCAATTCCCATTTTTTTGGAAAAGTGAGAAATTTTTTAACTTGGTTCTTGTTATTTATTATTATTTTTTTTGGTTGTGATTTCATTCCTTTCTTTTTAGTTTAAAGTTTTTTCGGGTTTGGCTTTTGTTTTTTTTGCGTATTATCTATCAGATTTAGTCGAATAGAGCCTAGTGTGAAGAATTGGAAGTTCTCGAGGATAGTGAAACTGTCAGGATTGCAGTTTTCTGAGAGGCAAATGCTGAAGATAGTGGAGGGGCTTGGTGAGAGAGGCAAGTGGAGGCATGCATTATGTCTTGTGGAGTGGGTTTATAATTCTAAGGAGCATAGGCAATATAAGAGCAGGTAAAGTTTCTTGCTTTCCTCTATTCTGTGTTCTGGTTCAGGGGTGTGCTTCTTATCTCCTCTATAAAGGTTGAGCATTGATGTTTTTTCATGCGATTGGCTGTATCTGTATAAGTTTATTCCTTGGCTCAATGAAGAAATTTATTTACTTTTTCTTTTTTTCAAAGGTTTGTCTATACAAAATTACTGGCTATTCTTGGCATGGCAAGGAGGCCTGATGAGGTTCTTCGAATTTTCAATTTCATGCGAGTAAGAACATTCAGATTGCTAAGCTGTGAGATTTGAATTCTTAATCCGACTTCTTGTCTGACCAAGAAAGTAAAAGAAAAGGTAATTTTTTGTCATGCTTAGAGGGATGCCCACATATACCCTGACATGCCTGCCTACCATAGTGCTGCCGTTGCAATGGGTCAAGCTGGTCTTTTGAAGGAGCTGCTGAAAATAATTGAATGCATGAAGGAAAAACCTAAGAATATTAAAAATATGAGACACAAGGGTTGGGATCCTGAACTTCAGCCAGATGTCGTCATATTCAATGCTGTAAGAGAGTATAGATTTGTGAATGGTATAAAAATTTTGTAACTGACATGTCAGTGTTCTAGGGTGATAATTTACTATTGCCTCTTTTTATTCTTTGACAGGTTCTAAATGCTTGTGTTATATCTCGCCAGTGGAAGGGAGTATCTTGGGTGTTTGAGCAGTTGAGAAAGAGTGGTCTTAAGCCTAATGGAGCAACATATGGCCTCGCAATGGAGGTGAATTTACTTTCCTTCTAGTTTTTTGAGTGCTGCTGTGGTAAAAGTATAGGCAAGCTATTTATTACATCATTATATCAATTTGCATTTCAAATAATATCAGAAACTTCTTCTTATCTAGCTTTGTATTCTACTGAAAACAATGTTATAATTATGAACTAAATTTATTTTTGCTAATCCAATCCTCTAATATTATTCTAATTATGAGCGGTGATTTGCCATTGTTTTCCCTATATGGTGTAATGTTGGATGCTTCTGTTCATTGGGATTGTTCAAAGAAATTCTCCGAAGTGATGCCTTATCATCAAACGCAGAGAATACAATGACCTCTATTAATAGAAATTTATGCAGGCTCTTGAGAAAAATGTTCTGTTATTCTTTTAGTTTTTATCTAATTTTGGATCTCTTATGGCCTACTCTGCTTATAAGCTAGTCATCCAGATAATTCAATATGCATGTGCAACTGTTATGTTGAGTCATGATCCTCTACTGTCCGTTCCTCCAGCACAAAGATGGTTGACATTACAGAACATTGGGTGCTTACTGAAGTGTTTTTCTTTTGTTTATCCTCAAATTATACTTGTATTCAAGCCTTACGGCAGGTGCTTGTTAAAAGGTAATGCTGGAGTGTGGGAACTATGATCTCGTCCATGAATTTTTTGGGAAGATGAAGAGAAGTGGTCATGCTTTGAAAGCCCTTACTTATAAAGGTACCGTTACCCTTAGCCACTTCATTTGAGTTTTCTATGATAGCTTACTATTATGCTATCTTGCTGCTTTTTAGTTCTTGTGAAAGCCTTCTGGAAAGAAGGCAAAGTCCGTGAAGCTATTCGGGCAGTCAGAGATATGGAAGAAAGGGGGATTGTTGGAGCAGCCTGTGTTTATTATGAGCTAGCTCGCTGCCTTTGCTTCCATGGGAGGTCCCAAGAAGCTATAATGGAGGTTGATTTTTTCTGTGTTTAATTCTGTTTTACTGGATATATGATATAATGCAAAAAATGTTAAATTCTGTTAAATATATTTTTTTTCAGGTTGAGAAGCTAAGAAAAATTGGTAGGACTAGACCTTTAGAGGTTACGTTTACTGGGATGATCTTGGCTGCCATGGATGGTGGATATATTAATGGTTGTTTAGCTCTCTTTGAACACTGTAAAAAATGCTGTACACCTGACATTGGAATTATAAATGCTATGCTAAAAGCATACAGCCGTAACGATATGTTTCTTGAGGCCAAGGAGCTCTTTGAAGTGATTAACCGAGATGAACCTGGTTCTGGGGATTTCCCAAATGGTTGGGGGTCTTCTCTTAGTCCTGATAATTACACGTTCAGCTTAATGCTTGAGGCTTCTGCTCGTGCATTGCAATGGGAGTACTTCGACTATGTATACAAAGACATGACCCTCTGGGGATATCAGCTTGATCAAACTAAATATGCATCATTGTTAGTGGAAACATCCAGAGCTGGGAAGGTAAACTATAGAGGTGTCAACTTTGTATTCTTTTTTGTGAGAAGTTTAAAGCTTGGCACCAATATTATTTGGCTAGTGGGAGATTTGTTCTTCCCTGGACCCCGCACATGCGGTAGATTCTATGTGTTGGGCTGCCTTTTTGAACACTCTGGTTTTTTACCTAGTGATACTCATTAAGTCCTTGCCACGATAAGATTAAACCTTTCTTTGGGCAAACTTGGAAGGACTGAAACTTAATTTGTGCTCATCATTTATGGCATAATCTCATGATTACCTGTCTGTTAAGCTATTCCTTGTTGACATTGCCTTGATAAGCTCACTTTTCTTAATATTAAAAATGGTAGTAGGTAACTGCCATGATCTCTTTCGTTGGATGCAGTGGCACTTACTGGAGCATGCATTTGACTCAATTTTGGAAGCTGGTGAGATACCTCATCCTTCACTCTTCATGGAAATGTTGTGTCAAGCTGTTGTCAAACATGACCTTCAGGGAGCTGTCAGAATTATTAATACACTGGCTCATGCTCCTTTCCAAGTTACTGAACAGCAGTGGATTGAGTTTTTTGAGCAAAATGGCGAGAGAATTAGTGGGGCTAGTTTGAAACAGTTGTCCGATTCACTATGTACTCAACATTCGGTGACAGAGGCCACCATCTTCAATTTATCTCGAGCATTGCAATCTGTGCTTGGATCTTGCAGTTTGAGTAACTCATTACCTTCAGATGGCATCAATGGGACATCTGATTGTAGTGGAGGTACAAGTCTCGGTGATGCTCCTGTACATATAGCTGGTGTTAGTTCTGCCAAGAGTCTTGAAGTTGGCGGGGATGACACGGCTGGTAGTGATTGTTCTCATCATTCTAATGGCCACAGAGAGAAAGATACTCAACGGGAACATGTACATATGTTGGACAGTTACAGTCACAATGGC
The DNA here is from genome assembly GCA_020080225.1 of Gynochthodes officinalis. Lineage (NCBI taxonomy): Eukaryota > Viridiplantae > Streptophyta > Magnoliopsida > Gentianales > Rubiaceae > Gynochthodes > Gynochthodes officinalis. The sequence continues at coordinate 33,469,899 of CM034621.1, read as the reverse complement.
TATGGAAGTGATAGACCGTACGAAATGGTTGAGCGTCCTGACCATGGTTTTGCATCTACAGATACTCCTGCTGCTTTCTGGATGAACAACTCGAGCCATATTGAATATGATGATGACGAAGTTGATGTTGATGTTGATGTTGATGAGCTGAGCCTTGAGGTGTCAGCAGATGGAGAGAGTGATTCTCTTAATTCCAACACACCTTCGGCAGAAGAAATACTGAACATTTGGCAGGAAATGAGACACAAAGATGGCAAATTTCTTTTCCTTCCCAAATAACTCCAGAAATGTCACGAGGGTGTGCATTAATCAAATTAATGATCCAGCTTTAGCGTATTAAAGCATTTCTACCTTTAAATATGTATAAATTAAATTCTTTTTCTTGCAAAACATGAATTCTCCTATATCAGTGCAGATAAGAATGGAAGTATTCACGATCTACCATACCTGACTGCAGACAGGGATGATTATTAAAGGAGAGATTAGCTTAGATTTTAAAATAACTTTTGGGATGCAATTTATATGCATTCTAATTCTGTATCACAGTTTTTACTTTAAAAATTATAAAAATACCTTTCGAAATATAATTGATAAATACCTGAAGTTCCAAGTATGATATTTCTAAACTTTTAGACAATTTAATTGCTGAATTTGAAATGATGAAACAACTAAACAAATAGTTACTTTTTTATGACAATGGAATTTCTTCGAACTTGATTGTCAACTAGAAAGAAAAAAAAAAAAAGGAAAAAAAATCTAGTCCAAATCCATTCGGAAACAATTGTCAAATTTTTTTTTGACAAAAATTGTCAACTTGGAATATCGTTGGTGATTTATCCAGCTTCCTCCCTTCCCTTAAACGACAGCGTTCCTAATATGTCCAAAGTTGCACAAGAACCCTCAGTTAGAACCCTACACCTCCAAAACCCATCAGCATCAACGATTTCATTTCAATCTCTTCTCCCGAATGCTTAAACCTCCGTAAAGGAAAACCCGCCAAAACTCCCGAACGCTCAACTTCCAGGATGTCCTCCATAGCCTCCAAAATGCCCTCTAAGTCCCTCCTCAGACAACTCTTCTTCCTGACTCATCGCACCCCTCTTCTTAACCGGGACCTCTCTACGTCCGCGGAGACGCGAACCCAAAAGCTCGAACGCATTGCCGACGAGCTTTTGAGCCTCACTAAGCTCGAGAGACATGACTATGCCATTCTTCTCAGGCACAAATTAGGGTTAAATCGATACGGCCCTATAGTTTCGGGCATTTCTGACTCCTCATCTGGGGCTGCAGCTTCCGGGCTAGGCGCGGGTTCTGCAGATGCCAAGCCCTCTGAGAAGACCATATTCGATGTTAAACTGGAGAAGTTTGACCCCCTTGCGAAACTTAAAGTGATCAAGGAGATTAGAGGAATTACTGGTTTGGGCTTAAAAGAGGCCAAAGATTTGGTTGAAAAAGCGCCTAGTGTGGTTAAAAAGGGGATCACTAAAGAAGAGGCTGATGCCATTATTGAGAAGCTTAAGAATGCTGGTGCTACTGTTGCAATGGAATGATAAAAGTTTTTTTTTCCCTAATTATTCTGGTAAAATCATCTGATATTTTATTTTTTTCGTTGGCCTTTTGATCTTTAGTGCTCATTTATTTTTCTCGATGAGGTAGAGTATGTGTGTTTCAATATACTTGGTACACTTGGTATTTTGTAGAGCCATGATGTCCATTTTCATAGTTTAAGGCAGAGACTTGTGCAAAGGTTTTAACTTTAGTTTGGCAGTATCAAAGGTTTTAACTTTAGAGATTTTGCAGTTTTTACATTTGGTTTACTACTATTATTTTTGTAGTGCAAAGGTTAAACTTTAGGGGCTTTTCTTGCCGTATTTAGTTTTGGTTTGCTTCTTGATTTAGTACTAGTAATTATTTTGTAATAATACCTTTCTTGGGGTGAATAAGGGGTGTTAAAACTATTGTTAATATCGAGTTGTTAAATTTAGGTGGGTTGCAGTCTTGATGAGAATGTGGCCCTTCAAGATTTACAAAGTCTGGATATGGTGTTTTTCTTACCTCATGTTGCGAGATGGTTTATGGCCCCTTGTGAAGGGGTACAATGAGGATTGCACATAGAGAAATTCACAATCTGCTAGGAGAATATACTATATACTCTGGCTGAAGAGCTGTGTTTCTAATCCTTCTGAATTTTTGCTTGTATAAGCCAAAGAGACCTCCTTTCTCTCATAAGTGAAAAGCAATATTGTTTCACCATGATTGTAGGCATTTTACGTTGTTGTTCTCGATAAGATTTATAGATTGTCTTATTCTTAACTTTACATGAATCAACTTTTTGGTTCTGATCCAATAATTAGCTCATTTTAAATTCTGTTCTCTTTTATTATGCAAGTCCCAACACTTTGGGGGATACCATTGTGTGCCAGGATATGCCTGATTCTTGGACATATGTATGATAGCCTTCAATTCAGGAAATGCATATGAATATGAACAAACTTTCCCAGATCTACAGTATATCAATTGCTTTTTTCCAGCTTCTCAAAGTTCCGGGAGATCTAAATAAACATTCCCGACTACAACTTTTTTCTTGTTTTAATCTGAAAAATAGACCCACCCGCACTGTTATCTTTCGCTGTTGCACCACTCCAGATGAAAGAAGTGGAATACCATTTTAAGTTTACGTACGTGCAATCAGCACCAGGCGATCTCAGTTCAAAGCGGCAGCAATGGATGTGTTTTGGACCATAATCAAGTACGAATTGCTGTTTTTTCCCCCTTTATTCTGCCATATAAGTCTGAACAGGATTTCTCTATCTTCCGTGCATTTCCATTTTGAACATCTCGCTTTCATGTTCAAGTAGATAAAAGCTAATTCAAATTTGGGAAGGGAGTGGAGGAAAAAAAAATTCCACATTCTATTTGGTGAGCATGCGTACTCGCGCAAGTGCAAATTCACTAAGCACCTCAAAATTCAATGAAGTTTGATACCAAAGGAAAAAGGAGGGGGGGAGGGGGAATAAACGACAGATTCAACAACAATTTTGAGTTGGCAAATAGCTCAGTAAACCCTAATGACCCGGATATGGTGTTAGCTCCATTTCATGAGGGAGGTCCAATGCTAAACCTTACCGGAATGAAGGTTAAAATGTATGTTGGCTCATACATCCAGCTAAACATCTGAAACTATTATTATAGCAGTAAAATGCTCAACGAGTTCATAGTCTTGGAGCAACTCCCTTCCATTTTAATTCTAACTACAGAAGTTAATGGAGATCAAAAACCTATTAACAAAATCTTTAAGATTTACATAACTACCCATATCCACAAATATTGACACGCTTGCAGAAGTAGGGACAAGAAGGAAGCATTCCTCATCTCATGTGTAGTTCAGTCCAAGTGACCGGAGAGTCTAGAAAATCTGCAAAAAGTTCGTGAGGGAAATGCTATAGTTCATCTAAGCAAATTCATCATCTTATACAACAAAAGTAACAAGTCAAAATGAACATTCAATAACCCTATCAGTAATCAAGGTTTGTGATTCAGCAACAATATGAATCACCTGTGAAAAATATTCATGCAAACAAAGAATAAAGTTAACCAAGCATGTCCCCAGCCAAATATGCAACACCCAGTACATGAACACAAAAAGTCTTTTTTACGTTCTAAAATCAGAGGGACAAGTGGCACAGTTAGGTTACACTACAAGGTGTTAATATGTATGGGCCTGGACAAACCTGGAGGAAGGTGGGCACCTTCCCAGGATCATGCCCTTAAATTTGAAATCAAATAGCAATTTTCTTGTGGCTGTCAATCAGCATTTAACCACAGGGGAATGCTAAGTACACCATGTCCTAGTAGTAAATCCTACCTGCAGTTATTATGCAGAGTTGCAAAGCAACAGGAATGTAGACTCTAAAATTCATTAGTACATAAATCAAGCACCCGTTAGGTAATTTCATAACTCAAAGTGAAGTTATATCACATGTATCCAGTGAGTGAAAGTGTCATAAGCCTCTTTCAAATTAAAACCCCGACTCCAGCGACCCACGATAGAATCCAATTAATGCCCAAAGCCATCAGATCTCAGACCAGTAACGTACAGCAACAAATACACTGGTACGACAAAAGGTTCAAGAGGATATAAAATTTTAAGGTGGACTTTACCAGACACGGACAGCTCTATTACATTTTAACGCTTTCTGGGCTGCTTCAGCAAAACATCTTGCAGCTTCGGCCTCTGCTTCTGCCTCATCTGCTTCCCTGGCAGCCATCTCAGCCTCTGCAATTGCAGCTTCTGCTTCTGCAACTGCTTGTGCAGCTGCTGCGGCAGCCTCTTCCGGAGTCATGTTCCTCATCTTCTCTAGCTCAGCATCAATCTGAGCTTTAGTGACAATTCTGATTCCATTTTTCTCCACCTTTGAAGAGTCCTTCTGCACTCCCTCTAGAAGCAAAGAGGGAGGATCTCTCCTTAAATCTAATGCTGTTGAACTTGGTGCAATCCTATACTGATGCTTAACCTATCAATACAGATTAATTTAATGACTGGAAGATGTCCACCAAAAGACTATTGATGAAAAAAATATCTTCTTCTTGCAGCCAAAGAAGCAGGAACATAGACAATAATGGCCCACCAGCAGATTGATTACCTTAATCAATCGTCCATTTTCTGTCAGAAGCTTCAAATTTGTAGCTAGAAGTCTATCAAAATTCAGAGGTTCTGAGTAATGCTCCTATAAAAGAAAAAACAATAATGTCCAAATGTAAATTGAACAAGGACAATATTAAAGAACCAGAATGCAGCACTCAAACTTATTTTTCAAAAAAAATTATCCCAATCCTGTAGAATATGAATTGCTTCTGAAAACTGCAACTGTAGCCACAAAAACCCATTAATGTTACAATTTCATGCATTTGGTCCTCCTTATATCTAAGGCAAGGAATCTAAATTTTAAGGTATCATGAAGGTAGTGGACAAACTATGTGTACAAAACCTTTGAAGGAGTTTCAGTAAGGAACTACTCAGTAAATCAATAACGCAAACTGTAATTCTCCCCAGAGAAAGTCTTGCATGGCTCCCCTAAAGGATGATGCATGAGATAGCAGTGATCCATGACAAAATTGAGAATTTGAGATAATGCAAACTTCCAAAAGCCAGAGGAAATGTGCCAAAGACAGCAAGACCATCATGTGTAAATTGATGCCACTTCTAACTTGCATTAATTGAGGAAGGAAAATCTTAATGGAAGCAGTAATGTAGCTATGTGTTCCTAAAATACCAATTTAATTAAGCAAGTGAAACTAGAATGTGCTTCACTGAAGTTACCTCAATGTACAGACCAATAGAAGCCCGGCTAGAACCACGTGGTTCCTTCAACTTGGTGATAGCTTCCAGGATAAGATCATCCAACCTGTGTTGATTTCAGGCAAAAGCAGTAGAGCATAAATAAAGATTTTTAATTTGGAAGAAGGTATCAGTTCCAGAAAGAAATTTATCATCCTATATCAATTGATTCTTTTCACTCCCATGTTTAAACAGATATAACCAGTGTCTTCGAAATTCAATCTTCCCTAGATTGATGTCAAGATAACATCCAGTTCACCACTTAAGCGTCCAAATTAAATCAGCCAAACAAAATAAAGTGACTCGCTAGAGCAGATTGATAAGTCAGACACTTGACACTGCAACCACAACATACAAAGTAGCCTGCAGACCAAACAAGAAGACATGCACCTGACAAGTTCACGTTCATGATTAAACAAGGAAAAACACAGAACATGCACAGAGATATGTTAAAGAGTATGTAGCTTTTGATGAAAACAATGTTGGAACCACCAAAATGAGAAGAGAGGACGCAACTATAAGTGGTAACATGGGATTGTGAATTACAGTCAATGCTGTATAAGTATGCATTGGGAAAACTCCTCAAGTTTAGTGGTTCTAAAGTAACAGCATTCAATTTTAGCAATTTTTGGACAGATGTGAAACAGAAAAATTATTCTACTGCAAACTTCAGTATAATGTATTGAAAAAGTTAATAGATGAGACCACAAATAACCTTGAACTAGACTCGATGGAACTAGAGTTTGGCACTTCTTCGCTGATTACTGCAATAGGTTTAACATCAACAATTTCTGAAACAAGGGGAGCCACTGTAGTAGTGGCCACGGGGCTGTTCTCAGGTTTGGGAGTCTGAGAGTTTTTATATGCACCTCTACCCCTCTGCCGAGAACCCCAGCCATTTAACATCACATTTATATTTCTCCATTTATCCTGTCCAGTCAAAACCAACAATATTACCACTGTAAATTTGAGCTTCATTAATGACCAGCATGAATACAAGCAAAAGATTTGACAGGTTGAACCTTAAGATCCACATTTGAACGTGCACGCAAGATGGCGCTGAATTCTGGATCTTTGAGTATAGTACTCCATTTGCCTAACCCATATTTGGCAATGCCAGCTTTAAGGGCAGCTTCTTCTTCTGGAGTCCACTTCTGCTTAGGGGCACCCATTAACCGGAGTTTTAAGACCTTTCTGAAATTAGCAGTGAAATTTACCCCCCATGTAAATACATCAGGACTATTGGTTATGAACTCAGGCACTACCATGATTTTGATATAACAAAATACAAGAACAACAAGATCCAGCAATATCATCGCCATTAATAATATAAACAAACTCAGAAGAATGTCTAATCATACTTAAAACCAATCAGTCATTAAGACCTTTGAGTTTTCAAATAAGCAAAACACAAAAAATGAGTGGGAATCAAGACAGACTATAAAACTACCATATACTTTATTTCAGTGGACAACAAATAAACATATCAAAAGTCAACAAGAGACAGATAGTTGTCTTGAATTGTTCAAGTATTCAGCTTTTCTTGCTAAGTCTTACAACAACGCACTATCCCCAAAAAAAAAGGTATGTAGAGAATTTCATTGAAAAAATAGATGCATAGAGATATAACCAACTTTCATCACTTTCCTTTTCACCCTCAAACTGCACGCGACATTATTAGAGATTTAGAACTTGGAAACACAAGAAAAAATGCGCAGGCAGCATAGCATTTAATACATGCACCACCCATGAGGGGTCAGGTTGCTCGCATTGCCGCAACGTGTTTCACGTAGGCATTTTGGGCAAAAAGTTCAGTAATGATAATCTTTTTCAATCCTTAGTCACAGAATCTAAGTTTATGATCACTTGTCAGCTTTTCTCACGAAATTCAATTCCCCTAATACTCACGTGTGAAGCCTACCACTGTAGGAATTCCAATTAACCAACATTTTGGGAGCACAAAGAGTTGTAATAATCTTTCAAGTGGCCAGTTTTTATGCATACACTCCTGTATACGTTGTAGATAGTTCTCATACTTAACCATTATAAAATACAACCCATACATCCAAGCTAATTACCACAGTCACCCACTAGCAAAACAAGCAGTGGAATTGTTTTGTATAACACTACTTTCCAAAAAGAAAAATATGATAACGTTAACTTTATGATAAATCATAGATCTTTCATGAACCCAACAATTTTAATCAAAAAAATGCCCAATAAAGACAAATTTCAGGAAAATCTGTTACCCTTCCAAATCAGTGGATATGGTCAAGGATTTAATACACAAAATTGCAGTTCTCCTTCAAGCTTTCCCACTATAAAAAGCAAACAAAAACAAAAACAAGGACTTATTCGAGTTCATGATGCATGCATTATTAAAAATAGCAATCAGCTTCTTCAAATCCCATTGCATCAAATAGAAAAAATAAATAAATTCTTTAAACGAAAAGCGAAAATAGGAAAAAAAAAAAAAAAAAGACCGAACCAGTAATAAAGGAACGGTAATAGAATTTCTAAGCCATTCCACCAACGAACAAATTTCATAAAAATGTCGGTTTCAGTAAATACCGGAAACGGGAAGGGGGCAGCCAAAGAATGCGAAAAAAGCAATCAAACTTGAGGAGCTTAATCCATGTCTGAAACTAATCCACATCAGCAACCAACAAACACCCTTCTCAATTACTTGAAACCCTAATGGCAACCGAAGCCCAAAGCTTTCTCTGCACTACTGTGGACTGTGTCGTCTAAACACCTCTCCGACGAAAACTCCCTGCTGCGGCTGTTCTATTTCTACATGTATTGTGCTTTTGATTTTGATTTTGTTTTTTGTTTTTTAAAGGGCCGAAATGCAAATTTGATTCTTATGAGTAAAACACGTGTATAATTAGTATATCCCCTGTCCATCTCATTAGTACCAGGTTAATTTAGTAAAACACATGATATATGTACTTATGTAGCACTTCTTAAGGAAAAAAATATTTGCTAATCCTAATTTTTTTCTAAATAAAAGGAAGAACAAAATAAATTTTATTTCTACCTATTTTAATAAATGATAACCAAACTGAGCAATATATGACATTATTTATATATTAATCTCAATATGAAATTTAGAACTTGGTGGATTGAAAAAAAAATCATTATCTTACCTTATATGCCATGTTTGAAAATAGAGTAATTATATATGAGAATTATCAATGATTAACTCGACGTCCATATAATTCATAATAATTTAACTTTGATGCTTTATAATAATAGTTATATATTAAAACTCCATTCGACATCTTCTAAACTTTTACATGTGAAATACTTTTATTTTGTTTATAATTAGAAGGTATTAATTTAGAAATAGAAATCTCTTAATTACAACGTTGCAATGTGAAAGTTATTTAATTATTTAGTTGATTTTATATTTTGATTTTTTACTTTTTAATTTAAATGATATATTATCATTATTATTAGTAAAAGTATAATAAAAATTTTACACTAAAAGTCATATTTTTTTTTCAAAATATGAAAAAAAATTAAAATTAATTTTTTTTTTAGACAAAGGAAATATAAGTATTTAATGTGATTATTACTCTTAAATAAGGGATATTTGTAATTTTCTTAAACAATAGGTTTAATGTTATAGTTTTACTAACTCTTGAGGAGGTGGACGAAATTAACTCAAATTAAAAAGATAAAAATGATTTTCGAATGGGCTTATTAGAGATCCTACAAAAACATTGGGCCCAAATCCGCTGAAATCTGAATACAAACACATCGTTCCGATCAATCGTCGTCAGTTTAAGTGGTTGTTTCTGCACCGGACGCGGGCAGTAAGTGAACTCCAGTCATCGGAGAAATGGCGACCTCTCTTCAGCGTATCGCGAGCCGCTCTCGGTACGCTTATCGATTATTCTCTACAGACGCGTTGGTGGAGACCAAACCTGGAGAGATCGGACTGGTTTCCGGTATTCCCGAGGAGCATCTTCGGAGAAGGGTACAATTACTGTTCATCTATTTTCAACAGTTGAAAATATTTTCAGCTCATTTCAAATGACGTAGCTTGATTTTAAGAAGAGTTAGCCCTTACTCAAAAGAATGCTACATATGGTTTTACTTCTTGTACGAGCTTGGGAATTGTTAATTGTTAGGGTAGTTGCTATATATATATATTTTTCCCTCTCACGCTAAAAACTCAATCTTTTTTTCTCTTATGGATGCAGAAAAAAGTTAGCAGTTTTTTTTTTCTCTATTTTGGTGGAGGAAATTGTTTGTGGTTTCTTATTCTCTGTACTATGGAACTTAGACCCATTTTTCTGCAACTATTTGATGGAAGGTTGTTATTTTTTCACCTGCTCGAACGGCATCTCAACAAGGGTCGGGAAAAGTTGGGAGATGGAAGATTAACTTCTTGTCTACTCAGAAGTAGGTTCTGTTTGTTGTATTCTTTTCATTTTTGGGAGTGAAGGAAATGTGGTCGGATTCTGAACTCTGTTTGCTGAGTTACTGTGTCTTTCGCTGATGCATTGGTTTCTGCCAAATATATTTTCACATGTGAAGATATTATCTTTGTTTTTTGCTTTGAAGGGATATCCTCTATTTAGGAAAAAAGTTGAGGGAAAAAAAGAGAGAGAGAGAGAGAGAAGAAAGAAGAATAAGGAAGCAGAAACTTGGCATTTACCTGATTTTTCCATTTTACTTGCTAGCGTAGAGCATCATGTAATTTGACCATGCTTCATTAACATCTGTCAGGTGTATATGTTGTTCATAAAGGAAAGGAATGATACAATATACAGCAAGTCTTGATTCCCCATACAAGATACAGAAATGATGCATCATGTAATTTGACCACAAATTGTTTTTGCATTCTTGTGATTGATCACCATGATCTTATTATCTTCCCCCATTTTTGTAGGTGGGAAAATCCATTGATGGGTTGGACTTCCACAGGGGATCCATATGCCCACGTAGGAGATTCTGCCCTCAGTTTTGACACCGAAGAAGCTGCAAAAGAGTTTGCTCAAAGACATGGTTGGGACTATACGGTATGGGGACTATGGCTGTTATGTTAGTCTATTATTTCCCTCCTAGAGAGGGTCATGTTAATTTTTTCATCTACTGGGGAAAAATAGGTATAAATTAATTCCATGTTGGAGGTGATTACATATTTAAGTGTACGAATTTTAAAATTGAAGCTGTGATAAATGTTTTTATCAAGTAGTGAAATCAGCAGTAATGTTTTGCAACTTTCTTTTTTGTGATATTCTTTTAATACATAATCTGGATGCTGAGGTTCCATAGGACATTCACTGTGCGAGCGAATAATTTTAAGTTACTTGTTTCTCAGCATAATAATATCCTCTTTGAACTCATTTTTCATTCAGAATTATGGATGCTGTTGTGTGATCTCTTTGGTGGTTGCACAACTAGACTTCAACTTTTCTTGAGCTTATTTTTATTGTCAGAATAGTTCTGTAGTGACATCCTCATTCAGCCTAATACCATATGAAAAATGAAGGGGAAAGGAACGCCTTCGGTTACCCAAAAAAAAAAGGGACATTTTGAAGTATGTAGTATCATTTGATTACTAGAAATAGAACTCAATGTAAAAGGCCTACCTCACTGTTGTTCTTGGCATGTTCTTGTTATTTTTCTTTTTCTGCACTACTCAGTAGGATTGCATTTGATTGATAGTAGTTATTTCCTGTTTCATTACCGTGAAGGGAAATTTTCATGCACTGAGTTATCATGATTTTATTTTTTTGCAGGTTAAGAAGCCCCACACTCCATTGTTAAAGGTAGGACACTTGCTTCTCCTCACTTTAAATTTGTCTGGGATTGGCGTAACATAACCGTATGGTCTGTACTTTGTTCATTTAGTCGATGCTTTAGTTCACCAAGAAGAATGGGCTTTTAATTGCAAAATTTGTGCACTCATGGTAATGGCAGATCTTTTTAAGAATAGTTCTCCTAACCCTTGAGAACTTGAAACTGGAAAAGATAAAACTTTCTGTATTTCAATTTCTTCTAACAATTTTGTTTTTGGTTATGTACTGGGAAATTGTGAAAAATGTTGCAATGCGCACGATGTTTAAGGGCCTGTTTGGTCTGCATTTTGAAACTCATTTTTGTCTCAAACTTGCTTTCCAATATATCTCTTATCTCACAATCACTATCTCGAAAAATGTGAAAACACATTTTTAGATTACAAAACGTGCTTTGAAACGCTGTCCATACAAGGCCCTAAATTGCACCCGTTTGCTGCTGCAGGATTATCATTTGTAGTGCCTGGAATACTGTTTGTAGTGTTATAAGCATATGTTATTTCTGTCACTTAGAACTTTTCATATGTAAGTTTTGACCATAGAGATGATCAGTGCCAACATAGGTAAGGATGGAGCAGCAACTGAACATGAAGCAATCATCCTTAACCTTGTTGCTTTTAGCCATATAGTTTCTTCTCCACCTAGAGGCTTTAAGCTTTCTTATCATGGTGGCCATCATTATGTTCCTTCAGTTTTCTAACCATTTACAATTTCTGCAGGTCAAGGCATATGCTGACAACTTCAAGTGGAAGGGTCCTCCAGATGCAAAGAATTGATCCGTGTTGTCTTTGTTTCTTTCTGACTTGGAATATCTTGGGAGGATATGGTACACTGCATTGATGTGTCGTGAGGCTGATTGGGATGCAATTGAGCTTCATCAATTCAATAAATCAATCAACTTTGCTAGTTTACATTTCTTTTACTATGACATTTGTATTTATTTCTTCCGTGGATTCTTGCGAAACTGGAATTATTCCCAAAATTTACAGGCTTTTGTGGAGTGTCAATTTTCTGTAAGTATATGATAAATTCCTAACATATACAGCTATACCCAATCACTAGCATACTGCATAAAATGTACTAACGTGCTGAAGTATCAAAGGACTTGGAAGTTCGCATTACCAGGTGTTCATGAAGATGTAGCGACTGCATATGTCTAAGCTATTGAACTTGGTTGAGAAATCAGTTTAATTTAATTGTGAAAACAGAATAAATGTTTTTCAGAAGAAAATGGTTAGTATTTTAAAATGTATTTTAATATTTTTTTACTTTATAATTACTATTTTAAAAAATATAAGATTATATTTTAATGCGCAATATATAGACATTCTTCTAATATAAAGATAGAGCAATCTGACACATTCCTAGATAAGTAAAAATTTTATTAGCAAATAATACGCGGGTAAATGGCCAAAATATTTAAATATAGTTATTTTTCGACGATTGGCCTGCTGGATTGAAAATACAGGTACATCAGACATTTTACATCCAAGAAGACAGATGGCTATACGAACAAATATAATGTTGTTCCATTAACCCTTTACTGAGCTACCAAAACTTTTCCGTGTTATTAAGAAGACGTGAATATAAACTGATGATACTTGATATGTTGCAAATACTTTGCATTGCCGTTTTCAAGTAAAAGAACCATCCAAGCGGATGCCACTCCGGTCAGGGAGCAGCTTCTTCATATAGTACTTGGATCTACGTGACAAATTGATTTTTTTCCGCCTCTCTTTTGGAACACATTCAATGGAGGACTCAGAGAAGCCACGCCTCACAAACCTGTCCACAGCATTGCAAAGCCATCCATTACAAATCAAAACTTCTAAGTATTATCCCATTTTTCCTAGCTTTTAGCAATTTACTACCTATGTTTTCCTACCACATTAAAAGAGGGGTACAAGGGTGTCCGCAGTAACTTATCATTAGCATTTGAGATCAACAATTAAGCTTGTGTTATTAAAATATAAAAGTTTACGTCCACCTATCATGAGTAGACCATCCTTGGTCTTGCTGTTCCATCCCACCTATAACATTGACGTGATTTATGTAAAAAAAATACTGGAAGTAATATAGCATACCAATCTGCAGTGCGAGTTGTTAACAGGAAAAGAACTTGTAACCCAAGCGAAGATGCCTTTTTCTCAATGTAATCTGCAAAATATGTTAGAATCATTAAAAGATTGGAGGGTTACAAAGCTTACATACTGAAATTTCAATATATTGAGCAACCAAAGACAAAAATATAACCCCAAAACTTCTTAGGTTCCTTCGTTTTTTAGGTTTATGAAGTCAGACAACCAGACAAAGACAAAAATGATTGGATAAACAGAATCAGTTATAGTACCAAGTAATTTGTCACCCTGTCCTTGGCCACGGCATTCAGGAGAAACAGCAATTGTAGCAACCTCTCCACACTTCTCTTCAAAGTAGGAAATCAAAGCAGCACTAGCAATTATTTGGCCCTCTCTTTCCACAACGATGAGCGAATCCAGTGCTTCTAGTAGCTATAACGCCCAAATAAGAGATGATTTAATTACTGTAAATGATTCATAAATGTGGAGGTACAGTAAGATGGCTGAATGCATACCTCTTCTTCAGTTCTCCGGATCAATGTGCCAGATTCTTCTAGCGGTTGTATTAGCTGTTTTATTTTAGAGATATCTGTCTTCTTAGCCATACGTGTTCCTTCATAAAGATCACTGAGGAAAAAATGTTGTTTATGTCAGTGGAAAATCTCATTCAATGGGGTATTTGATGCCTAGATTGGCTCAAAGAAGCATAGAATCAAAACCAGGAAACAACATTGGGGAAGATGCTTGCTAAACTAAATACTTACCTAGCCACCATAGTACCTACACCATCTCTTTGAAACAATTCCTTGAGCAAAACTCCACCTATGGTGCCATCTAAAAGATGAACTCTCTGAACACCCCCCTAATGGACACAAAATTAAACCATATCAGATTGTAGAAAATAAGCAAAGCAGTTATATATATAAACATTTTTGTCATGTTATGTTGCAGTAGTTAGTTTTCTATTTTGATTATTTTTTTATTATGAGAGAAGAGAAATGTGGGGATGAGTAAGTAAATTATCCCACTTACAAAAGCAATTAAACAATCAGCTAGGGATTATAACCATTATACAAAACGCAACATATTTGGTTAAGTTGATTTGAGAAATCTGCTGGGTAATCAGTACAGCATAAGAACTTGATACTCACCCTGCAAACAAAAGCTGCAGCAGCTAATTCTGAAAGGTAACCAAATAGTCGGCTCAGCCTCTCTTGACCTCCTATAGCAAAACCTTGCTCACTAGACCATAATCCATTGCCATTGTCAAAACCAACACCATTCTGAAATGTTGCAGTATATTTATGGCTAAAACCATTCCCATTCAGAGAAGGTGCTGTTCCATGTAAATCATTAAACCCTACACAACTCAGGTCATCTTGACCTACTGCTTTTACGTAATTCGCAGCAGTCTCACTTTGTTCAGCACGTTTACGAATGAGCTTGTCGGCATCTTGAAGGGTTAAGAAGCGAATAAGACGACCGTGCTCATCTAGAATTGGCCCATCTATAATACAGATTAACTTTTCAGCTCCAAGAGCCATGGCACAGGCTGTCGCAACTTCATATGTGCTGGAAGTAGAGAAGCAAAGGCAAGACTTCACCATCCATGGAAATCAAGAAATAAGAACAGCATGATGCTAAAGAAGATCACATACAAATGAATGACATCAGCACACCGGCAAGTATCAATAAATGGCGGGCATAATCATCACAAATACAGTTCTGGATCATGTAATCATGTCATGTTATTAGTAAGAAAATACCTATAGAAAGCTATATAGCATACTTGCAATTTAATACTTCTCCAGAGCTGGAATAGCCAAGGTTGCTTAAGATTACTATAGAGCCCTTATCAAGCCTTTCACGAATGCGGGAAACATCTATTTTCTTCACTTCACCAGTTGACACATAATCGATTCCCTCCACAACTCCTCTTCTCTGCCAGCAAGAATTCAAAAAATAACAAAACATAAATGTCAATCAAATTCCACAAGTTACTTCAATTAAGGAAAAAGTATAACTTACCCTCGGGACTAATTAAAAGGAACATAAATTCAAGAGAGGTGAATGATCAAGTCCAGTGGAACTTTAAAAGCCAAAGCTAATAAATATGACTGACCGCTGGAGTCTCACCTTTGCAGCAAGAAAATTACCACTAGCAACACTAACGCCATCATGCCAACGACTATTCTCTCCATGACGACGAACTCCACTCAAGGAAGGCCCTGGAGATAGCTTTGCCTCTATCATTATGCGAATTCTACCAGCTGCATCCATTGCGGCTTGAAGGGAATCAGAATCAGTGATTCTATAGCGCCCATCATACTTGGGCTCACTTCCTACAATAAGAGAAACGTAAACCACAAATGTACTTTCAGAACGCAAATATTAGATGAAGTGCAATGAAATTCAACAAACAAAACACTGTGAAGGTGTGCTCTAGCCCAGGCCCAAAAGTAGCTTTGGAATCTCAACACCATGTTGTATAATCTCCTGATTTAAGAGCAAGAACATATTTTTTTTCTCTGCGAAATTTAATATGATTTAGTGGTGCTCCTTTTCTGGGAATTACTCAAATCAACTCAGATTGAATTAAACTAAAACCCAGAGGAGGCAATAACAAGTTGCAGGAATCCACCCATAGGCAAACCGGACAAGTGACCAAGAGTCGCACGTTGACACACCTCTTTCAACCAAAAGCTTGTCAATTTGCACGTGGGTTCCTGGAACAAGAACAAATTTGATTCCCAGCCCATGAAGCAGCGAAATATCCTGCAACATAACATTCAGAATTAAATCCCCTTATGTGTAAAGACAGCAAGAAGGGACAAAAAGGACTGAGCACGAGTAAAGACGTGCCATGAGAGTGTGATCCAAATGAGGGCTATCGATAATTTCAGCTGATATCAAAACAACAAATGTCCTCCCTCTGTGAGCTAGAAAATACGGCCATGCTTCCCTGAAAAAACCCACAAATAATTCGTCCTTCTCAGCATTACAACCAGTGCTATCTAATATCGGACTGACTGGTTCATCCAACACATTTCGTCTCATCAAGTTCCGTTCTTTTCCCGAATTGACCTCCGGGTATGAGATATTAACTGAACGAATTCGACCGGGCTTCTTCTCCGCCAACCCATGTCGAGTTAGAGGGTTACGATCACTGCGGAGAGAGAAAATTTGTGGCAGATGATTTCGAACAGAAATGCAAGAGTTAGGAGAAGACACTGCCATACAAATTAAGGGGCTTGAAACTGGGGAAAGGTTCCCCGTTTTTTTTTCTCACCAAATTGCTTCGTTACGGAGACGATGGCGGTTAGGGTGGTAGGCGGCGGGGTTGGGTGGGTAATGGATTTGGTGAGGCCGCCAAGTTTTGAGGAACAAAAACCAAAAAAGTAACGAAATAAGGAAGAAATGTATTTGGAAAAGATCTGGTGGCCAGTTCGCAATAACTCCGTGTTTATGTTTTTGTCTTATTTGATCCTACAAAGTCCTAAGAAGTAAGGCGCCAAATTAGACTGGAACAGCTGCGGAATCATCTGGGGTAGTTTTATTTTACTACATCAAATCTGTATCCTATTCTTGACGGTAAGAATTTTTCTTGTTTGTTGATAGCTACTGATCGATGAAAAATTTTCTATACTAAATATTACTTCTTTTTAAAGTGGTACTACCGGTGGTCTGAACTTTAAGTTGGCATGCACTCCTAAGATTACGAGGTTTAACTGTAAATTAAAAGAAAAAATCCTATGCATTTGATTCTCAGCATAAATCATTTCTTGAACTTGCACTGACGGAGTTTTTGGTGCCCGGCATATGCCAAGGATTCCAATTCATAGACCTTTATTTTAGTTTCGTGTTGTGCCATGAAAGATAACAAGCACGCAACAATTGAAACGGAAAAAAACAATGGAGCAGAAAAGGACGATGTACCTCGAGTATGGAATACAAGTAGGAACTCTCAACAATTTCGGCTGAAAAAATCACAACGAATGTACTACCCTTGTGGGCTTGAAAGTATGGCTGAGCTTCCCTCACCATCTTCACGTATTTCTCATCCTCTTTAAAACAATGATTATTGTCCTCTGCTGCAGATGCACTTTTTATTCCTCCACCAGTATTACTATTACTGTTGCTGTTGCTGTCGTTGTTGTTGCAGAGCAACTTCACCTTTTCAATTCTTCTCATTCCCAACCCCAACTTCATTCTTCCCAAAACATCAGCAATTAATCTGCTGCTTCTCTTTTCCCACGCATCTTTGTCTTGCTGACTCCATAATACGATCCAAATGCAACCCCTTTGCCCTGTTGAAACCTGCCCTGTTACTGTCGGTGAAAACAAGGCTGTCCTAGGCTTTATCAGGGCCATGGCAAATATTAGTCTATGATCATAAAAACGGAATCAGAATTTTTCTTCTAAAACATAGGTGCCGCTTTAAGAAATAAGAATGATTAATTTGCAGAGCATATAACTTTCGGCAGAGAAATGCAGTGACTAGTTGGCGTTCAATGGTGTAATGAGTGTATGCGCTGCGGACAAGAATTGCTCTGGGGCCGTGAGAAGAACGTACAATGTACTGGATGCTGAGGGAGTACGTGTTATTGCATGTGAAGAGCAGATGGCCATAGGTGACGTTCCATCCGTCGTTCGTAGTGGTCTTCGACACAGAGATACTATAATTTTGATGGGTTTTTCGAATACTACCTGTCGCCCTGGAAAAAATCATAGGCCACTGGATTGCCTTAAAATGGTACTAGTACGATTTAAAGACCATTTTCATCCATTCAAGGTCTGCGATACGATGCCCTGAAGTCAACAAATGTGCAGCATGTGTATATATAAATTGTGCCAATATCAATAGCCCACCTTCGCTGATGATCTTTTTATTATTTGTCCTAATATATTAGGCAAATCGGAGAAACTACCATTGGCTGTTGAGCATCTTTTTTATTTGTTTGTTCTTTGTTTGTATAGGATGGTGATTGACTTTGAAAGGCCAAATATCTTGTTATATTGAGGAGGAACGTGCTAAAAAGTTGAGACCAACCGAAGGTGCTTTCAATGGAAGAGTTGATCACCACATTGGGTTGTACTACACATTGGATGAGGAATTATCTCCATCAAATGACAAGATGCGGCGGCATAATCATGGAATATCTTCGCATCCAGTCGATTCTTGTGATGGAAAATAACAGTTTTATTTGTAGTTTTAGTGACTCCATTGATGTTGCTTATATTTGGCTTTGATATGATGCGTTATAACCAGCTAGATTTTTGAAAGGCCATGCAATCCACAGAGAAGAGTACCGAACAAAAATTGACAGCCCTTTCGTATTTCTGCCCAACTTACATTAGATGGTGTCCAAATCAAGCCGATTAATGAATTATAAAAAGAAAGAGAAATTCCATGCTTGATGCTGAAAAATTGGATTGACAACACTAAGTCATTCCATGGAAAGCAGAAGCACAATTTCAAGCACCATCAGTGACAATTTAGTCTAGCTCGAGGGAAGTGAATAACTAAATCCTATATTTCTTAATATCTAATCAACAAGTTTGATAAGCCTGCAGCTCCATCGATACTTCTTAAACCTTTCAGCAGCAAGATCCAAGGAGACAGAATCCGCAGCAGAAAATCCCGTTACCACTGCATATAAATGTAAAGAAAAACAAGAAAATTGATAGCAGATTCTAGCTCTTCACGGGTACAGCACTCATGGAACTAGAAATCATCAACTAGCAGTTAATTTTCATTTCAATGGAGGCAGCTTGTCCTAATCCTGCTACTGATGTTGAGGGTCCTTTCCTTCAATTGCTCATCCTTTGGCTCCCCATAGATAGACATTCATGAGTAGAACCAGTAGATAGACATCCTTTGGCTCCCCATCCCCTTAATGAGTAGAACCGGTAGATAGACATGAGACTATGGTCGTCTGCATCAGAATCCTCAAAATCCCACAATTTCTTAGCCACAAAGTTTTGTTTCCCCTTTGGGAGGGATTGTCCATATTATTGGGATTTTGATGGTTTTCAATTTTTCATCACTACATATTATGGGATTTTGATTATCCTTTCTGAACTTGCATTTACAATATTCACACGGTTAACGTTTACAGGACCTTAATATCCTAGTACGCGGGTTTATGGCCACTTCTTAAGTATTATTACGTGCCTTTCAAATATCCTTATGAAATCGACCAAGAATAAACAGTCATATGATCGTATATAGTCAGAGGGAGCAGATGCCCTCAAGTATCAACAGTCACATGATTGTATTTTTGACCAAGAAGGAAATGATGCCAGAAATGATTCCAGCAGCGGAACAGAAAGATACTGCAGAAACCCACTAAATAAGGGCAACTTCTAAACAACTCATTCACTTCTAAGTCACCCCAAGCCTTTTCTACCTACAAAATATAAGTGCACTCCATCAATCTCAGGCTACTTGTTAAGTATTAGTACACTCATCTTTTTTAAATCCAAATTGTCACCTACAATCATTTTTAAATCCAAATTGTCACCTACAATCAATACCAGAAACTAACTTCTGCACAGCTAAATGCTATCAACAAGATTGGAAATCACAGTACACCCCTTGCAAAATGCATGTATCTGGTCTCTGCCACTGACTTGCAATAACTAAACCTTAAAACCAGTGGAACCACCTATGTGGATAATTGGATTTTGAAACTTCCTTCTCAGGGGCCAAAGTCAATCTATCTGCGTGAACAACAGCCCATTCATTGAAATCTGGGGAAGAAACCAAGCTTTCCAGTGCCCTCTTTGTGGACTCTCTGGTGAACGCGTTCCACTCATCCTTTGTAAACTTTCTTCTTTCAGGAGTTATATGGAAGGTCGAGTAGAATGTTTCTGGAGTAGACCTCTGAGGAGGGGAGTTGGTGGTGAAACCTGAAGGAATAGAATGTGGAAAAAGGTAGTCATGAAAGACTGAGCATCTAATGTAAAATTTGAACAATATGCTTTCAAAAATTAAAATATACCTTGGATATTGTCCTGAGATTTCCTGCCATCACCCTTTCTCAATCTGCATAATCTTCTGCAGCACAAAGAATTTCCCATTAGGGACTAGAGCAGACATAAAGCAATCAGAAAGTTTCAATCAGTTAATATGTTCCGGAGGGGTGAGGACACTCGTGATTATAAGCACTTCAGTACATGCTATCAGTTGAACTGGAGGCAACACACAGAAGGGTGTTTATAATCTCAACTGATAGGTTGAATTTACCTGTACAAGCGACGAATGAACTTAAGATTTCCAAATCTCCTCAATAACAATGAGATAAAAATTGAACAAACCAATGCTTCTGCTGCTAGAAGAGGGTCAATGGAGCTCTGAAGAAGACAGAGTGATTTTATTAGACTGTGAAGCAAGAAACTCACAGAAATGGTCATAATATGTGCCTAAGAATGGTCTTAAAAACTCTAAACCAAAAATGAGTAGCACAACCTGTAGAATCATAACAGCAGCCAAAATTCGAATTGACCAAGCAACAAAATAAGACACCCCAACATCAATACTTCCATCTTCTGTAAGTACAAGTTTGCGAACAACCAAAAAGCCCAACCAAGCTCCAGTAATCCCAAGAAAAAGCACCAAAAAACTTCCCAGCTGCAAAACATGAAAACTACAAGTTAAGAAATCTCTTCAAGTGGAAAACATAGAGAAATCCCTCAACATACAAGTAGTATCAGCCATTTGAGTAACAAAAATCTAAGAGAAATAGCATGCCTCGGGGAAAACATGAAGAGATCCAAGTTTTCATTACTGAATTACAATGGGAAATCCATAAAACTAGCACTGAAATATGAAAAAACTGAATCAAGGATTTCCATCTTTAAGACCCACAAGTCATTCTTCAAATTCATGAATGAGAAGAAGGGTAAATTGTCAAAACTAACAATAGGGAACTTACATACAGGGTTATACATGTCTTCACCGATACCAATCTCATTTAGAATTGTCTGCAAAAATCTTGGCACGTAACGAAGTAGAAAAGTGCCAAAGCCCACCTAAACACAATTGGAGAAGGTCAAATATAATTTCACCAGGGAGAGTATAATACAATGAAAAATTCTGATACCTACAGCACATGAGTACAAAAATATTGCCAGTGAGTTCTTCCGACCAGTTGGTAGAAGCCGCATCCCCTGTCAACAAAATATAGGCACAAAGTCAAAAGCCTTGAGTGAGAGGTCAAATATAAACATAACACTCATTATTTTACTTTCTAATTGCAATACTTAAATTCTGAATCTCTAAAAGTAAAGAATGGATAGCTACATGCATGTATGAGTCAGTATTTATATAATCAATTGGGGATATGCAAAGATAATTAAGTAATCTCTGCACAGTCAAAAATCAAATCATCTCCAATAGAACTCACTGTAGTCCAAAATCTATTTATGAATGATCGATAATGATGAAGATCTCCCAAATATCAAGAACACATACCTGAAATAGGACCATTAGTATCACAAGAAGAACACCAACAGCCATTGCACCACTGTAATAAAACACTAAGGAATTGCTAAGGAAGGTGGCCAGAGTCATCATTGCAATTCCCAAAACCAAGAAAATAACACGATAGAAGAAAACTTCTGCAAAGGAAATTATAAACTAATGTTAGCATCTACAATAAAACTTCACCTCAAAGCAAGGGTATAACAGAACACGTTCTGATAGAGAGAAAAGAAACAGCAATCTAATTAATACACAAAAACCAACCTTCATGAAGAGACACCTCGATTGGTTCTGCAGAAGAACCTGCCATTCGAATATCTAAGAGCTTGTGATCAAAAGGTGACATTGATCTCATCCATGAGCCCTTATTAAGTTTCTCCCACTGGTCTTGAGCACACATCCCTATCCCAATAGTCAAATTCCTGCAATATTTATGTAAGATTCCAACATAGAGCATAAGACGCTTAAAATTAAGTGTGAAATTCTCTAGGCAAAAATAACAGCTCCGAAATTCAACTACTTGTTTAATTCTTGAGCAGCAAAAATGAAGAACAGGTGAGCTTAGGACGCACCTGTGAAAAATAACCTCAACACCAGGAGGGCGACCGCCGGCCCCTGCATACGCAACCTTGACCCTGACAGAGTTGGGAAACTTCTTCAAATGCTTTAGTCTTGGCAAACCCTGGATTCTAAGCCTTTCACAAAGCACTTTGGTTCCAGGTTTTATCCCGGGTGATTTCCCAAGTATTACGCTAGGTAATAGTTCTAACGTTGTATTTTGAGAAACAACTGCAACAATAAAACAGTTTGCAAATATAAAATACCTGTCACGACACACGTTTAACAAACAAACATTCACCCACATACAGATTGAAGAAGTTAAATTGGCACACATTCATAAACTACGTGATTATTTTTCGAAGCAGCTAAAAACTCTAGTTTAATTAAAATCCTTAACCCCACACGTACTCTGCAGGTAAACCTAAAACGATAACTTTCGATCTAATCGGGTGAACACGATAACTTTGGAACTCTGAAAAGCCAAAAGTTGAGACAGTGTTAATCAAAATACCAATCTTTTAACATTTTAGAACCTTTCATTTTTTTCTCTTTTCCAAGATTGTTGCTTTGGCAGGCAAAATCGAGTTGGCACATATACAATAGTTCAAAGGAAAAAAGTTCAAAACCCTAAATTAAAGAAAGCATACCCAAAGTAAGTTCGTCAGCAGAAGCGACGGAGGTCAATGTTAGGATTGAAGTGAAGATGAAGATGATCCGGATAAAGCGGGAGAAGACCCGAACGGGCGAATTTGCAGTAACCATGGCCCTTGGTGCTGGTCTGTGAGCAGGGACATGAGTTGAGAATACGAAGGAAAGAGGAGGGCAATTCTGTTCTTTTAGTTGAATATAAGCAGGGCCTCAATTAATTTTGGGCCCAAGCCCTGATGGACCTAATTAGATATTGGGCATTAAATGGACTCCGGTTTGTTGTCATGGGTTTCCAAAAAATCCCACGTGAACATTGTATATTTTTATTTTATTTTTCATGTAAAGATTCACTAAATTACAACAATTCACCACGCTCTATCCAGCATTCAATGAAATTTATTAACCTTGCACTGAAGTTAACGTAGCTTTGCACTAAAATTTTCTTCTTTGTCCCAAACCTATAGAATTAATAGAGGCGCCCCAAGGGGTAGCCTCACAGTAAGGTTGGGAGAGTTTCTTTGACAAACTTATGTCAGTCGGGGAGATTCGCACTGCAAAAAATTTAAAGCATTCTTATATTTACATGCGACTATGAGTATAGAAACCCCTTTATAAATTTACATGCGACTACAAATACAAAAACCCTAGAGTTAGTGCAGCTCTCTTACTACATTCTCTCCAATCCATTTTTTTACAGTCCATCTTAGATGAAATATTCTTGCACACACAACAGAGAAAAAATCATTGGGACAAATTTGAAGTGGGTATGAATTATATTTCAAAATATATTTTTATATTTTTTGACAAAAATTGTTGTAAGATAAAAAAAATATATTTAAAAAATTTATAAGTACATTAAATAGCACAAAAATGCATTTTGAGATTGCAAACCCTCCGCACCTTGGGCAGATTTGGGTTGTTCTTATGACTTACTGCAATGGGAAGATGAACAAATAACCTTAACAGGAAAAGGGCACCCGTAAAGAGTTAATGAGTAAGAACTAAGAAGCAAATGAAATAGGTAGGTAGCTTCAGTTAAGGCATAGCTTAAAAGACACGACATTTCGCAATTATGATCCACCTTAAATATTTGTTGAGTAGTAGTACTTATTACGTAGTAGGAAGGCGGAGATTGGTCCCTCCCACCTCCCTTCCGCGTCATCTACACCGCTTCTGCCACACACGAATTATAAATGCATGCAGGAGGAGAATTGTTCACGCAAACTCAGGAAACTGATCACTGATAACGTACGAATTCTCGTGTTCAAGCATGCCTGAAACCTACAGTAAGTTTTTCTTCTGATAAAAAGTGGAGAGAATCTAAAAAATGTACTCCTACTAGTATGAAAAGGGGAGAAAGGTTTTGGACTTATGACGATGGCTTTCCTGTCTTTGTTTTACATATTTGTCGTAGGTGCCAATGTCCACCGAAACAAGAGGGCCTGCCTAATAATAGTACTGTATTGTAGCAGAGACAACGTTAGGGGAAGAGTGTGGATAAATTAAAGAACGAGTTGTTCAAATTCCAATCTCTGCAATACTCTGCAAGGCTGGTTTCCATTGGCCCCCATGACCACCACCACCACCACCGACGTGATGCCTCATTCCCACGCCTCTGCTGCTAGTGCCGCTGCTGCCCAATCCATGACTGCCATTGCTAGTCCCCATTCGATTAAACTCGTGTGCTCCCTGGAATCATTAATTAATTCACAGGCAAAGTGAATATCTGATTAAATACCCTGGATAATTCGGAAAAGGTACTAAAGATTCCACCCTGTCAAACTTCCATGCCCGAAAACGAAAATTCTTTTCCCATTGTAAAATAAAAAATATATTATAAATCATCCTAAAAAATCTCAGATAGTGGTGCCCCACTCCAGTGAGTTGACATGTTGCCTTTTAACTGAATAAATATTAATGATTATAATTCCCTAACTACCATTACTATTTTATTTTGTACATTAAAAAAAAAAATCTAATGTTTACTTATTACAAACGCGATCTTTTTTCTTTTCAATATGGTTTTTTCAAAACAGGGTTTAAAATATCATTATTAAAAATAATTATATATACTTAAAATAAAAATATAAAAATATATATTTATTGATGTATTAAATAAATTATATTCTAATCAAAATAAATTCTTTTTTTGACACGAAAAAAGTATAAGAATTATCAAAAATTATTTAATCCGGCATTTCTTTGATTAGTCGTTATCAATTAATTATGATAATGACTTGCCAAGGCACTACTCCACTAGCATCTTCCAGCTAAATGTTGCTAGAACATCCAAACTTTGATTAGCTTAATTAAAAATATATAGTGGTAGTTAATTAACATTCTAAAAAGTAGTTAAAGGCGTGGCATTCCACTAGTAGCTAACCTATGAAATACCCACTAAAAATTAATGGAATGCGCGGCGACTTCTTTTAATTCTTCAAAATGTTCCCATGCTTAACTAATATTCTCCATAAAATCAAAACAAAATCATTTACTATTGTTTTATGAGTACTAATTAATACAGAGATATTTAATTCTGTTTCCTTTCACTTTCCATTCCAAATTTCGTACGGCCATTTTAAAACTGACACTGACAGTATGGCTTTTATGCGTGGACAAGACAAATTAAAGGCATGATAACTAATTACCCTCAACGAACATGCAAAACAGATAATTAATAATTCATAACACTCGATCAAAGCTGAATTTGAAGATCTAGTTAACTAAATTACTAGAAATTAATTACCTTAACAAGTGAATTTCCATGGACAAGTCTTGGATTGGGTACGGAAGAGTTTTTCTTGGTGCTGTCAAGAACCAGCCCACCACTCTCCTTGAGCAGTTTCCCGAGTTTCACAGACTTCTTCGCAGCAAACTCTTTCAGTACATCTGGAATTATATAACGCATCATATCCGTGAGGGTGAGGGTGAGGAGGTTAATGATCGTACTAATATTATTTTAAAACAAATTGTAGTGGAAATAACATCAATGGGCAGAGAGTGCATGCCTTCGAAGCTGACGAGTCGATACACTTGTCCTATAAGCAAAGAGTCATCGGGACGGAGAAGCTTCAGCTGCTTTACCGGCAGCCCGTTCTCCGTCCTAGCAGTCGGGGAGGTGATGACGAGGGCCACGTAATGACCAGGGTTGGATGCCATTACCTCATTAGCATTCACCGACCAGTAAATTCTCTCCACCTTGTTCCCGCCCGGGTGTTGAATCACCACCGTCGCCGCTTCAGCCGCCTGGCAATTCCCCATTCAAATTAAACCTGATCAAATAAATGGTCGTCGCTCGATTCAGGGTAGTTGGGAGAAAAAGAGTTCCGTGCAATAAATACTTAAAGAAGAAAGAATTTGAGGAGGATGATCAATTAATTTATGAGCGGAATTTTGGATCAGCCTCTCAACCAAACAAACAATAAATGAAGGGATTGTGACGAGGACTGACGATCTTCACGTTCACCGGAGTACGTAAAGAATCCCCAGAGTATGTGACAGAGTGATGGGAGGATGATGTGAGTATAGATAGCCTCTCGCTGTCTCTAACAACGGTATTCGAGGAACTCCTACTAATAATACTAATGTTGTCCTTCCCCTTGGACCCCTTCCTCTTCCTTTCCCTAGCTTCCTACCCAACTCGATTTATAAATTCCACCCACCCTTTAAAACCCCCCAGCCAGACCCCACTCCAGAATTTATAGACTAGCTAGTACTACTGTAAAAGTCTACGAGTGTGAGATTCCCCCAGAAATGGTACACAAAGTACCGTCCTGGTGACACAAGTTTTTGAAAAAAAAGGTTTGACTAATTGAGGTGAAGAATAGTAGTAATGAAGGGAAATATAGAAAGTATCTATTTATATATATAGGGAGGGAAGGTCAGGGAGGGGGACAGAGATGGATGGAGAGGGATTAATTGGGGGAGAGAGATAGAGAGAGAGGAGGAGGAGGAAGGCGTGGAGTGTTGGATGTGCCAAGGTAGCTGAAAAAGGAGGAAGATAAGGATTAATGCAGAGGGTTGTAGTTTTTTGTTTTGACATTATTTGACTTGCAGGGTGAAGGAAATGAATAGTTGAGCAGTACAATGGAAGTGGAAGGCAATGGGATATGGGGCCGACAGACCAGCACATTTCAATATTCAATTCCCTCAATTCGCATTGATGGTGGATTGCGAGTGATGCGAGTGATGAACAAAAGTTTGGTTAAGGTCAAGTTAGTCCGGTGACTCCTTTTTGAATGAAAATGACCAAAACCGAAATCAAATTTAAAAATATAAAATATATTTTAAAACATAATTAATATACTTTTTTTATTTTATTACAAGAGATTTCAAAAGGAGTATGAGATGGGTGCGTTAGAATTGGGGATATTGTTCATACTTTCTGTTTTTACGATAATACTGGCAATATTTGTAAGTCCACCAGGAGAAATATTTTTGAAGACGAACGACATTTGAATGTGTAATTGCTTAAGGTGTCGTACAAAATGCGTCAGTCATCAAATTTTTTCTATATCTAAATTAGGCAGACTTGCAATGATTTAGAAGAACAAAAAAAACTCCCAAAGTCGTACTCTCCGAGATGATAACGTCAATCCATGATTCAATTATTAGGCCATTTTCATTTGACTATCTCTGCAAGACTCGCAATTAGTTGAGAGAATTTGGAGCAACAATACCATTATCGAAGATTACTTCCTAGTTACTACTACTCACTAACCGTGTAAAAATTTGTCAGGAGCCTTGTTCAGTTTTACAGCGACCCGATTCCCATTGAAATTTTGTTTTTCCTTTTCTAAGCATGTCAGATTAATTTACGTTAACATAACATTTGATGTGATGCAACGAGAGTCCTTTTAGATTCCCTCTCCTTGGCTGCTTGCACACTATGCAGCTACAAAAAATTATGCAATTAGTCGTTTGTATGTATATTTTTTAAAATTTTTATTTTATATTTAAAAAAATTTAAAAATACCTTTTGAGTTGTTGTTTATGTACACCCAAGTTTCAGTGAAAAAATATCACCAACCTCCTTTTACGTTTTGGCATTTTCATCGGGTGCTTATTTTGTCCATCTACAGATTTTCAAGCATAGTAGTGCTTTTTGTGGGTCAGGTCATCTCATCATCCATCATCGGTTGGAGTATTGTTTATAAAACGACCAGTTGACACACGTGTAATAAAGCAGTCCTGAAGCTTTTGGGCAACCGCATTGGTGACCCATCTCTGCAATACAAACAACTAGTGCATAATAATAAGAGTAATCATCACATGCATCATGAAAAATTTTAATAAAAAAAAAAAGTTTTATTGACCAATGTGAGATAAAAATTATTTATATTATACTTCTTTTTAGACAAAAATAAGTTTTAAATAATAATTATTTTAATCATTTAATATTTTTTTGTCATGTAAATACTGCAGCATTTATTACCATTACTCTAATAATAACAAAATGCATGATCGGGAGTAACGCGGATATTCCTGCATGCCACTGCTTAATCCGGCCACAAGTTAAAGGCTACGTCGAGCTTTTTCGAAACCATATCTTCCAGTAAGTACTTAATCAATGATCATTTGTGCAAAAAGTACACACAGACCCCTTTCGGCCTTAGGTTTTAGGCAGCATGAAATTGACCCATTTCAGAAAAGCAGGGTTAACTATTGCAGATTACTGTGGGTTACTCACCAAATTGAATTTTGATTGTAATTCCATGGGGGGAGGTTCGGTCCAATGGTAATGCCGGAAATGGATATACAACAAACGCGGTCAACCGATGCCCGTCAACTCGCTGAGTGCTTTTGCCTCTCCTAGTGGGGTGCTGGTCAATGGTGGTTCGTTAAAAAGTTCAGCAAGCAAAACAGAACGGCTATCCTTTCACCCTCAGTTAGATTAGGATTTTGCTTCTTGAGCGGGCCGCTGAAAATGGAACCTGGAAAAGCGATTGTAAAAGACAAAAAAGAAAAAAAAATCCTTGAATCAAGTTGTTTTAGCTTTGATAGTTTAGGAAATATGATGGGTTTTTTCTTGTTCTTTTAAAGAAAAATAATTTTAAAATATAAAATTGAAATTTTCACTATGAATGTATCATTATTTATTTATTCTAATGTGATAGTTGACAATACCCTTTGTTATCCAACTTGCGCTTTCCAAACATGTTTTAATAATTCACTTGTTGACCCAACCATTTTGATGATTAAGTTACTACATTATTGTCAAGGATTGGATTGTTTGAAATGATAAAAATATTCCTACATTAGTTGTTTGTAAATTTTTATATACTTCTCATCATTTCAAAACTATTAACGATTGAATGTTATCATATCAGACATATTTTTATATTTTTTCAAAATCACACACAGACCTACATGTGCTGAGTTCTTAATAATTCTGGTTGCTAATTCAGAATGATTTTCGATCATCGTTATTAGTAGGTCAATAAAAAAATTACTAGATGATAATCACAAAAGATAAATAAAAAAAATAAGGGGAATAATTTATGCAGTAAAATTTTTCAACTAATATCATCACTATTTCATATAACGGGTTATTGATATTGCGTGAATTGGGCTTGGGCCTTCTTCTTTCGGTAAGTTGTTGCTGAGAATAACAAACATTTAATGATGGTTTTGTTATTTAACCCATTGTTATTGAATGCTGTTGCCAAGTGGATGCAGGTGCCACCTACCGAAAGGAGGTGCACTATTAAAGCCCTGGAACTTTAGCACGAGGCCCACGATCCGAGGACATGTAGAGCTTGATCGTCTTTAATGCATATATGCTACCTTTTTTTCAGTGCTTTCCTTTGCTTAACTTTAGCTGATGGCTGATGCTACCCAAATTAGATTTTGATCTTCTCTTTTCATAAATTTCGAAATGAATAATTTTTAGATATGATGCTATAACGAGACGTGGGATGTGAATGTATTCAATTCCAAAACTTATTTTTACATTTTTTGATCTAATAATCATTAAAAAATATATAAAAACATGTTTTAAAATACTAAATTTAGAGTTTTTCTGTAACTAATGTAAAGTAATACAGCTGATTAATAATTATTAGATAACTAAGTGGATTTTGTTTGACGACTTAATGACATATTTTTCTTGAATTTTTAAAGTTATTGATTAATGTTATATAACTTGTAATTAGTATATAATTATAATAATTTATGTTTAGTGATGATACACTCAATAAATTCACATGGCAACACATATTCGTGATGAGTTATTGTATTCATTATGAAAAATGACAATGACTGATGTGGTAAGTGTAAAAATATAAAATTATTTCTTATTTTTTTGCATGTTTTATGAAGCACAATAATTGAATTTTGATTTTTGATACTTAACGCATTAGTAGTTATAAAAAAGTCACTATATATATATTATTACTTATTGGTGATTGTCATTGATGCAACAAAACTAAAAAATAGCAAAATTATCATTAACACTAGTAAAAAAATAAAAATAAAAAATTCCTCCTTTTTCTTTTGGTTTCCTATATAAAATGGCTCCAAACTTGGTGTAGATTATGAGTTTTTTTTTCCTTGCTTTTCATAACAGTGACGGATGTAATAGGTACGAAAAGATAAAATTACCTTTTATTATTTTACATATATTATGAAGAGTGATAATTAAATTTTAACTTTTTATTTTTGACATATTAACCGTAATAAAAAGTTACTATTACTTATTAGTGATTGTCCTAGATGGGACAAAACTAAAAAATAGCAAAATTATCATTAGCACTAGTAAAAAAGTAAAAATAAAAAATTGAGGCTTGATAGTCTGAACAGGGGAATTTTAGACATTCGGCCGTAGGGCCATTTTTCTCTCATTTTTTACTGTTTATGCGGGCGAAAAACATGCGAAAACGGTACGAAAATTTTACGAACAGTATTTACTGTTCATCGTACAGTAAAAATTTCAAAATTTTAACGTTTATGAACAGTAATTACTATTCATGAACAGTGATTTTTTTTTTTTTTTTGAATCTGCTTATGGCTTGAGTTGCGATTTCATATTGGCTCGAGCGGTGTCGGATGTGCACTAGGGACCACTAACGTGTTTTCAGTTTCTCTCGTCTCATGCCCTTTGAGATACCCAATGGAGCCACTAGTCGATAATGATGATCATTTTGTATAGTATTAGTGGCCGATATAACCGAACTTTGTATTTTTGATTGTCTGTTATGCAGATTTTCAACTGTCTACTTTGCGGTTTTTGTCTGCTGCGGTTTGTGCTTCTAAGTGCTAGTCTGTTACATAAGCATTTATTTTTCAAGAATGACTCCACGATATTCTTTAAGCCTCTCGACTTTATATATTGACCATTGTGCGTAGTTCTCAATATAATATCGTTTCAGACAAAAAAAAAAAAAGATAGTCTGAACAGGGACAACACCATCAGTTCCCGAGCTGTAATGATGTCGAAAATTTCGACCCTCCGATGATGCAGGGTAGTCAAAATCGAGGTAATTATCAGGTTCAGAGAATAGAAATTCCATTGATTTGTTGTCCGGAGCGTCAGAATGAACCTTAGGATTTGATGAAATCAACGCAGCAGCAGCAGGATCATCAGAACCGTAATATTCCTGCGCATAACACGTGCCTAATTTCGCATCCTGGCCTGC
This sequence comes from Gynochthodes officinalis, assembly GCA_020080225.1. Taxonomy (NCBI): domain Eukaryota; kingdom Viridiplantae; phylum Streptophyta; class Magnoliopsida; order Gentianales; family Rubiaceae; genus Gynochthodes; species Gynochthodes officinalis. The sequence goes on along the minus strand of CM034621.1, from coordinate 33,438,340 downwards.
GTTCGAAAAACTCACCACGTTAACGTTGTTGTCTGAATTGGGCGGCGGCGGCGGCTGGACCAAGAAACACCCTGCCGTTGACTTCACGACGGACTCATCAGTATCATAAAAGGGCACCACAGGGGAACGCTCGTGGCGGCGGGCCAGAGGATTGGCTGAGTGAATATCACTGTCACAAGTGACGCAGAGCGCGGCGGCGTCTGCCTTACACGTGACGCTGGCTGGTGCCTGCTCACACACTTCACACATCCACACGCGCTCGTGCCTGGTCCCAATTTTGGTCGTGGCATGCATTTTGGCATCACACCCCCTGCACAGAAAAGCCGAATCCGTCCTGCAGAATAGCACAGCAGAGGAGGAGCTGCAATAGTCACATGGTTTAGCCACCAATCCCCACCCTGCCGCCTGAAAACACCGGTTATTAGTTAAACTCCCAGTGGCAGTGGCTGTATCTGTGGCTGTGGTGTGGTCTGGCATGTTTGATCCCTTTGTATAACTAAACTAGAGGAATGGAAATTTTTTTGGGGCGAATAATCAGTGATGTCTAGGCTTGGATTGGTGGTTTGCGTTGACCTAACAAATGGGAAATTGGGAGCTCAATCTGTCTGAATCTATAGAGGGAGGAGAAGGAAATCTAGACCCCCATTGACACGTGGAGAACGATTTGGCCACAAAAAAAGATTTCATGACATGTTAGTGATATTTTATGTCTAGTAGCTGTCCATTGTCTGTGCCGACGTCGGGCCCAACGTTACGGAACTAAGGGCCGGTCATGGTTCGATTTTTGAGTTTATTCGGTTCGATTTATTTGGTTTGATATTTTTGAACTATTTATTCAAAAATTAAATAAAAAATTAAATAAGAACAGTAAAATTAAATCGAATTTTTTATTTGATTTTCGGTTTGATTCGGATTGAAACCAAATAAAATTAAATAAGAAATTCGGTTTCTTATTCGATTTGAAACCGAATAAGAAATTCGGTTAACCAAATAAACCGAATTTCTTATTTAATTTTTTCTTCAAAACTAAAATCCAAATAATTTTTTTAAAACTATTTCTAAATAGATTCCTTCACATTCCTTTACAAAAACCTTCAATTAAAACTCACTACTTTAATAAAATATTTAACAAATTGTCAATTAACACATCACTTTTTTATTCATCCACTTAATAAGTAATATAATCAAATAGCAAAATATGAATATTATATCTTCATTGCTTATTTAGTTTAACTATTTAAGTTTGTAATTGTAATATAAAAATCATTTGCCTATTATAATTATTAATTTATTAGTGTTATAAGTTGTAATATATAAGCATTATGCTATTAGCCTATTAGGCATTAGCTAAGTTAGTACTTATTACTCAAAACTAATATAGTATTATCTAAATTAATGCTTAGTTAGTAATTTAGTACTTATCAGTATTAACTAAGTTAGTACTTATCATTGTTATAAGTTTAATCAAATAATAACCAGTTGTTATAATAATTACTTAATTTATAATAATTAGTTATAAATATTAATTATTAACTTATGTATATTAAGTATTACTCAACACTAATTTAGTAGTAAATAAGTACTAACTAATTTAGTGCTTAGTTCGTTAGTACTCATTAATCATTATTAGTTATTAACTTATTACTATAGCTAAGTTAGTATTACCTAAGTTAGTACTTCTTAGTATTATAAGTTTAACTAGGTTAGTAATTAATTGTAATAATAATTACTTGATTAATAATAACTAATTATAAGCATTAATTATCATGATATTTGACTCGATTTAAATACGTATAATTAGTTTGCTAATCGTACATAATTTAGAATTTTGAATAAATAATCGTTACTTAATATTATATAGTTATTACTTATTAATTATTACTCAAAGACTCAACACTTAGTCATTTAATAGTTAATACTTAGTAATCACTTAGTTAATACCAATAAGTTATTAATTATTGACTATTATATTGAATCATTGATAATATTATGAATCTATGACATTTGATTCTAGTTAAATATATAAAACATAATAATCGCATGCTATATAGTATATCCTACATGCTACACCTTGTCACCTTCTAAGCTTCTATATGGTTAACAACTTATGCATTATTTTATTTTTCTTTATTTGTAATTTGATATTTCATATTTGTTTAACTTTTAAATAAATTGATAAATTCTAGTATAAAGTATAAAGTATAAATTGTTTAGTATATACTATATATTGTCCATTATCTATACATGATAAATTCTATAATAACAATAAATTAATTATACAAAAATATATATACATAACTACAAGTCTACAAAGTCTACAATTGTTTAGAATATATTGTATATTGTATATTAATTATTTTTGTATTCATACATATAAATTATATATATATATATAATATTTTTATAAATTTCGGTTTATTCGGTTTGGTTTCCTTATTCGATTTGGTTTCTTATTTGTTTCGTTTTATTCGGTTAGGTTCGGTTTGGTTCAGTTCGGTTTTCAGAACCCCAAACCATAAACCGAATCGAATCGAATAACTTATTCAGATTGGTTTATTCGATTTGATTCAGTTTTAACCGAATAAACCGAATTCAGTTTTGGTTTGATTTATTCGATTTTTCGATTCAGTTTAACTAAACCATGACCAGTCCTAGGGATGAGAGAATAGGGAATACGGTGACCTTCGGAGTTTGGACTTAGGACTTGGATCATTATTATATAACGAAAATGTCATCATTTATTTTATTTATTTTTTTTGGAAACACTTGTGTTGCTACTTGATCTGGTAATTAAATGGTGAACTTACTCCTTAATTGTGTAGAGGACATGAATTGAATTTATGGTAAAAATTCCTCTTTTTCCTTTTAGTTTCCTATATAAAATGGCTCCAAACTCGGTGTTAGATTATGAGTTTTTTTTACTTCCTTTTAATAACATGAAAGATAAAATTATCATTTATTATTTTGCATATATTATGGAGAGTGATAATTAAATTTTAACTTTTTATATTTATCATATTAATCGCAATGAAGAGTTACTATATATATCATTATTTATTAGTGATTGTCATTGATGGGACAAAACTAAAAAATAGCAAAATTATCATTAGCACTAGTAAAAAAGTAAAAATAAAAAATTATATATTTTAATCATTACTAAATCATCATGACAGATATTTCTCTTCATAAATTCATCAGCAAAACTATCATTATTTAAAATTTCAACAAATCATGAACTAGAATCATAGATTAGAGAACAATAATAGCAAAACTAGTTATGCATTAAGAATCATCATTCCCAAATCTTGTTCTTGTTCTATAAAGTCCAGCAATGATTAATAATTAATCCCAAAACTAAAAGAAGAAGAGAAGTGCAACACTTCAACTAGCAAACCAAAACGGCCACACTAACGACGCGTTAAGGAAGGTGGCTCCGCTTGCGTAACGGAAGGAGAGGAAAGAAAACGCCCGCAAAATATCAGCCGTCAACTCCTTTCGAAGTAAAAAAAATAATAATAATAAATAAATAAATAAATAAACTCCTTTCGAAGTTGTAAATACTATTCGGTCCTTCTCGCCTTCTCGGACAAAATGTGCCTAACCTCGCCACTAGTTGGATCGCAAACTTCCCAAAGAAAGCATTTCAGTATCTGGGAATCTCCATAAAGAATATCTATACCGAGTTCCCATCATCGTTATTATTATTGTAGTTTTTTAATTCATTGATTTCTGCGCACTTGCGCCATTGGAACTATCGGCCTTTTGCTTGTTCCTTCTTTGTTCATTCATCAGCCGTTTGATTATTTTCTCCCACTTCCAAATAAGTATTCTCTTGCCAAATTTCATATCTGCAATACATAATATATTCACGTCTGTCTGTGTTCGTGTCTCAATCTGAAAATTCCTTTCGGGCCTTTCGTTTGAGGTTGTTTCTTACATTTCAGGTGAGTTTGGGTTGCTATCTTATAATTTAAAGATTTTTTTTTTGGGGGTTGTATGTTTGGACTTTTAATTGAATTTATTTGTTTGATGCTAATATTTGATTGATGGGTTCAACAGAGGATGGGGAAGCGTGAAGGGAATTTTTCAGAGACAAAAGTTGGGGGCGAATCAAACCAGATTGATCAATCGCTGTTTTTGTCTTCGAGAGGACGAAAAGGGAGAAGGTTGTGGAACAAGGTGAAGTACCAGCTGGTAGAGTACAACAACTTGCCTGGCTATTTAAAGGACAATGAGTACATTATTGGTCATTACCGAGCTGAATGGCCTCTCAAACCGACGTTGCTCAGCATTTTCACCATTCACAATGAGACCCTCAATGTCTGGACGTAAGAATTTTATATTCTATGTCACAACATTAATTATGATCCAAGCTCAAGTGTGCTGACCGTTCTTGATTTTATTGTTCCTTGTCTTTTCCATTTAATGCAATGTTTGTTTATGTAGGTGAGTTCTTGTTACCGTAGCTCCTCTCATTTTTTGTTTCATTGTACTAACTTAGCACAGATCAAGGATGTAAAAGAGCTTGATTGCAGTCAAGAGAATTGTCTTCCCTGTTAAAACAGTTTGATTTGAATGTGATAAAGAAGCCATAGATAATTGGCCATATTTGAACAAACTAGTTAATTCAAGCCCTCCCCTTTCTCCTTTTTTCCCTTGTAATTCCTTGAATGCTGATTCAAAATGGTTGGTCTCAACTATTTCTCTCCTTTTGTATACTTTCCGGAAGAGATCTTTCTGACACAGAAAATTTACCTTTGAATTGTACTATGCGCAGACAAGTAACGGGTTGTCATCGCTACTATTTCTGCTCTTACATTTTTCCGCATTTTGGCCTCTTTAGTAACAGCTTGCAGTACCATTTTTGGTGTAAAGCTACTGAAGTGAGGCATAAATTATTGCTTGCTGCAGGCACTTAATAGGTTTCTTCCTCTTCCTTTCCCTCACAATTTATACGGCAATGAAGGTTCCGAAGGTTGTGGACTTGAATACACTACAGCATCTCCCTGATGTGTTGAGGAAAGCTGACCTGCACAAATTGCAAGAAGAAATTTTGACTTGTTTTCCTTCCCTGCCAAACATGCCTGATTTGCAAAGATTGAGAGATGAATTGAAGACCTCATTGCCTTCCATGGGTTTATTACCATCCCCCTCTACTTGGCATATTGTAGAACTCCTTAGCAATTGTTTACCCGAGCGGTTCTCCCATAGCAACCATACTGATGTGTGTGTTCTGGTACTGATCCTTTCTTATCTCAATAACAGTGACAATTATGTCCACTTCAAAAGCTGAGCATTATTTTTGTGTGTTCCATATTTTGTTATTATCTTCTTTTTCCCTTTGTACATTTTTAGTTTTGGAGGGAATTGGTGAGGCAAGAGCGTGCAAGTGCCGCAGTGAAAATTTTAAGTTCCCTTTGCCATTCACTATCAAACTTCCTGCATTTTCGAAAACTACAACTTGCTTAGCAATTTTTTTTGTTTTCACAGAGGTGTTCTGTGATTAATTTTGCTAACATCTTCTTTATGACGTTTTGCAATCCAGCGTAGCGTGAAGGAAGATCTGGTCAACATTATAGCACCATTACTGGTTAGACCTATAACGCGCTGGCCATTCTTTGCCTTCATGGGTGGTGCTATGTTTTGTTTGCTTGCAAGCAGTGCATGCCATTTACTTTCGTGCCATTCAGCTCGAGTATCATACATCATGCTTCGGCTTGATTACGCTGGGATTGCTGCTTTGATCTCAACTTCCTTTTATCCTCCAGTTTACTATTCCTTCATGTGCTATCCTGTATTTTGCAATCTCTACATGGGATTCATTACAGTTATAGGGATTGGAACAATATTGGCTTCTCTTTTACCAACATTTCAAACTCCAGAATATCGTAAAATTCGGGCAGCGCTCTTCTCTGGGATGGGTGTATCAGGCGCAGCACCAATTCTGCACAAGCTAATCCTGTTTTGGCACCAGCCCGAGGCACTTCATACAACAGGGTATGAACTTCTAATGGGGGCCCTTTACGGCATGGGAGCACTGGTCTACGCAATGAGAGTTCCCGAACGGTGGATGCCTGGAAAATTTGATATTGCGGGTCACAGCCACCAACTTTTCCATGTTCTTGTGGTTGCAGGGGCTTATACTCATTACCGGGCAGGACTTGTTTACCTTAGGTGGAGGGATCTGCAGGGATGTTGATTGATACAAACTAAAGATGGGGATGTATATATTATGCTCTTCCCCTTTTGTTGTTTGGGTGCATTGTTATATAATTGCAGCCACTTTCGTATTATATTGTTGTTAGTTGATTTGAGTTAAGAACTGTAGTATTGAATGTTTAAACTGTATGGTAGTCCCCCCTGTTGGATGCGAGATTTATTTAGTAAAATGGCCAAACAACTACAAGTTTTCTTCAATTTCTCACATAAAACAGATTTTGTTTGTAGTTGGAGATGAGGATAATTCAGTAGCAATGGTGGATATATTACTATTTTTGGCACCGAGAGTGAAATTGGAAACGCAAAAATAAATGAAATGGGGCAAATGGCAAAAAATAAATGAAATGGGGAAATGGAAAACATTACAGATTGCTAAACTAATATGATGGGAAATTGGAAGTAGAACTTCAAAAATAAACGAAATGGGGGGAATTGGAAATGGAAATCTTTGCAGAGAGCTAAATCAAATATTGGGGGGATTAGAAATATAATTGCAAAATGAAAGGGAAATGAGACATGGAAAAAACAAATGAAATGGGGGAAATTGGGAAATGGAAAACTTTGCAGATAGCTAAATCAAATATTGGGGAGAACAAATAGAATTGCAAAATCAAAAGAAGTAAAAATTAGAAGAAGCTCTTGTTGAGAGTCGAACTCAAGACCTCCCGCTTACTAAACGGGTGCTCTAACCAACTGAGCTACAAGAGCTCCCTTTTTGGGACATTTTACAGCTCATTCAATTCTCACGTAGAAGGTAACCGTAAGATAATTAAAAAAAAAAAAACTGCAGGGGTGTTTCCTTAATTCTCTAGTTCATGCAAACCATGCTAAGATTTAACCTGCAAAAAGAAAAAATAATAATAATAAAAGAAGTTAGGGTCCGTTTGCGCAATGCATTTTTATTTGCAAATGGAAAAAATTATATTAGAATGTGTGAAAATTTTGATGAGTATTTTTTTATAGAAAAAGTATTTTGGAAGGAAAAAATAAGATGGAAAATTTTTTAAAATTTATGTGAGAAGAATTTGATTGGAAAAATTTGAATTCTAAATTTTGAAATAAAAATATGTTTAGATAATTTATTTTTGTTTAAGAATTTTTTTATTTATAAATAAAAAGAGCTTGTACCCTAAATTAGCATTAAGAGTATGAAAACCTCTGAATCCAGAATTTCAATGTTTGCGCTTTGTTTCACGTTTTAGCAGTCAACCGATTCGTGGTGGGAGCAGTGGTCGGTAATCAGTCACTTCCTAATCTTTTTTTATGATAAACCATTTGATTAGATTCAGACAATATATCATTCCAAGCCCAGACAAAGTACAAGGTGAGTGCAGTAAATACCCACAATTAAACCTAATTAAATCCCATTTCACTTATAATTTTTTTTTTCACCTTTCCTTTGGTATCAGCGTCGAACCAGAACTATCCTTTCTCGCCAATGGCGATTATATTGCGACCTGCAGATCGTGGGTCTGAACCCATGTCGCGACTAATCGTGGAAATCTCCAAATCCAAGTAAATCGTCACTTGGCCCAGACGATAGTCGAGTTGACAGGATCCCACGCAAGGCAAGCCTTCCGCGTTACCATCTGAGCCAGCCCATCGGGGCTTCACTTATAATTTCTAAACACACAAAGTGTAACATATAAATTAATTTCAATGAATGTTCCCTCGTCCTGACAAAATTGTCGGTATAATTTCCACGTGTCGAAATCCAGATAATCGTCTTCCCACGACCCAAATTCCATACCACGCGTAAATTTAATCCAAGGAACAACCGAACTACAATTTCCCATCGTATTTCCCAGCCAACACCCCCTTATGAGTTATGACTCTAAATAAAATACTTTGTTGTGATTTGTGAATAAAACAAACCCACCTCAGCATCCGCGAGCTTCAGCAACAAACCAAAGCCTATCACTGCCATCCCGAGTCACACCGTCAACTACACCGACGCATATTTCCAAAACCCATTTCATCGTCATTTTCTTTTCTCCAGATTTTCAAAGTACACTCTGATACTTATCCCGATAGCTCAGTTATTATTATTTTTGGGGGAAAAAAGGAAAATAAATAAATAAATTTGAGCCTCTGGTATGGTTCTTAGGCAGGGAGCGGCGAGCTAGCTGGCTGCCCGCCTGCTGACGCCTTATTATTCCAGATGGCCAAAAAGCATCACTACCAGACGAAACCCACCGGCGTGGCTTAAAGAGCTGTCTCGCATCCTTAAAATGCTGAGTTCAGAGCCGTCGCCTCTCCAGACTTCCTCAACCATGCCCAGGCACAACAACGGTCGTGCCAAAAACTCTTGGCTTTTCGCCCACGGCGTTCTTTACGCTGCCGGGGTTTCGGTTGCTGTTTTAGGACTATGGTTTCTGTGTTCTTCGTTTACCCCGAGCCGCTCTTCTGTCCCGAGAGCCCTGAATTCTGAAGCTGGTGAGGCTGCGGCGGGGATCAATTGTGCAGGTGAAATTCCGGGTTATGACAGGAGCTATGACCCGCCTGAGGCTACTTTCTATGATGATCCGAATTTGAGGTATACGATTGAGCAGACTACTAAGAACTGGGACGAGAAGAGGAGGGAGTGGATGAAGAAGCATCCCTCTTTTGCCCCCGGATCAGCTAACCGGATCCTAATGCTGACGGGATCTCAGTCGAAGCCGTGCAAGAACCCCATCGGTGATCATTTGCTTCTGAGGTTTTTCAAGAACAAAGTGGACTACTGTAGAATCCACGGCTACGACTTCTTCTACAACACCGTGTTGTTGCAGCCGAGAATGTTCTCGTTTTGGGCGAAGATGCCCGCGGTGAAAGCGGCCATGCTGGCTCATCCTGAAGCAGAGTGGATCTGGTGGGTGGATTCCGACGCTGCGTTCACGGATATGGACTTTAAGCTGCCACTGGACCGGTACAAGAACTATAATTTAGTCGTTCACGGCTGGCAGCACTTGATATACGAGAGCAAGAGCTGGACAGGCCTCAACGCCGGTGTGTTTCTGATGAGAAACTGTCAGTGGTCGATGGATTTTATGGAAGCATGGGCCAGTATGGGACCGCAGGCCCCAGATTACGACAAATGGGGGGAGATTCAGCGGAGCACATTTAAGGACAAGACTTTCCCGGAGTCAGATGATCAAACGGGTTTGGCTTATTTATTGTTGAAAGAAAAAGAAAAATGGGGGACCAAAATATACATGGAAGCTGAGTATTACTTTGAGGGATATTGGATGGAAATCGTGGGGACATATAGCAATATCACCGACACGTATTTGGCAATAGAGAAACGGGAGAAGAAATTACGGAGGAGGCACGCAGAGAAAGTGAGCGAGAGTTATGGTAAATTGTGGGAGGAGTATCTTAAGGATGCTGGTTATGGGAGGGGCAGTTGGAGGCGGCCCTTCATCACCCACTTCACGGGTTGTCAGCCCTGTAGCGGTGATCATAACCAGATGTATTCTGGACAATCTTGCTGGGATGGTATGCAAGCTGCTTTGAACTTTGCTGATAATCAGGTGCTTCGGAAATATGGGTTCGTGCACAAAGATATATTCGATACCTCCACAGTGTTGCCTCTGCCTTTTGATTTTCCGGCATCGGAGTAGTAAAAAGAAAAAAGATCCTTTATTGAAATTAGCATTTTGCAGTTCCAGAAAAAACTAAACTAAACGTCGTCTCTTGGTCTGCAATTGATTGTGGAACAAAACTGCATCCATGTTTATAGACTTATCATAATCATAATAACATTTTTGCGCTTACCGGTAATCCTATATTTTACTAATTTCTAATATTGTTTCTTCAAGGCGTTGCCATCGTTTACGGTGAGGTTAGGGAGCTCGTAAAAGGCAAAGCATATCTATGAGCTCTGCTTAATTAGGAAAACTGGCATGGATTCGTGTTTACTGAACAAACTACTACCTTTTCAATCAGCATGCGTTTTTACTTTTATCGCAGGGACACGGGGCACATATCCATTTTAAGAATTACTCCATTTTAAGAATCAGCATGTCTTCGTGAGTTGCTCTACTTTTTTTTTGTGGACAGTGATGAGGACTGACTCTGGCCCGGTGCCATGTGCTATCTTTCAACTTATTCCATAATCTTGTGCTATCCTTCCGCAACACTGGTAACTTGTCAGGCTTCCGGGCGTTAGCACGGGCGTTATTGATTATTGCACTTTTATATAGTTTCATGTAAAAAAGAGATTTGTGTCTGTTAAACAATCTGTTAGCATGAATATTTTAGTTTCTTTGTGGAATTTTTCTCTCCGATGATAAAGTATGTTTGAATGCGGAGCTCGTTTTGTTTATTTTATGTCCTAATCAATTAGATATGATCATAAGAAAAGGAAAAGAAAGGAAAAGACACCAAACTAAAAGAAAGAAAAGTGTCTTCACGAGTGACTGGCCACTAATTTGCCATTTCAGACCATCGAATGCTGATAGATTGAATATGCGTAATTCGTTTCCGACGCAAAATTTGGCAATGTGTAATTTTTCAACCATATCTTTCCCACAAAAGACTTGGTTGGGGAAGCAAATTGTAGTAAAAATAGCAACATTTGATGAGCCAGCAAACAGCAGAGTAAAAATCAGATTCCGACCAGAACAGAAGCTTGCGAGTTCTTTTTTGGAAGTTTGTCCATTTCAGTTTTCATTACATAGATACAGGGACTACAATACAAACCATACAAATGATAAAATCACTACGGTTCATCATTGATCTGCTGATCATACCAACTCTTCATTATCATCCATTGGAAAATCAAACGGTACAGGGTGCACCGACGACCCATTGACAATATCCGGATGCACAAAGCCAAACCGACGAAGCACCTGATTATCAGCAAAATTCAAAGCCTTCTCCATTCCAATCCAGCAAGAATTCCCCACATACGACGGATCATGACTCCCGGTACACGGCCGGCACCCCGTGAACTGAGTAATGAACGGCCGTCTCCACCCACTTTTACCCTCTCCGGCATCTTCCAAATTCTCCTCCCACACCCCATCCAAGCTCTCACTCACCACCTCCGCATGTCTCCGCCTCAAATTGCTTACCCTTTTCTCTATCTCCACATACTTCCTGGCAATATCATTAAGCCTCCCTAGTATTTCAACCCAATAGCCGTGCAAACAATACTGATTCTCCAAATAGATCATGTCCCCCCATTTCTTTTTCTCCCTCAACAGTAAATATACCAACGAAGATTGCTCATCTGCCTCCGGGAACTTCTTATCCGAAAGCGTGGAACTCAAAATTTCACTCCACAGTTTATAATCAGGGCTACGTGGACTCATGCTTGACCAAGCATCCAAAAAGTCCAACGACCACTGGCAGTTCCTCATTAGAAAACTACCGGCATTGACAGCCACCCAGCTCTTCTTCTCATAAATTAAATTGGGCCAACCGGGAACCACAAGGTTGTGGTGCTCGTACCTCTGCAGTGGGATCTTAAAGCTCATGTCGGTGATGATGGCATCGGAGTCCATCCACCAGATCCACTCGGCTTCTGGGTGGGCTACCATGGCAGCCCGAATTATAGCTACTTTGGCCCAAACGTTGCACAACTTGGGGTGAAAACAAGCGTTGCTGTAAAAGATATCGTAGCCGTGGATTCTACAGTAGTCGGCCTTGTTTTTGAAAGATCTCAACAGTAAATGATCGCCGATGGGACTCTTGCAGGGCGAGGGATGTGATCCTGTGAGTAGGAGTATACGGTTTTCCACCTCGTGGGCGAAGGAGGGGTGAAGTTTTAGCCACGATTTCCTCTTTTCGTCCCAGTAGTTGATGGGTTGGTCCAGAGTGTAGCTGAGTTCAGGGTCGTCGTAGAACGTTGGGTTCTCAGGTTCCTGTGTTAGATTCAATGGCTGGAATTGGAAAACGCAGCTGTTAGCAGTAAAATTTGAGAAAATGGTGGAAATTGACGGCAGGCTAGGCCAAGCCATTGCTGTGAAGGACCAAACAGCATAAACCATTAATACGGAGCCTCCAATGGCCACGAAGAAAGACCTGCCATCTCTACAAAAAGACGATATCTTGGTTTGAGCTTTGATTTTGGGCATGGCTGGTGGTCGGAGTGTGGAGAGCAGAGAGAGTCTTGGAATTACAGAAATTTCTCGGGGTTACCGCACTGAAGTGACCGCACAATGCTTTGGCCAATATCTGTGAGGGGAAGGAAATCCGGGCCCTCCCTCCTTTGTCCCATTGACGAATTTCTTTCAACGCATTAGATGATGGTATTGATGATTAGAACTGTAAACGAACTACTTAAAAGTATTCCTAATCCAATATTCTACCACCATTAATTTTTTTAGCAAAGTCAGTATATATCAATTCACTTTTTCACATAAATATCTCGCGCATAAAATCATAATTGGTTTTGCATTTGTATACATTTTTGGCTGATGGAAAAAAAAGTGCAGTATCTATTGCTTCCCTTTTTGGTGGATAATAAAACAACACTGTAATATGATTACAGTCGAAAACGATGTCTCTGTCCGCTGGAATCAGTTCTGTGGGCATTGCCTCGTATTACCTTTTATGTTCCAATTTTTTTTTTAATTTTGATTTAGATATAAATTTTTTATTTATTCGATATAACAAATTTAATGTATTACTTATTAATTTTTTTTAAAAAATTTAAAAGCAAATTTTTCTAAAAAAGTAGATATAAATATCATGAGATAAGCTGTTCCGTAATACTTTATTCTCAGTTTTTTCTTATTTAACTTGAGCATTAAAACAACAAGGGAAATTTGCAAAAATAACAGCTTTTGAAGCAGCATTTGCAAAAATAGCAAGTTTAAAAATTCTTTTGCAAATATAGCAGCTTAAAGGTATTTGATGAAGTGAAAAGCCCAAAATAACCATATTCAAGAACTTTATCATTTTACTTCACTTTGTTATTATTGTTCAAATTTCTTTATTCATTTTTCTTCATTGTTTATCGATTCAACATCTCATATACTAGGTTTCTACTTAAAAATAGTCGTCTAGTTTGAATGTCCTGTACCGGTCGAGGGCTGTGTAGATATTTCGTAATCATCGAATCTATTTAATAAATTAGCAAACTAGCAATTGTTACAAACTAGCAATTGGGTGTTTTATGGCCGGCATCCATCATATGGCTGGAATTAAAGTTCAATTGACAAGCAAAAAATTTGACATTTTGTCAATAGAAAATTCGACAAAATGTTTATTCGACTTTTATTCCACATTTTATTCCATATTTTATTCAATGTTTTTTTCACATTTTGCTCCATGTCGACATATTTAATGTCAAAAATTTGTTGAAAAAAATGTCAACAAAATGTTGAAAATATGGACAATTTAGATGTTCAACATACACTTGATCATTTTCTCGTCACTTCTTTTTCAATCCAATTTTTCTTTATGTTTTTGAATTGGGAAAGTACCAATTCATATGTAAAACGATTGCCAATGAATTCATTCTTCATGAAATTAGGTCTTTTGGTGATTAATTTGTCTTTTCATACCCCAATTTCATACCACTCATCTGTACTTTTACGCACTCAAAAATTAGATTTTTCCATTTGTTATTGATGCAAACGATTACGGATTGTGTGAAATAAGATATTAAATCGATGAAAGATGAAGAACAATAAGAAAATTCGAACAGCAATAGTAGAATGAAGTGAAACGATGAAATGAAGAAGAATGTTATTTAAGTTTTTTTGCCTAATAACCTGCAATATTTGGAAATATTTTTTTGGACTTGTTATTTTTGCAAATATGCCTCCAAGACTTGCTATATTTGCAAATTTTCCAAAAAATAAAGATAAGAGGAAATATGGCCGCAAGGTTCGAATTGATTATCTCGGTGTGTAATACCTAATAGCCTGTTTCTGATTGATTAACATTAATCAGGCTTCGTAGAGCCTGAGTGCTAGGTTAATATATAAAATTTGGTGGAACTTCAAATTCTTTCCAGACTACTGCCAATATACATGCTCCATCATGCTCCATCCCACGTATTGGGCTTCAAGGTTATGGTCATCTTCTCCTAGGTGAAGCAGTGAGCTAAACTAACAAAAACGATGAAACTGTCGAATAATATTGCTATCTTCGACAATGGGCACTAAGCCCAAGCTCCAACAAAACTTTCCCCCATCATCTTTTTGTTTTCTCCCAAGTTCTTCTCTTGTCTATCAGAAGGCATGGCATCCCCCAGGACTAGTTTCCCTCCGGAGTTAAATATCAAACCCGAATTTTGAGCAGACAAAAAGAGTATTTACCGGTTGTAATCTCAACAACTTCGATTCTTCTTTCTACGAATTCGTTTCATCCTTATTTTTAAGTGTAGAAATTTATAATATATATATATATATTTTAAATTTTTTTACCTCACATGCAAATAAATTTTGTCAAAATTATAAAGAGATAAGTATGTTTTTTCTTTTTTTCGGGGTCCCAGACGGTTCACTAACACGCCTCTGATTGTGGAGACTTTGTTTGAAACCAAAATCCACTGGTCAAAGTAATCTCCAACATAGTGGAGATTGTGGCCCTTTGGGTACAAAAGCTTTCACAAAATTCTGCTTGTTTTCTGTGCTAGAATTGATTGCCAGAACCCTTAGAAGCAGAACAAGATAACATAAAAAACACACGCTTTAAGACACCAAAGTGAGGTAGCAATTATATGATATCTGGTTGATTTCGTTTGCCAAGAATTTGAAAAGCAAACAGTATTCTTTCACAACTGCGACTTTCCTTTCTAAGTCAAAAGTTTTTACCTACCTGTTCTGTTCTTCATGCCAATTTTGTCCAAGCTGCTGTCCATTGAAAAAGGAAACTTCAGAGGCGAAACAAAAGAGCCGTGACTTATATCACTGTGCACGAAACCAAAATTCCGAAGCACTTGATTATCAGCAAAATTCAGAGCTCTCTCCATTCCAATCCAGCAAGAATTCCCCACGTACGACGGATTATGGTTCCCACTGCATGGCTGACACCCCGTGAAATGAGTGATGAACGGCCATTTATTGTCACCCGCATGTTCCAAATTTTGCTCCCATATTGACCCATATCTCTTACTCACCACCTCGGCCCGTCTCCTCCTCAAAATGGGTACTTTTTTCTGAATATCAACGTACGTCCTCGTGTAATTATTAAGCTTCCCAACCATGCCAACCCAGTAAGAGCTTAACTCGTAATCAGTCTCTATATGAATTGCATCCTTCCATTTATTTTTTCCTCTCAAAAGTAAATAAACCAAAGACGATTGCTCATCCGCCCCTGGAAACGCCTTGTCTGAGAGCGTGGCCATCAAAGTTTCACTCCAGAATTTATAATCTGGACTTCTCGGACTCATGCTGGCCCAAACATCCAAGAAATCTAATGACCATTGGCAATTCCTCATCAGAAAGCTCCCTGTATTCACTGAAACCCAACTCTTTTTCTCGTACACCATATCCGGCCACCCGGGAACAACCAGATTAAATTGCTTGTACTTGTGCAGTGGAACTTTAAAGTACATATCAGTGAAAATAGCATCCGAATCCATCCACCAGAACCACTCAGCTTCCGGGTGGGCCACCAGCGCGGCTCGAAGCAGGGCCACTTTGGCCCAAACGTTACACATTTTCGGGTCAAAACATGCAGTGTTGTAGAATATATCGTAGCCGTGGATTCTACAATAGTCGGCCTTGTTCTTGAAACACCTGAGGAGTAAATGATCACCGATGGGATTCTTACACGGCGAGGGCTGGGATCCCGTAACAACGAGAATCCGATTTTCAGCACCGGCGGCGAACGTGGGATGAAGGTTTAGCCATAGGTTCCTTCTCTTGTCCCAGTTTTGGATGGGACTTAGCAGAGTGTAACTGAGTTGTGGGTCGTCGTAGAATGTGTTTTCTGGAGGATCTTGAGTTCGATTAAAGGGTTCTGAGAGGGTGATGCAGCGGTTAGTATCATTTGAAATTATGTTGGAAAATTTGGCCGATGGTTTCGTGAAGGACCAAATTGCACAAACAAGCAGTAATACAAGCAGTAATGCGATAAATACAACGAGAATGAAGGATTTGCTGTCTTTGGAAAATACTGACGGTTTGCTTTGAGCTTTGTTTCTGGCCATGGCTGGTTTTTCTGGAAGGATGAGTATAAACGTAAGTATGAGAACGTATGAATGAGAGGGAGAGAGTGGTTCTTTTCACAGTTATCCAATCAAACCACATAAAAGGGCCTCGTAGTATATTTGACTGAAAGTTTATACTCCTAATTAAGCATTATTACTCTGCCACTATACTCCTTATTAACTACTAAACAGGCTTATTACTTGATAAATGATAATTAACACTGGAAATTTTGGGGAATGTGTAACTATGTAACTTTAAATTCGTCATTTATGTAGTTAGAATTATTTTATATTTTTATTTATGTTTAATATTAAGATATTAAATTAATAGGAAAAGTGTTGCGCCGGGCATATTAACTTGCAAGTTCAGATATAAGCTGGATTTAACTAATGAATGTTTGATTTTTTGTCTTGCTCTCTCTTTCCCCTTCATTCAAATTTTAGGGAGTGAGTGAATAGCTACGGACTTATTTCGTCACTAATTAAATTGATCGAGTGGATTGCAATTTAATTTGCAGCGCAATATTACATAGTTACGAAAAATTTCTCACAAAGATAACATCTTAATGTATAAATACAATTAAATATTACCTTAATTTAGGTGTACTAAACCAATTATATTTTAGTATATAAATATGGAAAAAATATTTCATATATTTAAATATTACAGGTTATTTTACTAATTATGTATGATTATGCAACATTACGGATGAGATACTACGTGCAACTGTTATATAATTCCTTTAAAATTTTGCTATTATTTACTCGTGTTATAACATTGTATTCGATAAAACGGTTGTATGTAATATGTTATGGTACAAATATAGACAAGTACAAATGTAGACAAATAGTAGTCATGGAATCATGTGGGATTAATTAAATGATTTGAAGGACATAATACATTTACTCCTAATCTCAAATTCATGTGCAAATCCTTGTGAGCCCAAATTATATATTGCTGACTTAGTTGAAGTTGTAAATCAAATTCATGGGATTGGGATTGATTTACAACTTCAACTAAGACGTCTTATCTGCTGCGTGATCCACCCAAGACGATGCCAATGGGACCTAGTTTGTACTACAACTTCCTCCTAATATTGTAATATAATAACATTAATTAGGCAACTTAATTAATTAACCTCGAGTTCTCTTCTTTCTTTTTTATCTCAGTTTTCTTTATTTCTTCAAGAGGCCAGAACGCTAAAAAGTGGGTGGAGGAGAAGGACGCCGAACCACTAATTGATTTAGATACATAAAATATTATCGATTTCCAACCAGATTTGAGATTTGGTGAGTAACTTAAAAAAGTTTGGGCAGAGTTTTGTAATTTCGTGACAATTTTATGTTGTCAATTTCTGATTCCCATGATTAAATGAGATGTTGAAATCGTGGGTCATTGGAAGGATACGTATCAACGGTTATGAGTATAATAAGTTATTTACGGGTGAAAATGCCCGCGGTGAAAGTGGCCATGCTGGTTCATCCTGAAGCAGAGTGGATCTGGTGGGTGGTGGATTCCGACGCTGCGTTCACGGATATGGACTTTAAGCTGCCACTGGACCGGTACAAGAACCATAATTTAGTCGTTCACGGCTGGCCGCACTTGATATACGGGAGCAAGAGCTGGACAGGCCTGAACGCCGGTGTGTTTCTGATGAGAAACTGTCGGTGGTCGATGGATTCTATGGAAGCATGTGCGACTATGCGGTCCCAGATTACGACACATGGGGGGAGATTCAGCGGAGCACATTTAAGGATAAGACATTCCCGGAGGCAGACGATCAAACGGGTTTGGCTTATTCATTGTTGAAAGAAAAAGAAAAATGGGGGACCAAAATATACCTGGGAGCTGAGTATTACAAAATCTATTCCATTCCATTACAAAATAATACTAAACAATATAATTACTATCATTCTATTTTATTTCATTTTAAATATTTTTTTTCTATTAAATCCATTTAATTCCTAAATCCACTGCTTATACCAAACCCAACCTAACTTCCTTAGTATTTCAACCCCAATAGCCGTGCAAATAGTACTGATTCTCCAAATAGATCATGTTCCCCCCACCCCCAAAATCTTTTTCTCCCTCAACAGTAAATACACCAACAAAGATTGCTCGTCTGCCTCCGGGAACTTCTTATCCGAAAGCGTGGAAGTCAAAATTTCACTCCACATTTTATAATAAGGGCTACGTGGACTCAAGCTTGACCAGGTATCACGTATTGGGCTTCAAGGTTGTGGTCCTCTCCTCCTAGGTGAAGAAGTGAGCTAAATTAACACAAAACGATGAAACTGTCGAATAATATTGCTATCTTCGACAATGGGCACTAAGCCCAAGCTCCCACAACACAGAACTTTCCCCCATCATCGTTTTTGTTTACTCCCAAGTCCAAAGCTCTTCTCTTATCTATCAGAAGGCATGGCATCCCCCAGGACTAGTTTTCCTCCGGAAATGAAACCCAAGTTAATTATCAAACCCTAATTTTGAGCAGACAAAAAGAGTATTTACTGGTTGTAATCTCAACAACTTCGATTCTTCTTTCTACAAATTCGTTTCATCCTTATTTTTAAGTGTAGAAATTTATATATATATATATATATATATATATATATATATATCTTTTTCTGGTTCTTGTTACCAAAAAAAGGAAAAAAGAAAGGTTTGAATGGAGTAATGTTATTCCCGTGATTTTACAAATCATACCGGACATTAATGGCACCAAACCATAGCTACGATAATTCGAAGTCAGTCAATAAATCGACCAAAATAAAAATAAGTCAAGAAAGATAAGAAATTTCGGGTCCCAGATAGTTCGCTAACACGCCTCTGATTGCGGAGACATTGTTTGAAATCAAAATCCACTGGTCAAAGTAATCGCTAACACAGTGGAGATTGTGGCCCTATGGGGTACAAAAGTTTTAACAAATTTCTGCTTGTTTTCTGGGTTAGAATTGATTGCCAGAATCCTTAAAGTAGAGCAAAGATAACATCAAAGACACGCTTCAAGACACCAAAGTGAGGTAGCAATTATATGATATCTGGTTGATTTCGTTTGCCAAGAATTTGAAAAGCAAACAGTATTCTTTCACAACTGCGACTTTCCTTTCTAAGTCAAAAGTTTTTACCTACCTGTTCTGTTCTTCATGCCAATTTTGTCCAAGCTGCTGTCCATTGAAAAAGGAAACTTCAGAGGCGAAACAAAAGAGCCGTGACTTATATCACTGTGCACGAAACCAAAATTCCGAAGCACTTGATTATCGGCAAAATTCAGAGCTCTCTCCATTCCAATCCAGCAAGAATTCCCCACGTACGACGGATCATGGTTCCCACTGCATGGCTGACACCCCGTGAAATGAGTGATGAACGGCCATTTATTGTCACCCGCATGTTCCAAATTTTGCTCCCATATTGACCCATATCTCTCACTCACCACCTCGGCCCGTCTCCTCCTCAAAATGGGTACTTTTTTCTGAATATCAACGTACGTCCTCGTGTAATTATTAAGCTTCCCAACTATGCCAACCCAGTAAGAGCTTAACTCGTAATCAGTCTCTATATGAATTGCATCCTTCCATTTATTTTTTCCTCTCAAAAGTAAATAAACCAAAGACGATTGCTCATCCGCCCCTGGAAACGCCTTGTCTGAGAGCGTGGCCATCAAAGTTTCACTCCAGAATTTATAATCTGGACTTCTCGGACTCATGCTGGCCCAAACATCCAAGAAATCTAATGACCATTGGCAATTCCTCATCAGAAAACTCCCTGTATTCACTGAAACCCAACTCTTTTTCTGGTACAACATATCGGGCCACCCGGGAACAACCAGATTAAATTGCTTGTACTTGTGCAATGGAACTTTAAAGTACATATCAGTGAAAATAGCATCCGAATCCATCCACCAGATCCACTCAGCTTCCGGGTGGGCCACCAGCGCGGCTCGAAGCAGGGCCACCTTGGCCCAAACGTTACACAATTTCGCGTCAAAACATGCAGTGTTGTAGAAGATATCGTAGCCGTGGATTCTACAATAGTCGGCCTTGTTCTTGAAACACCTGAGGAGTAAATGGTCACCGATGGGATTCTTACACGGCGAGGGCTGGGATCCCGTAACAACGAGAATCCGATTTTCAGCACCGGCGGCGAACGTGGGATGAAGGTTTAGCCATAGGTTCCTTCTCTTGTCCCAGTTTTGGATGGGACTTCGCAGAGTGTAACTGAGTTGTGGGTCGTCGTAGAATGTGTTTTCTGGAGGATCATGAGTTCGATTAAAGGGTTCTGAGAGGGTGATGCAGCGGTTAGTATCATTTGAAATTATTTTGGAAAATTTGGGCCATGGTTTCGTGAAGGACCAAATTGCACAAACAAGCAGTAATGCGATAAATACGACGAGAATGAAGGATTTGCTGTCTTTGGAAAACACTGATGGTTTGCTTTGAGCTTTGTTTCTGGCCATGGCTGGTTTTTCTGGAAGGATGAGTATAAACGTGAGTGAGAGTGAGAGTGAGAGTGAGGTTCTTTTAACAGTATTCCAATCAAACCATATAAAAGGGCCTCGTAGTATATTTGAGTAAAAGTTTAGGCTGCGTGGACAAGCAAATTTAATTTGCAAATAAGAATATTTTTAAACAAAAATAAACTATTCAAACACATTTTTATTTTAAAATTTAGAATTCAAATTTTTTCACTCAAATTCCTCTCACATAATTTTAAAAAATTTTCCTTCCCTCCAAAACACTTATACTCCTAATTAAGCATTATTACTCTGCTACTATACTCCGTATTAACTACTAAATAGGTTAATTACTGGATAAATGATAATTAACACTGGAAATTTTGGGGAATGTGTAACGACGTAACTTTAAATTCGTTATTTATATAGTTAGAATTATTTTTATATTTTATTTATGTTTAATATTAAGATATTAAATTAATAGGAAAAGTGTTGCGCCTGGCATATTAACTTGCAAGTTCAAGATTTAAGCTGAATTTAACTAATGAATGTTTGATATTTTTCTTGCCCTCTCTTTTCCCTTCGTTCAAATTTTAGACTTCATTTGGACAGTATTTTTATTTACAAAAAGTTAATTTTTTTAAATACAAAAATAAAAAATTCAAACGACTTTTTATTTCAAAATTTAAATTATCTCCAAAATTGTTCTCATATTATTTTAAAAAAAAATTCCTTCCAATCTACTTTTTATTTTAAAAAATTCTGACCAAAACTTTTACACATTTTAATACAAATTTCTCAAATATAACACAATCCAAACAGAGCCTTAGGGAGTGAGTGAATAGATAAGGACTTATTTTGTCATTAATTAAATTGAGCGAGTGGATTGCGATTTAATTCGCAGCTTAATATTACATAGTTACGAATTTTCCCACAAAGATAACATCTTAATGTATAAATACGATTGAATATTACCTAAATTTAGGTGTACTAAACCAATTATATTTTAGAATATAAATATGGAAAACTATTTCATACATTTATTATACTTTTGTATTTAGTACACCAAACTAATCATAAAATTTTATTTTTTTATCCCTTATTATGTAAATATTATAGATTATTTTACTAATTATGTATGAATGTGTAACATTACGGATGAGATACTCGTACAACTGTTATATAATTTCTTTAAGAGTAATGATTGAGATAGTGACAAATTATAGTGACTTTGTATAGTGATTGACGTGGCAATCATGAAAAGACAAAATTACCCTTCATTATTTGTGTTTTGTAATGAGGATGAATGAATAATTTTATCTTTTCATGATTACCATATCAGTTACTATACAAAGTCATTATGATTTGTTACTATCTCTATCATTACTCTTTAAAAGAAATTTGATATTATTTACTCGTGTTATAACATCGTATTCGATAGAGCGGTTGTACGTAATGTGTCGCAGCACAAATATAGATAAGTAGTAGTCATGGAATCATGTGGAATTAATTAAATGATTTGAAGGACATAATACATTTACTCCTAATCTCAAATTCATGTGCAAATCCTTTCGAGGCCAAATTATATATTTCTTACTTAGTTGAAGTTGAAAATCAATCCCAATTACGTGAACCCTGAGTCACGCATGCTTCTTCTCCGTATTATCTGCCGCGTGATCCACCCAAGACGATGCAATGGGACCTACCTTGCACTACAATTTCCTCCTAATACTGTTAAAATTAATTAGGCAACTTAATGAATTTACCTCAAGTTCTCTTTTTTCCTTTTGATTTCAGTTTTCTTTATGTTTTTCAAGAGGCCAGAACGCTAAAAAGTGGGTGGGGGAGAAGGAAGTCCAACCTCTAATTGATTTAGGTACATAAAATATTATCGATTCCGATGACTAAATGAGATGTTGAAACGTTGGTCGTTGGAAGGATACGTATCAACGGTTGTGAGTATAATGAGTTATTTATGTGGGAGCAAAGGGGAATTCTACCTAAATGAGATTCTGCAGATATTCTTTTAGTCTTTTCTTAATGACAAATGTCCTAATCTCATATATATATATATATATATATATATGTACACAAATATACTATTGAAGAAAGATGCCAATTGGTTCACTTTTAGAAGAACCGGACGATTCAGCCGCCCTTGATTGAGGAGATGATAGATGCCTTGATTGTCAAGACAGTAATCAAACTTATGGAACGCATTGATAATTCATATAATACATAATTATAGAATTACGGGAAATAACTCATTCCAAACTGGAATAATGGGTTGAATATGGACCCCTAAGAAGCGAGGGCCTCGTGTTTGCCCACACGACTTATTCACACATATGCGAACATTTTGGTTTAAAAGTATCCAAAGTATGTGTTCATACATATATTCCTTTAAAAAAATTAATAATTATGTGTATCAATAATTAAAAATAATTATGTTTTTATAATGCATTAAGTATACGTATAATGGACATAATGACTAAAACTTATACTTGAATTAAAATGAACTATTTTTTTGGATGAAAAAAGCAATTAAAAGCATGGAAAGTAAATCGAGAAAAATCTCTATTTTATGACTTGAAATTCGATCACTGAAACTAGCCTTTGTTTTTGGATTGGTAATTAAGTAGGAGGCAAGCAATTCTTTTCGATGGGAAGTGAAACTAAATACTACTTGAAACCAAGTTTCTCAGACTCATCATCTGAGCCTCCTGGAAAATCAAAAGCCAATGGCGACACCGAAGCATTCCGCAAATATGGATGCACGAAACCGAAAGTTCGGAGTACCTGATTATCGGCGAAATTGAGAGCCCTCTCCATGCCTACCCAGCAATCCTTTCCCTCGTACGATGGATTGTAGGACCCACTACACGGCTGACACCCCGTGAAATGCGTGATGAACGGCCGCCTCCACCCGCCCTTCCTGTCACCGGCGTCTTCCAGGTGCTCCTCCCACAGCTGACCGTACCTCTCGCTCACCGCCTCCGCGTGTCTCCTCCTCAGCTTCACTGTTTTTTTCTCTATTTTCTCGTACCTTCTCTCTATATCATCGAGTTTTCCCACAACTCCAACCCAATATCCATGCAAAGAGTATTCATTCTCTACGTACATCATGTGGCCCCATTTCTTCTTTTCTTTCAGAAGCAAATATACCAGGGCCGATTGATCGTCCGATTCAGGGAACATCTTGTCCTTGAAAGTTGACCTCAGGGTTTGTCCCCACTGTTTGTAATCCGGGCTCTGCGGACCCATGCTAGCCCAGACATCCAAGAATTCCATGGACCACTGACAATTCCTGATCAGGAAGATCCCGGCATTCACTGCCACCCAGCTTTTCTCCTCGAAGATCAGATTAGGCCATCCGTGAACCACGAAATTATGGTGCTTGTACCTCTTCAACGGTACCTTGAAATCCATGTCCGTGAATATCGCATCCGAGTCAATCCACCAGATCCATTCTGCCTCGGGATGGGCCAGCATCGAGGCCCGGATCAGAGGAATTTTGGCCCAGTAAGATTTCATGCTTGGGTTCAAGAACGCATTGTTGTAGAAGATGTCGTAGCCATGGATTCTGGTGTAATCAACTTTGTTCTTGAAACATCTCAGCAGCAAATGATCCCCGAATGGATTCTTGCATGCTGAGGGCTGGGAACCCGTGACGAGGAGTATACGATTTTCGACTCCGGCAGCGAAAGATGGGTGTAGTTTCAGCCACTCCTTTCTCTTGTCATCCCAGTTCTTGACGGGTTTGTCTATGGTGTAACTGATTTCAGGGTCGTCATAAAACGTTGTTTCTTCAGGGTCGTGTTTCCTGTCAATGAAGTCAGAATTGGCAGAGCAATCCGTGGGTAATAAGTTTGAAAAGCTGGAAAAGGATTCTCCATATGACCAAATAACACAAATAAGTACTAATACAGCTACTAATGCTGCAATGAACCAAGATTTCTCTCTGGAAGATGATGAGAACGGTCTGCTACGGAATTTGGTTTTGGACATGGCGGCTGGTTTTTAGTGCTGTTATGGAGAAAGGACTAAGAGATAGAGGTTCTCATTCACCTTTCTCGCATATATTCCCTTCAGGTTTAGGCAGGGTATAGTTTTTCTTAATTCTTCAATCAATCAGCTGAGATTGGCAAGATCTGATTGGCTATCCAAGGAGAGCAAGACTGGTATAAAGTCGGTTGATCCAATTTGATGTTTTTAATGCTTCCGAGATTTTGCTATGTCCACTTTTATAATAAAATAAAATAAACTATGAGTAAGAGCAGCCTTACCCCGCGAAAGTCTCCAGACATTGCTATTGAGAAAACAGACTCTACTATATTGTGGTGACATTGATTTCTGAACCAAATCATGTGCAAACGATTCTTTCCAAATATTTTACTCGAAGAAGTTTCCATTCTCTTGCTTTCGTGGGTGATTTAAGAAATAGCCTATTTGTTAGATAGTGATTTAAAAAGACTGAAACTCGTCGCTCATTGCTTTCATCCACGTAACTAGTTTCTTTTTTATCGTGTCCATGTACCTCAGCAATCGTCGGATCCCATCTCCTAAGATGACTCACTGTATTTAGTCAATTTGTGTGGCTATCATCCTGATGAGAGGAAATGGTTTTAAAATGGATTTAATGTTAATCAAAGAAATTGACCATTCCCGCTAATCTAGCAGCATAACCGCATAGAAACTGGAACTTTTTAATTCTAAAACCAGAGAAACATAGCTTACCAATTCTTACAATGTCAAAGGTAACAATTAGAATCTAAAAAAACTACACGATTTTTTTGGTACTGGAACATAGAGTAAAATGGCACGTATACAATCTTATACTGCAAAAAAAGAGCAAAGTGGCATGGATTCTATCTTTATACCGCAAAACTTAGTACTAGTGTAACCATCAGGTAAGACAAGAGCGCTCTTCAACAAAGAAAAATAGTAGCTTTTATGGATGCTCTCATCAATAAATTACAAAGTGGTAGCTTTTACTTTTCAAAGTGACACCTTCTTCAGAACCCTTTTTCAAAAGCATTCTATCAGTTCCATTGACCCTGATGTTTAGCTTTGAAACACAGGAGTTTCATTTACTATAGGACCAGGATGCAAGCCTGGTCCTCCCCAGTTCATATGTGCACAAGCATCTCCTATCACGTACAATTTCAGTTAACTGTATCAAAGATGTAAAACAACATCAATCTTACTTGCCATACTTATCCATCTGATTAAACAAAAAATAGCAGCAGCTCAGCTCAAGGCTTTCTTCGCCTACACTTTTGTAACTAGGCGTCGTTTGCCAATGGCACTTGTCTCTAGAGTATATCAGGAGTTGATAATATCAATATTTCCCTTTATTGACAGCTTTTTCCAGAGCTTGATAGCTTGTTGCATTCTCTAGCCATTTGC
Source organism: Gynochthodes officinalis (assembly GCA_020080225.1). NCBI lineage: Eukaryota > Viridiplantae > Streptophyta > Magnoliopsida > Gentianales > Rubiaceae > Gynochthodes > Gynochthodes officinalis. The sequence continues at coordinate 33,412,165 of CM034621.1, read as the reverse complement.
TTGGCCATTCTCCTCTGCTTTAGCTTGCTTCGTTTAGAGCCGGACGGTACGTCCTTGGATTCTCCTTCGAAAAGGCAATCATAAGACAGCAGGGGAGAAACATTCCCCTCAGCGGCATTTTGTCGGACACCTTCAGGTTCATTCTCAACGGCATCCCCACCACCTTCACAAGATGTAAGAGAAGCGGGCAGCAGCGGCCCAATGATTTTCCTGCGTGGTACTGATGCAGCTTGTTTTAGCTTCTTCTTGCGAAGCCTCTTCCTCTTGGCTCTTGTCAACTTATTTTGCGCATCCCCTTCGTCTTCCCATTCGTCGCGGTCACTCGATGACTTAGGCCCCTCTAGTTCATCATCTATCCAATCCACAATATCAAACCAAATTCGTCAAACCACACAATCGATTCATGACGACACCAAGAAGAAATCGAATGAAAAATGTTGGTAGGTACCTAGAACATGATGCAAATTGAGGTTATGGCTTGATGTGTTGTTTACCGATTCTGGCTTCTCTTCTTCCGGAGGAGGAGGAGGAGGAGGAGGATAGAGCAAGCGAAGCAGGGCATCATGGAACTTTTGTGTTTCCTCAGCCCTGTCCATCTTTTCCAACTCCACCTTCGACACTGTGCTGATCCAATTTTATCGCCGGTAGGGGATTACATGGGTTCAAACGTACTTTTCTGATGTGTTTTTATGTCAGTATTATCATATAGACATTCGCCTCGTTTTGATGATAAAGGATACCAGCAGCCAGCAGGCCATAGACCCAACAAGAAAGGTACTAATACAATTTTTGCGCAGGGGTCCGTAATTGTGTGGTGAAAGCCCGATTGAGTACAGAAAATAATTAACGTTGTAATTACATCTTCAAACAAAGGAAAATTTTTCTTCAACTGTTCTGCGCATTTTCCCCATTCATAATGTAGCCTACAATACTCCAACTGATCCGTGCATTGCTAAATGCTTATGATTTAATTTCAATGAACATTTCATAGATATCCCATTATCAGAAAGCTGAGTATCGCCATGTTCAATGACAATTACTGTAATTGTGTGTATAAACTACTTTCAAATAATCCCAAAATGATCCCAAACATTACAAGAAACGAAACGAAGTTACAGAGGTGTCCTGGTTTCACAACAAGATCATGAACCTTTCTTGCGTTGGTAGAAATTAAACGGTCCTAAGGTAGCGAAATTCCTTGTCGGGTAAGTTCCGACCTGCACGAAAGGTGTAACGATCTAGACACTATCTCGGAGAGAGGTTAGGTGAAATAGACATGTCTGTGAAGATGCGGACTACTTGCACCTGGACATAATTTATACAAGTTAATAGCTTGAGTTAGGCTTGGGACAAATAGGATAAGTCACAAAAAATATGTGAATTTGTCTTATTGTTAATATTAGCAATGGATTTTTTTATAGTCGAAATAAAGTAAATTGTATTGTGATTTTTTTTATTAATTCTTTCGTACTTTGTTTCATTAATGGACTTATCCCTAAAACTTTTTTTTTTGATTCAATAGATCAACGAAGACTTTCCAGGCTCAAATGCACTTTCAAATTCTTGTAGAGAACATTATGATCGATACTGTGAAATCAAGAAGATATAACCATGCTTTTCACATCAAAGTACCAAATAAAATATGTGGAGTCAGAGAGGTTTGTGATATTCTGTCCTCTGCTTGGGCAGAATGAAGAATGGGAGAGGGAACAAAGCCGGCACTACATTCACCTTCTTTTCCCTCGACTGATAACTATTTCAGAAAGCCCTTGACCTTCTGTTGGTGATCGCATGGCTTCTGCTTCTAGTTCTAGGAAGGACATGATCCGTTATCAACTTAATGTCTTCTGTAGATAGATCATAAGGCTCGTTTACATCAACCCTGCCAAACACGGCAACTGTACTCTGACTGCGTGGAACAACAGTAATTGCTCTGCTCATTGCTGTGTGTCGATTGTTTTGGCAGCTTTTTTCTAAGAAGCACCAGCTCACCCTTCTCTATCTCAACACTACTCCTGGTAGAAGCAGCCCCAATGAGATCTCTGCATTCATCATCTTTTCTTGACACTGAAGAATCGAAACTAGAAATCTAGGGCAAATAAGTTGAAATTTCAGAAAACGTAAGATATCCCACGAAACCAACAGCAGCATAATTGCTGACTGACACATTCGCTGCACAGTCAGCTTTTGACATAGAAATCCCGGGCTCTAATCAAAAACTTGAACGGTGCTTTAATGTACCTGCTGATCGATTTCCACTGTATGCGGACTTTGGTGCTCATTTTGACGCACACTTGACTTGCACTCACTCCAAAGATTCAATCTTCGCCTGAATGTTGAGTTTTTTGGCATCTATCTTGTCATGTTAAAAAATTAATTGGCCTTGTAGAATGGATGAGCCATTGTAGCAATTGAGATAGATAGAGGGGAAAATGACTAGGAATAGTAGACCGAGGGCTTGTTAATAAATAGTAATGTTTGATTGAGGAGACTCAGGAGAGTAGTGATGCATTTATATATGTGTACTCTGGGGAATATGTGTTGCTTTATTTGGGTGATTACTGTTGTTCGGTTTGTTTTAAGCATCTAAAAAATTATTTAGTATAAGAATGTTATGGTCGATACGAAATGGAATTTGGAGTAAATGGGAAGGGTTTCGTTTTCTGGATTGAATGGCCTTAAAGGAATCTGATCCGAGGGACAATTGGTGGGGTAATTGACCTACGCAGATATGGCGCCAAATGGAAGACAAAGAAAGATTGCCCATGTTATGGCTTCTTCATCTTGATTTCCTGTGATTGGTTTTTCTCTTGAGGAGTTTTGTTTTGGTTGGAGTCTTGGAGATACTGAAAAGAAAAACCATGGTATTTGGAACTTTGGTTGTCTCCTGTTGTGCAGGCGTAGTGCTTGATATCCCATTATCAGAATGCTGAGTATCGCCATGTTCAATGTTAATTACTGTAATTTTGTGTATAAGAAACGAAGTTACAGGGGTGTCCTGGTTTCACAACAAGATCATGAACCCTGTAATTTTGTGTATTAGAAACGAAGTTACAGGGGTGTCCTGGTTTCACAACAAGATCATGAACCTTTCTTACATTGGTAGAATTAAATTGATCAACCAAGACTTTCCAGTCTCAAATTCACCCTCAAATTCTTGTGATCGATATTGCGAATTCAAGAAGGGATAAATACCATGCTTTTACTAAATGAAATATGTGGAGTCGAAGGGGTTTGTGATCATACTTAAACTAAGTGAAAGTGTCCTCTGCTTCGAATAACTAACAATAAGACAGAATGAAGAATGCGAGAGGGTACAAAGCCGGCACTCCATTCACCTTCTTTTCTTCAATTAAAAATTATTTCAGAAAGCGCTTGCCCTCCTGTTGGTGATCTCGTGGCTTCTGCTTCTAGGAAAGACACGATCCGTCGTCATCTTAATGTCTTCTGCAGATTGACCATAAGGCTGGTTTTCATCAATCCTGCCAAACACGGCGACTGTACTCTGTGTGCGTGGAACAACAGTAACTGCTCGGCCCATTGCTGTGGGCGATTGTATTCACTGGTTTTTACTGAGAAGCAACAGCTCACTCTTCCTGATCTCAACGGTACTCCTGGTAGAAGCAGCCCTGATGAGATCTCTGAATTCGTCATCGTTTCTTGACACTGAAGAATTGAAACTAGAAATTTGGGGCAAATAAGTTGAAAATTCAGAAAATGTAGGATATCCCCGAAAACCAACAGCAGCATAATTGCTGACTGGCACATTCGCTGCACAGTCAGAGCAGCTTTTGACATAGAAATCCCGGGCTCGAATCAGAAACTTGAATGGTGCTCTAATGTACCTGCTGATCGATTTCCACTGTATGCGAACTTTGGTGCTCATTTTGATACACACTTGACTTGCACTCACTCCAAAGATTCAATCTTCGCCTGAACGTTGAAATTTTTTTTTTTTTTTTCCTTTCTATCTTATCATAACAAGTTAAAAAATTAATCGGCCTCGATGAATGAATGAGCTGTTGCAGAAATTGAGAGAGATAGTGGTTACTAACAAAGGGAAAAGACTGGGAACAGTAGGCCGAGCTGCCCAGGTCTTGTTAGTGAATAGTAATGTAGTGTGTGATTTTGTTTTGGGAAAGATTACAACTGTTTCTAATATATTATATAGGATTGTTTTTGTTTATACGTCATTCCAGAGATGAGCTCCCATCAAAAGAGAGAAAACGATGGGAGGAGATAACAAATTGAGAATGTAGTGTCTGATTGAGGAGAGTAGTGATGGATTTATATATGCGTACTCTGGGGAATATGTTTTGCTTTATTTGGGTGATTACAGTTGTTCGGTTTGTTTTAAGTATGTAAACTTATTTAGTATAAGAATGTTATTGTTGATACGAAATGGAATTTGGAGTAAATGGTTCGTTTTCTGAATTGGGAGGCTTTAAAGGAATCTGATCCGTTGGACAATTGGTGCGGTAATCGAGTGATACCGACATGTCGCCAAATGGGACTACAAAGAAAGATTGCCCCTGTTATTGCTTTCTTCATCTTGATTTCTTCTGATTGGTTTTTCTTTTGAGGAGTTTTATTTTGGTTGTAGTATACTGAAAATAAAAACGATGGTATTTGGAACTTTGGTTCTCTTCGGTTGTGCAGTGGTGTGTACTGTATACTGCCACTGCATAGTCTTGAAATGGTATGGGACAAAAATAAAAATAGTAGAAATAGTGATCAAACTAAAAGTGATCTAAAAAAACAGAGTTTTCAACCATTTTAATGCGGAGTCCACTAGATTTAGTCAAAGTTTAAATTAATAATTTAATGACAACTAACTAAAAAAAATTAATGACTTACTTAACGGTTACATAATATAATTTTTATACATTAATCTCCAGAGGGAAGAAGGTTAAAAATTAGGAAAACAAATTTTCTTTCCTCTTTTTCCTGGTCCAAAGAGTACCTTAAGAGGCACTCATGATGATCCTTGAACTAGAATAAGGTCTTTTTGAAAAAAAAACACATAAGCAATCAACCTAATACTTACTGTCTTCAACTCTCCTTAAAAAGACATGTAAGAACAAGGTTTAACTTTATAGTGGCCTGTTAAAATACTTCAACTGTGTGTGACTCTGCGCTGCAATTTTACACGCCTATGGTTATGGTTATGAATCTTATGATAATGATAAATTACTTGGCATTCTTTAAATATTACCACTACAGAATATATCAAAACAGAGATTTAATGTCTGAATGAGATTTCGTAGAAATCTTGCAGAATCGGATTCCCTAATAAATAGCAATAAATATGAAATCGCAGTGAATTTAATCCAGGGAGTTCTAAAGTGGAAACATGTGGTCCTGAAAGTAATAGGGAATGATCCAATTTGCAAGCAGTGCTGGACAATTAAATGTGTGGGCTTTTCAATCAATTCCTAAGGCATCAACAGCAGCTTAAAGTCACACCACATTAGTGTTACATTAGCATCACATTAACTTTGAACGGTCTTTACTATTTAAACAATTATCATAAAAAAAGTGCTCACACTCATAAACGGCCTTTACTATTCATGTAACAAATTTCTCTCTCCTCTACCTTCTTTTACACAATTTATTTAATATATTTAATACTTCTTATTTAAATTAATAATTTTAAAATATTATCTATTGCTCATTTATCAAATTCAATATATATTAATAATACAACTTATAATTTTAATTATTATACATTTAATACTTAAATAATTAATGGAAAATAATTTTCATTACATTTAAATTAAATTTTAATAATACATTTAAAATTATAAATTTAGCATTATTTATCAATTAATTACAAAAAATTCTTTTTCATTTAGACAAACCTAATTATTTCTTTAATTTTGTAATTGATTTGGCTACAAAATCATTTATATTGTTTAACTATGAATAGATATAATTTTTAATAATCACATTCAATAATTTTATACAATATTACATTTAAATTAATTGTTTCAAAATTTTTGTAATTATTAAATAAGTATAAATAATTTTACATAATATTAAAATTAAAACTTAATATTAATAGACTTAAACTTAATATTAATAGAAATATTAATAATTTTATATTAAAATTTATAATATATTAATAAGTATATTATCATTTAATATTATATTACATTTAAGAAAATCAGATATTGTACCAAAAATAGGCAAAGTACATGTTATTGTGTAAACAAAAATATTTTCCACGTGATGATAATTAAAAAATCAAAAGAGGTGAAATAGGTGTTGCAAACTAATAGGTGGTTTGCAACACCCATTTGACGTGGTGCACGCCCAATCACGTCGGTCTGACACACTTGTCTACTGACCAAATTAAAAAAAAAAACTCCAAAACAACGTCATTTTTTGCAACCAAAAAAAGCAAAAAAATAAAAATGGCCAGTCGTGACCGAGGTTCCAAGAATGACCGTTCGTTCCTTTAAGATCTCCACATCAACATTTTTTTTTCTGATGTGGTGGTCATGGCAAGCACACAACCAGCCCCAAAATGGGGCTGGTGTGCATGCTCTAAGGGATAATAATTGGAGCCAAGTGGTGGAGTTGTATATGGTATGCATACCAATTTTTCAAACAAAAGTTTCACGGTGTGAAATCTAAATTCCCAATTCGTTAATTTTTGAACTACAATTTCGGCAAGACTTGGAGATAACTAGATGTAAATATTATGATCACTTCAAAAGTTTTAGATTTCATGTCTGAATAATTTCAATGAAATTTTTTGTTATGTGCATTGGCGAAGTTCCAACGTGAGTGCGACTTCCGGTTAACCACGACGACATGGTCTCAGTATTTGAAAAAAAATGTCTTTTGTTAAGAGAAAAAATAGTTATTTACCTCCCATCTCTATTGAACGTACTTCATTCGTCTAAAAAAATAGAATCTATTTTGAAAATTTTTTTTACTAAAAACAAAAAATTCACTATTAAGCTAAAATTTTAAAATATCCTTACTAATAATAGTTATGTATATTTAAAATTAAAAAATAAAGATAAAAATATAAAATTATATATTTAGTAATACATTAAATGAGTTATATCTAATAACAAATAAAAAATTATATTTTAATAAAAAAAAGTAATAATTCTGTTTTAAAAGAGTTAGAATGTAATTCTTATTTATCTTTACTTGGTTAAGAGAATAACCTTAATATTAAGTAATTCTTATTTCGATCATGAATCATCGCCTTTCCCTTTTGCAGTGGGTTCACATGCACCCATAATTCTTTTAGTAATAAAAAGCCCAACAGGGATATACGGTTAGGTGAATCAATGGATTCAACACTGAGGGTATCAGTATCCCGAGGAGGAAGCCTTGTATTGTATCTCCATCGAAATAGTAATAATTCTTCGAATCTATTTCCAATTTCCAGTTCCCAAATTGGAAGGGCAACTCAGTGAATATACTTGAGTTCTGTTTGGAATTATATAATATAAACTTTCAATAAGCCGACAGAAAATTGAATTTTGACCACGACAAAACCATCCGTGGTAGTTGCAACTGGCAACATGCACATAACTTGATTGGACCGAGTTTGTTCATGATCTCCAGTGCTGGTCAAAAATTCAGGCAAGACTGTATACTAAATGCATACTTCTTGCAAGAAATATCGACTCTAAGGGACATAAGTATTGTTTAGTGAAAATATTGTTTGATGAAAATATTGTTTGGGGTATGCATGCTTGGAGCGACTGAGTATACGTAGAAAAGAATTTGAATGACCAGAAACTGGAAAGAATTTTCAATCTCTGTTCTGTTGACCCAGAAAAAGAAGCTTCGAAGTTCCTTCCTAACTAGGATTCTCTTCTGAAACATACAAGATGCTCCTGATCCAAATATTTATCAATGCCAATAATTATTTATGAGAGCCCACTTGTGAGAACTGATAAATGATGGAATTTAATTGTGGCCTGCAGCTAATTCCGGGCCCCTAAGACTGGAAGACAGCAGACACAGGCTCTGAAACATAATCAAAGATTGTACAAGTTCATGTTTGGAACTCGTCATGTTATGACTTTGTGAGGGCTGGAGTTAATGGCATGGGACCGCGGAGCCGCCACCAAGGCGGCGCATCGGCAACGGGCAACCAATCAAATTTATGGCAAAAATATTGCATTATGAATATATGACCCAAACATTGCAGAGGCCTAACCTTGTCAAACGACAATAATTGGCTTATCTGGAAGAAGAGTGCAGATTAAGGTGACGTATGGCGGCTTTTTTATACTCTTAATTATCTTTTTAACTTTTTTTTTCTTTTTATAATTTCCTGTTTCCAAAAAAAAAAAAAGGAATTTGAAGAATATGATGATATCCATTCAGTTTGACCAAATATTGTCTATGAGTTCACAAGCTCCATCAGATTTGTTATGACTAACAAAGCCAAGAAAGAATTAAAGACAATTGTGTGCATAAAATTTGACCACATCAAATTTTTTAAAAATAGTTGCCACGACGTTTGCGCCATAATTTTTGAAGCAGTTGTCCGGGAATAATCGCAGCGGGGGAACTGTGACTTCTGACTTTGATATCCAAGTCTCGAACCCATTACAGAAATAAAACAAAACCAATGACAGAGAGTACTTCTGGTAAAGAAACTGCCAGTTATGGAGACTATATTTTAACTGGAAAATATATTCATTTGATGGTCAAAATTGAGCAACCGTGGTATCTGATGTACTGTCACTATCACTATCAGTATTACAGTATAGCACTATTCCGCCGACGCCGAGGACAAAACAATATTTTGAATTTTTCTAGTTATAGTCAAACCTTCAAAACTTTTGTTTTCTTTATATACTCTCCTGCTTCCATCTTAATCTTGTAGTCTTCATCTCCTCCATGTTTTTAAAACTTTCTTGATTAAACGACAATACACGTATCAAAACAACAATTCCAAAAGCACTCTTTGGGTTTCCACTCTTACTAACATCTGCAAACTATATACATACAAGTACGCAGAGAAAGCTGCAATTTTGATTGTGAGATACAGGTTATGGATTCCTCTGACTCCTTTACTTCTTCATCTTCCACCACATCAAGCCAATATGCTGCATACCCACAATTTAAATATGAAGAGGACAGAGGGAAAACATCATCCTCATATCATTCATCCCTCCATGCAATTCGCAGGGTTCCTTTTAAACCAATGAAGAAACCTATTGCACCACTTCCACCAACAAAGCCTAAAGTATACAAAGTGGACTCAGTAAACTTCAAGGAAGTTGTCCAGAGGCTAACTGCCGCACCTGAATTCCAGCCCAACACTGAGCAAGCAGTGGAGCAGGATGTAGTTGAAATGCTTCCACCGGGTCCTGCATTCCGCTCGAGGCGTCTAGAAGAGGTGGCTCCTCCAGCCCTTGATCTCTCCAACACCACATTACCTCTTCGTTTCTCCAATGGTGTTTCTTCACTGGAAGGCACACAGTTTGGTAATTCTTCTAACGGAACGCAAATCCCGGCCACTTCCAGTGAAATTATAGCTTCGGAAAGGAAATTCCATAAGTTATCCGAGACTTGTGGAGCTCAGAGCCCACTTGGGTTTAGCTTCTCACCGTCTTCATTGGCATGGTGTTTATCCCCGCTGCTGAGCCCAGGAACACTTTCCTTTTTGGAGTAAATCCAAAGTTCTTGATGCTGAACATCACGTGCAACTGGCATAGTTTCCTTTTTGGATGTCCTTTAATCTTCTGTTTTTAGCATTTCAAATCTCGCCATACCATGTTCAACATTTTGTGTTGATTGTTTTGGGAAAAAGGCGTAGTGAAATGGAATGTTTGTAGGAATCCTTTCTATATGGTATATTTTGTGCAAGCTCCCATGTATCCGTGTAAAATAATAATAATAATAATGATGATGCGACGCACAAGCTGTATCCTTTGCCATGTGAGATATTTGAGACCTTGAACTTTATCAACAAATTCACCATCTGCTCTCTGTGAACTCCAGACATTTTACAATCTTTTGTATTTGTTTCAAGGCAGGGCAATGGTGATAGTTCACCTCCTGGGAGTTTACCCTTCGCAACAGATCGGAATTCTCAATTAGTGTCCCCCTAGATCTATTCATGGTGATTTTGGGTGGTGAAAGTAAGGACTTCCCTTAAGTGAAGGGAGGCAGATGTGAAAGTGTGGCACTTATGGGTGGGGATGGCCCGTGAATTTGGTCAACAGAAGATGACCACTTCCCTATTTTGTCAATATCCCGTGAATTACAAACGCATCATATCCTCTGTCCAAGTTTTCGATTCATTTTGTGTGCCACTATGAATTGATAGATTTCTACTGTCAGAACAAAAAGAAATAGCATGTGTAAATGAACCAGTACGTTCGCTGAACTATTCGTGAATAAATTTGATTACGTTCGTTTATATTTGTTTGTTAAGGTAAACGAATAATAAACGAACATATTTTACCTTTTGTTTAATAAATGAACACGAACATGAACAGACATGTGTTCGATTCGTTTATATTCACGAACAAGTTCATTTAGTGTTCATAAACATGTTCATTTAAAATTCGTTTATTATTCGTTTATATAATATAATATATTATATATATTTATCTAATATAATATATTATGTATGTTGGAAATTTGAACTATCTGTTGGATATTTTTATGCTTTTTTCCTTGATATTTCTATTTCTTGGATCATAGATGTAATGTTATTATGTTTTTTTTTTATTGGAATAGTCAAATGGGATGTAGCTGTCTTTTCTTGGACCATGAATGTAATATTATTATGTTTTTGTTTATTAGAATTGTCAAATGGGATGTAACTATTTTTTCTTAGATTATGGATGGAATATTGTTATGTTTTTGTTTATTGGAATGGTCAAATGGGATATAACTGTCTTTTTTGGGATCATGGATATAATGTTATTATATTTTTGTTTATTAGATTGGTCAAATATGATGTAACTATTTGTTGAAATATTTAATTTATTATGTTTATTACATTCTTATTATACGGGAATATTTAATGGTCAAATTAGAATGATCATGGAAGTAATATTAATCGTTCGCGAATGTGTTTGTTTAATGTTTGCAAATATGTTTGATTATTCATTCGCGAACGTGTTCGTTTACTCATTTGTAAACGTGTTCGTTTACTCATTCGCGAACATGTTAATGAATTCTTCGTGAACATGTCCGTTTAATTTGTTAATAAACATGTTCATTAACAATTCACGAACACTTAACGAATACTAATAAATAAATATAAATGAACACGAACATATATTTCACAAACATAAACAAACACGAACACATATTTCACAAACATAAACAAATATAAATGAACATGAACAATCTAAAAAATAAACAAATAATAAACGAATAAGGTTTGTTCATTTATGTTTGGTTCGTTTACAGCTGAAAACGATAATTCGAAGTGCATGAAACTGACGATACACAAGCATTCAGATCAGGGAGAAAAATAAATAAGTCACTAACTAGCTACAGAATTTGTTTTTATCCCTATTCTAATGAAAAAGTTGGCATATGAAGGCTTTTACAAATAGACGTAAGAAATAGGAATGCAAATTTTCTTTTGAGTCTTTCTCCTATATAGTGCTTATATTGTTACTTTTTTTTGTACAGGTGGAAACTCAACAAGAAATTTTGTTACTTTAATGCTGTTATAGTTATGATTGTCAAAGTTTCGATTGCTTATTCTCTTGCCATTAGGAGTTTAGGACATCAATTTCTTTAATTTTCAGATATTTGATAGGCCTAAACCTGCATACACTTTTATGAGATTTGTGATTTTGGTAAATAGTCCCTTAAACTTGGTTACTGCAACGGTGCAACCCCTTATGTGTTTTTCAAACAGAAAAGTTTTCTGAAAGGAATTTTTTTTAAGACAAAAACAGTGTTACTTTTCAAAACATATAATAATGTAATTAAATGGGTTAAATTTGTTATTCAAAACCAAATCTATATATGTAAAAAAATTTGATAATTGAAGGGTATGTGAAATTCTACAATAGGGTGGTAGTCAAGTTGTATTTCGGTTCGCGTGTTTTACATGAATTCGAATATAATTCCTTTAATAATACATATTAACATAATCTGTTTATTTCACGAATAATACGACATGATATGAAAATATTTATATACATGTGAAATTTAAGAAAATTAAATAACTTATTTATTTTATAGATAACATAACATTAAAAAAAAAACTTATATACATATAAAAAATTAAAATATCAAAAATACCTAAGAGTAAATCTTATACTATATCTTCTAATTTTATAAAATTATTTTTAGATAATTTTTTAAATTATCTTAAACCAATTAAATAAATTAAACGGTTAACCTAGATCTACTTATTTTTTTTTGTTATACGAATCTAATTGGATTTCAATCTAAATTCACAAAAGAATATATCTATATTAGTTAAATATATATTAAGTTGGTATCGTATTTTCATATTATATTTTCGTATCTTGTTGCGAATTTTCAACCCTATCTACAAACCTTCGAGAACGCAGGTGAAATTATCCCAATTTACAGTCACTTATCCACCTCCTTTGCCAAATAATTGTTTGTGACCAATGACAGGAAAAAAAAAAAAATCTTGCACCATACCCTAGTCGGTGTGGAAGTGTGTATATAACCCGAATATCCCTCAGCTGTCCCAATAAGACGACAGCGTTTATCCTATGCTTAAATAAAACTTCCGCGAACAGTGTTATTGATCGTTCAGCAACGAGTCTACTCGTCCCTGTCGCACCAAATCACGGCACCGCCGGCCGGCGAACCAACCCCACTTCTTCTCACAATGTCATGGCTAGCTCGATCCATTGCCAATACTCTCAAACTCGATGAAATCGACGAAAATGGCTCAACTGATGAAGTCTCCGATCTCAATCGAGATAATAGTAGTAACACGAATGCTAGAAGCCCGGGAACACAGCAACACTTGAAAGAAGATTCATCATCGTCGCCGAGTGCATCTCCTCGTGGCGTCAAAGATGACATCTCCGAGCTCACCAAAACCCTAAGCCGTCAATTCTGGGGCGTCGCTTCATTCCTCGCCCCTCCACCACAGTCCGAGCCCTACAAACCCCTCCAAGATGCCGATTCAAGCAAGCCAGACCCTGATTCCGGTTCCAGTTCGGATTCCGACCCTTCGAGAATAATGGGGATCCGTAACGACTTTGCGGAGATTGGTGGAAAGTTTCGGACTGGGATATCCATGATTTCGAATAACATAGCCGTATCGGAGATCACGAAAATGGCGTCCAATTTTCTGCAATTAGGATCGGATAATGAGGAAGAGGAGGTGGAAGGGGATACTTCTAAGAGGGGTGCCGTTGGTGTGACTGATGAAGTTGTATCTTTCGCCAGAGACATTGCAATGCATCCCGAGACTTGGCTTGATTTTCCATTGCCTGAAAATGGTGACGACGATGGTAAATTTTTGGCTACCACCTACGCAATAATGGTTAAATATTCTTTTTACATCCTAGTAAGTTTTATGGGACTGGATATCGTTATTATATTTATGGGTTTACTCTTTTTGTTTTAATGGCATTGAATGATTAATGCTAAATTCTGCAGAGCAGTTTATTAGGCATTTATGCGCTTTTTTAGTGTGCATCGCTGTCTCGCGTGTATGAAATCCTTGTTTTAACCTTCTCCAAAAATCTTTGCATCTATAGAGACTCCATCAATATAAGTTTCCTGGAGGGAACGCCTGTTAGTGATCATTATCCAATTGCTTAGGTTGGTTGTTATGAGTAATTCGGAAGATATTCCAGTAACCAGAACCTAACCAGCAGTAAAAAAAAACCAAGCGTTTTTGGGGCATGAATTCTAGGATGCATTTGCTTGCTCAAAGCAAAATAGTTGTGGAATGTTTCGTGGGAATTTTTTATTCATGGCTGTTTGGCTTTACGAGTACTACTGTACTTTGCCCCACACTTCCATAAAAGAGCCAATGCAGATCAAGTTAGAGAAACAGCAAAAGGAATAATAATTAATGAATCAGAATTGATCTTTACACTTACTGCTTCTCAAATTTCATGTCGCCCCTTATTCTTGAAATATTAAAAAACTGCTGGTCATTTCAGTCTCATTGTTTTTCATGCGGCATTGGATACGGTAAATTTTTATTTTTAGCGTCATTTGTTCTTTCAAATGAATCATCTTGCCCAAATTTATATATATGATTTTGTGGCCATTGGCTTGCATTAATTCCACCTTTGGCAATCTGCTAACTATTGGTTTATCATTTAAATCCCAACTTATTCACAGCATGTCATGTTTTAGATGCATGTTAAATGGTGACCTTTTAGGGCATTTGTATGAGCCCCCATTAAAAAAGAAAAATTTGTTTCATTTGTTTATGTGATTAGTTGTAATATTCAGGTTATAATAAATGTTATAGCTTCTGCACTAGTTATCAAAACATGGTTGGATAATAGTGATATTTTGATTCATTGTGATCCTAGATTTTGAAATGTCCAATGCTCAGCAAGAACATGCTTTAGCTGTTGAACGCCTGGCCCCAAGATTAGCTGCTTTGAGGATTGAACTTTGCCCTGGTCATATGAGTGAGAGCTGCTTTTGGAAGATATACTTTGTGCTTCTTCACCCTAGACTAGATAAGGAAGATGCAAAACTATTATCAACATCACAGGTAGTTTGGTTGCTTAACATAATAATTTTAGAACTCCCTTTCTCTTCATTTTTCGGGATGATAAGTCATCTTTTTGTTAATTGAGATATTGAGTTAAATATTTTATGTCTAGGGTTTATATTGTGATTAAGTGTAGACTTTGTTGCATTTATATTTTGATCAAGTGTAGACTTTGTTGCATAGAATTCTGTGGAAGTGAGGAGTCTAATTTCAGATTAGTAGATTTTCTTGTCAAAACTACTTTGCTGTTTCACATAACTGAATGACATATAGCCTCCCATAATAGTGCATGGTGTCGTCGTCAAAAAAACCTGAAAGCTATTCTAATTGTGGTGCAATTTTCTTTCGACTGTCCTGGTTTAATCTCTCATAGTCCTGACATGAGAGCTGAAACTATACTTTTTGTGAGCTATTGATGTGTCCAAGTTTGAACAAGATGGCAAAGGTAGCAGTGCTGGCCTATCTAGGTAAGCTTTTGGTTGCATCTGTATCCAACTTACTGGCCTTTCCTTTAACCTTTTTGAAGAGTTTGATCAGTTTAATATATATTACCTAATAATTGTGGTGCTATATTTTTGTTCTGAAAATTCTCTATCTTTTCACCTCTGTTTTTTTTTTTTTTTTGGTTGGGACCCCGAGGGGGGGTGGAGAGAGTAAGGGGCACAAGCTGTTGATGTCCTGTGCTTAGATGATATAGGATCTATTTGGGTATCAAATCTGAACTATTTCTTCGCAAGTGGAATTTAGAAATCTTAATCCCTTCCCCTCTGGGTTTAGATTTGTGGGTTCTTGCACTGGAAATGTGCCATGGAGGGTCTGCCTTGGGCTTATTGTCATCCTTACTTCGAAACATATTTGTGCTTCATCCTGGAAAATGGAAATGGATCTGTTGTTTCCTCAAATTGTTTCACAGACTGCAGTACAATGATTGGAATGACTGCTTTCATCTCTTGGTCATTTTTTTCCCAATATGGTGCAGCCTTGATACACATTGAATTTTTATGTTGTAATTCTCCTCCTTAATTATGATGGTTCTTTATCTCTAATGTGGCCTATCATATGGTGATTGCAGATCGTAAAAGCCAGGGCCTTATTGTCACATGAGCTGCAAGACCGTGCAAAAACAGAAGTACAAGATGGAGAGGACACTGTTGATGTTACAGATAGCTCCAACAATCAAAATAAAGAACCCCTGTCTGTGCCATCGAGCACTGATGATGACAATGTGCCTGAAACAGCTGTTGTTAAATCTTCCCCTTCCACTGCGGCAGCTGAATATGAGAATGAGAAGCACCAGCCTGTCATGAGCACTGAAGTTAAAAATGTTGACAGATCTGTTATCTCAGAAACATTTGACCAGACCAAGGATCAAAATTTGTCTTTCGATGCCACCATAGAGAAAGATGAAGATGATGCTGATGATTGGTTAAAGGAAGAAAGCTCAGAAGGAGCTGGTGCAACTGGAGCTACAATTCCTATTGAAAATGAGGAGGATGTATCCTTTAGTGATCTAGAAGAGGATGATGTAGATGTGCCTGCTAGTTTCAAGAAAGCAAGTTACAGTTCAGATAAAGACACCCGAGACTGGGTTCAACTGTGAAAAAGTTCTGCTGACTTGTTTAAGTACCCCGAATCGGGTGGTTGAGCCAGTGGGATGTCAAAAGGTAACTTCGGACAACCCCTTGGTTGGAAGGAATCCAATGACTGGCTCAATGTTGATGACATTGATGTTGCATGATGTTTGATAATATCTCTGACGTGTTTATTTAAACCTGGTTCCTGCATACTTGTGAATAGTGTACTTTCTGTCTATTTGGTGCGCAATAAGTCTTGTGTAAAATTGTATGTTTGTATATAGATCCCTCGTTTGAATGATAACACATGGAAGATCAGAGATCTCTCTGTTTATTCATGAAAGTAACATTTTTTCACGCAAGGCAACACTAAAAGATCACTGTATTGAAGCAAATTAGGCATGAGAACAGGCATTGCTCAAAAAATGTAACTTCTGGACTCGATCTGCATCTTCCAAGTTTAACTAGCTTAGGCTGTGAAAGAGATGGGCTGGTGTTGATTTAAGCCCTCTAATTGAAAATTTTGATATTGTCAGTGTAATTCTTTACGTATATAGATATCTGATTTTCCACAGTATTCAATCTTTACTAGGCAGTAGGCACGTACAGCAAATAAGAAGCGACTTCTTAAAATATCGGATGTTAATTTCAAATTTCATAGTTTAATGTATAATGGACATGACATGATGATTTCCAGTTCACAATTGAGATGTTATTCAGCTTGGTCTTTCCTTGTCACTTATTATTCTTTGCAGAGACTTGGATTGTACTAAATACTAATTGTATCTTTGAAACCTTAATTACCACTATATTTGGCACCTCACGTTCACCTACTGAAACAAAATGAATGATCATCCTGTTTATTATGTCAAAAGTGAAACTTTTTCAGAATTCTACAGCATTTGGTAGCTGTCCTGGAACCACAAACATTCTGAAATTAAGGAAGAACTGAAAAACTGGGATGTAGTTGCACCGGAATGGAGGGAGTGATGAATGAGTTGGTGTAATGTGTGTGTTCTGAGCTGTTGTTCCATGAATTAGAAAGGACCAAGTGAAAATCTATTATATACGCACGACAGTCAAAAGCAGAACATATCTTTACAACGGACCAATAGAGATGCTAAC
Organism: Gynochthodes officinalis; assembly: GCA_020080225.1. Taxonomy (NCBI): domain Eukaryota; kingdom Viridiplantae; phylum Streptophyta; class Magnoliopsida; order Gentianales; family Rubiaceae; genus Gynochthodes; species Gynochthodes officinalis. The sequence goes on along the minus strand of CM034621.1, from coordinate 33,394,777 downwards.
TATTCACAAATGAATGACGCAGATCTAGTGAAAAGTTCCTAGGATTTTATGGGCTTAAAATTGCTTGAGAGCCGCTCAAGTTGAGACCACAACAGCGTCCCCAGTGAGAATTTTGTCCTCACGTTTAAGCCACCACTACTATCTCTACCTGCGCACGGAGTGGTTTGAGGTCGCTGATCCACCGACCTGTTGACTACCAAGACGGTAGCTCCAATTTCTTTTCTTACCATCTCCAGCGTTTCTCTGCTAACGTTTTGCCCTGAAGTGTCTTTAACATAGAACGTCCCAACAGCTCTGTCTCCAATTGTTCCAATCTCAGCTCTGGTTATAGATAGTCCATTCTCTCGAAAGACTCTTGTCATGTCAGATAACAATCCTAATCTATTTTGAGTGCTCACATCCAGCCTTACTCCCTGTAAAAGTAACACGATTTGGCACGGAAATTAAGTCTAATATTTTCCCCTTCTCCACAGAAATAATTGTGTTTCAGAAGTTTAAGGGGACAGTTGTCCAACTTACATGAGAAACTCTCCTTTCTGTGGCTGCAATAAGACACTGTGTTAGTCTCCGTCTCTCGACCTCCAGGTCCAGGGTGCATCCATCCTTGTGCCTTACATAGTATTCCTGGTTGGAGCACATATGGTATTTTAAACTTAGCAAGCCAGAAACTCAATGGATTGGTGAAATTGAAGCCAAGACGTATACCTGAAAAGCTTTCGACCCTTTGGAGCTTATGGTTGCATGGAAAACCATGTAATGCATGTCCGTCAGAGCGCACACAGTGTCAAATAGTAACTTGGGTCGATCTCTACTCCTCACAGTAATAATGGAGTAACCATTCTCGGCACAGTTCTCTATTTTCACATGTGTAGCATCACATTTATTCACTCCCTCCTCATAACACTTGCCATATGTGTTGAACTCCTCACGTTTGCTAGTGATGTCTAGACAACAAGAGCAGCATGCCTCGTAGTCTCCATCAGCTGCCATCAACTGGTGCAGCCGCCTTTCGGTGTGGGTTTTTCCTGACGAAGGGGATGCCAACCTCACACTCCGCCTCTCACCCTCACAATGATGAGCTTCGATGACATTTTCTAGCTGAGCCTGTACACGGGCAACCCGGCAAGGATCAGTAATAGGTGCACCGTTGGACTCATCTGCCACATACATTATGCATGCCGCACGGGATTTATGAGTCCAAACCACAGCAGCCAAAATATGGCATCCCATTTCAGCCAACACAGCTGACATCTCCGACATCAAACCCGGTCTATCTATTCCAGTCATCTCAAGGGCTGTGTGCTCACTGGAGACATGCGTTGGCCTCAAATTTCTGCCCAGAGATGGTTGGACCTCCTTGGAAATCTCTCTATTTGTGTTAAATGCCTGTTTAAAATATAAGAGTTTCCTTTAGAGCATAAAATAAAGAAGCCACTTATACATGTAACCGTATACAATTGAGAGGATAAGAACCAAGTATGAACCTGCTGGATGCATTGAATGAAATTTTGGTCGGTAATTTTCTTCCCCTGTTGGTCTGTCACGTGAAATACTGGGGAAACATGCAATGAAAGTAGTCCCACATGAGTATGGAAACAAAGGTACTTGTATACAGATCGAAAGTGTAACTAATGTCATAATAACTAATACAATCACTGCTACCCAACATCCCTAATTAGAATTTCATTTACTAATAATCAGAGAGAAATGAAATAGTGCACAGGCAACCAAGACTGACCGTCCATTAACCAGTCACCATCAGAACAAATGTATGATTTAGAAATCACAAGATCCAGATCAGTCAGAAACTGGACCATCTCCAGTAGTATCCCATGCTTGTTTGTGCTATCAACCTGTGAACAGAAAGCCAAAAAAGAGAGTTTGAATATCAATTAATAATACGCAATACAGAATGAAAAGAAAAAAAAAGAAGGGAAGTGAGCATTTTTACACATGTAAAGGTTTGCTTTTACAGTCAGAAATCGCAATCTTCATTGAAAATCATCGCGATAGCTTTTCCCTTCAGCTCTAATTAAATACATATACTTTTCTGACTAAATGGCCATGGCCCAAGGAGTAAAGAGTTGAGACTTCTGTAGCTTAATTAATACCAGGTTGATATGGACAGGAATTGATGGAGGCTTGTCTTCATTGTATTGGATCAGTTACCCCATAAAATTGTTGTTTATTTTACCAGAACCACATTTAAAGATTGCCAGTATGATTAAGAAATCTGCACAATAAAATATAGGTGCACCCCAAAGAGGAGTGACTAAGAGGTCTAGTAGTTGCCACCTAACTAGGTAGATTTGGGTAGAGTATGGTATCTTTTAACATCTTTTTGACATCAATGCTAGAATTTATTGGCACAGGACCCCATAATTTCATTCAGAAGTTCCAGAGTGAAATGTTTATTTATAGAAACAATTGTTATCATCATCCCTTGAAGGAAGATTAACTTAAACAATGACTTCTTTTGATAAAAGTCAGTCAAGAACTAATAAAGAAGGTGAACCATACTTCTAGTTACTCACCTTCACAAGGGTGCAATCTGAGCAAGAATCATTATCGACAGAAACCCTGCAGGAAGTTCCAAAACAGGAAACTGTTATTATGATCCAACAGATAAAATTTAACAAGAAAATTGACAACGATAGAATTTACCCAAACTGGGAGATAAATTGAACAGAGTAATTAATGGGACGAAAATGAGTTAAAAAGAACCTGGGAGGATGCATTTTCTCAATTAGAGATACGACATCAGGATCTAGGTAAGGTCTGTACAATATATCCATCCTGGGAGTTGAGATTTATTTGCCTGAACCAAAACCTGTACCCGAAAGAGAACATATCACCAATTTAGAAACTGAATATGAATGTCATGTACGATTCCCGTGCACTATCTCTTATATCAATTACGAGAAAACACAAGTGAAAAAGACGAGGAAGCTGTGTATTTTTTTTACGTGAATTCCCGTGGAGGGTTCCTCGAATTTGTCGATAATTTACCTATATTATTGAAACTCCAGTAGTTTAAATGATTATGGATTCATATTCTGAATAGGATGAGGTAAGCTTGTACGTTCCATGTGTTCGTCAATATCAAGATGTGCTAAATTAATGTAAACAACAAGGGAGGACAATGTAAACCAATTCTTTAGCTCCAAATATGAAAGAAAAAACTAATCCTCTCCTTAAAACAAATAAGAAGAAAGAAAAAGGAAGATTTGAAAACACAAGACACATTACACGAGAACAGAGTTTCTTCCAGAAAAAGACTGAAGCATGAAAAATAACTGAGGTTTGGGACATTGATCAAAATAGACAATACATTAAAGAGAAGTGGTTGGCTTTTCAGAAGGGGTGATGAGGGAGGCGATCATGAATGTTTACCTGAGAAGAACGACCAACTACCAACTATCCCTGAAATTTTCAGGTGCTTAAGTTCCAGGTGATTTGTTCTCTGGTGTCTTTTCTTGGTAATCGGGACGCAGAGACAGACTCAGACGGCAGACGCGGAGAGAGAGAGAAGAAACAGAGGAACCCGCAAAATCTATGCAATGGATTCAGGTCAGAGTCGATTTTTATTTATGTACTAAATAATCCAATTTTATAGTCCCAAATCCCAATTGGGTGGGGATTTGCTGCGCGGGATCCCGGGTATCATATCCTAATCATGGTTGGAACTCAAAATCCGACCCATTTATCTATGTGAACCCACGGTTGCCATTAAAAATGGAAAAAAAATAACCCGGGTGACGAATCCATGGTCAAGGTTGAAGGATTTGACGGTGGGCGGTGGTTGCCAAGTGTAAAGTAAACAAAGGCAATCTGTTTTGCGGCGGCTCGGACTCGTAGGTCCCGGCACGTAGATGTTGAGGTGGTGTGGCTGCGAATCAATCTCGGCAATGCACGTGGTCCTTCAACTCAGTCAAACGTTAATTACAGTTAAGGTTGACCATGTTAGTCCAACACCATCGGTTGGGTTGGGCTGATGTCTCTCCTGACCCAGTTTGGTTTGGTTCCTCGAGGCTGAAAGCCATGCTCGTGGTTGTGTCCATTTATGAGCTTAATTCTTTGCATGCAAATAAGCTCTTCTTTAGTCCCCACCAGAACTAGGCTCAGCGGTCTTTTTTGAGTTTGTTCTCAGGAAGATCACAAGTTCGAATTTAACTATCGCTCTTGATGTGGGATTTGAAATAATTCCATCTAATTTTAAAAGATTAGTCTTATATCCAATAAGCGAATCGTAGTCACGTAATCGTTATGATTTTGAGACATTACGAGGCATTCTTTGGACAACCATCGCTATAATTTCTAGAACTTTACATGACTCTATTGGACAACGACCCACCATAGAGGTTGTTGGCTTGTTGCATATCAAATGGCATGCTCTCTTGTTTCCCTATGCTTCTACCACATAAAAATGACCATAAAAGTTGCATATCTAAGGCATACTCCACGTTAGAATTGATACACACCGCTAATAATTCTAATGAATTCTTTCAATGGTCAATTAATTTAACACTGGATAACAAAATTTATTAACTAACTGACGATACTGTTTGCTATTTGAAATACACTTTCCAACCCAGTTAGTAGATTATTCGATATTTAATTTAGTAAATTATTCATAGTTATAGAATTGCAGGGTATTTGGAATAGTTATAGGTGAGTCTCTATATGTGTCTCGTGATTTTAAAATTATTAATTGTTAAATATTAATGTGTCAAACGCATTTTTTTTTTAATTTTTTGTAAAATCAAACACAACTCGTGTGGTGAGTTTTTGGCAATAATGGTTGACAGTTTGAGTTAATTTAAGATCACGACACTAACGATAGAGTAAAAAAATTTAGTGAGATCGGCCCATATCAATTTTAGGTAGAAGCTTACAATGAGAATTTATTAAAAAATTTTACAGTTAATATCATTACTTTATTATTATTATGTTCTTTGGGAGAAGAGACTGATAAGGTCAAACTTCCAATTCCCCATCAATAGGAAGGCCAAAGAAACAATTGTAAAACACTGCTAGTCTCCAAGAAGCCGACATTGATGGCATTCATTTAGAGGCCCGCATTGACTTATAACAAGAGAGGGGCCATTCCACCGTCATCAATCACACAATACAATTTATCATCCCTATCCTCTCAACAACTGAAAAGATAACTGCATAAATCATCCATATCCATAACCAATTAAGGCAAATGCATGTGTTGCTGTCCACCTATAGAATTTGGAACCTCCATATTACAGAGACGACATCGCTGCTTTCGTATTATTAGTTGCAATTCCCTCACTTCTAAGCATCATCGTGCCCAGCTCCTAGTGGATCAGCTTCAGGGTGCCCTCTCTCCCAGACTAAATCTAAGTAGTACGTGCACACAATCGCTTCTCTGCTCTGTTCTGCAAGAAACTTTAGTTGCCCCACTCTTCTGCAACTGCCTCTGCGTCATCACTATTTTTTACGCTTTTCTTCTCCAGGTTTGTTTGCAAATGTTGATTGATATGAATAATTCCACACTCGCAGCCCATGCATGAATGGGAATTTTGTACATATCTACCCGTATTTATGACAACAAAACGGTCAGAAAATCTATCTTTTGTCAGCTTTAGACACGGGGTAATCTCTTTTGCTCTAACCCTTTCTGTTAGATTTTGTTATTCATCAGAGAGTAATTTCCATTGTGATTAATTAGAATCAGCACGACCAAGAAAGTTTTAATCTTTCTTCTTCTTCTTTTTTTACGTGGGGCTTATTTATATGGATTTGGATTTGCTGACGCGGGGTTTTGATTACACGAAGAAAAACAGGAGATGGATTTTGTTATTGGCTGCATTGGGTTTCACTGGTTATGGGGCTTATAAAGTGTATAATTTGCCTTCTGTGGCAAAGAAGAGGGAAAGATTGTCAAAGCTCTTGGGTGCACTTTTCGCAGTGGCTGAGATGGTTTCTGATTCAGCTGAGGCAATTGGCGTTGTTTCTAAAGATCTAAAAGAGTTCTTACGATCTGATTCTGATCAAATTCCCAATAGTTTGAAGCAAATTTCTAAGGTAACTCGATCAGATGAGATGTCAGAGTCTCTGATGAGGATCACTTGTGCGTTGACTGTGGGATTTTTGCGCGGTAAAAGACAAGAGACACTGATTGCTGGTGATTCTCTTAGTAGAAAGTCTGATTTCTCTGACCGGGTTTTAGATAAGCTTTTCACGGAAGCAGGGGCTGGTTTTGCTTCTGTTATCGTTGGAAGCTTTTCAAAGAATTTGGTTTTGGCTTATTATTCAAGGAAACAACTGAATGTAGGATCCAAGTTCAATGGTCCTGCAAATTTTGACCATCTAGTTTTAGAATCGCAGTCTTCTGAGACGTGGGCTGATGTGTTATTTGAGGATAAATGCCGAGAACTAATTGCGGATTGTGTACAAATGTTTGTGAGCACGGCAGTTGCTGTTTATCTGGACAAAACAATGCACATCAACCCCTATGATGAACTCTTTTCAGGGATGACAAATCCCAAGCACGAAGCCCAAGTAAAGGACATGTTATCATCAATATGCAATGGTGCAGTTGAAACTCTAGTAAGTAGCACTCTCCAAGTTTTGGCCAATACTGGCAATGATACCATTCCGAAATCGAAATATCTCTCTTCTGAATTTATAGATAGTCCTGGTAAAGATGACACGGCGCTAATTCAGCGAAAAGTTATGCCAATTGGATCAAAAGCAGGTAAACTATCAAATGGCAATGACGATGGCGGGTGGATGAGGAAGATGTCTTCTACTTTGGCAGTACCAAATAATAGGAAGTTCGTACTTGATGTTACTGGAAGGGTGACTTTCGAAACTGTCAGATCTTTTCTCGAATTTCTACTAGAAAAGATAACTGAGTGCATGAGAAGAAGTGTTGATGTTATCCATGAGCAGGTGGTTGACAGAGGAATTGAAGTTGTCGAACATGTGAGCAGAACATCTTCTGCTGTTCTTAGTATATGCCTTTCCTCGTGTTTGCACGTAATGAATGCTCCATGGATTTTAGTTCCAACATGAGTTTAAATATGCGATCCTTTTTGGTTCTTTCGCTGCATTTATTAGATTCTTTTCTCAGGTTTATCTTGGGTTGTACAATTGTACGTATAGTTTCTTCGTACATCTCTGAATATTCATTTGCGTCGGAATTGTATCAAAACTTGGTCATCCCTCTTGTTTCTAGTTGATGAATTTCATTTGTTCGTATTCACACTGCTCTTCATTGCATTTTTTGCACAATGAACTTGTAAGGGAAGCCCAAATTCTCAGATGCTTCTAAAGGCTTACTTTTTGTCGTTCTATGCGGTTTGGCTATTTGTCACTAACAGCAGTAGTAGTACTTCCACTTTAGCTCCTGCAATGTTGTCAATGGCTAAGAATCGAACATGAATAACATGGCATTTACATGGTTGGTCACTGGGTAAAGGTGTATGCTTTGTAAGTTTCATTTTACTCTCCTGCTGCAGATGATTTCTTCAAAAGATCTCCTTTGTTTATTTATATCTTTTTCACTTTTCAGCGGTTAAAATAGACAAAGCAAGCGAAGCAAGTTTTTCCAGACCTGCAGTTGACAAAGAGGCGCCTGTTTTCGTTGATCTTTAACTAAATGGGAAGAATACATCGATGTTCAATCCAAGTGAATAAACTGTACCAACAGTTCCGACACAATCAAAGAGGCTCTTTTTTCAGTTGGGTTCAAACTTAATAACTCGAAAAACCTTTAAAATCCTTAAGTAAAGAGACATCTAGTTTTGAGCAAAATGATGACAATAAAAAGATGGTATACCGATTGGCCATTTAATGGGATCACAAAAGGCAATTCTTCCCACTTGTCTGAAAAACTAGAAGTAGATGAGAGTTGGGCTCCTCGGATACTCACGTCCTTGATTACAACTAATTGAAGGGTAAACTGAACCACCTCAACAAGCTCATGGCTTAGAAGTTCTCAACAGAACGTTGGAAACTTCCAGTCCAGTTGGTATGATGAAGAAGCCCTACTACCAAATACAAAGTCCCTTGCCTTGCATATTTACAAGGAGATTGTCCCATCACCCCTGAGAAGCTTGCTCATTCTCTTTTGCTGCTGCCTCTTCTTGGAGCTTTTTCTTCCAGTACTCCTCAAGTGGAGGTCCAAATATAGCTTTTCCAGAGACAACTCCAATCCTACACAACAAGCAGGCACCAATTAGTGATTTGGACATTAGAACTATGAATAAATTATCAAATCACATACAAATACAACAGACACCTTCGAACTTCTTAGCTTATGACAGATTGCTAATTAGAATTAGGCCCACAATGAGGTAGGCATGATAAATTCCAATAAGGATCTGGCCCGACTCTGCTCGATTCTGGAAATTAGATACGGCTAGTGTCAGATTTTTTGACACCAAAAGACTTTGTATAAAACTCAACTCACCTCATCCTAAATGAAATATCTGTTTTACTACCCAGAAATCATTCACAATCATAAAATTCTGCCTCTGAGTGACAACATAAGACTTATCGATAAATATTTTTGCGTTGACCACCTCAATTTCTTCATTTTAACCTTTTCTTTGGGGGTGGGGGAGGAACCCAGACCTCAGAAACAGTTAAGCCATAGCAGCAACCAAAAAATTTCAATATGAATGCTTATCATCTGAGCTACGTACTAGTATATCCTATTTCTTAAGGACCACTAAGCAAAAGAAGATCATGAATGAAATTCCAATCATGAAACCATTATGCTAGAACGTAATGCCCGAGGAAAGCAAAAATTAACATAAAAGAAAGGGAAAGAAGAGGGGAAAAGAAACTTACACAACAGCGCCGATAACCAATGGCATAGACAGAAACCTCCGTCTACCTAACATTTTCAAGTCCTATGATCGATTCTTGTTGCTCTCCCGAGGAAGCACACTCGCCTTTCTTCTTTTGTAGTTTTTGATAGGTTTCTCGTTTCTGCCGCTCTCACAACTGGCATTGAGCCCAAATTTTTGCTAATTATGGTCTTGGGCTTTACAACTTCTCTCACAAGAATTTAAGCCAATTTCTTATACAAGGTCATTTTACTGACCCAAATGCTTTCGCAGGCTGGTTTGTAGAGTTTTGTTTCTGCTCGTGGGCCTCCTCCCAATCCCCATTAAGGGATCCAAAAAACATCAGAGATTTTTTATTTTTTTTTAAAATATATAAGCTGGTTTTTTCCACCAACAACTTGCATAGTACTTAGACCAGGATTAGAACATCATATGTTAATAAAGTTGAGGTTAGCATTAATTTCACGATTAATAATGATACTAATAGTGAATTCAAATGTTTTAATGAATAATGTGATATAAATAGTAAGATAATAATAATATTATTTATTATTTTATTTTTTAAAGAAATATAATAAATAATTTTATCATCTTACTTTGTTGAGATAACTCCTAAAATGATCGCCAATGATCTTTTTAGTCCTTCACTTTTAAAATGGGAACAAATGATCTCTTACATTTCATAAATGTACCATTTTGGTCATCTGTCACTATTCTATCACTATTCCGACAGAAAAATAAACGGAATAGTGACGAATAACTAAAATGGTACATTTATAAAATATGAAGAATCATTTGTTTCTATTTTAAAAGTGAGTGACTAAAAAGATTATTGGTCAATATGTGAGGGATGATTTTGAAAGTTATCTCTACTTTGTTATATCAGTAACTGACATTTGAGATATCTATAATTTCTCTTTATCAAACGTGAATTTAGAACATTATAAATAATTTTCATATAACTTCTCTCGCATCTCAAACACTTTAACTCCAAACTAACTGTGGCTAATTTTTTTTAAGTTATGATATTTTTATAAAAAATTCATAATGATTAATATAGTAATTATAAAAAAAAATTATCAATTCAAAAGTAAGTATTCAACTCTATTATAACACAGCAAATAAGAGTGCTACATTAACCAAAATGACTATAATTTTGCAATAATTCACGTATAAATATGAATACACCCCCCCCCAACCCCCCCAAAAAAAAGAAAAAAAAAATCCCCCACCAACTAAGCTGCTACATTAATCAAAATCACCGTGATTTCGTGGCTATGAATATAAACACATCCTCGAAAAAAAAAAGAATATAAACACATCCAAAAAAACCCACCAACCATACCATTATTTTAACTTCGACCAAACTATGAAACTATGAATACAAATACATCCAAAAAAAACCCCACCAACTATGCCATTATTCTAAATTCGACCAAATGTCGGTCGGTGGCAGAGCGTTGGTTTCACACATTGCACCTATTTAATTAGTACTGATATTTCTTACATTCTTCCATGCACAAAGTAGTGAATTCATTAGTATGACCAATAATGGTCCTGGAACTGCACATGTTTCTATTTTCTGGTTCGTTCGAGAGACCTTCAACCATGATTTTTTTTTTTTTTTGTGGGAAGGGGGGGTGTTAAGGAAGGTTTAGGCTAATTAACAATGTAGTAAATCACTTGTTCTTTCTCTGCACTAATGCAGCTTAAATTTCCAAGATTTAGATTAATGCATGAGCCTTAATGGAAATGAAGTTTAGTATGACGTTCTAATTTCCCAAGGGGAGGTTCCTAAATTTTACAATATTTATTGCATGCCTTGGGAAGGTCTGGGTAGAAAAAATGCCATTTGAACAATGCTTCTACAGGATTGTAATAGAACTTATTGCGCATTGAATCAGTATCCATCCGGGCTTACATGTTTATCAGTAAATCAAGAACCAAAATGCAAATGTATTGCACCGATCACGATATATGGTGCAATAATTCTAGCCAGCGATTAACTAATACAGTGATCAGATATCTTATGTGCATTCAGTGTGAGGAGCCCTCTGCACTTCTGCAGTGCATAAAAGATAAGATACACTTGCAGGTCATCCCGGCCACAATGACACCATTACTTTCAGGTTCAGGACCACCGCCACCACCCAAAACGAAGCAAGCTTCTGGCTGAATATGCGGAATAAATGAAAGAAAAGATTCGAACGGTATTTGTTTATAACATTAATTGCATGCAAATATGAACAGATATGCTCCAAGCTAGCAATAAAGAAGACTCAACCGTCAACTAACCTCATCAAGATCAACCTGCGACTTTATGTGTACTTATATTTACTTCCCCACCTGAAATCAGTAATGTGTAGTTGCTCCCATTAAAGCCTGAAAAAATAGCAACAGCGAAAGATGATCATCCCTTTTAATGATTGACTCCTTGTTTGTGGTTGAGCCTGCTTTTCTCTATTGATATCGAATGCTGAAACAAGGGGTCTTGTTTCTTCTTTTTTTCAAAAAAAATAAAATAAAATTGTAACAATGCGCACACTGAGAAATATAGAGAGCTGCCACAGATGGTTTATCAATATTCAATTATGTGTATGATATCCCGAGTTGACCCGGAATTGATCAATTATAATCTGGGGGCTTAGGCTGAAAATTGATTTAAAAGAAGCCCGGAAATTGGTTTCACGGAAAGGGATTCTGTACTTCAAGTTGATTTGTCTATAGATCCTCTTCCAGTTTCATGTGAATTCTTATTTTTATTAAGTATTTTGTTTTTACATTTCTGACTTTAGGATTCTAAAGTCAACCAGATGGAACTGAAAGCCTCCAGGGTCAGTTCTTGGCCGTACTACTACTTTTTACTGCTCAATAACATTCTTTCAATTGACAATTCAAACTCTCTCTCGTCTTTGTTTTTTGATCGGTGCGTTAACGTATCAAAGAGAAATCTGCCGGGCAAAGGTTAATTTGCCTGGCTCGAATCATAAAGAATACAAATCCTGCCATACATGATACATTAAGGGATTTTGAGTGTTCATTCGTTAAGGGTAGAAGAAACAGAGAAATTAATCCCGAAAATACTGCAGAGAAATTCCAAATGGCAGTCAGAAAGTAGCATCTTAAACAATATCATATTTCAGAGTACAGAAGTAACTGGACATGTCTATTACCTAATGGTAATGGTCATATTTTTGCTGACACTGGAATCCCAGTATGCATGATCACAAAACAAGTACGGCTAAGGAAGGAAATATTAGAAAAGTTATCCTGCAACTCTATGGCGTATGATTCTGGGTATAGATGTAATCGAGATGAGCAGCAAGAGTGGACCTCCTCAAACACTCTTCCAACTCTTTCCCAACTCCTCCGCAGCTTCCCTTCTCCACTTGATGTGCTTCTACTCCCTGAATCAAATGAAATGCAGCCATACGTTAAAAGGGTTTTTGAAAAAATAACAAAAACACTAACGAGAAAGAAAGAATTTTTCACGTTCAAGGCTGGATTAAGATTGAAATTTAAGGGGTGCTACGAAAGTTGAATATTTTACATGATTTTGAGTTTTCCCAAGGGTGGCACCATGAAAAGCTGGCTCAGGTCGAGCAGCAAACGTCACTGAAAAGCACATAAGAAGAGCTATGATGAGCAAGGATGCAAATTTTGACATGTTTTTGCTTATTTCTTAGCGACTATGCTCTTGAGAGTTTTGAGACGCACTGATGAGAATGCTCAGCAGACTCAGCAACAGCGTCAATTTATAGCAGAGATGATGACAGAATCCAACGCCTTAAGTTGGGTGTGAAATTGGAAGAGCAAATGTAAGACTTTTAATGCCGCCGCTTGCACAAAATAGTGAAAAATAAATTGACGCGGGATGAGAAATTGGATGGCAGTGGCACCCCCACATCAAATTCTAACCGAAAAAGAGCAAATTAAAGAACCGTCAAAAACTTCAAAAACTTTCCAACTGCTGCTATATTTGCTTTCATTTCATTTTGGTATATAAATTAAGGTGTTACCTTAACAGATAGATAATGGATTGGATATGGCAAACAGCCGGCTAGTTGTCTAAGGGTAAACGAATGAAATGCGTGGTTTTTTCGTGTTGACTGTATTCTTTTATGCCACGCTGATATTAATGACCAATGTTGAACATCTTAAACTTGTGGTGTCCTACCAATACTAACTTACAAATTCTGGCAATAGCCACCATAATCATAGTAATATGGATTACAATATCAACTTTCAATGAGATGGAACCATTAACGTCTTTTATTTTGACAACGAGGTGAAAGTGAAACAGAAAAGTTTCTTCACTTGTCCTCCAATTTGAAGCCAAAAAAAGGGAAAACCTAAGACAAATAGACAGACATGATGAGAGGTGGAACAAACAACGTTATTAAGCAGTCAAAATCACGTTCTAGAATGTGTATATGCTCGTTTCTTCAAATCAAATGGACCCTGGGCTAGAACACGGAGGAGACCACGTTAGCCCTCAGCAAGAATTTTTAGGCCACAGAGTTTTCAATTTTCATCCTGCTAATTTATTGAAGTGCCACAATAACGGTTTAGTCGTGCATGGAATTTCATACATTCTAGGCTGTTGACAATTCTTCAAGGGACAGGAGAGTTCTTGTGGTCATAGTAGCTATAATTGACATGATCCTTTTGTCAAAACGTAATACCAATGGGTCTAATGAATGAATATAAGGACACTCCGCCTAAAAATCTGCCAACATTTGTTCGATTATCACTGTTTCTTGAACATGACAGACAAATACAAAGTTCAGTGGACACACAGAATGAGAATTCTCAGGAATTTAGATGATATTTATATGATGAAAGTCATCAAATAATAAGATTTGATAATATTATTTTTATCACATTGAATGTTGACTTAATTATTATAAAAAAAATAACTGAAAATTTTCGTTATAAATGAATATCATTACTTACATGTTAATTTCCTAATATTAAGATGAGTTTAGATTACGTTCTAAAAAATATTTTCATTTCTTTCAATAACACATTTTATTTTTTTTTAATACACTTTTTATCTCAAAAAATTCAAATCGGTATTTGGAAACACAATTGAGTAAAGTAGTAAACTTTGGTGACACTTTATCCGTTTGATTGATTAACGTTACCTGTCTTCCCAATCTTGTATACAAGTGTAAGTAAACTCGCCCAGACACGTTTTCTAAACCAGACAATATATTTCGATTTGAATGTTTCAAGAACAAACAAAAGATCTTAGTAATCAATTCGGTAATCTCCCACTTATCATTTCCCAGTGGCCACTATTTTCTACAATTTGTGATGTGATACTAATGTGGTGCATTGCAAACTTGTGATTTTCTTTTCCTTGGTGGGCTTAGAATATGAGAGCAATAATCATCACTAACACTATTAAAAATGACCATTAATACACAGTGCAGTGAGCACAATAGAGAGATGCACAAAGGAACACCAATCCATCACGTAACAACTTTATTTGAAGAGTTGCATCTTCTGAAAAATTCAATCCATCTGGGCTCTTCCAAGTATAAAGAGAGAACAAATCTAATGGGGTCGTAATCAAAGCACTTTGGCTGCAGTTTTGTCTGCAGGTACAACTTTTTGATTAACCAATTTATTGAAAGATGAAATTAGTAATCCATCATAATTAACTCATTGCTAAACTTTCTTCTAGATTACAGTTTGAAAATTGGTGCAGGGATGTTAAACAGGATAGATGGAAACAGAAACAGTCATCTAGAAAGTACTCGTTTATGCTACAGCTGCAGGAAAGTTGCAAGGGGAGGCGCGGCGTGACATTCTCACTGACCCGTCGAAAAGACCAACGCATGCTACAATTTGCAATTTGCATTAGTACGAAAGTTGCTGTCTTGCTAGTGTTAACGGACTGGAGGGGACAATGAGAATATTTCAATGATTGACCAAAAAGGAAAGAGGATGAAAGGATAAAGTGCAGAACCAAGTGAAAAAAGATTGAAGAGGCGAAATCGTAACAGAGGAAAAGCAAGAATTGAGAGAGCATATACGACATGTTTATGTCCTGGAAATACTATTTTCAAACTCTAAAGGGATTAATGAGTCAAAAGATCTTGTATTAAGCCCTTTCGGCTTAAAAGCCAAACTGCTGCTGTAGTTTTTCTGTGGGAGACATGCAGCTCTGATTTCCGAAGATTTTCTCATCTGTGGTATTGCAGCTAGCATGATATACTGAGCATGCTTATCCAGTATACGAAATCCAGGAAATGCAAAGCCAACATATATTCACACCTAAAGGAAATTGATCAAATACCTTATTGCACAATATTTTTGGCTACGATCAAATACTCAACTACCTTAGCGCTTGAAAAATGATAAATAGATTCGGTAGTTATTGATAGTAATCTGAGAACACTGACAAATCTGCACATTAAGAAACGTATACTTCTTCCCGTAGTTGATGTACATGTCATATTCGATTATACAATTACAAGCTTTAACACAGGAATGCGGGGATATTCCTCAAAATTCCCCTTTTGCTGAATTCTTTTACTATTAATTTAGCTGGGCGAATTGACTTGATGCAACTGTCATCATGCAATCCACCATTTCGGATAGAAATGTCCGAAATGTAGCGGACATTCCATTCCTTCTTTAAAGTTCAAAATTCAACCCATATCATATCAGTCGCTTACCATAATGGGCATGATGCAGTTCATTCTAGACTTTAGATTAGTAAATAAATTTCTCAAAAGTTTCCCACTTCGAAAAACCACTGGCTACATTCTCGGACGTAGTTTAATTATATGAAGCATGACAAACATAATCCAAAAACTCAAAGATGATCAACACGGAAAAGAATAATCATCCTTGTGTAATGAAGCCACTGCTTCCTCTGAATCCCCTCCATAAAAAATATTGCACATATCATGCATATACCCAAGAAAATGCAGCTAAAATAATTAGAGCGTATTAAAAAGGGAGGATTTGGATGACCAGGACTGCTCATAGCAGTATCCCGGTATTGTCTTTATAATCTTTAGACTCTTTTTTTTTCTTTTCTTTTGGGTCAAAAGTGTATAAGAATGTGAGAAAAGTGTGTGAAATGGAAGTGTGAACGGAATCCTAAAATTAATCGAAAATCTTGACTGTGATATTGTGTGCTCAATATTCAACTCTGTCTCTAGATATGATCATAAAGTTTGCAGCATTGATTGATCTAAAGGACCAGACTAAAGTGATAGGAGAATAGAGGTTGGGCCATGGGGGTAAATAGGTTTCTCTTGTCAATGTCAGAGCATGTGATTCACAGAACTGTACAATATCCAAGTTGTTGAAGGAAGCTCATGAATCACGCTTTCAACTCACAGAAAAACAAGAAAAGAAAAAGGCCCTTTGATTGCAACAAGAAAAATCACATAGGCTATGTTTGGATTGTGATTTATTTGAGAAATTTTGTATTGGAATGTGTAAAAATTTTAATGAAAAATTTTTTTGATAGAAAAAGTATTTTGGAGGGAAAATAAAAAAAATTAAATTATGTAAAGAGAATTTGAGAAGAAAATTTTAAATTTTGAAATAAAAAGATGTTTGCATGTTTTATTTTTATTTGAGAAAAAGTTAATTTTTTGCAAATAAAACTCAATCCAAACATACCCATAAGTCCACTACTTACATATTTTTTTCTCCTTAAACTAAATACTTACTCCATCCTAAAAAAAAAAAAAAGGTTCAATTCAAAATTTTATTTTGTCTTAAAAGAAAGTCAACATTTTTGTGTAGAATTATTGTATTATTTTTACTAATAATGAAAATGTATATTTTAAATTGAAAAGTAAAGATAAAAATATAAAAATATTATTTAATAGTATATTAAGTGTATTGTATTTTGTAATTTTTTTTAAAAAAAAATAAGAATTGTACCAAATCTGAACTCTTTCTTTGGAATGAAGGTGTAACTTTTTGGTATATACATTTATGAAAATGTAATTTTAATTGTATTAGAGAAATAAATTAGTAAATAATTATGGGGGAAATGGTACGTATATTTTGGTTGAGGCATCTGCTCGTTGAATAGCACGCCTTTGTTCTTGCCGAGCCATTTTATGATCGAATGCAATGTAGAACGGACCTGTAATTTTGGTTTTATTATGCATTGGTTGGTAGTTCGCTTTTGTTCACCCGAAGCCCACAAGCAACTCAGTGGGCCTTGCTATTCGTTTCTTTGCCCCTCGTTTCATAGTCATAAAACTCCAACCCACCTCCCATGCTTGCTTTTTCTTTTTTTCTTTTTTTTTTGGAGGTGGGGGGGGGGGATGGGATGTTTTGGACTGGGTTGGGGGGGGAGGGGGTGTAAATAAACTAAATATGGTCCAAATATTCCATAAAAATTAAAAAGACAGCCAAATGTGGAATGCCTATATATGTTTTACTGTTATAGATTCGTTAATTTTTGATTGGGGCACAAAAGGCGTTTAGCTTCAAAGCTGGTTTGGCTTTTGAAACATAAATATTCCATCTTTTGTTGCCAATAGATCAAGTTTCCATCAATCATCAGCCAAACCCATATAAATTCTTTGTTTGACTTTTTCTTTTTTTTTTGAAAATCTTATTTTGTTACAATGTATGTACGTGCCTCGCATAATGTGGTATGAGACTCTTATATTAATTAAAAGACAAGAAGACAAGGGAAGATGAATGAAGAATGATAGGGGCAATTAAAAGACAAGAAGACAAGGGAAGATGAATGAAAAATGATAGGGGCAGGGTTTGAACCTTGACCTATTGCCCTAACACATGTTGAGTGATTATCGTGGCAAACCCAATAGTTCTTTGTTTGACTATGATTCTGTAAGCTATCCTTTCCTTAAAGTCTCCTCTTCCCACATTCTTATTCATTGGTGGGGACCATGAGAGTGAATCGAAGCCAAAAAAATATTAAATATATTTGTTGTATTTTTATTTTTAATGTAACAAATCGATTACCTAATTTTATTTTTTTTTATCTCTTATTATATAAATAGGCTATCTTTTTAATTGTATTTGGTTGAACAATCATATGTGGTACCATAAATGATATGAAATATTTTCTTATAAACTAGGGTTGAGTGCTTTCCATTTTATATATGGTAAAAAAGGAATAAATTTTTCATTATTGCTAATCAGATTCTTCTAAACTAATGAATATAGCATGCAAATATAGACATTATGACAAGGGATTTTTTTTTTTTTTTTAAATCTGAAGGGAAGAGTAGTGGGGTTAAGTGGAAATAAGTATAGCAAGCATACACTTATACATATGTGACACGCTAATAATTATGAAGTTTGAACGGGAGAAGCATGCAAAGATAATTAACTTTGTCCTGAAGAAATGATTACCTAATTTACACTCGACCACGTTAAAATACATCAATCTTGGTAACTATACTTCAATCCGCTTATTCCGACAGGTCGAGTCCTTGACATCTTCCAAATGGACAAAACTGCGAGTGTTGGCGGTTGCGGCAGCGGCATGAACTTATGCTACTGTAAATATAGTTCGATCCACGCAAATGATCTGAATAAATCATCCTCAACTTCAAGCTGTGGTGCCCCTGTCTTAAAAATGATTGACGGGTTGGCAACACGAATCGTTACCGGGGTGACGACGGTATTTTTCACATCCCTGCAACTGTGTTCTTGTGTACATACCGGCACCAAAGACGATGATCCTGACGATAGTACTGGCAGCAGGCCGTTAATTATCATCGAAGAACCACATTAATTGTCTCTTTGTTCTGAAATCCTGAGAATATCACCTGGGTTGATGATGATCGGAGATTTCCAGCTTCTAGGAGAATTATCTCGTCTTACTTACTTTGCTTAATAAATCAATTTGGACTTTGTATGTTAGTTCTTGTAACGTTATAAGCACGAAATCAATTATCGGGGAATTCGATTTTTTCTCTTTTCATTGTTTGTTTTTTTTTGGGGTTTGTATTGGGCATATTTTTCGGCCCAATATAGTCTCTCAACTTTTCTCATCCAAAAACTTAAAGCAAATTGTCAGATCCAGTAATTATTGCATCAGTCAAGGCCCAATAATGGAGTGTCCAATGAATTTCTTTTATAAGGATACTCTCTTTGTTGGCGGGTTTCGTTTGAAAAATGAGTTAAACCAAGTTATTTTTCAAAAAAAAAAAAAAATAGAGAAAGGACATGTTTCAATTATTGCGTACTAATTATGTTTTATTTGTAGTTTCATAAAATATATAAATTTTAATTTTAATAAAATTATATTATTTTATTAATAAAAGTACACATTAATTATAAAATAAAACATCAGCTAAACTTTCCTAAAGCCGAATTTCCTCGGAATTCACTATCTTTGCCGTCCAATCTTCTTTGGTCCAGGTTCTTCGCCTTGTTGAGTGAAAATTTATCTTTTATTTATTAGAATAAGAATCAAACTCCCAATTGAGGTAAGTCAACCCGTAAAAAAATTAAAATTATTCGGTAATTTCGAGGGGATGATATTGGATGGTTCCAACTTCAAAGTCGACCATAATTAAATAAAAATAATTGCAGCCCATTTTATTCTGTGGGTGCATATACCAGTATCTTTTATAGTCGCTAAGACAGGGTTTATTGCGTCTTTCCTTTTGTCACTAAAATTAGTCAATTATTAAAGAATTCCTACTAGTGCAAGTTTACAATTAAAATTGGTTCGACAGTGCGGGCCGAAAACCAAACAGCTTTTGCCGCCCCTGTTTTGACGCTATGTATGTTAGATTTAGAACCCGATAGCGACTGCCTAACCAAAACTTTTCTAATTCTACATATTTAATTTTTTTTAAAGTAATTATATTTTTAATAATTTTTTTATAATGAAAATTTATAATTACTGATATTGCATATTAAAATAATAAAATTATTTTTTTATTATTTTGTACTTTTTAATAAGAGGGTGCTTGTTTGAGGGATTTGGGAGGACATGCAATGGGAGTGAAATGATTCATTGAGAGGTATCATTTCATGAACAGTAACTTCATATATCCAAATTGGAATATTCTTTATTCCTCTTATTTTGGGAGGTATGAAAGTGATTACCTAAAAATGAAAAAAAAAATCTTGAACCAATACTATAGAAGTAATGTTTTGCATACTTAGAATTATTATTATTATTATTTCTCAACACAAACTAACCATCACAATTACAATAAAAAAATCTATTATCATTCCCCACTATTATTCTTCCTATTATCTTTTCATCCCCCTTCCTAAACCAAACGGCCACTAAATGTGATAAATAATTTTATTTTTCATGCATATTACATGAGTTATTATGAATTTTCATTACAAAAAAATTACTAAAAATATGGTTATTCTTTTTTGAATAAGCATCTTTAGTGAAATGAAATGGGTATCCAATTGACAACAACGTTTAGAATCCTGCGAGATTGCGCTGAGCCCTCTTGCATTATAAGATTATTATTTTCTTTACATAAATACCATCAATGTGTCATGTCATGGCTTCCGTCAATATGAGAGTAAGCCATTATAAATTTTCATCAATAGAAAATATGACCACAAATCACCAACCACAAAAATTTAATTGAATCCGTGTGATTCCGAAACAGCTTTTGCCTAACCAAAATTTAGATGTTAATTAGTTTTTTTTAACTAACAAGTGAACCCTGTTGTATTTTTCCAACAAAAGTCCTAATTAACATATGTTTAGAATCCTACTCAATGAGTGAAAAAGTTTTTACATATATTTTTTGGACAAAACGAAATATATTACCGATATTAGAAGTAGTAGCGTTTTGTTCATTAATATTTCGAAAATATTCTATCATAATTAACTACAGTTTTTTTGGGATCAATCATAAGATTTGCGAGTTCATGTAGTGATTAAAGCATATGAGTCTCTTAAGTAAGCTCTTTAGACTCACTTTATATCATTAAAGTTCACAAAAAACAACACCACGCAAAGAGGACCAATTACTTTGAACCTTTAACTAATGACAGCATATTTCACATGAACGCGACATGGGGTTATCTTTGGTTCGTCTTCTCTTTTTGCCATTGATTATAGTTGTTAGAAAGCGAAGCCACATTGAAAGAGAACTGGCTAAACAAAGTGGGGGAGACGACGCCAACCAGAATATTCTTCGGCTGGTTCCAACTTGTTTGGCGGAAGGGAATATGCCAACTGCTAAGATATACGTGCATGGGATCGTCTCTTAAGCTACGCGTCTGTCGCTAAATGCATGGTCTACCAGAATCCCATGACCGAGGAGACAACAGTATAGTATCCGCCGGAGGTCCAACGTAGGGGATAAAACAACGTTACCTTCCTTATCGTATACTACCTAGGCTATACGTTCCTTTGTTGGTGGCCTCGTGCTAAGCATTTCCACTCCAACATTCCAAGTTCTCAATTCCTTTCTTCTTATAACATATTTCTTTTTGTGATAAAGGCACAATAGTTAACATCTCAAATACTTCTACTTCGATCCCCCAAATCCCCCTCATCCCTCCAACCCCCACCTCCAAAAAATATATAAATATATATATATTTCAAATTATTTTATCTCAACAAAAAATTTACTTTTCGAACAAATTCCTATGTTATATTCAATAATAATAATATATAATCCATACATAAAAGTAAGGATTTAAAAAATTGCATATTTAATGGTAGTTAAATATGATATATATACTACTTGCTTCTCAAAAAAAAAAATCTAGTTTTGAAAAATATATATATATATATATATTTGCATGTTCCAAAACACTTTTTCAGTTCTTAATACATCTCTTATCATACAATCATTATTTTAAAAAATATACAAATGCATTTTGAAATGTTGTTCATATAGATTAATAACTAATCAAAAGTTATTTCTACACAAAAATAGAAATTTTCTTTTCTTTTTTTGTTTTTTGTTTAGAACGAAGGTAGTAATAAAACAACAGACGCGTTATCATCTTTTCCCTTTCATTTCCTCGAACAAAAAGTGAAAGGTGCGGCTAGGACGTATATATGTTTGGATTGGGTCTCATTGGCAAGAAATTAACTTTTCTTAAACAAAAATAAAATATATAAATATCTTTTTATTTAAAAATTTAAAATTTTTCTCCCAAATTCTCTTTATATAATTAAAAAAAAAATTCTTTTTTATTTTTCCTTTAAAATTTTTTTTCTACCAAAAAAATTCTCATTAAAATTTTCACATATTTTAATACAAACTTTCTTAAATAAATCACAATCCAACACATAGCCAATTTTTAGAAATACAAACTCTTAAAAGCGTAACCAGAAAAGCCATGCCAAGTGCCAAGCGTCGGGTGAATCCCTTTTTGTACTTAAAGTGACCTTTAATCACATAAGGAAAGTATAGTTTGATTAGTTTTGTTTGAATTCATCAACACTTCAAAATTGATGCGTGTAGGACCCGTGGGCGGTAAAGTAACGTTCGTAAAGAGACGGGTTACTAACTTCTGTTTACTGACTTTTACAAAGCTTAATTTGGACCACCCAGAATTTGATGGACAAAGACACGAACATAATTAAGGTATGGAAGTTTTATTAGCATTAGTAAATAAATGCATTTATGAGAGTAACCTTTTAACCTTTTGGGCAGTATCCAAAATGGGGTAAAGAGCTAAAGATACCATCTTGTGTAATTTCTAAAAGCCGAGCTACTGAAACAAACAGCTGTAGTGTCTGCACTAAAAATAACAAAAACAAAATTTCCATTGATCAAGCCATTAAGAGTTCTCTACCAAGTTAGTGACTGATTTCCTTTCATTAATTATTAAGTCTTCACAATTACTTTTTTTTTCTTTTTTGAAAATATACATTTCACAATTACATATAGGAAGGTAAGATAAAAAAAAATATTGCATGCATCCATTATATCTATTTTTCATGCAATATGTTAATCATATAATTTCTTTTTTTCTTATCCCCTATTATGTAAATAAGTCATCTTTCCTAATTTATAAGTTGTCATTCCTAATTGTATTTGACTGCACAATCCTACGTAGTGTAACAAATACATGAAATATTTTCTTAGATAAAAGAACAAAAGTTTACATGAAATATTTTCTTAGATAAAAGAACAAAAGTTTGATTAGTTTGGTGCACTAAAAATAATAATACAACAGATATATGAATTTTTTTTTTAAAAAAAAGAGTCTAATTTTAAATATTTATTTGTTCAAAAAAAAAACTTCTAAAACATTTTGTTATATTATTTTTACCACTAATAATAATATATGGCTTCAAATATACTAAACATTGAGATAAATTAAAAAGAAATGTTTTATTAATTATATATTAGGTACGTTATACTTTATAATTAAAAAAATATATACCTAATAAATTTTTGTTTCTAATAGAGGGATTAATATTTGACCCATGAGCTGATGAATTAAGAATCAACATAGAGTACAAGTGGCAAATCGATGAGATTATCCTTTTGCAGCATCGAAGGATCCTCATTTCCTCTGCCGCAATTATTCTGATCCATCCATACTTTCTAGGAAGCATCACAGCAGCTAACTGTGTCTAAATCAATAATTAACAGATGATTATGACTTAATGAATAAATAAATTACGCCACTTTGTTGTTGTAAATACGGATGGTTTGGATCATAATAATTGGAGAATAACGACAACGTCACGGTGCTCTGAGCCATAAAAATCGACAATCGGCGCGCCAAGCCGAATCCCCGAAACCTGACTCCACGTAGTCACCCCCTTCTAAAAACTATTGGGTACCCTTGCGCTCGCGCTCAGAGTGGGCTGACACGTGTGCCAGGATGATTCCACCTGGTTTGTTTCTTCATGACTAAGCTTGAAAACTTGGGACCCACTTGGCTTATGTCATCTCCACATACACTTTTTAAAAGCCGAACAATGACGATGCCCCACCCACTAGTGCAGCCTGACTCAAAAGTATAATGGCTAGACTTTCCTTAACTGACGAAAATGTCCCTGGATGGACCACCACACCCCCCTCCAGCCTCCTCCTTAAATACGAACCTCCAACCATTCGTTCCTTCCCTTTTCCCTTCCTACCTCTCCTTCCTTCTACATTCTTGAATCTCCGGCCATGTTGTCTACTTTTCCGGCAATGATGTCCGCCGACGGTTTCTTCGGAAACCCTTTTCCGGCCTTCGAAGGTGGCTTCTCCCCATGGGAGTGCCAAGAACCACCTTTTGCCTTTCCACAACAAGATGAACAACCCAATATTCTTTCCCCACTGGAACCCCAAGAACCGGTCATTTCCATCTCCGGTTCAGCCAACTCTAATCCGTTACCTCTTGATTCTGTATCCGGTTCCGATGAGCAGGACCAAAACGTTAAGCATACGAACTCCGGTTCCGTTTCAGACGACGGGACGATCCCACCCGTTGACTCGGTGGTAGTAGACGAGCGAAAGCGCAGGCGGATGTTATCGAACCGGGATTCAGCGAGGAGGTCCCGCATGCGAAAACAGAGACATTTGGAGAACCTGAGGAACCAGGTCAACCGGCTTAAAATTGAGAACCGGGAATTAATGAACAGGCTGCGTTTGTTTACCCATCATTCTGAACTGGTACGGAGGGATAACGACCGGCTCCGGTCGGAGTCGATTATCCTCCGGAGACGTCTTTGGGATGTACGCCAAGTTTTGCTTGTTCGGCAACTCCAACAACAACTGGCTCCCTCTGCATGGCCATGCAATAATTTTACGTCCATGAACGAGGAAACAATTCCACAATCATTAATCACATGACTTAAATAATCACTAAAACCTGCGCTACTCTCTAAAACCAATTTCTGCAACAACCCAAATTACAACTCTCGCGCTCTCTGTTATCGCCCTTGTTCTCTCCCTCTCCCTCTTCCTCTTCCTCTTCCTCTTCCTCTCTCAATGTAAATTAAAGCTAGCTAATAGTTTATAATAGATGAAAGTGATAGGCTGTAGTTATAAAGTATTTTTGGACATGGGGTGGCCGCAAAAAATGGTCTCTTTTTTCCTTCTTCTTTTTTTTTTTTTGTTTTTTTTTTTGTGGTGTGTGGGGTGGGCGAAGATAGCAGAAGCAGAATAATGATTGTCTGAATGGTCGCCCAATGTTTGGCTATGGCTATTACTTATTTCCGATTATAATAATAAAAGGTCTTTTGTCTTATAATTGGTGGCCGCCTGCCTCTAGTTAGATTAAATTAAACTTCTTATAATGCACTTCATTTCATGCGTCTATCTATCCCATCCTATAATCCGAAAATATCATTTGATTTGCAGTTTTTCTATACTAAATAATACATGGTTGTGTTCGATGATGATCTATTTGGCCTTTTTTTTTTGGGTTTTTTCAATCAACCGCTGCCGCACGTATCGCTACTGCCTGGTGATGACTGATGAGGGATACACTAATTACATGTCCCATTTTGATTTGTAACATATATAGGCGTTTTTATAAAGACAGACATACATATATATATATATATATATATATATATAGACCGACCGGCCAGTTTGTGATGATTACACGAATTTGACAAGGGTGGAAAACCTTCGCATACGTTTTTTTGTTTCGTTAAATTTACAAAAGCCACTGCGGTGCAGAATCAAACAATATCAATACTTTGCATAAAGCACATACATATAGTTGATTAGATATACAATAGCTAAGTTCCAACTTTCTCATAGACTCCATCTAAAGGGAGATTCCATACTACAACAAAATTTGCCGATTCATATATATATATTTAGGAGTTCATAAAATTAATCCGAAGTACTCGAGAACAATATAGTGAGTCAAGCGTTTTATAATGTATACGACTCGCTCGCTCACTCTCAAATATCGATCGATATTTTAATCTCACAGATGTCATGCATTTAAAGGTCAATATCATGCAAAATTATCCATCTTCATCATCGAGCACTTAATGTGGTTCTTGATTTTTATGCAGAAGAAAGTTCAAACATCAATAAATAAATATATATATTACAATGACATCTGTTGAATTTTATAAGTATTAATGCCCGCACAATACCACAATCTTTTTTTTTAGTTAAAAGTTAATAATTGATATATTAATTTTAACAAAATTAACAATTACACAAATAATTTACTGAATTTGGATCATTCTTTACCCTATATATTAGATAAGGCAAGTTCTTAACTAAAAAGTTAAGAAAAACAAAAATTAGGTTGCACAAACTATATATAACAAAAGAAACTGAACACAAAAACGCACTTTCATCTTTGAAACTTAACTCTGTCCATTTTTGTCTTAATGTTGTTTGGTATCGTGTTTGACTTTCTTACCAATATAATATACAAACCTCTCAAAGAGAGGATGAAACCGACTAACGTGAAATAAAAAAAAAATTGTACAAAATTGCATCAAATCACACCTAACTACAGTGATTTGACGGAGAGCTCAGCCTTCCGGCATTAAAAAAATTTACTCCCTGGCAGCCTGTTGATTGAGTAACCCTAATGGTTATTTATAAAAATCGTACTTGACTAGGTTTCTGTGGACTATATAAGTAGATCTAACATTGGAAACGAAAGGCGCAGACGATGGCTTTCCATTCGAAAGAGTGGACCCACCAAGGAGGTACGTATTCCAATCAACAAGGGATGCCTTTGTGACCTCCATTAGATCATTGCAAATTACAGCTAAAACTGTTAATTAGGGAAATGTAATAGTGAGATTGAGTGAGCGTTTAGTGCTCGACACTGGGTAAGCAATTGAGTACGTGTGCAACGGATGTTCCCCACATACATAACGACAAACACCAACAAACATTAATTAAAGCTGTTTTACTGTTACCATTTCTACTCAGAATCAATTAAAACAAATCAGAATTTTCAATCCCACTTTTACAAAGAGGCACGCATTCGACCTAATATAAGCTTTTGTAACTTTGGAAATAATTAGCCAGATAGATACTCAGTAATTGAATTGAATTGAATTGAATTGATTTGAATGCGTGGAATCAATGGGGTGGTCTGCTGTCCTTAAGGGGTTGGTGGTGACCGGAATAAATTCCATCTTTTTCTCTTTCTGGGGTCCTGGTGGGCGGCTTTGATTTGTAGCGGAAAAGAGCTAGGCTGGGTCACACACAGTCACGGTGTGCTTTTTGAAGGGAATCTTGAAGGCGTTGTCTCTTCCTTTCTTCGTGTCTAAGTTTATAAGAAAGAACGCATAGGAATTGGGGCCTCTCAAACTCAAAGTACAATCGTGTTCGATTTAGCTAAGACTCGAATTTCAACGCAACTACACGCGTAAACAGGAAGAGGCCGCCGGCCAAATTTATTTCTCTTTAATCCAACTCAAATTTCGACATCACGTTCATATTGATTGATACTTTGATAATATGCCGTCGGGGGTCTCGTGTCTACCAATTCTGTGTGTGTGTGTGTGAAGGCAAAGCAGGGATTGTTGCGTCTTTAATTTAACTTTGCACTCATTGTACCTTTAAAACCATCGCATATATATCTTTTTATATATATATATTTGTCACGTGTTGATTATGACACTTGAGAAAATTTTGATAAAAATAATATTTAACGTATTATTTATTTCATAAATTATGCAAAAATTTAGTCAAAATTACAACCCGCAATGACATTACATTCCACCGTCCAAAGAAAAATACACTTGTTTTTTTAATTTTCCAAAGGACTTGGGTATCACCATAAGGAATTTAGTGTTAGACATAAGATATGTAATTAAAGAACAAAATCAGTGTGTCTTAATCAAAGCTACTAGGGATTAGGTTAGCCAACTGCATTATCTAGCCTCGCCTTTGCTGTCAAGGAGTGTATCGATGTAATGAGTATTAGTAATGAAATTGTTATATTTTCAAAAAAAAAAAAAAAATACACCCTTGATTTGATATATTTTTTAAATTATGAGATATAATATATTTAAAATATATAAATTATGTTTTAAAATATATTTTATTATTTTTTAAAATAATAATTGTAAAATAAAAAACATACTAAAAAGTATCAAAATATAAAAACGCATTTTGAAACGACTAATCATATACACTCTAGATGTATCATTAAATTTATGTTTTTATATTTTTATCTTTATATTCTAATTTAAATTATACATTATCATTATTAGTAAAGATAGTCTAAATTTTTTACATTAAAAGTGGATTTTTTTAATACAAACAAAATTTATGAAATTAGACTTTTTTTTATGACAAAATAAGTAAAATACTACTTTTTCTGTATTAAAAAATAGTCTTTTTTATTTAATATAAAATTTTAAAGTTAAGAACACATTTAACACATTTTTTAAATGTATAATTTTTTATGTTTATAAACATTTTTAATTTAAGTTATATATTAGTATTATTATCAAAAATAATATAAAATTTTTAAATAAAAATATTTTTTTTAAAATTTAAAAAAAAAATTGATAGACTCTTTTGAGAAAAGAAATACTAGATTTGTACTCAAATTTGGGTAATTACATGTAATATACTTAGGCTATGTTTGGACTTTAATTTCACTTATAAAACGTTAACTTTTTTTCAAATAAAAATAATACATCTAAACACATTTTTATTTCAAAATTTAAAATTTAAATTTTTTCACTTAAATTCTTCTCACATAATTTTAAAAAAAAATTCATTTTATTTTTTCCTCTAAAATATTTTTTCCTACAAAAAAAAAAATTCTCACAAAATTTTTTACATATTTTAATACAAAAATTTTTAAATAAATCACAATCCAAACATAGCCTTATTGTTTTACACAAGTTAAAGGATGATTTCACCAAAATTTAAAAGCAAAAAAAAAAAGAGGAAGGAATACTGAAATTTCAAACTTCGACATTGATTAGACATTGTTGCGTGGTGATTTTGAGTAGACATTTAATGATCTCCCAGCACAAAAACACACTCATTGTCCAGATTTTGTCGTTCTGCTCCGTAATGATAATGATTTTTCGTCTTTGAAGATGATTTGCGACGCGTTCACGCGTGTCTTGTGCGCATCACGATTCACGATCCTAAATTCTTAATTAGCAATACAATACATGTATTTGATTTCCTTCCATAGATGGAATTATGGAAATACTAATACGAAGCTATAGACGGAATATTTGACCAAAAAAAAAAAAATTATACCACCCAATTATTTTTTAAAATCATTTAACACTTTTAATTTAATATAACACACTTAATTTATTATCAGATGTATAATTTTTTATTTTTTAATTTAAATTATATATTTTTATTATTAATAAAAATAATATGAGAATTTTACATAAAAAATAGACTTATGAGTATATTTTGTTCTACTTTTGAACGTTTTATGATCATAAATTTTTTCAAAAATAATTGAATTAATTGACCATGACAGTATTTTTTTGGTAGGAAGAGTATATATGCAGCGTGGATCAATTAGATGAATAATGATAATTTCATAAATTAAGATAAACTTGGGAAGGCCATGCAATTATTGGTGAAGTTTGTAATGTGTAGCTAATCAATCACACATGAGGATGAGGTCCATCCATCCGGGAGAGACGGCAATAAATTCTTAGTTGAGACTTGAAAGGACATGATTACTATGATTTATTTTCACCATTGTTCTTCCCAAGAAACAACGACAATGTCACCGTCACCGCCAACTAACCTTAAAACAATGATATTATTACAAATCATGATCTTAAAATTCATTTAAGTCTCCCAAAATAAATCTTTCACTTTGTTATCAAGTCTTCAATTTTCATGGCCTACCAATGTAAACTACCACATCATTACGAAGAGTTCCGTGCTTTAATTCTACGCCTTTTTCCGGGAAAGATCTCGAGAATCTTACTCTATATTTGAACTAAAAAGAAAGACATTGACGGGTTCAACTCCCCACTGGAGTAAACATGATAGTGTAGTTGAGACAGAAGGATGGCGAAATAACTTTAGACGGTAACCTACGATAATCATATGTCGGAAGAATTTTGAAAGCTTACGTTGATTGTACTACTTGTTTACTTAATCTTTTTACACTATTTTTGCAATTGATTTCATGGTAAAAACAATCGTAGATAGATGCTCCTTTGATTGTCAGTTTCAGAGAAGAATATGCAGTTTCAAGATTCCCAAGTGACCACAACTGTTTCCTATCCTTTTCAGCCCCCCTTAAAACCAGCCCACACACCAAAATTTTTTTTTAAAAAAATCTCATAGCAAACAACCACATCTTGAGGGGAAAATAACAACAATTCCATTCAACACTTTCAACCTTCTACAGCTTACCTAACTCCAAATAACGACATGCAAGTAAATCACTTGAAATCAGACAAACTACTGGACTAAATGATTATGGTTACACTGCCTTTGCGGTATCCACATACACATAAGAATATTTTTCAATCATAGGATCCTCCACAGTCACATTTAGATCCACCACCATGAGTAAGCCACAAAAGAAACACAAATTCATTATCTTTTTAGCATGCATCAAAGCAGGCACCGACACGTTTGCCGACATGCATAAAGAAACCAGACGAACAGGTGTGTTAGTAGCCCCTAATTAAGGGGGCACTTGGCTCAAAACAGAGAAGGGGAAATATAATAAAAATGATAATAGTGGAGAATAATAATAGGTTCTTTCATTATAATTATATTGGCTGGTTTGTACTGAAAAATAATGATAATAATAATAATAATAATTCTAAGTATGCAAAGCATTGCTTCTACAACATTGGCTCAAGATTTTTTTTTTTTGAGTAATCACTTTCATACCCCCAAAATGAGGGGAATGGAGGATTCCCTAGTTTTAGTATATAGAGTTATTGTTCAGCAAATGATACCCCTCAACCAAGTATCAAGAATTATTTTATTCCCATTTCATTTCCTCCCAAACCTCTCAACCAAGCACCTCCTAAATGACTGGAGAAGCAATTGGAAGTTTCTAAGAGTTGCTACTATCCTAATACTCTGGTCACTGCAGACATTTTGATCCCAGTTAATCGATCTAATGAAGCAGCCAACAAAGTAAGCATTCTCCAACTGTGACGACCTGAGATATGTTTTATATGATTCTAATCTTCTTTGCAATCTCCACGGCATTGTGATCCGGCTTCAACATTAGATATGCTTTCTTATTACCACCAGGCATCATCAGTGTATTTACTTTCCTGGTCTGAATCTTAAACATCTTCGCAGCAGCAGCCTTTATGTTCTCCTTGTCAGCATGTTTATCCACGATAAAAGTTAAAATGTTGTTTTCTATCATTTCTCTCATTGCTAATTCAGTAATCAAGGGATATTTGATAATCTTGGTATAGTCAAGCACAATCCTTTGTGATGCACTGCTGCTAAGACGTTTGGGATTTCTTTCCTTCACTAATATCTTTGGGCGAGTAGGTTTGGCCAACTGTTGTTCAGAAGTTTTACCTTCTTTGGCATCGGAGCTTGAAGCCATGGCAGCTCTCAAAGTTAGCTTGAGAGATTCAGCTTTACTGGCATAATGAACTTCAGAGTTGATAGGAAATCTCCAGGTTGGAAGCTGAAAAGTGGTTCCATGGTTAACATGT
The DNA here is from genome assembly GCA_020080225.1 of Gynochthodes officinalis. Classification (NCBI taxonomy): domain Eukaryota; kingdom Viridiplantae; phylum Streptophyta; class Magnoliopsida; order Gentianales; family Rubiaceae; genus Gynochthodes; species Gynochthodes officinalis. Next base: position 33,363,400 of record CM034621.1, on the reverse strand, counting down.
CAACAACTAGAATCAAAGAAATTAGAATTTAGGGCAAAGTGTTTCATCTATCAATGCCCTCTAAAAATGTCTCCCTTTTTTTTTTTCCTCCAGGAGATCAGACACAACATTAGACACAAAGTACAACTAAACAACCAAGACAAAATAGAATGTCAATATGATTAACAAGATGGGTAAAGGCTTAACTAGCATTTATGCAGAGGTCAATCGGTCCCAAAAGTTTGAGAGAATATATTAAGAACAACGCATTACCAATTGTGGAAAAAGTACTGGTTATAGAAGACCAAATTGCAAAATCAAACCAACTAGTTGCATTTGTTACCTATTTCTCATGTCGAAATCCCGATTTCTTATGTCGAAATAATGTTCCAAATAGTTCTTCAAGTTATATCTTTCTATTTTCAAATGCCAGGTAAGCCATTCATAGAATTCTGTCCAAGAATGCTAAACACCCGGTTGGCAACAGTTTTAGCGAGGATGCATCAGCAAGGCATTGTGGAAAAGGACAACATTCTCTAACTCTGCTTGGTCCCTCATATTCTGTTAACAACAGTTTGGGCTCAGAAAATATCATGTGGTGTCTCAGTATATACAAAATAGGAAGCCCGATCAGGTAAGCCTTAATGCCTTGCATTTACAGGACCACATCTCATGTCCACAAGAAAATGTCGATGCTATACAAGAAAGCCCATGGAATTCAATAATTTTGACAGCAGTCATAGGTTAAAACAAATTTCATTTTTTGGGTCAGTGAGGATTCATTGAAATTATAGCAGTATTCACTAGCACCTCATGATCGAAGAATAAATTGTACTACTACCCATCTCCAACAACCAAAAGCTATGTAGCTATGCAATCCACGCCAAACAACTTCAAACTACAGATGAATCAAACTGAGGCCAAACTAAGCATTATACATGCTGTAAAGCAAAGCTAACAAGATTAGTAGATTCTCATGCGAGCAACTGATTGCTCTCCTCTGGGACTGGCATGACTCTAACGTTCTGCATATTGGAGCTAAAAGCCAATTAAAGGTGGCTTAAGAAGACCATTTTCTCGTTAATCATATCTCACGCTTTTCACTATGTTCAAGCACCTGTTCCACATCTCCAAGAGCTTAAAATGAAGAATCTTTCTCTGTAGCACTAAATTAAGAAAAAAATAAAATTGTCCCAAAGATCTCTGACTTGATGCTAACTTCGAAAAGAGGATTGATTAGCACAGCCATCTAGGAAAGAATAATGGGATAGACAAGGTTCGCCGTTAAAGAAACCTAAACAATCTCTCCATAAACCCTTCAAATATGAGGTAATCTAAAACAATTAGGTGAATCGTACATGTCACTTAATATAATCTCATAACTTAAGTCAATGATCATTAAGATTAAAGACAGAGATTGCTAAAACAAATAAACATAACAAGTTAATCCCTTTGCCTAATATTCATCATTCAAAAAGTCACATTTTGTTACTAGAATGCTCTGATATGATGGAAGGCACGATCAGAAAGAGTTAAAAAAAAAGTCTCTTGATTGCCCATCCGCAGAGACGCCGAACCACAAAAGAAAAACTAATATTCTAAAAATAAAATGGAAAAAACAAAAAATAAAGAATAAAGAAAGTCGAGAGCTCACCGAGTCAGCTCGATTGGCGTTGATGGTCAAAGAACGGAGCTTTAACATGACCCATTTTTGAGGCGGCGCAGTACTTGTCTGCTGTTTTGAGGGAACAAAACCAAGGGCCTTGTGCCTGCTCCGGGCGACTATGTCAGGGGGCACTACAGCCATCCGAGAAGTCATTGCAGTTTCAAGAGCCATCCGCAAAGTCAGCCAAAGGAAGCAGAGCCAGTTTTAAAGGTCTGATCAAGAGAATTCCAAAATAGAGGGTTTTAGAGGGGGGAAAGATAAAATAGGCGGAGAAGCCTGAGGAGAGGCCCAAAACTAAAACCCAGAGCAAGTTAAAACACAACTAAGAGAAAAGGTTCCTCCTTTATTGGTGAACGTTATTAAATCCAAATTTTATTCTTTTATTGTATTTTTAATGGATGATAAGTATAGTTAATCTTTCTATAATTATCTTTTAAATTTTGCAATTATTCAAAAATTCATGACAAAGTATAAGGGGATTGAAAATAGCTGAGGAACCTCTAACATTAGAAGGTTTGTGGTGCAAATGGTTTTTAGACATCCCGTTGCTCGATATAGTTAAAAGATGAATAACTAATCAAGAATCGATCCTCATGATTAAGCTTGGGACAAAATCCACCCCAACACAAAATGGATATATATGTATTATCAATCAGTATTATTGGATAAGCAAAACAGGATACAATCACTATTACATTAATGTCTGTGTTTCCCGGAAATTATTCTCTTCGTCCACGCACCTCTCAATTTGTAATAAAATATCTTCATTCATTTACTGATGTGGGATTCTCTGTTTGAACTTTGAACTTTCTAACTCTGGGCCGAGCAGCAACATCAACTAGTCTCACCAAATTATCCTCTTTTACATCACAAGACTCCTTGCATGAAAAAATAATTTTTGGAACTTTTCCCTTGGACGACCCAATGTACTTCTTACTTCCACTGGGCGGCATTCCATGACTTGAGATGCTTGTGGTGCATTTTTTGATTGCCGCTACAAAAGGATCATCTTGTTGCTGTTTCCAAAACCCTTTCCTTGAAGAAGTTGGAATTGGAGCCCGTTGAGGTTGAAGGGGAGGTGGAGAAATTTTCGTGCTAGCATGACCCAAAGACATCAACAAGTTCATGGGGCTATGGAAATGAGATGAAGCTGATTTTCGAAGAGGAAGATGATGAATGCTATTTGTGGAGCTCAGTTCTGCCTTCTTTGTATAACTTTGGTTGGGTATAAACTTCGGAATCCCTGGCTTTTCTTCCCAAGAGAAAGGCACTCTGAGTTCTGATTCTGAATGAGAATAACACTTTCTGTGAGCCATCTTGATCTCATCAATTCTGGAAGTTGTTAGAAGAACTAAGAGTGTTATAAAGCTAATTCAATCCCATGCAACCCCAGCATTCTTTCTAGAATGGCATATTACTTCATAGCAACAAACTCAAAACTTGAATTGGTAGATATTGACATATTTGCATTGAGTTTTCTGATGAATTCAGTTAAGCCGGTAAAGTGGAAAAGCAAGCAATATCAAATTCCACGGGCTAACTAACCAAAAAGGAAAAAGAAATCACTGAGTAATTTGATGTATGAAGAGGTTGATCAAAAACAGATGTATGGTTGGTAAAGTGGTTTTCTCTGTCTCTAACGTGAAAATATGACATTCTAAAGTAGGAAATGAAATGATTTCGCTAATGACTATAGACTTTGGTATGATATAACCATCATTAATATCAAAGTAGAGAAATACATTTGGGCTTTTTATATAGTTGGCCCAAATTACAACAAAGCTGATGAGTATCCCTAATTCCCCCTGAATTAGGGCCCAATAATGAAAACCCATTAAAAAAAGGTCCCAATGGGGTACTAGGGTTTTGCTCTTGCACACTATAAGTACCCAGTACCGACGAGAAGATGAATAAGGGCTGTAGATGAGGATGTTCACGTGTCTGCGACGTCTTTTTTTTTTTTTTTTTTTTGGTTTTTTTTGGCAAGTATGAAATATTATGTTTAAAAGATTTGATTCCTGTCCAATTCTTTATCAGTGGGGCGATGAAGAATCAAATTCATTTCTCGATGCTGAATTGGTTGATTTTTCTGATGACCTATTTATGCGTGTCTGAGCCTCTTCTCAGCAGTACGATTTGTTTCTGAAAGTATGAACTCAATGGATTTATCGATCCATTGAATTTTTTAATTTTTTGGGTTTTTGTGTTGATGATGGAGAGCAATAAAGTAGGAGAAAAGGGGTGTTTGCAGTGATTAGAATATAATTCCTCGTTCTGAATGCTTCTTAGGCATGACAGACTCAATCTTTACACCCATAGAATCTGAGCTTAACACCCCTTGTTTCTACTCTCTCCATTTTTTCTAATTTCCCCCCACCCCCACAGTTTACCTTCTGTTTTAGTGTTTATTTTTCGTGTGGCAGTTTGAAATTTCGTTAATATTAGTGTAAATTTTCTTTTATCGTTGTATTTTTTAAAAAGTCACATTCAAGGTTCCCCTGGATTCGACGCTGTTTGTTCATTCTGGATTAAAGAGTGCAATTTTTTGATTGAAAAATTGCCATCATTGCAATCTTTCCAATGCCTGTTCACTCTGGATTCTTCGATCTTAGAGGTAGTGGCAGAAAGAAGAATGGAAATAATTTAACAAGGCACAATTAGACAATTTTAGAAGTTCACTGATCAGTTTTGACAAATATATATAATGATATCAAAATGTGGATTTTGGAAAAGTATAATGATAAAAAAAAAACTGGAGTGAATCAAACTGGAGTGAATGCTTTGGTTTTTCTACGTTCGTTATACCACCATGCCAAGTGATGGTGCATATATGCACGATGATTTTCCAGTCGAAAAGATTGGTGGTGTGTCAAGCACAATTTAAATGCAACTTTGTGGACAAAAACTGAACTGAAATTCAATTATCCAAGGTAAGGACCAACACAACAATAATGGTAATACTAGGTTGCAGCCTTTCTTTGCTTGAACTTTTACGAAGAGTTTGTTTAAGGAAACTCACATTTTTAGTGCAAGTTTAACTCAATATTATTTTTAGTTTTTAATGCTTTAAATCTAACATATTTAGTTTTCAAACTTTTATATTTTGATGAATTTTGAATAATTGATGGTTATTAACGTAATATGATGAATTTTGTATAATTAATAACTATTAAACTAGGAAATGACAAAATTTGTTAAAAAATTTACTCTTAAATTTTTTAATTTACAAATTTTAAAAATTACATTTCTTTTTAACCATAATTTTTATCAAATTTTTTATTTCATAAATTTAATTAATTTTTTAAAAAAATATTTTGTTCAAAACTTGTATTTTTTAATATTCAAATATTAAAGGTTTGTGAGATAAATTAATTAAAGAATGAGAGTTTTGAATGAAAAGTAAAAAAATATATATATAATTTTCAAAATTTGTAAATTAAAATATTTGATGTCAAAATTTTTAACAAATTTTGTCATTTCTTACTTTAATAACCATCAATTGTACCAAATTCTTCAAAATATGAAAGTTTGAAGACTAAATATGTCTGATTTAAAATATTGAGAACTAAAAATGATATTACATAAAATATTAAAAACTAAAAGTGCAATTCTCCCTTTTTTTTTTATCATCATACCAGTAAGCAATAATAACTTGGTAGTAACAAACACTTGAAATTTATAATCAGAACTCATCAGGTAACAGATTAGAAGAAAAACAAGATAATTTAGGCTGGGGCTGCTGAGGTAGCTTCTCTACTCTTCCTCCATTTTCACTTTCTGGGACCGCTTTGAAAGGCGATTACAGATCATTTCACAGGAGCAAATGTCTTTAATTTCATTACGTACCATTTATTATGCTGTGATAGGAGGGAGGACACGTGACGTTTACTTTACATGCTGCAGTCATGGAACATTCTCCCACCTTTCAACAATCTTTGTACACATCGAATCCTGAAAACAATACAATCTCGTGATCCTCTTAATAATTTCCCATGCCAAATCCCTCTCCAGCACAAACAAGCAATTTCCCTTCCTTTTCATACCAAAGTCATAAATGCCAATACTTCTTAATGGGATTGCATGAATTTCAATATTATAACTTTTGGGATTATGTACAAGAGCCATTTACTCACCATTCCCACCTATGAAGGCAGTAGTACCCGATTTCATTCAAGGGATTATGAGCTTGTGTTGAAGTCATTGATCAAGTATGAAGGCGCGGCAGTTTTGACCAACAAAGATTAAGCTAAAATTGAAGAAGTAATTCAGTTTACAGTTAATGATACAACACAAAGCTGCCCCCCAATATCGCATAAAAAGATTCAAAGGAGCAAACTAGTCCTTAATTCAGATTAATTCCACACGAGTGATAAATAAATAGGAGAGAGGAGAGAGAGAGAGACACTCTTCTGGCCAAATCACAGAGACGGAATAGATGCTGAACTTCCAAGTAGATCATCACACAGCATGGCACTTCCAGGAACTTTCTTGTTGTCGGTTCTTGGGCTACTTCCTGAACTGCTGTTTGAGAGAGAGACAAATGTGGATTTCTGCAGGACTCCAGTGGGAGAGCATCCCAGCTGGGGGCTATTATCCCAGGCTTCTGTCATCAGGTTCAGCGAGGATGTGCTCTTCAAAGCTCCTGCACCGATGGAAGTGCTGTTCAGGACCTCCCCCAATGGACCACCTACCACTGAATTTCCCCAAGAAACTGGCAACCAATTTGCGTCCTTTTGGTTTGACTCGCTAAGCTCCTTATTCACACTCAACCCCATCTGGATTGGGTCAATCTCCCTAGCCAACCTCAGGGGAGACAGAGTAGGTTTTTCCTGCCTGGGAGAATTTGAAGATGATGAAAAATCTGAGGCAGACATTGGGATTGACATTGACAGCTGGGTCCAGTCTGACTTCAGTTCTTCAGGCCATGAAACTGAGGCACGATCAGATTGGTCCTTCGGCCAATTGTCTATAAAATGGCGAATGGGATGTTGGTTGGGTGCATCTTGATTACTGAAACCTAGGAAAGAATCAGAGCTTTTAGAACTCATCCTGGAGCTCTTTTGAGAAGGATTGAGAAAGGAATCAGGGGAGATAACTCCAAATTCGGATCCACCAAAAAGGACATGCTGCTTTTGAATGGAAAAAGGCGACTCTTTGGGTTTCAAATTGATGCCATCACCTACCATGGACAGACTTTGAAGATCCTGCATTCTGCCAAATATATTACCTGTAGTTCAGTAAACTATAACAGAGATGATGAAAAGACAAGTTCTGTTGTTCATATTGTCTAAAGACCTAAAGGAGACAAAACTACCTAAGACCAAGTTGGAACAGAATATATTTAACTTCATACGTCTAAGCCTAAATCTATATACACTGTCTATATGACATGTAAGTTTTAAGGAATTTCAACTTTTCTTACTAATACTAGTTGCCTTAGACGCATGAAGTTTATGAATAGACATAAATGTTTTTGAAGTAAACAAGAATTAAAAAAAAGAGGTATACAAGCAGTCCACGGTTATCTGTCTCAGAGGTACATAACTCACCTGCTCATAAGATGGTCAGTAGAAGTATTGGCAGCACTGGGCGGTAAATTCTTAAAATGGTGCTGAACAGCACCGAGGCTGTTGGATGCGCTGCAGCTGGACATCACCGATGCTGTTGAAGATGAAGCAATCGATTCCACCTTTGAAGCAGTGGATCCAGAGACAGCATGGCCATTCTGGCCTTCCACAGGCTTTCTTGAACGATGTCGGCCTCTGTTGATATGTCTTTCGCAGTACTTTTGGTCAGGAACTGCATCTCTTGAGCACCGCCATTTCTTTCCATCTGTTCGACGGCACCTCCCAGGCTCTGGATCAGTGCTGCCAGAGAAACCCAGATGGAAAGTACCCCATCCCACTGTAGGCAGCAAACAATTTAAGAGAACAACCAGAAGAAAAGACAGCAACATCAATAAGAAAAAAAAATGAAAACAACATTGTCTTAAGCATGTCTAATACAGTGACATATACATACTACTGTTTCAAAAGTTTTGCAGCTAGAATACAAACAATTTTAGCCAACATTCAAGAATAATGAACGTAAAGACAAATTGGTTAATAGACAAAGGCTTCCAAGAACCGCCTGAGAATTGAGACATTTAGAAAAATTTGATCTTTGATCAGCTATAAACCATGATAAGCTTGTATAGATAAAAACAATAAGAGAATACAAAAGCCATAGGATCAAACATTAAAATCTTTTTGGCAAATAAGAACAAGAGGAGGAAAAGCATACAAGAATTGGAGCCATAGGATCCAGAAGGAAAGCTGGAAAAAGCATATGGGTTGAACGATTTCTTGAGAGGGATGAGCAAGTGTGGAGGAACTGGGACATTAGCCACAATGTGTTTGTAGATCAAAGCCTGATGCTCCAACTCCATCCACTGAGAGGGAGTAAATGGACCTCTGAACCTTGTAAACGGCCCACGCATGCCTTCATGCGACTTTTCCGTAGCATAACCTGAATCACCAAAAGGCCGAACTAAGCTGCTTAAGTTCTTGGAATTGCAAAGGAGAAACGTGAAACCCAAAAGCAAAAAGAAAGGGAAGAAAAAGTAAAAGACCAAAATCTTAACTAAAATGACTAGTGAAAACTAAATAAAGTAATATCGGAAATGATACTAAACGTATTTACATAGAGTTTAATTTGATTTCTGAAAACCATTTCTTAATGGGTCAAAAATGCATCCAGTTTTAGCTGAGGAAGGGGCAAAATTTAGGAAAAGATTAAAGGAGGGACATTAGGAATGACAGAAAAGTAGTGAAAACTGCTAAAGTTATGCCATGTACACAAAGTCAAGTTAGTGACTGTATATCCTCACATTTGACGCTCTTTATCGCCAGCAACTTCTATTTCATATGAGTATACTAATAATTAGGTCAGAAATTTTGCAAAAGTTATTTATACATTGAGAAAAAGAAAGAGAAAGAGGGGATATATGTCGACCCAAAAACCACCATTAAAAAGAAAAAATAAAAAAAATATTTTTAAAAAGGAATACTTTTTCCCTTTGTTTGACAAGACATGGGAAAAATTGCAAATCAAATTTTTATGAGCTGAGCCCTTGAAAAGACTTGTATCCTGTTTAAGGAAACAAAAACACATTTCCAACATCATTACTCAAAACTAACCATCTTTTAGCACAAATTAACGTCAACCAACACCTATCTCTCCCCAAAACAAACTTTACAAAATAAAAGAATAAATAAATAAAAACTTGCATCTCTGTCTCTTTAAAAAAATTGCACCTTTGTCTCTTTAAAAAAAATTATGAAAAAAAGCGCGAAAAAAAAATTCATGGGTAAACCTGAAGTTCTCGAGCAAAGTGGGTCTGGTGGGGCGAGAAAGAAAGGAAAAGCTGAGCTTTTGGCTGCATTTTCATCACTAAAAATAGAACCTTGAGACTGAGAAGAGAAGCTGATCATCGTTTGCCCATTGTTCCCTGTAAGGCCAGAACCAGATCTCAGCAAGCCAGGACTTTGGCCTTGCGAAAATATACAAAATTCATTAGGCGGCTTGGCAACTTTGGAAGCTCTCCAACAGTCCTGAACAGAATCAGATCTCTGTGTTTTCAGTACCCCAGATCCTTGACTCTTGCGAACACTGATCCCAAAAGACTCCGAACCAACATTACCAGAGCCACCCCCAACCCCACCACCACTCTCCGATGTTATCACCCCAAAATCCATTCTTGAAAATAATAAACTAGCCTATGTACTAAAACCCTCTCGAAGCATATCATATCATGAGTCGAAACTAAATCAAGAAGGCAACCGGGATAGGAAGGGTTACAGTGTGAAGTGAAGTGAGCTCTTAGCTGAAAGTAGGCAAGGCGAAGTTGAGAATTTATAGTAGAGAAAAAAATTTAAAAAAAAAAAAAAAAACTAGTATTAATTGCAATGGGGGATGGGGAGGAGGGGAGGAAAGGAGGAAGGAACAAGCTGGGGTCCTTGAGGAGAAGACAAAGACAAAGCTAGAGAAGTCCTACAAAAGACCATTTTCCCATCTCGGACATGCTAGCCAAAATTTATCTACTTTTGTCTCCCGACGGGGTGACGAGGCTTATTAACGTAGGAGTTAGGACTTGTCTTGTTAGTTAAGCCCGTTCTTTTTTTTTCCTCCATTTTTTTTTTTTTGGCTAAATTGATAGTATTAAGAAAATGTTTTTGTCTTGCTAATATTTATAGTCATCTGAGTATATATAATTTTGATCTTATATTAGATTTTTATATGACCAATAAGCCAAATTAAGTAATTGAATGTGCCCAAATTTTTAATTGTAGCATATAATTATTATTAATAAAAATATTAAAAAAATTTCATTCTAATAATGAATTTTTTGTGGACCAACCCAAAAAAAAAAAAATTAAAAGTTTAACTTTTTTGTATTATTTAAAACTTATATTATCATTGTTCATTTTCATTCTAAACATTTTTGCGGTGATTATTTGTTGTTGATTAATTAAATTTATATTCTAAAGTCTAAACCTTTTTTACTACACATTGAACAATAAAAAAAGATTTAAAATTCATATAACTAAAATACGAAAAATTATATTAAAAATAACTAGAACTAGAATCGCACTGTATGAACATACATTATTATCTCACAATTATTATTTTAAAAAAAATATAAAAATACGCTGTTCATGACACTTAAATTACTAATCCGTGATAAGAGCATACAAAACGAAATAGGAAATTGTTATTGGGATTCTAAGCAGATTCCCCGCAGTTTCCGATTGCGATGGTAATCAACGACAATGCAAGCATCAGCAGCAGCAGCGTCCAATGGCGATGGTGAGTTGGCGACGGAGAGCGCAAGAAGGCGGGGATGAGCATTGATTGAGCAAGCGCCGCGAGGTTTCCAGTGGCGACGGTAGTCGACAGCGCGAGAAGAAGAGGATGAGCACGGAGCAAGTTCGGCGCATGAAGACAAAGATGCCTCTATTTCTGGCGTTAACGAATCCAGTCGTAGAATGTCCGATTGATTGAAGATATTTATGAAAAACAACAACGAGGTGTGGAAGTTTGGTTCACTACCCAAAGCAAAAGCTTATCTCACTTGACCGAGCCACCATCCTCTTCCCTCCATAACTAATCCGTCCAAATCCAATCAATGCACATTCACGGAGCCTTTACTACTTTGCTTTTGACGTGTTTTTGTAAACGACTTGCAATGTGAGTCTGACTCTTCATTCTTTTGATGTTTCACTTAACGTAATATTTTTTGAGAGTAAATATTGTTTAAAATTAGTCATTTAAATGAGATAACAGTTCATTTCAATTTCAAAATCAGTTATTACACATTTTCCTATTTTTGTGGGATGAGGTCTCACTTACGGTTTTTTTTTTCCTTTCATTAATGACGTATGACAAGCGAAAGTGACTTTTGATCAATTTGATAAACAAATTGTACATTTATTGATGGACAAATTGTACCTAAATCGCTACAATATATATATTTTTTTGAGAATTGAAAAATTGCAATCACCTTTTTTGCTTTGGATTAGTTCGATTTGTGCTTTTTCCCTTTTGCAGGGTGTTAGAAGTAGACAGTTTAGGTCGTGTACTCAAGCGCGTTGGTATATAGTTTGGTTGGAAGAATTGTATATAATATTTTGTTCCTATTTATTAAAGTTTTGTATTTCATGTTAGAGTTGGTTAGATATAATAATTTATTTTGTGATTCAATTTAAATATCACGAAAAATAATTAATCTTTTTAATCTATTAAAGTATAGTTTTACTATTGTAATAAAATATCTATGGTTATTGTTAAAAAAAATTGTACATTATTGCATAGTGTGTGCCACTCTGCCACCATTTGCAGCTGATAAGTTAGGAATTTCAATCTTAACATTGATGGGCCAGCCGTAAAAAGTTCTTGAAACAATAAAATCTCGCCTACGACAACTGGGGCTGTCAAATTAGATCCGCGAATCGAACGAATCCGATCCGATTTTTCGGATCATATAAAGCTGGATCGATCTAAATTTTTTGGCTATTTTGAATCGGATCTGATCCGGATGAATTGATTTATTCTAAACCCTAACGACTGGCCTTGTCTCCCGTTCCCCTTCTGCCGCCACCCGCCGTCCCTCTGCCCTTAGTGAACTTCACTCCATATGGTTGATCCAACACTACCTCGTGTACCTCGTACTTGTCTCCTTCTTGTGATTTTCCCTGTTTGATATCACCCGGAGTCTGGGTGGTCCTGGGCAAAGCCAGTGCAGAGCACAGAGATCTCGGCTTTACTCTTGGATCAACGTGAGTGTTGAAGATTTTGGCTTTACTCTTTTTGTTTGCAATTTCCTTTATGGGTTTAAGTTAATTTTTGCTTTTCTCCTGCTTTTTTCGCCATTTGCTCATCCCTCAGTCCCGCCCCACGCTCTCTACCCACGCACTCATAGTCCACGTCTCTCTTGAGGTAGCTTTTATCATTCCCTTTCTTCAACAATTTTGGACTGTGCTTGTGCTTTTGATATACTTTCTCTTTTGGGTACTTCTTATATTTATTATTACGTTTTTTTGGGCGTTGATAATCAACTAAGCCCCTCTGTTTTAGTTCTGTGCTTATTTTTTTCCGAGAAATTGATGTTCTTTATAGTGAAATTTACTGCTTTGGGATCTCGGATTCGGATCATTCTTGTTATGTTTGCAAGCATTGTGTGCTTGCATTGGCAATGTCTATGTCTGGGGAATAGATGTAGTTGTACATGTAGACCTGGATAAGTACTCTATATTCGGCGAGAACCGTTATTTTAACTTGTTCTGTTTAAGTTCATAGCGGGTTAATGAAAACCGTTGCATTCTTTTTGCCCTATTTAGTTTTTTTGCCCGTGTTTGTTTGGATCTGCCTGTTGGCTTTTGGTATGTAATTGAGAGTCTTGGAGAACAAAATGTTTGCAATTGAGCTCTGTAGATACTTGAATTGATGGTCCTTTTTGGAGTTTAGGGTGATTTTTCAACCTTCAGATCAAGAAAATAGCTGCACCATTTGGATGATTATGGGTCTGAGCTTTCTGAAAATCATTCTAGATTTGAGCAGAGGATACATAGAGAATATGAGAATGAGCCAATTTCTTATGTCAGGGCATGTACCTGCATGAAGAATCAAAACTTGGAGCATCTTGGGAGTTGTGAGTCATTCAGGTGAAAGATTTTCAGAATTTGTTTTTTCTTTTGTCATGATGTTAATGATGGTTTTCAGTTTCAATTCATGCCATAGTTGCTTTCTCATCTGAATGGCATTAGCATTCAGGCATCAAATAGTCTAATTTAAATGTCTTAAATTCTTACATATATGATAGAACCCGTTTGTGATTTTTTCTCAGTGAAGTAGTTTCCATGAATGCTTTCGTTTTTTTCTACCAGTTCAGTGAGAAGTATGGTATCAAAGGACGATGATGACAGTTTTTGCTGCAATAGTACATATGCTGGAGAAGAGATCACTTGTCTAGTACCCATTTCATTTTTCCCCATTCCACCCCCACCAGCAGGAGATAAGAATGGTTTTTTGCAGATAGTTGGTAAATATTACTCTATTCCTCTTCCGCCATGTGGAAGTGAGATAGTTTTTCATCCACTTGAGCACCTACAGGCTATTCAGTATACTAGGCTGGGACTTTCTGCTCTATGAACTAGTGATGAGCATTCGGATCTTGAAGAGCAGGACCCAAAGAAAACTCTCATGTGAGCCTGCATTCTTTTCCGATGTCTTTTATTGAAAAACAATGTTCTTACCCCAGTTGATATTGTAAAGTAAGGCAGGTTAATTTGCAAATAGCTACTGCCGAGGAAGCTGCTACTTTATCAATTTGGACAACTACAATAATTTGTCGATTTCTTTCTCTGGAAAATGTACAGTTTCTCTGACTTATTGGACCTTTTCTGTGTTATTAAAGATCAGTTAATTTGACAATATTGGTGTTTCCAGTGATCAGCCAATGATTATTGTATACTTATCTAACTGTGGAAGTCTTCCAAGTCAGTGTAAAAACTCTTGTGAGAAATGAGGGGCAAGAACTGGTTGTTATCCAAATGTTCTACAGGTTTTTTAGTGTGATTACTTATCTCACTCGGATTATCTATTGAATCCCACCATTTCCATTTTCCTTTCCCTCACTACCGTGGGATCGGGTGTGGTGAATGGTAGATATCATGGTACTTCGCTTGGATGTCCCTAAATATTGTACATTCTCACTTCTCAGTTTGGTCGGAAAGAAGACATGGATCCCATTCCAAAGCCCAAGCATACAAATGAGTTTTGACAATATTCCAATTTTTAAAGCTAATCAACACATGCATCCACCATCATGTTTGCGATTCTGGACCATGCAGGAAGTAGCGAAAAAGAATACTAAAACAAATTGGGAAACACCTGTTGCAGAATCTACAAGCCATCCTTTAAGAAAAAAATCCTACAATTGATTCATTTATTCTTGAAAAATGTTTTTTTTTTTTTTGGGACTAGGAGAAGTTCATGCCTACCATTGATCACAAATTAATGCTATGAGCTAAGGCTTAAAAAAAAAAATCAAATTCAATCCGATTTTTTTGGATCGTGACCTGAATTCAATTCGAAACTTTCGCATCGGATCAATTGCTTTGAACAATCCTAACGATCGCAACAAATTCATACGAGGACTATATGTTTTCCCTTGTTTGGGGGGGTTTTTCTTTTTATTTAAAAAAAAAACTCAGATATTAATTTTCTACGAATGTAGATCTGGGTATTTATGAAAATTAAAGCTATTAGTATAATATTAGTCCATGATCTCATACTAAATCCGATCATTTGAATCACTTTCTAATAAATACGAAATATAAATTGCACGAGAAAAAACATTTATATTCTAATAAAATAAAAAATAAAAATAAAAATAACAGACAAAAATTGATAAATGATTATCAAAAGTTCTCCGTCTTGATGACAACAAAAAGGACTGTGCTTGTGTCGGATTCCTACTTCGGTTAAGTGGCGCCTAGAACGAAAATTAATTTTGGTACCCTCACTTGCAATAATTTCAAATTTGAACAACGTGTTTTTACGTCCATGGATTCAAACTGAAAATAATAGTAGCAGCAGTAGTAATTGGGAAAAGAAACAAAATACTATTCCAAATTCCATCCATATCTTTCGAAACAATAAAAACAACATTGCTGTCGATAATATCTAATATTTATCTAGGACAGTAAATACAAACGGTCCAGCTCGTACCCACGTGATGTTGCTGAATATTAAAATTCTAGCATCAATGTACCATCCCATTTCTTATTAGATGAAAGTTGTAAAAGTGGCTGGAATTGCTTGTGATCACATTTTCAGCTCGCCTTTTTTGGTCAGTAGGATTCCGGTGCCTACTGCCTAGTATGATTTATAAATCAGTACGGAGTAGTATATATAAATATATATATTTCCAAAAATGATAATATTTTGACATTACAATATGCAAAATTACAAATCACTATAGGGCTAATTGCACTTTGCAATGTTGGATTTAACCAAACTCATGAAAATAAGTCTTCGAACAGGACAAAATCCCTAATAAATTGAGATACCCTACCACCTAAGGACAACACTAATATTAAACAAAACTAATTTAATGCTATCGACTAAAACAGCTGGCTCCATTTGGTACCGCAAATAGCGTGAGATGAAAAAAATTGAACGCACGCTGGTGGTTCCTAATTTACGTCTAATGCCTCTTGAGATGATCATACAAAATTACATCCGTTGCATAGTTCGATAACCACAATATTACTACAAGCGTTAAATAACTTGTCTATCAAACTACGACTACATATACGGAAAAATATACAACCCAAGTCGCATGCGCTTCTTAAAAAAATAAAAAAAAATTCTCACATACCATTGCATCACAAATCGCCCACAGTAGGCGATTGTGGCGCATGGTGTGTGAGGGTTCTAAAAATCGCACCTTCACTATGTGCCAGCTTATGGTAATTTCCGCTACAGAGTAGTATATCACCTGCGGGGAATTTGGAAAGATAAGTAACGAATATGGAGGATTAACAATCTCAAGAAACATTCCAACTTTCACTTTGTACGTGATTAAACGATCATGCATGGACCTTGACAATAGAGTTGAAATTTAACAATATTGATGTTCATTGCTTAATTCAGAAATTCGAATTCGATCATCCATCCTAACAATATAGGTAATTTAAAATATTATATACCATGCGATCATTATAATATTATAATGTATATTCTTATTTTACACAATAGAGACGAAATTTTCTATTTTATCATTTATTACGTATATTAAACACTAGATAAAACGAACAAAAAAAAAAAGAAGAAGAAAAAGAAGTTTGATTCTCTAGTATCTAGTCAGGATCTTCCTTACTTATTATCAGACAATTACTTATTCACAAACTTTGCATGGAATTAATAATTTACATTTCACATTTCATGAAAAATCATTTTCGTTTCACTTAGTCTTATTCCCCTCTAAAGATATTTTAGTAATTAATTTTATAGGAGGTGGACGATTTTATTTGATCAAAACTATTAAGGCAATGCGAATCACTTTTTTCCCTTTAAATACATTAATGATATCCTAAATCAAAGTTCTACCGTAAGTTCTTGTTCATTTTATGGTGTTGATCGAATGGAATATGCTTGTGCAAGTTTTAAATGAAAAAACAGGGAAAAACACCACGCCATGCCTTCACAAGCCATTGCAGACTCTCTTCAAAAAAAAAAAAGCCATTGCAGACAAAGACTCATTAATGGCTCCAGGCAGGATCGTACGTGAATAGTGCTCTCTTGTTAGTTTATGTACAAAACAAAAGTCTCAGAACCACACTACTTATATATGTGCCAAACTTTGTGCACCGACCATAGTACACTACTCATATTGTCTTCCTCCTTAAACTCACATAAAATATATATGCCTGTATTTTCATGGTTAAAGTAATATATTCTGAGTCACTTTTCATTGCAATGTCTATACGCAGGTGAGTCTTACCAACCCTATATCTCAATTATGATTTATGAAGCTTAAATAAAAGCCATAACAGTGCATCACTAAATCTGCATTGCATAGCTATGAAGTTGGCTGGGAGACAAATTAAAAGGGCAGAAAGTATCGATGATCATCCACCCTTTCATTTCATATGCATATAATCAAGAACACATGCAGCAGCTATTATTGCGTAACAAATACAGCATTCATGCACTGCACTACAATCAATCATTGTTTCTCAGTCTCTCCAAATCATTTGGGAAGAAGAAAAAAACAGAAAAAAAGCAAGGGGTTCTCAATTACTAGGTTGTTACGTGAAATTCCTACATCATTATGGATGGGCTGCTCCATTTCATCATTCTTGTTACCGTCCATCACTCTGAATATCATTCTGCGTGGTTGTTGAGCTGCATGTACAATTGTACCATATCTTTTCAAATCTTAACTCATGATTTTTTTTATTTTTTTTTAACAATCCTGAGCTGCATATACAATTGTACCATATCTTTCCAAATCTTAACACATTTTTTTTTTTTAACAATTCTATACAATAACGTGCTTTATACATGTGAAATGAAACTCTTATATTTATTTTTTACAATTCTATATAATACCGTGCCTCACACAATATGAGGTAAGACTTTCATGTTAATTAAGAGATAAGAATAACGAACTGTGAGACCTCTATATTAATTAAGAAATAGAAAAAATAAAAGAAAAGGATATCAAAAGCGAAATTTAAACCCCTAATCACTTTTCAACACATACTTAGGTGACCATTCAAATAAAAACTCATGATTTGAATACTGTTATACGTATACACTGCACAGATCACGATGATTTGGCAACATTTGTAACCCATATCCCATTCTAAACAAATGGGGAAAGTTCAACGGCTCATCAGGGTCCTCAAAATCAAATAAACTCCCATTGTTGACATGTAATTTGTTTGCTCTGGATCTATATATATACATATACATACTTCTACACTACTAAAATTAACCCTATAGTGTTACATCAAAGATAAAGAAAGCTAAAATAAATCGCTACAATATGCATCCCTAATATTCGAATTCTCCTATTAGATTTGGTATGTTTTTATAATTATATTTTTGGTGTCAACAATTAATTGTACGGAAGGAAAAAATTAACAATATTTATAAACAATTGCAGACTATTCCTTGGTACCCCCACCCATTCGTATTATAGAACATTATTGCACCAAAAATGAGAAAAAAAAATGGGGGAAAGAGAAAACCATTAAAAGAAAAGAAAAAAAAATCTCAATAACACTATTATTGTGGACCAAGCGTCTAGTCGAGTCCAACTTGCATTCAAGCCTGAGTATATGAAAATGTCAGGCATAAGGATGGAGACGATGTCGCATTACTTCATAGAATTTGAGCATTTATGGTAGATTGAATGCAGATGTAAAACGGTGTTGTCTCATTTAAAGGTTTGGAAGATTGGGAACGGATTTAATTTTGTAGCCCTAATTTTTTTACTCAATCAAACGATGTCATCAAGCTTTCATGGAATGATTAATTAAGTTAATTAGTTAGCAACAAGTATAAAACTTTTCTTTTTCTTTATCGCAATTCAATACTAAATAAGTACAAACTAATTAAATACTTATATAAAAAATTTCTTTATATGAAATTCCTCGAATTGGTCTATTATTTACATAAGAATATAATTCACAACTCGAAGTTATACATTAACCCTTTCCTATAATAGATTCGGAGGGAAAAGTGTTGTTGCATTTAAATCATATGTGATGACAAATCGGCACAAAACAAAATACCCCTTTGCTACAGTTGAAGGAGCAGGCTAACTCAAGTTGGTTGTGATATTGTTTCTTGGCTATTTCCCCTCATTCTTCTTCTGTCCTTCCCCGCTCCTCTCCCTGATTCTCTCTGATTCTCTCTGATTCTGTCTCTCTCCCACTATCCTTTCTTTCTCCCTCCATTGCTATACTATCTTCCTCCTCCCAAAGCTTATAATTCTTGTATTCTGGTAGCTGAAGTTACAGACTTGTAGTAATATCAGACTATCATTATGTTTTTATTAAAGTTATTGGGCTGAAGTCTGACATTAAACAAACTATCTGGGTATATGGGCCTTGAGTTCAATTTGGGTTCCAAACGTAAAATCAAATCAGTCGGACGAAAAACTGTCTGGGCCTGGAGTTCAATCTGGCTCCAAACAAAAGACTATTCCGACCAAAATGTCAGTTTACGTGGCAGTTTCTTGTTAGAAACTTCTCGCGCCACACAAATTGTCAGCCGTCGTTCTCCCTCCGTCCCTCGCCTTCTCCACTCAGCGCTACTGCAATCAACACGAAGTGTTACTCAGTAAACCGCGCTTGAAGATCACGCTAGAGAATTGAAGTATGGCAACGATGATATCTCCGCAAGCCCTGAGATTAACTCAATTAATGGTTTCGGCTTCCCCTGTTCCTGTGTTGTCTCACGGACGACAACTATTAACACCGCAGTACCATCCAATTCCTGGTAATTCCGTCACTGGAATCCATCTCTCGAAACCCAGAAAGCTAAATCGTTCGTCGTCGTTCACTGTTCAATCCTCTTCGGTTGCTGCCTTTGAGGGGAATATTGGCGATTTGCTTGGTGATGTTAGCGTCTTCACCGCCACTGGCCAGCCCGTCAAGTTCCAACACCTTTGGGATCAAAATGAGGTAACCCCTTTCAGCAATATCCATGCCATTCATTCTCACCTTGTTTTTCTGTTTTTTTTTTCTTTCTTTTTGTGGTGGGTTGGGGGCAGGAGTTTCTATATAATTTTGTTTAAAGATTAAAGAATGGATCTTGATGCAGTCATAAGAATTGATTTTATATTGGCTGTTCCGTAAAATTTCATCCCTGTGAATGCTTCAAAGAAAATAATTAAAAAAAAGGACCATTCTTGGTGGTAATGGTATTTTAAAGGATTGAACCCATGTAGGATTTTTCCTGAACTATGGTTTTTCTTTCCAGGGAATAGCAGTTGTGGCCCTTTTGAGACATTTTGGTTGTCCTTGCTGGTAAACAGTGGATATAATGCTAACTTTGCAATTTATGTTGTTTCCTTGCGCTGTCATCTATTAACTAATTAGAGTTAGTGGTCCTTTTGATGTTTTTCTTTGATTGAAGCTGGGAACTTGCTTCGATGCTTAAAGAATCAAAAGAGATTTTCGACTCTGCTGGTGTGAAGCTAATTGCTGTTGGTGTGGGTACCCCCAGCAAAGCTCGCATTCTTGCTGAGAGGGTATTGTCCCTTTCTTTCCTTTGTTGTGATTTTTATGTAAATAATAATCTGAATTTGGTTGGATTATCTAAACAAATCAACATTTCATTGGTCTCATTTTGACAAATAAAGTCTGCTGTAAGATATCTGCAAAGAAAGAAACAAAAAGGACCCCAAGTGCACCAAATTTGTCATGACTTCTTGAAGAATTTATAAATCTTTTGCACCCCTTGTTGAAAAAGTGTCATATTATTGTTGTTCAAAGGCTGTTATTATCAGAATTGTTCGGAAATATTGTTGTGTATAAAAATGTGATTAGCTTCACCATGTCTACCAGAATCAAATTATAATGTCTTAAGAACCTATAACTGAAATGCGAAATGGATTTGCTTAATGGTTACTCTTGCAGTTATCTATTCTTTGAGGTGATGTATTAAGGATTATAGATAAACTTAGCAATAGAACATCTAACAGTCTGGTCTGTAATAAGTTTTGTTAATAAATGTTTGGGGAGGCTGTCAGTACTATGACTACTGACTTAATCATGATTTCAGGGCTGAGTTTTAGTAAACAGATAGAAGTCTATATTCAATTTCTTTTAATGGATAACAAGCTGGAATGATGCTTGAAATGATATTCTGCTTTGATTCTAAGCTAACGAAGAATGTTGCAATTCAGTTGTTCAGTTTAATCACAAATTGTTCGCCATCCCATAGTTTGATCTGATGCATCTATAATTTTATTGTAATGCCAGTTGCCATTTCCGTTAGATTGCCTCTATGCTGACCCTGATCGTAAGGTGATATCTTCTACCTTCTTAATTGTGGCTGTCTTCCTCTGTTTGCCATTTTTATAACTCCGATTCTTTGTATCTCAGGCATACGATGTTTTGGGCTTGTATTATGGTTTTGGTCGGACATTTTTCAACCCAGCAAGTGTAAGCTATCTCTCTCTGGTTTTAATCTTTTTATTTTTAAATGTGAAATGGATTTGTTCTCATAATATATCTGTATGCAAGTTGCATATTCATTTATTTCTTTCTTAACTCTGTTCTAACAGGCTAAAGTTTTCTCAAGATTTGAGTCACTGAGAAATGCTGTAAAGAACTACACCATTGAGGCCACTCCAGATGATAGAAGTGGTGTCTTGCAACAGGTTTAAACTTATCCTTTTGGTCTTTATGTCAAATTTTGAAATGTCTTAATACTTCAAATTTACAAGTTCTGCATTGTGAATCCTCTATTATTAGGGAGGGATGTTTGTTTTCAGAGGGAAAGAATTGCTATATGCTAGGAAGGATGAAGGGACTGGTGACCATACTCCCTTAGATGACATTATCAATGTCTGCTGTCAAGTTCCACTTCATGAAATTTCTCAAGGAAATCTCATCTAAGATGGGGATTTGCTGCTTTGTCTCTTGTCACTATGAAGGTAGACATCCAAGCTCGAACGACTATTGTTTTTCTTATGAAGTTGCCAATATGACCCTGATTGTTCTGCTACATATTTTCTCAGACCAGTTTACCGTGGTAGTTAAATGCTCTCTCCCGTCTGTGCATGAATTCATGGGAAAAAAAGGAAGTCGGATTAACCGCTTGTTTGTTTCAAAATGAATGAGTTAAGACTGTTTTAACGCTCCACCTTTCCAAGAATTCATTCTACCAATCTAAGTAAAATTGTACATTCTTCTCCATTTTCCATGACTCCTTTTGTTCTCTTGGCCTTGTGGAGGATTATGTATTACAACTACAAAACAAAATTATTAATTGTTGCATTTCTAGTTTCTGTGAATGTGCCTCCTGGTTACTTGTATCTTCTCACAATTGAATATGGATGTGTGTTAATCAATATGCTGCACTCGCCTTGGTGGGGGCATGGCAGCATGGGCACACTCCTCCTCTCCTCGGCCCACATTGCCCTCTATCTGGAAATGAAAAGGAAAAAAGTAATAAAAAAAAAAATTTTAAAAAGAAGAAGAAGAAGACACGATTATAAACACAGATAAGCTTATTTTTTCGGACGGTCTTTGTATTGCAATCATTTTCCTAGCCATTTCATTTTTCGTGCAACTGGAGGTGTAAATTGTAAGTTAAAGGTAGCGGATTGTAATCTAAAGAAGTTACGCATCCTCATTGCTGTGAAAGAGAAAGCTCCAGTAAATTGGCAAATCAAACCATTTCCGAGGCCATGCTAGCAGACATGAAAGACACTTGGATGACGGATTCAGAATCTTCTTTTAAAGGAACCCCACCCACGACTGCAAACCCACGACAGATCCATTTTTTTCCAGAAAAAGGGAAAATATGCAACAAATGTCTAGAATGGTATGTGAAAAAGAGATTTTTCTTCTCTTAGCTGGACAGTAGATGTCTCATACATTGAGTTTCGTATGTGGCTGCCTTTGGTTACTTTTACTGGAGTTAGTTCTTGAAATGTTTGTGTTGAAATCGTAGTTCTAAATTACCTCAAGCTCTCCAAACCTTGGATTTCTTTTCACATTTTAGTAAGTACAAAATGTAAAAGGGAAACAAAGGATGTTTTTTTTCCTAGGGAATTAAGAGGCTTGATCGTGTTTAGTGTATGCCTAAATGGAAGGCAGCCTTGAGGCCCTGAAGAGCTTCTATCTGACTGTGATGGAAAATCAAATGTGGTTTCCTTTATGGTCCATGCAAGTCAACAAGCCACAAAAGAATAGAAACCCAAAATAAACATTACTCTTCACAATGGAAACTGCATGCGGAGGCGCCATGAAAGATTTTCTTTTTTCTTTTTACTTTTTCCTTTTTCCTTTTTCCTGTTTCCGTCGGGGAAGGCAAAATGCCAAGGTATTCTGTGAGCCAATTTCCATGTTGAATCTAGATAGAGAGAATCTTAGATGAATATGACAAGACATACATGCCTTAGAAGATGACATTTCACGCATAACACACACATACACACAATAGACTGAGAGACAGAGTGATACTGGGAGAGAGAGATGGGGCATAGAAAGAGAAAAATGAGGTTAAAGAGAGTTCATACTTTAAAGTCTTTAATGGTGAGAAGATAGGTCTCTCTCCTGGACCTTAAAAGGGCAAGTATCTTATAGCCCTTTTGTTCTCTTGCAAACCCACAGGCCACCACCGGGTTCTGTGGTCGTTCTCATCTTAGTTACATTATCCAAAATCTACTTTTTCTGTGAACTCCTCTTGTCCAGTAACTGTGATCTTATTTAGATTTCGGTAGGAAGTGTTTTCCCACCTGAATACTGAAACCAATCACCATCCGCATTAATATAAAGTGCCCTCCTCTGTACTCCGCTTTTATTTTTGAGATAAATTTGCTGATTCCTGCCAGGATTACATACTTTTCAAAGTTGTTAACCAAGGGACTGTATAATATTCGTTCCAAAAGAACATGCGCCATGAAAATAGTTCGATTGTTTATCATAAGCTTATCTCTAGATATGCATACTTCTCTATTTTACTTGCGTCTTGTGTGGTAGATTAAGCTCTTTCTGAAATTCTGTTTTCTTTTTCCTTCAAGGGTTAGCTTTACTGGTGGATAATGAGACTTGGAATCATGATTTCCTGAGTGATTAGTAGCTGGAACTCTATCTAAAAGCAGTATATCCCATGAAGCACTGCCCTTGTTTGAGCAGGCAGCTAATTACTGTTTTATGTAGTTGCATATTTTTGTCGTCACTGCCCTTGGTTGCTGTATGTTGGCTTTTCTCGTATTTTCATTTTCCATTAGCTTGCATGATTTCATTGTCACTTATCTTCATAAGAGCAGGCTCAAATTCTCTGACCTAAAAGTTTCTTTCAACTTACATGCTTTATCACTCATGCTAAGACCAGCCATATTTGTGATTTTCACTATTCAAATTGATTAACTTAGCCGGCTGTGAGTTTGAAAATGTCATGCCTAGTTGTAAAGAACTGAAAACCAGAATAAATTAACCTTGATTTGTTCGACTGATGTCAAATGAAATTGGTATATGCCTCCCATAAGCATATTCTAGAGTATCGAAGCATGATTCTTGGCGAAAACAAGAGAGGCGGAGTAAACATAGATCCTTAATAACAATCTCACATCTTTTCTTTGTTTATAAATATGAACTGAAGTGTAAATTAACCCCCTCACGAAATAGTGCAAGGATGAGTGAAGGAAAGGTTGTGCTAGTGACTGGATGTGCCAAAGGGGGCATTGGTTATGAATATTGCAATGCATTTGCAGCCCAGAATTGTCGTGTTTTTGCATCAGACATCCAGCCCCGCATGCATGATATGTTAGATTTGCAGTCGGTTCATAATATTGAGACACTTGAGCTCGATGTTTCCTCAGAGGACAGCGTGTCATCGGCTGTGAATTCTGTGGTTTCAAAATGTGGCAGAATTGATATCTTGATCAATAATGCAGGAATAGGCAGTTATGGGCCTATAGCTGAGCTGCCATTAGATATCGTGAGAAAAGCGTACGAAGTTAACACCCTGGGACAGTTGAGGATGATTCAACACGTGGTGCCTCACATGGCCTCTCAAAGATGCGGTAAAATTGTAAATGTAGGGAGTGTTGTTGGGAAGGTGCCAACCCCTTGGGCAGGCTCTTATTGTGCTAGTAAGGCTGCAGTACATGCAATGTCTCATGCATTGCGTGTCGAGTTGCGGCCTTTTAATATCGACGTGATCTTGGTACTTCCGGGTGCAGTAAGATCAAATTTTGGTAACAATTCCATGGAAAAATTAGCCGACCGTGACTGGAAACTTTACAGGGATTTCAAGGAATCAATTGCCAAACGAGCAACGGCTTCTCAAAGTGGCAAATCAACTGATGCAACCCTTTTGGCTAGACATGTAGCTAAAAAAGTTTTGAGTCCTAAACCACCGAAGCAAATTGTGTATGGTCACATGACTGGATTGTTTGCACTGCTCTCGATGTCTCCCCTTTGGGCTAGAGATCTATTTTATTCAATTAAGTTCAAAATTAAATGAGAAATTAAGGTCATGGAGAGAGGTTGCAGCAATTCACGTAATGCCCTCATTCCGTGTCTTAAATTCTGCATGGAAAACATGTACCCAAAACTCAGTATGATCAATCACTGTACCAAAAAGGACATTATTAATCTTCAAGTTCATGTACGTGTTCTTAAACTTTGAACAGTGACATCCTACAACTTTTGTGTTATCTGGACAAGGAAGAAGTAAGAACACTGCTTCCTCGGTTAATTGACCCCTGCATAAAGTTTCAAGCCGAAATATTCGAAATCATATCGGTCCTGCAGTGAGGACCATCTGCATCTATATTGCTTCCTCCCCACTTCCCAACACCCCTTCAAAAGCTTTCCCCAGTGAACTTTAGACACAACTCAAGAATTTGGAATGAGTGCCTGACCAAACAAGCTAAAAGACGGATAGTTCTGAATATAAGAAACCAGATAAGTTATAACAGGTTACAAATGGTTTCTCAGCGCTTGAGATCAAAATGGTCCAAGTATGGTAAAGGACCCGAAACCAAATTCCATTGGAAGGAAAGGGTATATGACTCGGCCTATTTAAAGCAGACAAAGAATAGAAATATGTGGCTCCACATACCCATCCCACTTTCCCAGCTGCCTTAGGTTTTGTTCTGGTAGCAAAGGAAACCCCTAAGATTGGCCCAGCACTATTTTTGGCAATTTGCAATTGGCTTTCTTGTGAGTGGGCGGGTTTTACTCATCATTACTACAAGAAGTAAAATGGTCTCATCACCATTCACCATATCCGTATACTCCATCTTTAGTAAAATTTCTCTTTTACTCTCCCTTTTGAAACCAAATCATTTCCCCTGGAAAATCTGTCTCCATTAATATTGTCATGCAAAAAAATTTACATTCGGGAAAGCTTTCCAGAACTAAGATTGAAGTGAAACTTGGTTGGAGACAATGGCATTGGCATCCAACTTCCGTGTAACACAAAACTACGGATTTAGTGCAACAAAGCACGCTTTTCTTTTGGATCAGAGTTCCAACCATTTGAAAGAAAATGGTCTTATTGTATGTGATGTAATCCATCCACACAAAACTGTCTTTTCATCTATAGCCTAAAAGAATGTCTCCATACAGCCTAATTAGAGTAGTTATTTGCTTTTATGTATTACACATAATTGCATCAATGAAATGGTAATTGGCAGGAATTTTGCACCAAATGGCGCACAAGTGCAGGGTGTGATTTTTTTTTTTTTGTCTCTATTTATTAGGATTTTGTTCTCTATATTAGAGGTGTCTATGCATCTCCATATACATATGAGAGGTTGCAGAAGTGGAAAGCTCACTTGTAGAAGATTTGCAGTACAAGCTGCGTTGAAACCACACATGATTGCACATTTCTCCTCACATTTTTATGACAAAGAATTCTAGTTTGGGAGAAAAGGCTATGGATATATAGGGTAGCATCAAGAAAGGCATGAATAGGAGTTGAGAATCAGAATCTGCGTTTAGTAATTACTATGTAGCTAGGAAGTAATATTTGAATTCAGTGTTTCTTTTATTGCATGTAATTTTGACATGTTCAAGTAGAGGCTGACAAATTAAGCTGTAATATACTCTAGATTATTATTGATGTAAAGGTTTTCGTACGTTAGTCGTAAACATTAATATTTTGTGTAATTTTTTTTGTTTTTTGTTTTTTGTTTGTCACCTGTTGTTACATTTTTTTTTGTGGTTAGAATAAAATATTATGAAAATCAATTAATATATTTTTAGGCTAAATTATGTATAATTTATAATTATAATAAAATTTTTAACGTTATAATTTTTTTAAAAAATGATAATTGGCTAATAGGGCATAAAGAAGTGTAATTGCACATTATGTTTCAGGCATATCAATGAAATGGAGGGCAAATTTCATCCAACAATCCAAGCAGATATCGCTTGGAAAGCAGCACCAGCATGCCAGTCAAAAAGAGTTTTCGTTTCTCAACTTGCTTCTGCAGCTGCAGTACTAGGGAGGCAATAGACATATCAATCCAGGCAACATCTAGACGGCATCGTTTGGACTTGTCAACAGACTCTGCATTCTGCAGTGACCAAGTAGAAGCTATAGTACTACTACTAGAAACCTATTAAAAGAATTAGTCCTACTACCATATGCCCAAAAAAAGACAAAAGAAATGCTAAAACACAGTTGGGGAAAAAAAAACTAGTAGGTCCAGTTGTAGCAGACGGGCTATGTACTACCTGTGCAGTCATCAGATGGACATTTTGTCTTCTGCCCTATGAAATCTAGCTAAGCTTCTCTGATCCTGTGGGATTGTAAAAAGCAAAAACACCTAATTGATTGTTAAATCATATCGGATATTAATATGCCCACCCTCCTCCTCTGCCACTTCCACTAATTTACCAACGGCTAAAATATTTCTACACAAGATAATTCAGTCCCCATATGCCACTTCATGTCGTCCAGATTTGAGTTTTTGACCCAAAAAAAAACCCAGAAATAATGTTACAAGTTTAACTGTATGTACTACTTTAACAGCAGGATCTCTCTGTACAGGAGTATTTTGTGAGAAATAGCCTAAAATCCAGGCTAGTTTTAATAGGGAATGGAATTTTGTTTTTTTCGTTTAATGTATTGGACACTTCGATCCCTTGTTTTGCACATTGGTTAATAGAAATTGCTTGAAGTCAAAATCTTCTTTATGACCTGTATTTTGTCTACCATGAAACTGAGTGTATAGTTTTATTAAGTGATATCTGTTCATCAGTGTGTGCATACGGAAAGGATTAAAGGCAAAGAAAGAGAGCTGGGCAGGCAGGGTGTGGAGCGGAGGAAAAGCAAAAGAAGTTGTCTTTCTCAAACACAGATCCCTATGGAATGCAGGATGGATGCCCAGCATTGCTTGCTGGAACTCATTCTTTTTGTTTAGTTTAAAGGGACTCGCTTTGTTCTCTTTAGAAATCTTTTCAGAGAGGAAGAGAGAGGGAGGGAGAAAGTAAAAGAAAAAGACCTCATATTCTGCCATTCAGTGAGTTTTGGGCTTTTGTTTAGATTTTGGCAAGATTTAGTATACTTAAGTCTGCAGCTACAAAACAAAATTGACTTAGTTTCAAACGGAGGGAGCAAAGAGATGAAGGATATGATTAGTTTATTTCTTTCCCAATGATTGAGTTGCCTTACATCAAGAGAAGCTAACTTATAGCCAGGAATCTCTTACGAGCAGGAAAAGGGATTCATTTCACTTCAGATATAGAGAGAAAATGAAGTCCCTCGGTAGTAATGATGATAACTACAATAACAACAACTGGTTGGGTTTTTCTTTGTCCCCTCAAATGAACAAAATGGAGGGTGCTGCTGACCATCCTCAAACTCTGCCTTCTTCTAATGCAGATTCTAGTTCAGTCCCATTAAGCTTCTCCCACCCTCCTCATTTTAACTACTCCGGAATCTACTGTGGGATAGAAGGTGAAAATGCTGCATTCTACCCACCTGTGACTGTGATGCCACTCAAGTCTGATGGTTCATTGTGCATAATGGAGGCTATGAGTAGGTCACAACCACAAGGTGTAGCTCAAACTTACCTCATGTCGCTTCTTTTCAGCTTTTTGTTTTATGCTTTGGGGAATACCACTTGCTTGCTTAAGCCTGTGTAATCTTCTGTTTTTGACTTTTACTGTGAAGGTATGGGTACTTCAACCCCAAAACTTGAGAACTTCTTTGGCGGAACAACAATGGGGGGGACCCATAGCTATGAAGCTGGTGAAAGAGGGTCTATGGCTCACGGCCTAGACAGCATGTATTACCACCAGAGCTTGAACCATGAGTCCAGCAGTCAAGATTTCTTGAACAGTTTACGAGGGAGCTCCAGGCAACATCAGATTCCGTTTCAACAATATACAGAGTACTCTGCCTTTAGAGGCAATTATTTTCAAGAGACATCACAAGAAGGAACCAAAGAAACTGAGCTTGCACAAACTAATCTTCAACTACCAACGATGGCAAATAGTGATCTTTCTGGGATGAAAAATTGGGTTTCAAGGAACTACTTGGCCGAGCACGCAATGGAACCCAAGATGATTGGCTGCATGGTTGAAAATGGGGGTGAAGCTGGCTGTATCAGTGCAATGGGGTATGGGGATTTGCAGTCTTTGAGCTTATCAATGAGCCCGGGTTCCCAGTCAAGTTGCGTCACTGGTTCACAGCAAATTTCACCTACAGTGACGGAGTGTGTGGCCATTGAAACTAAAAAAAGAGGGCCTGAAAAGGTCGATCAAAAGCAGATAGTTCACAGGAAGTCCATAGATACATTCGGCCAGAGAACCTCGCAATACAGAGGGGTAACAAGGTTAGATCTTGCAACTTTGTTCTTTATGTTTCTGCCGTTTCTCTTTGAATGTAACTGTTCGAATTGTTTGCTTGCCCGTCTTCTCAATCTTTATAGTCACACTGAACTTATTATGCGGTCAAATAGGATTTAATCTCCGTAGTTTTGTATCAGATTTTTGAGAATTTCTTGCTTTGTGGATCATGATCAGGCACAGATGGACTGGAAGATATGAAGCCCATCTTTGGGACAACAGTTGCAAGAAAGAAGGACAGAGCAGAAAAGGAAGGCAAGGTCAGTGAATGACAGATTTATTCGTTGCAAAATTTGCTACATTATGTACATTTGTCACCTTCATGTACTTGCTAACGTTCATCACCATACCTTTGTCATGATTTTGTTCCGGGGTTTGCACATCTGACGTAACATATTCCAGTTTATCTAGGTAATTTCGCATTTTCCTCTTTTTAATTTTCTAAATGATTTGCAATGGCCACTTTTGTTACTAGTGTCTAAAGTAATCAGTAATGTTGATTAGGTGGCTATGATATGGAAGAAAAAGCTGCAAGGGCTTATGATTTGGCAGCGCTCAAGTATTGGGGTCCTTCGACTCATATAAATTTTCCGGTAGCAATTTGATCCTCTATACTTAAAACTTGATTTTAGATTGATTTAATTTTCTTGACCTCTATGGCGTAACGATGACTGTGCAGTTGGAAAATTATCAGCATGAAGTTGAAGAAATGCAGAAAATGACAAGGCAGGAATATGTTGCTCACTTGAGGAGGTAGTATATCGTCTCTCTGGACCTTGTTGCTTCTGATGCGACAAAGTTTATATCTTTCCCCCTTTTGGATCTTTGATCTGCTATTCTATTTGTAGGAAAAGCAGTGGTTTTTCAAGGGGAGCTTCAATTTACAGAGGAGTAACAAGGTCTTGGAGCTTATAAGTGGATATATATATTAGTATTACTAATTATGTTGAGAATATTTCTTCCTCTGAATTTTTCTCTTGTATTTTTCTTTAGCAGACATCATCAACATGGTCGATGGCAAGCTAGAATTGGCCGAGTAGCTGGAAACAAAGACCTTTACTTGGGCACATTCAGTGAGTTGAATGCGACCTTTGGAATTTTCTTTTCTTTTTTCCTGTCTATTTTTGGCTAGTATTTCTTCTTTACATGGTCTAGTTGTTTTTACGAATAAGTGTATATCAACATACTCCCATATGTTACTTTTATGTTTGGGGCAAACTCTGAGGAAGAAAACTGGAAAAATTAAAGCATCTCTTCTGTCATCCTTCTGGTTTTTCAATCCACTTTGCTTCAGTTGATGAACTCATCCTTTGTGTTCATTGTTGTTTGAATGTTTAGGTGTTAATAAGCTAATTTTATTTATTTTTTCAAGTAGCTTCCTGATTTTACTTAACATTGCTGACATATCAGGCACCCAAGAGGAAGCTGCTGAGGCTTATGACATAGCAGCAATAAAATTTCGGGGTGTGAATGCAGTAACCAACTTCGACATATCTAGGTATGATGTAGAAAGGATCTTGGCAAGCAGTACCCTCCTTGCAGGGGAACTGGCTCGGAGGAGCAAGAACTTAGAATCAAGAGTTGACATATCTATTGAGAATCCTTCCAATCCGGACAGCAACGAGGAAGCCAATGTCTCCACTGAGAACAATGGCAATGTATTAAACTGGAATATGGCTCTCCATCAGTTTTCTCAACCTCTTCAAAAACCAAATGCTCCTGAAGACTTGAAAACTTCTTCTTACCCTATGGGTGTCAATCATGTGATGGGGATGGATACACTCGACAATGCTCAACAAGAGGTGGCTGGATCAGGAAAAATGATTACTCACTTTTCAGAAGCTTCTTCATTAGTGACAAGCTTGAGCTGTTCCAGAGAGGGCAGCCCGGATAAAAACAACAGCCTTCCGTTGCATTTCTCAATGCCTCCAGCAGCATCAAAGTTGTTCTCGAGTCGTTCGCCTCCTCAGTTGGCGAATTCTTGGATCTCATCGGCGCAGCTGAGGCCTCATGTTCCTGTTTTTGCTTCGTGGACAGATGCATCGTGATAACAATCAGAATCCAAAAATTATCAGTCCCCCGTTAATTTTGACTTTTGCATGAACAACATACATGGGGAATCATGTGTTTCTTTTTGTTTTTTTTCCTGGTAGTATGTAGCTCAAGCGGGCCCTGTAAGGTTTATGTCAACAAGAAATTCAGGATTCACTTAGGCCCCAGGGCACTTATTTTATTTATGAAAATCCTTGGAAAAATTGATGGCGGGAAATCTTTAACTGAAATGATTAGGGTTAAGTTTCCAACCCATGAATAAGCTTTTGACGAAATGAATTGCACCCCAATTCATAATTGGGATTCGCCTTCTTTGGCCCCTTTGAATTATTTTACTACTTTTTACAACTGTATTAAATACAATTCATCATTTTATTATAATTATATTAAATATAATTATGTCTTATATAATGTGATATGAGATTTTCATATTAATTAAGAGTCAAATAAAATGATAATAAAAATAAAGTTCAAATCCCTAAACTTTTAACCTGGATAAAAATTAGCTGGCAACTAGAGCAAGCCGTTGCCCTTTTGAATTGAAGTACGTAAAGAACCAGCTCATTCTTTGTGGGTCGAAACTAGCCTTTGACCACCTTAGTGATCGTTATTGTTTTACTAAGTTTTAAATTTGGCATATTTCATCATGGTTTAGTTTTTCAAAGTGTTATAGTATTTCAAAGCAGTAATCATTACCATGCGTTTTTTTCCCTACGTAAACTTTCTCCAAAGGCGACAACCATATGTCAGCCATCGGCCATGTTTTTCAAAAAGTTGCGAAAGGAGGTAGATTCTCGTATATAGATTAGGTTGGATGCCAAGCAAATGGGGGCCATAAGTACCTGAAATTTCCATTTGCTGCAGTGAGCGGCGCTGTTTGTTCATATGGCCTTTGTTATACGTCTTTCAATCCGCGTAGCTATCAACCGAAAGTGGTTCTGAAGGAAAGTGATTTGGTGTCCGGACGTGAATAATTACACGGTAAATCATTGATCTCATCAATTCTCACGAACTCCTACGGCTGTTCATTCGTGCACATAATGTAAGCACATGATATACTTAGCGAAAAACAATGCAATTTTCCTATCTTTGATGATCATTCTCGCCGGATATCCGAACCCATTTTCTGTTTGCATGGCTTCCATCTGAATGAATACAGCTGAGTAACCTTCTCCATTTATAGATTATAATCCACATGTTCAGCTCTCGTTTTATCTTAGTATATCATGAGTTATGCAGACAAGAAAATGCAGAGATTTCGTTAGTATTTCCTCCTAATCTTCTAAATTGAAGTAGCAAGTGTAATAAGATGCCGTAGAAATCATTGATTAACTAATACGGAAAAGGGGGGAAAATGGGGTTGCATGGATGGAAGTCAAAAAGAAAATGCATGAGAAGGCTGTCTAGCATTATTGGAAAAATCTCAAAGGCATGAACAGTGCTTGTCTTGTCATTACGATCATACTAGGAGCAATAATGATGTCGCGTGATTGTTTAATATGGTCTTGCAACAGCATTAAGTAAATTAATTCCTAAATTGCCAAAGGGGGACATGATTCTATTAGAAAGAAATAGTGAGTGATCATTGATTTCGTACCTCTTTATTAGTACTATTGTGGGAAGAAATGGCTTATTGGATAACAACTCCACAAATGCATGCATGGACTGGATTTGCATGGCTGTTTTGGAGATTTGATTGAGAAATAAATTAAAAAGTATGATGTCTTCACTCTTGTCTTGATTGATTGAAGCTTGTAAAGACAATAGTTATTTTCGTGTAAACTTTTTTTTTACTTGATGATTTTGACTTTCAATTGCTCTTTATTTTTTCGTAAAAGTGTATAAAAATTATACTTTCAGAATATATTTTTATATTTAAATATATATATATATATATATATATATATATATATATAAAAGTGCATTTTCAAACGTAATCATATAAGCATGGGACTTCACTATTTCAAGTTATCTTTTTAGAACTCTTAGTGAAGAAGATTTTAAGGCGGTGGTTATTCTCCCCTTCTTCAAAACTATATTATTGGGCTTTAATGCAGCGGTATTTTGGAAAAAGGCCCAAGCTAAACTATGAAGGACTGCTCTGAAAACATCATTTGATCAAGCCACGCCGATTACTTGATCCTTAGGGCTTAAGCTCGTCGACTGTTACACCAAGTGGGCTGATCAAGTCTTAGTCAGGTAACAGTTTTTTATTTTCAATACCAATGTGTACGCGGCCCGCTGAATCCAGTCCAGGTGATTTATTTTGTCCAGCCTGCCAAAAAGTTTTGGTTATTTTAGCACCTTTCTAAGGTGATAAAAATGGACCAGGTATCGTTTTCTTCTTCACTAAAAATAATCAAAGAACTTGAAGATCTAAAGTCACATTCAGAATCAAGTACGTCCAACAAATTGGTGCCAACCATTTTATTTGGGCCAACCATGCAATATTTTTGAGCCAACCATTTTGTTTGCGTGGTAAACAACTACTCCCTAGTCCTTAAAAAACAATCAATTTTCAAAAAAAAATTATCCAAAAAAAAGTTCATTTTTAAACTAATTTTTCTAAAGTCTAAAATATCTTTATTAATAATAGTTATGTGTACATATAATTAAAATGAAAAGATAAATATATAAAATTTTATATTTAGTGGTACATTAATTCTGTTATACTTAATAATTAATGAAAAATTATATCAAGTGGACTTTTTTTAAGAAAAAAATATTTTTTTGAGCGAGAATCCCTGTTCATGTATCTTTGGTTCGATAAGGGATGTAGTATTATATACTCTCTCTGTCCAAAAAAAAATTCACTTTAAAATATTTTTCTTGTCCTAAAAAAAGATTTCACTTTTAAACTAAATTTCTAAAATATCTTTACTAATAATAATTATGTATACTCAAAATTAAATAATAATAATATAAAATTATATATTTATTAGTTTATTAAATAAGTTGCATCTAATAACTAATAAAAAATTATATATTAAACTATTTTTTTGATATGAGGGAGTAGTTTTTTTCAACTCACAAATTAAAACATGTTGGTTATCGATAACAGGGAAAAAAAAAAGAAAAAGAAGGTAAAGATGACACATAGATTAGGGTTTATATGATTAGTTTTTCAAAATATATTTTTATGTATTTTTAATATATTTTTATATTTTTAATACATTTTTATCTTGTAACTATTATTTAAAAGAAATACGAAAATGCATTTTGAAATTCATTTCTAAAATGTGATGGTTGGTTGTAGTACTGTAAAAAGGGCAGGTTGTAGAGGGATGATCAGATCTAAAAGGCAAATGGGTAGGTAGTAGTACCAACCAAATCTTTTGAGAGTAGGGAAGGGAAGGATTTGGTTTTTCTTTTGGATGGACAGGGACCCCAAATGTTTGTAGGAGAACTACCACAAACAGGGTTTTGTGGTTAGCTATTGTTGATGGTCATTTTCCTGGCTGATTTTTATTCCGTTTAAGTTGTCTCAGTTTAGTGTCAAAATCACCATCCATCCGACACTCCTAAAACGACTTGCCAAGAACAAAATCCATCTGCTCAATTTACTACCTGATGCTATTTGTCCCACCACACGCTGCTGGTTTTTTTTTTAATTTTTTTGAAAGCCCCATCTCTTTTTGTAATTTGTTGTTTCTTTATCAACTCAATTACAAAAAAGTATTTCAGACACTCGTGTATATTTATTTTTAATGTAACGAGTCAATTATATAAATTTTTTAATTTTTTTACATTTTATATGTGATTAAGTGCTACGTAAATTTTAAATTATAAATCGTTTCCTTTGGTGACACAAATAATATATATAATATTTTCTGGCTGGCATGCTAGTGCTAATTGGATCAGACTTTCCTCGCCAAATTTTGGTGCCAGTCATCATTCACCACGCACGTTCCAGTAATTGTTGTCCTTCTCCAAGAGTGATTAGAAAGTTGCTGCGGCACAGAGGTTGCGTACTATATTTTAGGGCCACGACTATTATTGATGTCTGTATCACTGGTGCTCAAATGTTTATCTTCAAGCTTTGCCAAGTGCGTTACATTTCAATTTCCATCATCTCTATCACCATCCCTTGCTTGTTACACTTGTCTTTCTGAGTTCATCACGTCTTTCGAGAGACTTATCATGATGTACAAACAAATCAATTGAGCAAAGCCCAGTTGCTTCACCATGGATATTGAACACCTTAATTAATGAAACCTTTTAACAGTTATATATTTTCAGTAAAATTGATCACTCCAGTGAGTTCCTATAGCAGAAGAAGACCGAAGAATTAAGTTGTCGTTTTCAAGTCTCCGTCACAGTGCACGAACGACTTGTTTAGGCCTCTCCCCTGATTAATTTTTAGGGGGTCGGGGAGTGGGGTGTTAGATTGTCCATCATAATACCCACAAAACTTGTTTCCAACTCTCAGAATAACGCCAAGGAGACCTAGGAATGAATGATAATAAGTTGTCGGAGGGACCAGCCGAGCTATGGCGGAGAGAGGTACTGAAACTTCTGTGCTCGGCTTACACCACTCAAACTTCACGGGCCCTGTGGACAAATCAAGCTTCCTTCACTTTCAACCATCCTTGAATCCTTCTTGGATTTGGAGCTTTGGACTTGATCCCAACACTATGTTGGGTTTGTAGCTTCTGGGAAAAGAGAGGTTGATTTTCATTTTCTACAGGTAGTGTATGCTAAATCAGCATTCGTTTTTGAGCTGTCAGTTGTTGGAATTTGGACATCGGGCAATCAAAGGAGACTATGATTAATTTAATGGTAATTCGCGTGGACAAAATCACTCTGAATTGGGAATTTTAAAAATTCTGTTTTTAAGAAAAAGTTTAATACTTCTCCTACCTATATCAGAAGTCTATTAGATAAGTAGGATGTAAATTAAAAGATGTGCATTAGTTGTATTTAATGTTAACATAAAAATAAAATAACGTGTACCTTATATTAACATTTAACAGTTAATCGTTATGAAATTATGGAATATATATAAAAATTTAATGAAATTTACTAACAACTAATTTTAAAACACGTTGAAAAACGCTAGCAAACAGTGTCATTAATCATGAATTTATTATCATGACAATCACGATTCCATCTTTTAGTTAATTTTGATAAGAAAATGATTTTTTTACATAAAAAAAATTGATCATGATTCCCGCCTAAAAAAAAAGAGTAACGAGCAAGATTGAAATAGCATTAGTCCAAACTGCCCACCCATGCCTTACCATATCTTTAACGCACGGATAGTATACCATTATTAATTAAGCGCATTAAAGCTCAGAAAGTGAGAAAGTACTCCTTGCTGCCGCAATTACAACTTTGTTGCGTATTTAATTAGTTGTCAAACAAGCTTTAGCCGAAATCGAGCAGAGAGTAATTTTGTGGCCCCACCCCATATCGTGGCCTAAGCGTGATAGACCTCTTTGAATTAAGGCAACACTTAGGGAGTAAAAAAAATTATACTCTCCATGGAAACAGCACTTTTTTAGGCAAAAATACACAAAGATGGTCCACTTTTGGCACCCAATGAAAATAAAAGGGGAAGAACTCCGAGTGTTCAAAAATGCCCCTCTTGCACAGATTAGTGTTGTCGCTGTCCAGACCCCAGTGTCCAGACCCAATGAGCCCTCAAACATGCATGAGGTCAGACCGGCTGACCGCCCCCCGCGCGCCACAGACGAGAGAAGAGAACACCCCGACTCCCTCGTGCCTAATATTAATTCTTCTTTCATTTTCACCAATCACAATGTCCCAAACTCGCACACACTAGTGGGGTGGGGATAGTGCCTCCGCAATTCTCATTTCCCCCCCGCAAATGCCAAAAGGGCCCTAAAGTCTCCCTCTGTCCTCCTTGTGTGGCCTAAGCTGTAGAATAAATTATGCTCTAATTAATGAAAGATCTGCCTCCAACATAGTCTAATCAGCAACAACTTCTCTCCCATTCCTACCTTGAAACCTACCTTCTTCCTCTCCAGTCTCCTCCTCCCGTGGTACCATGCGCCTGGGAGGCTAGGCCATTTTGGCAGGGAAAAAAACACAAGAAGTTCCCCAGTCACATATTAACATCCAACGCTTCCTTTCTTTGCTCCATTCACTCCATTAGATTAGAACCATTACTCAGTAGACGAATTTAGTTTCCCAACTCATTGCCCAATCCAATCCGACAAATTTTGAACAAAACAATCCCGTTCGTGGCACTGTATTTCCTGCTATCTGCTAACTTTCTTTTTCTCTTCCACCCCAGATGGGTGATTGTTCTTGGAGCGTGTACATAATCCTATTACTGCTATTAACCTGCGCCGTTCTCCCGCGATCAAAGTCAGATCCGAACGACGAGAAATGTTTAACCCACTTAATGAAATCCTTCCAGGACCCATTAAATAACCTCCAGAACTGGACCAAACCCAACTTCGCCAACCCTTGTCAAGACTTCACCTCATTCCTAGAAGGCGCCACTTGTAACAACGGCCGTATATACAAACTCTCCCTCTCAAACCTCTCCTTAAAAGGCAGCATCTCCCCCAATATCTCAAGTTGCACTAATCTTCAAGCACTGGACCTCTCTTCGAACTCCCTCTCAGGCCCCATCCCGCCCGACCTCCAATACCTAGTCAACCTCGCCGTCCTCAACATCTCCTCTAACCGCCTAACCGGCCCCATCCCACAACAGCTTGCCCTGTGTGCTTACCTCAATGTCATCGATCTCCACGACAATCAAATCTCCGGGGTTATCCCTCAGCAGCTGGGTTTGCTCGCTAGACTTTCGGTTTTTGATGTTTCGAATAATAAACTCTCGGGCCCGATACCGTCGTCCTTAGCAAATAGGAGTGGGAACTTACCCAGGTTCAATGCAAGTTCGTACGCGGGGAATAAGGATCTGTATGGGTATCCATTGCCTCCCATGAAAAGTAAAGGGCTGTCTGTTTTGTCCATCGTGGGGATCGGATTGGGAAGTGGGCTGTTGAGCTTGATTCTGAGCTTCTCAGCAGTTTGTGTATGGTTGAAAATGTCGGAGCAGAAAATGGACGCCGAAGAAGGGAAAATTAGTCAACTCATGCCGGATTATTGAGTTGACTGATTCTTTATTAATGGGAGTTCCGAGTTTCCACTAAATGCCTTTAATTAATGGCCGAATATGAATGAATTTTACAGGTATGTATATGATGAGTGTTACTGTTTTAGTGTTGAATTTCAGTGCGGTCTGCGATTGTAATCTGGAGCTGAAATTTTGGCATATTTTCCTATTTATTTTTTCTGGGGTCTTTTGGCTTGTCATTTTTTCATAGAGTTTTTTTTTTTTTGGGTGGGTTTGTGCTCTTCTTTCCTTGCCTTTCGTTTTCAGACATTTGTATTCTAATTGTTAAAACAATTGACATTGTATAGAATCTAGCAAATTGAACTATGAATGAAATAGCTAGCAAATTAAACATATTAATTGTCGGTGATTTACTTGCATTATAATTCGTTTCATCTTATACAACTTTCATTTTCTGGTTGGTTTGGGAGGGTTTCTTGGTTCATCCTCTGAAAATTTGGACCCTGGAATTTTGTGCGTGGGGTTTTGTTTAAAACCTATTAAGTATGCGTACGGATTGTGAGCAGAGAGAGACACCGAATGTTGCAGAAGCTGTCTCTACTCTCCTCGTTTGAAAAATATAGAAGTTTTGAAGGTGGGAAACATTCCAGCGGATCACATCTGGTTTTGTCTAATTATTACATTAACTTAAGTTTAATGTATGCATATTAGAGAGAAAGATCTTTTTCTCTCTAATATGCATACATTAAGGTAGTACGAGGACTCCTACTCGATGCAGTACAATTGTATTCTTCGATCTGAGTGGACCTTGAATGATTGCTTGTCGTGGTTACAGTTTTTTCTTTTTTTCAATATTTTTTCTTATTCTGGGATGGAATTGTACTCGATCTTGATCGGGGTAAAAATCCCCCTCAAATAATAAGAATGGAGTTTGTGAATTTGTTAAGTAACAGAAAGAGGACAGTGTTACCACAGCATGATGTCAACGGGACAGCATCATATTTTGCTTGTATGGTTTCTCATGTACTAGAGAATGCGGTTGGTCAGTGCGGACCACATTTCAAAATTTTGTATTTTTATATATTTTGTTAAATAGTAATTTTAAAATAAGAGGTGCATTATAAATTTAAAAAAACATATATATTAAAAAATATATTTTAAAAAACTATCCATACACACTGTAAACCCACGGAGGTTTAGGAATTTAGCAAACATATTTGCATTATCTTTGATTGTTAGGAAAGGCAAAAAATATGGTATTTGTAAAACGTCACTAACACACGAAAAATTAACGCATTGGAGCTTTCCAAAAATTATTACTCCCTAAGCATCATCATTTCACAAAACAGAACGCAATATGAGGTGCTTAGAATCTGGATCTGCCTTTGGTCTATGTTCCATAACTGTACTCCTGTTTGAAGCGTAAATGAGAATCATATTCCCCATTCAAACAAATTAAAGACAGCATACTTTAAATCGATTTTAATTGGTCACCAAATAAATATCCCCACCACTTTGTCATTATTCTCATGATTAATGATGGTGGACTTGGAGTGTTTGGTGTGCTTGACAATATGCTTTTGTGCTCTTTTGGCCTTTTGAAAGTCCAACATTCTCCACTTCATATTTACAATTTCAATTAAATTTTGAAATATAATATTTATGATTGAATTTTATTTTTATAAATGGATATAATTAACTTAAAAATAATGAATGTGAAGAGAGAAGAGAGAAGAGAGAAAAAAGAAAAAAAGAGAGGAAATGATAGTATCAACTAAATCGAAGTGTAGTACTAGAGGTGGCAATTTATGACACAATACAAAAATACATATTTAGTAGGCATAAATATATTCCTCTGCGAGTTTGAGTCAAAATCATGTCAAACATATATAGTACGAAAAATAAATAGATCAAATTAAGTTGACTCAAGAGTCAACTCGTTTAACCTATTTAAAATAATTTTAAAAATTATCTAAGAATAATATTATAAAATTAAAAAGTATTGTATAAGATGTATTTTTAAGTATTTTTGATATTTTAATCTTTCATAAGTATATAAATATTTTTTATTGAATTATTTATAAAATAAATAAATGATTAAATTTTTATAAATTTCACATATATATAAGTATTTTTGTGTCATTTTCGTATCGTGTCTTATTATCTAGGAAATAAATAAGTTAGGTTTAGATTATATT
This sequence comes from Gynochthodes officinalis, assembly GCA_020080225.1. Classification (NCBI taxonomy): domain Eukaryota; kingdom Viridiplantae; phylum Streptophyta; class Magnoliopsida; order Gentianales; family Rubiaceae; genus Gynochthodes; species Gynochthodes officinalis. The sequence continues at coordinate 33,322,852 of CM034621.1, read as the reverse complement.
ACTTAATACGTATAATTAAATGAATCGTGTTTAATAAATTTGTGTTAAATTTATAATACTTAAATGCAATGACAACACTCGAACCCAACAGAGAACCTTATTGGAAGCAGTACTAGTATTCAACTCACACCGAAAGTAAAGGTTTAGTCAAGAGTGGGCTTTAATTGCTCTCATTAATGTATCCTCCCATAATAGCACGGATGATATAGACTCATCATTTGTCTGGGCCCTCTCGTTGCCATTTCGGATGTAAATAGTGCTGTGTTGGAGATCAAAAGGCGGGCTCAAACCGCTGATTCCATTTAAATCAAATGGGATACGTGAGTTATATGTCCTCTTCCTCTTCATCTTCATACCCGATAGGCCCCTCAAAATTGCTGATAAAAAACTCACAGCCATCTGTCGTCATCCTTATTCCTCAGCCCATTTTCGTATTCCTCAATTCTTGGACAATATCACCCTCCAAATATTGGGAAATTTGCAAATATAGAACATTTGCTGAGTACATAGTTAAAAAAAAGTATCAAGTATAATTTTTTTGTAACAATAATAAGTTAACATAATTTAATCAAATGAAAAGATCTAAATGATCTTTTATTCTTTACTTCATCATTTCACTTTACCGTTCTTCTTTATTCCTTATACATTTTTCTTCATTTTTTATCGATTCAAACATCCCATTTTATATATTTTAATCTTCGTATTTACTATATTAGGCATAAATTTGACAAAAATAATGATTATTTGCTGATCATAACTCATTTAATTATGAATTTTAAAGGAAATACAATAAGTTAAGATTTTATCAAACATATGTCATTGGCGTTCCCAACAGTTAGAGAGATCATGATGATTGAATTGACTATTATGCAACTGAGGTTTGATCGGAAGGGCTCTTTGGTTTGGGGGTTTGACCAAAACCCTTAACGAACATTCAACGTTTGAACTCCGATGGTGGGCAACGTTTGAACATCAAGCTAATTTAATTAGTTCTTTGATTGGGTCTCTTGTGGACTGTAGGAAAACAAAGCAGAGTTTGCAGCAGAAATTAAAAATTTTTGGTTTTCTCAAAGAAACCATACGAAGTGAAATCAAATTGGTAGTGAAGATTGTTATTTTACCGGTAGTGTAGCCTTATTGATTGTTGGAGATTGTTGATTGTCGAATCACAAGCAAAAACAATCTAGCCTTGACTCTATGGTATTCACACGATCGTCTCCAAACTTCAAGTTAATTGTCAAACAATTAACTAAATAAAGAAATAACAAAAATCTTTTAGTGCTAGCTAAGATTTTGTTACTCGAGTATTCCTTCAAGTTCTCAACTTAATGATTGTTTTTCTTTTTAAGTTCTCAACTTAAAATTCGTTTTTGTTTCTTATTTCTCAAATAAGGAGTGGTTTCTATATTGAACAAGAGAAGAATAATGAATAAAATTTCGTGCACCAAGAATAGCACTTGTTTTTCTTCAACAAAGAAATCTTAAAAAGAAAACTCTCTCAATGAAAGTGTCCCTTCAGTTTCTTCATTTGCATCCAACTGTTTTCTTCATTTGTATCCATGTGAACAGCTGCCTTTTCACATTTCATATACCAGAAATTGAATTGCAATATGTTGCACATGGTTGTTTTTTCATTTTCCAATAAATGGCTGCCTTTTCATTTTCATAAAATAAGTTACAATGTATTACATATACATTCATGGTTGTCTTTTTATTTTCCAATAACCATTTTGATTATTATTTAATTAATAAATCTAAAATTCATTTTGGATTTATTAATATTAATAGAACCAAAATCTTTTAGCCTTAAATCTAAAACCGTTTTAAAATGAAAACCCGATAGATTCCTATTCTCAATAAGATTTTTAAATTAACTAAAATTTCATCACATGAATTTTGCACTTCTTTTGGATACGATCTAAGTGTGCGACCCAATAGATTCTCATAACGTTGGCATTGACATAAAATATATTTTATGCCAAAAGTAATGAGCGATGTCTAGTAACACATCAATACTACCCAAGTTATGAGAATATTAATAATTCGACATTACTTTTCTTGTGATAGATATTACCGTGTAATTAAATCCCTTTGCCCTAGATATCATGATTGAACACGAGCCATGAAGCATGTCATGCTCGTATAGTTCAATCTTTGCATTTCTTGATCCCGAGTAGAGACATTTATACAAATGAGCCCGATATCGCATATCAACTCATTTGAGCACGGCCATGCATTTTATGGTCTTACTCAATCAAGGGGCCAAAAGATATCACTCTCATTATATAGAAGGGGCAAATCCTTTATTGATCACTCAACATCCCACTACATGATTTATTACATATCTAATTACTACTTTTATAGTTCACCCTTTTATGGGTAATGTTTAGTAGTATCAAAACATTTAACTCCTCATGTTAAGATCTCTGAGGATCTCAAGTCTAAGGATTATTTACGCTACCATCACTATGAGAAATATTTATGACACTTCATATAATAATCCATGTAATATTTCTCATGACGGGTCAATCCAGTACATTGTTCTCTAACATGTACCCATGTGTTGACTTGATATCTCATATCATGAACAATTTCATCAGTCATTACACATACTAGTCTTAATGCATTATCATTGTCCCATTTTATAATAATACTCAACTGGGGATAATTTTAGAATAATTAAATTTTTGGAACATTACTATTATATTTATTTCATAAAATGCAGATATAGAAATAAACATAATAATCATTGCTATTAATTATAAACATTATGATACAATACATGCCTAAAGTATCATCTTATGATTGGTCTTTAGGGCATAATCCAACATAGACCTCTGTTTTCTTTATGGGTTTGCTTATTTTTCTCTTCTAAAGCTATTGGCAGTCTAGAGTGTTCTCAGAGGTGGAGACGGATAATTTGATGGAGAGTATGAAATGTGAAGGAAAAGTGCTCATGCATACGTTGAGCCCAACTTTTTGTCGATAAATTGTTGAGTACACGTCGAGCGCATAGATAATTCTATATGCTTCTCAACGTGTGCTCGACATATGTTCAACAAAATCTTAATTTATCGCATTTTTTTCTAAAATTTATAATCAAATGAGTGATAATCAGCAAATAATTATTATTTCAGTCAAATTTATGCTCGATATAGTAAATACAAAAATTAAAATATGAGAAATGAGATATTTAAATTGATAAAAAATGAAGAATAATGGTGAAGTGAAACAATGAAGTAAATAATAAAGGTCATTTAGGTCTTTCCACTTTGTCAAACTACATTGACTTGTTATTATTACAAAAAAATTATACCTTTTCAACTATACACTCCCAAATGTGCTATATTTGCAAATTTCCCCCAAATATTAAAGAGTTTTATACCATTTTGGTTCATAATGTTTGAAATCTAACAATTTTAATTTTCAAAATTTTGGATTCACGTATCTAATTTTTATAATTTTAACTTATAATAATTTAAAAATAAGTGATGGAAAATTTTGAAAACTTAACTATTGGAAGCATATAGAACCCTTATTTATACAGGGATTCGGAACATATATCCCACATAATTTAAATGTACAAATTTAATTTTTATAGTTTTTAGTGATACTGATTTGAAAAAAATAAAACAAATACATGACACTTTAATGTTCATATTTTTTAAAAGTTAATCAGGTTCTTTTTTTATGCAAACTAAAATCATAATAATAGATTTGTCAATTTTAAACTTTTAGAAATTAAAATTGTCAAATTTTCTTAAGGACTAAAATGGTAAAATTTTTATATAAACGTGGACTCCATATATATTAAGTTTTAATTTTTTTTTTGTTAATTATTTTTAAATTATCACAAATTAAAACTATAAAAATTAAATTTATTGATCTAAAAACTTTAAAAATAAAAATTACTGAATGTTAAATATTAAAAACTAAAACTGTCTAAAACTCAAAATTAAAATATTATTATTCAATCACTCGATATTGACTTGTTGTAAGTTCTTTTGATATGATTTACATATTATTTACCCACCCCAAGGGGAAAAAAAGTCAATAACTGAGTTTTTCCAATTAGCAGAAATATAGATATATATATATATATATATATATATATATATATATATATATATATATATATATATATATATTGATGAACCTAGATTGAAAGATTTGTGAACTTTCCATGAATGTTGATAATAGTGGACCTTAATTTGTGATTAATTATCCCCACAACGTATAACTAGAACCCACAAAAAGGGACAATTTATTTATTTTTCATGAAATTATATTCACCCAATACTAAAATAGATAAATGTGGGTGCAATCTGAATTTTGTCTATTTTATGGATGAGGAAATATTCGGATTAATGGCAAAAATAGCACATTTTTTCGTTGACCTTACGAAACTAGTAGTTGTATATTTTTTTTTGCGAAACTAGCATATCAACGTAGTTTGATCAAATGAAAAGACCCAAATAATTATCTATTTACAAAAAATGAGAAACATTGCGTCTAAAAACACTCTTTTAGATCGAGCAATAAAAAATCGAGCATTAGGTTAAACTTGACCTAAAAGGTCTAGCACAAGTTCAAGCTGGACCTTTTAGGTCGAGTAGTAAATGTCGAGCCCTAAGTTGAGCTTGACCTAAAAGGTCGAACACAATGTCAAGCTTGACCTAGTGCTTGACATTTAGTATAAAATTATATTCAATTTAATTTTTTATAAGCATTATGATGTCATAAAATATGCAAATCACATATCAAAATGTAGATAATGAAAAACTGAATCCAACAACACTAAAATTGTCCAAAACATACTCCAAATGTGTCTAAACGGGCCTCATAAAAATTCTGGAGAAAATTAAATAATGTAAGTCCCGCATCTAACACATGACTTCAAGCACAAGGTCGAGCACAACCTAAAAGGTCGAGCACTAGCTTTATGCAAGTGCTATATCTGGAAATAAAGGGTCATTTAAGTCTTTTTATTTTGTTAAAATACGTTGACCTGCTAGTTTTGCAAGTAATTTTATACAGGTGCTATATTTGTAAACTTGTGTTCTGGAAGTGCTATTATTGCGAGCGACCCGAAATATTCTCAATTCGTAGTTATAGTATTGATAATCACCATAAAACTTTTAGTCAAAAGAAACACTCTTTAAACTAGATGAAATACCCAACGAAATAAATAATTCATTTACCATAATTACAATTTGGCTATGTTTGAATTGTGATTTATTTGAGAAATTTTGTATTAAAATATGTAAAAATTTTGGTGAAATATATATTTTTTTTAAGAAAAAAATATTTTGGAAGGAGAATAAAATTTGAATTAGGAGGATTTTTTCTAAGAATTATATAAAGAAAATTTGAATAGGAAATTTTAAATTTTAAAATTTGAAATAAAAATATATTTTGGATGTTTTATTTATTTTTTTTAGGAAGATATACTCCAAACATAGCCTTAAGATGTGAAAGCGATACATTCACAAATTAAATATTAGGAAAAGATAAAAAACAAAGAAGAAGAAGAGGCCGACCGACCCGCTCGAATATATTCGGATTCCTTCCCGTCCGCGCAAAAACTAAAACCCTACTTGTACCCTTTGGCGCCCATTACATTTGATGTACAGTACACTCTGAAACCCTAAAATTTCAATACATTGCTCTGAAGAATTTAATTGAATGGCGAAGAAGAAAGCGGCGAAATCATCATCACACGTTAATGAGGACAAAATTCAAGAGGAAGAAGAGCCGAAGGAGCAGGCTATAGTAGAAAAGGAGGAAGAAGAAGCTGTGGAGCAAGAAGAAGCTGTGGAGCAAGAAGAAGACGCGGAGCAGAGTTTCACAGAACTCGGACTAGACCCTCGATTAATTCGGGCCCTAAGCAAGAAAAACATCGACAAACCCACCCCAATCCAGCGCGTCGCAATACCTCTTATCCTAGTATATCTTATTCAAAGTTTTTAGTTTAGTTTTTTTCCTTTTATAAATTGTGTTTTGATGGTGAATTTTAATTACAGGAAGGAAAAGATGTGGTTGCTCGAGCTAAGACGGGTTCTGGCAAGACCTTCGCTTATCTTCTTCCTTTACTTCAGAAGCTTTTGTCTGACAGTTCTTCGAAAAATATTCAAGCTCCCAGGGCTTTCATTTTAGTTCCTACGCGTGAATTGTGCCAACAAGTATGTAATATTACCATATTTTGAAAGGAAAAAACTGATGTTTTGAAGAGTTATCACTTTTTTTTATGGTTATCTTGTTGTTATGTAGGTTTATTTGGAGGTGATGTCCCTTATTGAGTTATGTAGAGCGCAACTGAAAGTTGCACAATTGACGAGCAGCATGTCTAAATCTGAATTGGTTAGTATCGCTATTTTTTATTTTTTTTTGATGGGTGGGAGCTGATTCTTTGCTGAGAAATCTTGAGCTCGTTTATACTACTAGGTAAGCTTTGTAATCTTGATGATTGGTTGCAGAGAACGGCATTGGCTGGGCCACCTGATGTTCTTGTGTCCACACCTGCTTGTATACATACGAGCTTGTCAAATGGTATTCTTCAGCCCAAGGGTGTTCAAGATTCCCTTTCCGTTATTGTCCTTGATGAGGTGTGAATTCAGACTACTGGATACGTTTAGTGATATGGATATTAGAGAATTTGCTCAACATGTATGGAGAGTCTTATTGTTTTATAGTTTTTTCCTCTGATGTTCTCCAATAGGGTCTGAACAACTCAAATGGTGTTATTGTAAACATTACTTCTAGGGAAAATTAGCCAACTTCACTTGTCTCTTTTACATAGTGTACTTAATACTAAGGGAGACTCATGATATTTTATTTGATATCAGGCAGATCTTCTTTTGTCATATGGATATGAAGATGATCTTAAAGCTCTTACAACTCATGTCCCTAGACGTTGCCAATGTCTTCTCATGTCTGCTACATCCAGGTGATTGTCTGGCTTTGTAAAAGTTCATTAGGTTCCACCTGCATATGTGTTACAGGCATGTATTGGCTTCTTATTTTTTGCATAAGCTTTTGGTGGGTTTGGCATGTTTGTGAGTTATAAACAGTGTATCTTTTTATTTTTGGTTATTACATTTGTGTCAACAGTCTTTTTCTGTTGCTTCTGGGTATCCTTCACTTTTTGTTGCCTTTTTCCTGGGACAGGCATATGGACTCGTAGATTTCTGAAATTCATACTCTTTGGAAAGTTATAATTTATTCTTTATGTCAACATTAGTTGTATTACACCAGTATGCCAAGAAAGAAGCTTTGGAGAGATGTTTGTTTCGTTCATTTGTTTTATTCTTGGTGAATTGGATTTCTGCCATTTTCTTGTTTGTGCTCGTTTTCTCCATCTGTAATTCCATCTTGTGTCATGTCTTGCAGTGCTGATGTGGAGAAGCTGAAAAAGCTTGTTCTGCATAATCCCTATATCTTGACCTTGCCTGAAGTAGGAGATGTCAAGGATGATGTCATTCCCAAAAATGTTCAACAGTTTTATGTGAGATATTTATGCATTCAGCTATAAATTTTATTTGTTTTTTCATGTATTTTAGTTGGATGAATTTTTTTTATTTTAATCACAAAGATAATCTCTCAGTATGGCATGCATGGCCAAGAAGCGTAATTTTGGTTATTTTTTTTGTTAGTAGAGTATGAGTAATCTGTCAAGCTTCATTCAAGACTTTCAGTCAAGCACATATCTTCAGACAATTGGAGTTTTGGTTGTTGCTTGGATTCTTTGCTCTGTTTCATTTCCTCTAGAAAAAGCACTCCCCACATTTTTATTTTGTTACTTTCTGTTAAGCTACTTGCCTTGCAACATTCAGATTAACTGAATTAAAAATTTGTACTGGTTTCTTCTTTATCATATGTGCCTTAATACGGTTTATCTCTCGCTCTAGGTATTAATTTGAACTTCGATTTAGCAGTAATCTGTGGGAACTCATCGCTGTTTTCTGTATTAAACTTGAAATGACATCATGAAAATTGATATATTTTCTGATTTTTTTCACACTCAGATCTTGTGCAGTACCCGTGATAAGCTTGTCTATATCCTTGCTCTCTTGAAGCTTGAGCTTGTTCAAAAAAAAGTTCTGATTTTTACCAATTCAATTGACACAAGTTATAGACTGAAGCTATTCTTCGAGCAGGTAGTTTGACTCTTTTAATTTAATGGATGGCAACATGAGTGCTCAGAGAATTATGGTGCGCTGCCTATTATGTATGACATTATTGAAAAGGTTTCCCTCTCTGCAGTTTGGTGTTAAATCTGCTGTTTTAAATGCTGAGCTACCACAAAATTCTCGGCTACACATCCTTGAGGTGAGAGTAATGTTATACCTGCAATAAATTTGATACATAAACACCTGTATTACCATATTTATCACTATATGGTTGGTCTGCTTGTGTTTGGTTTAATATCTGATTTCTATTTTATTAGGAATTCAATGCTGGCCTTTTCGATTATCTGATTGCAAGTGATGATAGTCGACAACAAGAGAAAGAAAAATTTGATAGTGGACATAATGCTGATCGCAAGAAATCCAGGAAGCATCTCAAGCAAAAATTGGATGCAGAGTTTGGTGTAGTGAGAGGGATTGATTTCAAAAATGTGCACACGGTGGGATCTTGTTTTGTATATGTTTCTTAGGAAAAGTATTTTCTTATATAACTTTCTTATGATTTGTGTTGGAGTTTATGAGGTTATGTTGCTCTATTAGCTGTGAACAGACTGACTGCTTGAGATGTGGTGCCTTCTCCACGAACTTGGCTTAAGTTATCTCTTTGTTTATTTCTGAAAACCTTATGTTGTTTCCTTGAAATAGTATTGTTTTGCTTTGGGTTTATATGGTGAATCTGATAGTGCGGATGATTTTGACCTGAATTGTTTTTTTGTTTTGCTGAATTTTGTAGTGACTGCTATGTTTATTTTTTTGGGTAGATTGAGTGGAGGTTGGAAACTCCTGTATTTTTTTCCTTTTTCTTGGTTACTTCTGCTGTATGATTTCTGTAAATATGCCTGGATATAATTACATTCCTTGGATTGCTGTAATGGAATGCAGAGCATGCATTCAACATCTTTATCTTGAATTAAAATGATTATTGCACCATTTATGCATCTATTAAGTGAAAATTTGACCTTTCAATTGATCTATATACTCTCTTTATTGTCTTGCTTGATCTTTCTTGTATAGTAGATTAACTTTACAAACATTTTCTCCTTAATTTGTTCATTTTTGCGAGGTTAAATAGTTTAGCCATTGGTTCATGTTGTTTATGTTGCTTCTTTCAGGTCATAAATTTTGAGATGCCTGAAAGTGCTGCAGGGTATGTACATCGAATTGGACGTACAGGAAGGGCATATAGCACTGGCGCATCTGTCTCTCTTGTAAGTCTCTGAAGGGAATATTGGGTTGCTTGTGTAAAAAGGGTTGAGAACCTACCCTGATTCTTTATCTCGAATCTATTTCACCTTTATTATTTTGGATGCAGAACTGTCAATAATTTGATTGCTTGACATTGACTATAGTCTTCACTAGATTGACTGTTCACATTGTGATATACCAAATTTTTTTTTTGTAATTTTGGTTTCCAAGATCTTATTTTCTGCTAGTATAATTGTTTACCCCATTTGTTTGCCATAATGCATATTGTTTCATGAAATATAGGTTTTATCCCATTTGTTTGCTGGATTTTTTAGACGTCTTCTCCTTTTCTATCTTACAGTGAAAATAATGTTTGGGAATGTATTTGTAGTATTAGGAGCATGATTGAAATCTTTTTGTTATGTGTGGCTTATTGTCTTTTATTTGACATTGAAAGGTTTCACCTGAGGAGAATGCAATTTTTGAAGATGTTAAATCCATTATGGCTGAAAATGAAAGCAAGGATTCCAATTTCATTGCACAATTTCCGTTGCTCAGTAAGAATGCTGTAGAGGCCTTGAGATATAGAGCTGAGGTAAATGTGTGATCATCATCATTGGTAACACTAATTTAATGGTTTTGGACTGATTAGATTTTCAGAATATTCCATGCACTCCTCTTTTTTTTTTTTTTAAAGTAGGAAACTGCAGTGCCATTGTGTATACAAAAGAATAGGCATGATTTGATGCGTGTACCTGAACCTTTATACAGGAAGCATGTAGTTCTTGATTTCTAAAAACTTTTTATGAAGTTCCAGCCCAATATTCTAATCATGGTTTCACATTATTCTTATGGGGCATGGGGCACATCTTCATCCCTGATCTGTGCAAATTTGATGTCTATATTTGAATTGATTATGTTATGCCCCTTAAACTTTTCCATCATTGAAATGCTCCATGATATGAATGCCCAATTGATAATGGTCTTGTTCAATTAGAAACTTAACTATTTCGTGTAAAGCTGTGAAGTGGAACACTTAAATGATCAATTTTCAGGATGTGGCAAGGAGTGTGACAAAGGTTGCTGTTAGAGAATCTCAGGCACAGGATCTAAGGAATGAAATTCTCAACTCAGAAAAGTAAGTTGTTTGTGATGATGGCTAATAAGACTGTTCATCATTTTTTGTCACAAGATATTAATTAAATGCATCTTAGAAGTGATATTCCAGTTCCCATCATCTGTGTCAGAGCTAGCCAGAATTTGATCACGTTGTTGTGATGATATGCATGTGATGCAGGTGATGTTCTTGAGGCATGCATTATGCTCACTAAGCACCTTCTGATGGGAGGAGTTGATCCCAAATTTTTACTTGGCATTTCTTTCGTTGAATACAAAATCAAATATTCAATCATATCTGAATAAATGATGTAATTATCAAGGATGTATTATTATTTACCTTCATTTTATTGTACTTGATATCATTTGTTACTGGGAAGGATAGGGTTCAATATTTTTCTGAGATACTTGTGATCATATATCTTTTCCTGAGTATGATGTCTGTAATGGCTGACACAGCTTGACCTGCTATGTTTTATGTGAATTTGCATGAATGTTATGCTTGTTTTCTATTCTTGGCTTTCTGGTTCTAATTTAACAAAGCTTTGATTAGGTTGAAGGCTCATTTCCAAGATAACCCAAGGGATTTAGGTAAGAAAATCTGTAAAGTCTGTAATTCTTGTTGAGTTTTATTTGCATTCCCCTCTATAATTTAATATGCATGCTTTTTTCTGGGAAGATCTTTTGAAACATGATAAGGTCCTGAGTAAGAAGGATCCTGCTCCTCATTTACGCGATGTGCCTGAATACCTCTTGGATCCAACAACACAGGAAGCCAGCAAGATTGTAAAGCTTGCTAGAGCTGCAATGGGGAACACTAACACTGCTCGCCGTGTAGGACCTAAGGGCAAGTGTAGAAGAAGTAGAGACCCTCTGAAAACGTTTTCTGCTGAGGTACAGTGGCCTATAGACTACTAGTCTTACTTGAATCATTGGACTCTTTAAATTTGACCAATTGTTTGGGGCATTTTCTGCCTTTTCTTTTTCATTTCCCCCTTCCCCCCCCCAAAGATTTGTGTGAAAAATATTTTACGGAGCCAGATTTCTGGAAAATTTTCTTGGGTTTCAGGCATCAAAACGAATTCCCAGAGGTGGGATGAAGAGGAAGGGGCCAGAAAACAATGGTGGTAATAAGCGCAAAAGGAAACAGTCAGTTGAATGACGCGTCGTACAGTTACCCAAATAATGGGGCGTTAAATCAGAAAAAGTTTGGTTCATTACTTAATTTGAAAAAATCTTTGATTTATGATTTAATCGGAAATATTCAGTTTTGTCCTGTTATTTTCCATGTAACCATGGACTACGGAACGTCAAAGAAGCATCTTGCAAGTTCTGGACAAAGATCATTAGAGAGCATTTGGACGTGGATTGGGGATGGCGATGATTTTGTCTCTATGAAAACGTTTTTCACCTCTTTGAGCCCTTTTCCGCCAGCCAAAAAGGGCTCTCGGGATTAAGCATGATCTACTTGAGAACATCACTGATACATGACAACTTAGAAGGCCTACGAGCACTTTCAGGTCCTTTCTATATAATTTGGTGAGTGAGATTTGTTTGTTGAAAGTGAATCTGAAATGTGGTCTCCGTTCGTTTTTGTCGTAATGTTTGAGGACAAGGATCATCGCCTGTGGTGGGAGCCCTTGTACTTGGAAAATTGTTGATCATCTGATGCGGGGTGTATGGTCTAATATTATGTGCGAAACAAGCCAATTAAATTCAAGTAATAAAACATCATAAGACGAGCAAATACACTTGATTACAACGTAATTATTATTATTAAGAAACAAATGGTCTGTCTGATGATGGCTTGATTTCGATTCGGTAAGTTCCGTCTGTTTTTCAAGCATAGCCCCCACTTTCATTGTCAGGTACATAATAATTACATTGTCATTGGAACGGAGGGGGCGGACAGAGAGGCTGGGGCTTTGCATGATTTCTGCTCGGTGTATTTAAAGATGCGGTGATTGTAACGTGATATGACCTTTCTTATTCCGTCATATGGGGAATAAAACTTTGTGCATGCATGGATCGGTCTGACGTGATTTTTTACACAAACGGTCCCCGTTTCATTTCTATTATTTCCATTTCAAAAAACCCGAAAAAAATAAATAAAATTTGGATGTGTTCTCTGTCCTGGGATTACGTACATCTTTGTTGGGCTTTCATGGGGGACAGCTGTTCACTCGACAAACTCACCATCGTGCAACATATGTATGAAATTGAGTTTGTATCTGTAGTTTAGATATAGAAAAGTCGGGTGTGATTCGGATATTCGGATATGAACCTTTCAAATGATTACACTAGGAGGTTCAGACCCATTTTTTTTTTCTGATCGTTTAAGAAAAAGATTTCTTCTCTTCGTAAAAAATGAAAGATAGAAGTAAAAAAGATTTTTTTTCCCAATTCATTCTTATAATTGAATATCTCGTTCAAGAATGTGTTTTGATATTTTAATTTATAGAGATTTACATATTTTTCATCATTCATCACAGAATATAAGGTGGGATAATGAAAGTGGAATGATTAAGTTGGAAAAAATGAGCATTTTGGAAATGATTAATAAAAATAGTAATATCCTTAGTTTAAATCCCCCAAAACAAAACCCTTTAACCTAATAAAGAAAGCTAGCTAAGCTTGGCATATTACAGTAGTTGATTGGATCCCCCATTCTGTCAAGAGATAATCGCTGATATAATGTTAAGTGGTCCATAATTTTTGTTTTTAATCCTTATAAATTGTGGAAATACGTCCGAAGTCGAATTAGGTGGTCCACGTTTGAATTGAAATTAATGCATATGGTTGTCTTGCATGAACCACAAAAAAAAAAAAAAAAAAAAAATCTACGGAAAATAATTGCATGATTTGTTCAATGCATAAAATTGGTATGAAAACATTTATCACCCATAATATATTCGAAGATTCTGGACGATAATTTATCAACCAAAATACATGGAAATAGACAAGACAAGACAAGACAAAATGTAAACCAACCCCATTGGATTATTGCAATCACGAATGTGGGATGTATAGTTGTACTGGACATGTAAATAAGCAAGCAGCAAGCAAAGATAGTGAAAATATTAAAAAAAAAAACAATCTGAGAACCCGCGAAGTCCATTCTCCCAACTCATGCATCAATGCAAAGTTTGCATCATATAGCCGCTGGGCAAGCCCAGCGATTACCCAACTACTGTGGGGGAAAAAAAGGGATTTGAACTTTTTTTTTTTTTAAACATTCTCTTTTCTCGTTGTGCTTTATCCCTCCTTATTAAAGTAAAAATCTTATCTCATATTATATAAGGTATATTCACACCAATATAATACAATAGGATGAGTTTCGCATTCTTCCAATTACTTGAGAGTTTACGGTTTTATATTCGATTTTATTCGTCGAAAAGATTCTTTTCACCCTTCCCACATTGTACTACTTTACTATCGGTCACCTAAGAGTATTTAGCCTTATAAAATGGTTCTTGATAATTCACACGGGAATCTGTGTGCTTATGCTACTCGGGGCAAGCTAGTGATGTTTTTGACTTCTGGACTTTTGTCATTTAGGGTATAGCTTTTGAGCTACTTCGTCTAATAACACAACGTTTATAGTGCCCTCTCACAACCTCGTTTTCACGGTTTAGGCTACTCTCATTTCGCTTGCCACTACTACAGGAATCGCTTTTGTTTTTTTTTTCTCAGACTATTAAGATGTTTCAGTTAGCCAAGTTGTCTTCTTTTCACCCATCTCTCATGGTACTACCTCGTTATGGGTCACCCAAGAGTATTTAACATTTCAAGATGGTCATTGCTAATTTACACAGGATTCTGTGTGCCCCATGCTACTCAATTCAAGTTAGGGGATGCTTTCGACTACTAGATTTTTGCCATTTAGAGTGCAACTTTTAGGTTGCTTCGTCTAACATCACAACGCTTGTATTGCTTTTCCACAGTCTCATTTCACAGTTTAGTCTACTCTCATTTCACCTGCCGTTATTATGAGAATAGCTTTTTCTTCTCTTGCCTGTCCATGAATCTAGCAGTAATTCGAAATGTTGCCTTATTTGAAAATCTCTAGATTTATGTTTATTTTTAACTCTCAAAACATTTCGTCCATTACTATATCCTTCCGACCTAAAAAAAAAAAGAAGTTTGCATCATCTGATCAACGTAGCATTGAAAAAACATCAAATGATGAAATCCCATAAAAAACATATCATATGCTCATCAAATGTTGAAATCCCATAAAAAAACGTATCATATGTTGCTCAGAATTAGAGGCAAAAGGCATTAACCCGACCTGACCTGACCCCATTAATGTTGTTGTTATTCGGCGTATGGACAAACGTGTATTGTGTATTCCCACGTTGTTGTCCTCCCGAAAACCACAACATAGTAAGCTTTCCGAACAGAAAAATGCGGTCACTCGTTATAAATGGCCACCACTCCTACATCGTCACTATTCGTTGCCCTTCCTAAACAGCAGCACCAACAACAACAACAACAACGAGAACTCAAATTCACAGCGTCTAAATTTCCAAAACGACCATCACCATTAATATTGCCCACCCGGGGGCCTTTAATTCCGAAGGCAAATAAAACATCAACCGTCCCAATTTTTCCTGCCAAACCCGGCTTCAGAGGGCAAGAGAAATCCCTTTGGTGTTTGGCGGAAATACTGGGATGACGATGATCGCGGATAGGTACATTGCCGGGCCGTTCTTGGCCTCTGTTTTTGGGTTCCTTCTTTTCTGCATTTTGGGACGTAGGAGTAGGCAAATTAAGAAAAAACATGCAGACTGTCCTGGGTTCGAAATTCGGAGCAATCCATTGAGTGCTTCTGAATGTCAGTCTTTTCTGAGTGGTTCTGACACGGATGTCATTATCGTCGGTGCTGGTGTCGCCGGTGCCGCCTTAGCGCACACACTTGGCAAGGTCTGGATGGTTTTTTTTAATTGTTTATCTGTACGTGTAAATCACATATACACTCGTGTAGATGCTTGTTTTCTTGTCTTGTTTATGATATTTTAGTTTCTTATAAAGATTTCTTCTTTTTTTTGTTGCCTGGAAAGAAAGAAAGAATTGGCCGACAGTTTATTTTCCTGGGAACTTTCTGCTCAGTTTTTGCCTTTTGTTGAATGTTTTTGATGAGTCCAGAGGCAAATGAAATTTTTGTTGATGGTAATTGATGTAATTTTGGTTAGAAGTAAGGCTCTACACCTAAAAACTTTCAGGGACGCCGAGGGAACAGTAACATTTGTTGTGGTTATGTTTCAACGTCTTTTTGGTGTTCTGTATTTAATTATTAACAGTGTTCCTTTGCATGATTGACAAAAACGAAGATTAATTTGTGATTAGGATGCACTTGCAATTGTTTCCAACAAAAATGAAAAAGGGGTGGCTTTGGTAATGGAAAGCTTTGATAACTGGGAGCTGCTTTTTGGCAATCAGCTCTTCTGTACCTTAGGATTTGAGTATTCTTGAGTTAGAGTATGATGCATGCAGTTGTCTTTTCGGAAAGTATTTCAGGTTTGAAGAATACTTAATGTCGTCCCACACCTAGTGCCTTTTGTCTTTCCTGGTCGGCCAATAAGCATCTGTCTCTTAGGCAGCTGATGATTGCAAGGTTTTCTGAGTGGCATAAAATGAAAATCAACTGAAGTAATTTGAGTGGATTTTTTTTTTTTTTAAAATTTTTTGGGGCTTAGGTGACAAAGTCAACTGTTGCTTGATATTAGATGATAATAGTCTACAGAGTGTGTAGCAACCTATAAGGCGAGGAATTTGTTTGAATTGAGTTGTAGTCCATGTTTATGAAGCTTCTGAGTTCTCTGATTTATTTTGATTTATCTTAACACGATATACTTCCGAGTCAGCTCAATGCAGTCTGAAGTAACACTATTCAACATGAAGTTATTGAAAGGTGGCTTCTGGATTTTAGGTTCTCACTTTACTTCATAATTGCAAAGGTTATGATTTTAATAGTGTAACTTCGTTATTTCTGTTACAGGATGGACGACGAGTTCTTGTAGTTGAAAGAGATTTGACAGAGCCTGATAGAATTGTAGGTGAGCTATTACAGCCTGGGGGATATCTTAAGTTGATTGAGCTGGGACTCGAAGGTATGTATTAAAGTTTCTGTTCCGCTGAATTTAAGCTTTGTTCTGCGGAAGTTTATTAATTTCCTCTTGACTACAGATTGTGCTGACAAAATTGATGCTCAACGGGTGCTTGGATATGCTCTTTTCAAGGATGGTAGAAGCACAAGAGTTTCCTATCCCTTGGAAAAGTTCCATTCTGATGTTGCTGGCAGAAGCTTTCACAATGGGCGATTCATTCAGAGGATGAGAGAAAAAGCAGCTAGCCTTCCAAGGTATATATTCTTTCATTCTTTTTCAGATCACTGGTGTATTTCTTGCTTCTTCTGTCAGAACGAATTTAAACCATTTTATCTTTTCTGGATACCTCGCAATTATTATTCCTATATTGATTTTACAATCTGTTATGTTTTTCTTTATCTCAAATGCTTACCAAAATCTAATTCAGTAACTCGTGATTTGCACAAGATATCTCTTTATATTACCTGCTGTACTTTTGATAACTACCAATAGTATTCCAATTACTCTGATCACAAGAGAAGAGAATTCTCGGAACTATTGTCTGCATGAATGGTATGCTATTGAGTCTATTTCATAAGCATTATATTGACTCTGCTTTGCTGTAGTTTACCATTATCTTAGGGGATGCTTTTCTTTTGCTCTCCTCATTTTTGTGTAAAATTTTTCCTTGTTCAATTTTCACTAGTGTACGACTGGAGCAAGGCACAGTAACATCCCTGCTTGAAGACAGTGGCACTATACAAGGCGTCCAATACAAAACTAAAACAGGCGAACAACATAAAGCTTATGCTCCTCTTACCATAGTCTGTGATGGATGTTTTTCAAACTTGCGACGATCTCTTTGCAACCCCAAGGTACAATCTGAAATAACTGAATATTAAGCAATATTGTGCTCTGTCTATTTACTGTGTGTGCAAGCTTTTCAATGAATCAAATTGAATTGATTCTTGTTTCTCCGTGTTTACTTATTTTCAAGTTACAGAATTCTCTTGTATCAGTTCACTTTACTCAACCTCTTGCCTCTTGAAGTTCTGCTAGCTTAATCACTGTTTTGCATATAGGTGGATAACCCTTCTTGCTTTGTTGGTTTGGTGTTGGAAAACTGTCAACTTCCATTTCCAAACCATGGGCATGTCATTCTGGCAAATCCTTCACCCATATTGTTTTATCCAATCAGTAGCACAGAGATTCGTTGCTTAGTTGATGTGCCAGGGCAAAAGCTCCCATCCATTGCCAATGGTGAAATGGCAAAGTATTTGAAGACTGTGGTGGCACCTCAGGTATTTGCTCATTTTATCCTTCAAGCTTCTGAATATCAAAATTTTCTGGGATGCCTGTATTCTTATCCTCAAGATCTTTAGAATCTCATCGTCTTTTGATTAATTTTCCATTTTTGGTAAAGCATCCCAATGTCTGTTTTGATTTCATATAATACTCATTTTCTTGGACCACTTGGATTAATCTACTTGTTGCTTGACTTAGATTCCACCAGAGCTACATGATGCCTTTTTAGCTGCCATTGACAAGGGAAGTATTAGAACAATGCCAAACAGAAGCATGCCAGCTGCCCCCCATCCTACTCCTGGAGCATTATTGATGGGTGATGCTTTCAACATGCGGCATCCTTTAACCGGTGGAGGAATGACAGTAGCCCTTTCGGATATTGTTGTGCTACGAGATTTGCTTAAACCTTTGCGCAACCTTAATGATGCAGAGTCACTCTGTAAATACCTTGAATCCTTTTACACACTGCGGAAGGTAAAGCTAAATTAAACTTGCAATAAATGTAGATGTTAGTCCCACATAAAACAGTTGGGTAGTAATGATTGCAAGTTTGCATAAATTTCTTTCCGCTGAGTTATAGTTTGTTTTTCCGTTTAATTTTTATTTGCTCTTTCCACAAAGCATGTTTCTTTTTGGCCGGAGCAATAAACAAAACATGGTGCTACTTCATGCATTAATAAGCACTTTTATGACATTGATTCTATCACTTCTCATGGTTCCTAATATGCAGCCGGTGGCTTCTACAATAAATACTCTGGCGGGTGCCCTTTATAAGGTGTTCTGTGCTTCTTCTGATCAAGCAAGGAATGAAATGCAGCAAGCGTGTTTTGATTATCTGAGCCTGGGAGGAGTTTGTTCCAATGGACCTGTAGCTCTACTCTCTGGTCTAAATCCACGCCCACTGAACCTAGTTCTCCATTTCTTTGCTGTTGCGGTGTATGGTGTTGGTCGTTTATTGACACCTTTTCCTTCTCCCAAGAGGCTGTGGCTTGGGGCTAGATTGATCTCGGGTGCATCAAGTATAATCTTTCCCATCATTAAGGCTGAAGGAGTTAGGCAAATGTTTTTCCCTGCAACTGTCCCAGCATATTATAGAGCCCCTCCTCAATAATGAAAATATCTAGTTTCCCTGGCCTGGAGACGATGAAGCTATTCAGACCTTTCTTTTCTTGCTTAATGCTGTGGAAGCTATTTGTATCTTACATGCACAAAGAGAGAGGTCTCCAATTGTAGACTAGAACTTTGACGCTTAGGTACTTCACTGTAAAAAAAATAGAGCAGAGTACCCTGAATTAGATCATTGGAACTTTGACGCTTAGGTACTTCACTGTAAAAAACAAAAGACCAGAGTATCCTGAATTAGATCATTAATTTTTTTTCCTTGGAAATGGTTGAGCATCCTTTCCATGATATCATAGTTCATAAATGGCTTCGAGGGATACTAGATTAGAAAGTCATGCAGAGCTTCCGCAGGATACCTCTGGCTCTCGAGTTGAAAAATTCATGAAAACTCTGCAATAAACAGTTCCGGGCACCGTCTTTGTTTTCTCACCTAGCAAAATTGCACCGAAAACAAATTTTCTTTGTTTGCGGGGAAAGTTTCAAGTGAGGAGATGAATTTTAGATGTCACAAGGAG
The DNA here is from genome assembly GCA_020080225.1 of Gynochthodes officinalis. Classification (NCBI taxonomy): domain Eukaryota; kingdom Viridiplantae; phylum Streptophyta; class Magnoliopsida; order Gentianales; family Rubiaceae; genus Gynochthodes; species Gynochthodes officinalis. Next base: position 33,303,334 of record CM034621.1, on the reverse strand, counting down.
GCGGCCTCTTAATCAACATAGCTGCAAATTGCGTCAAGCAACTAATCAAACTCAACTGCCTTCTTACGAACCTCACCCGTTCCTATCAATATACAGACGCCCTCCAACTATTCCGCCAAATCCACTCCTCCCACCATCTCAGACCTGATCATTACACACTCTCCGCCGCCATCACGGCCTGCGCCAATATCCAGGACACCATCACAGGCTCACAGCTCCATGCCTACGCAATTCGTGCCGGGCTCAATTTCTTCCCCCACGTTACAAATACTCTGCTTTCGCTTTACTCAAAATCACAGGACTTAAGTTCAGTGAAATGGGCGTTTAATGAAATTCAAAACCCAGATGTTTATTCATGGACTACGTTGTTGTCAGCTTGTACAAAGCTTGGGGATGTTTCGTATGCATGTGAGGTGTTTGATCAAACGCCGCTGAGAAGTGTCGCTGTTTGGAATGCGATGATAACAGGGTGTGCAGAAAATGGGTGTGATGACATTGCACTTAGATTGTTCCAAAAAATGCATTCTTTGGGTGTTAGGCACGATAACTATAGTTTGGCTAGTGTATTGAGTTTGTGTTCTTTGGAGCTCTTGGATATTGGAATACAAGTGCATTCCTTGATTATCAAGAGTGGGCTACTGGCTAGAGCTTCAGTTATTAATGCTCTGCTTACTATGTACTTCAATTGCAAAAGGATTGCAGATGCTTTTGGAGTTTTTGAAGAAGGAGCTTTCGAGCTTGATCAGATAACTTATAATGCAATGATAGCTGGCCTAGTGGGCATGGGAAGATATAAGGATGCCTTCCTGATGTTTAAGAATATGCAAAGTGCTGGTCTATGGCCAACCAACTTGAGTTTTGTCAGTATAATGGGTTCATGTTCTTTTTCAAGGCATGCGATTCAAGTGCATGCACAGGCTACAAAATTGGGTTTTGAATATTGTACTTCTGTGAGTAATGCTGCCATAACAATGTATGCGAACTGTGGGAATTTAAATGCTGCTCGCATGGTCTTCGAGAGTTTAAAGGAGAAAGATATCGTGTCGTGGAACACCATGATTACGAGCTATGCTCAAGAAAATTTAGGTAGAGAGGCCAATTTAGTGTATTTTCAAATGCAAAGAGAAGGGATTAAGCCAGATGAGTTCACGATTGGAAGCTTATTAGTCAGTTCAGAGTCAGTAGTAGTTGTTGAGATTATTTATGCTGCTGTCATAAAAAATGGGCTTATTTTGAAAGTTGAAGTTTCCAATGCATTACTTTCCGCATTTTCCAGGCATGGTTTTATTGACGAGGCCTACCAAATATTCAGTTGTATGAACTCCAGAAATTTGATTTCCTGGAATACCTTAATTTCTGGGTATCAAATGAATGGTTTTCCTGTTCAGGGTTTGGAGCAAGTCTCTCGGCTTGCATTGTCAGGATTTATTCCTAATATTTTTACTCTCACCATTGCTCTAAACATCTGTGCCAGCATGTCAGCTTTACAGCACGGGAAACAGGTGCACACATGCATTCTCAAATTTGGATATTCTTCGGAGACATCCTTGAATAATGCTCTTATCACCCTGTATGCAAAGTGTGGCAATTTGGATTTATCATTAAGGGTGTTCCAGAAAATGACTCTGAAGGACGTAATAACGTGGAACTCGACGATATCTGCCTACAGGCAACATGGAGAAGGTAGAGAAGCCGTTAATTGTTTTGAGATGATGCAGTATTGTGAAGTTAGACCAGATGAGGCCACCTTTACTGCAGTTCTTTCAGCCTGTAGCCACTCGGGTTTAGTCACTGATGGCTGTCGGATTTTCAACTCCATGGTCAGTACTTATGGTATTGAACCAGAAGTAGACCATTTTTCTTGCATTATTGACCTTCTAGGTCGAGCAGGTTTTCTTGATGAGACTGAAACGTTAATAAGCGGCAAGCATATTGACATAGATTCCAGTGTATGGTGGACATTATTCAGTTCATGTGCAGCGCATGGTAACTTAAGGCTAGGAAGAATTGTTGCGGGGATTCTGCTAGAAACTGAACAGCATGACCCTGCAGTTTATGTGCTTTTGTCGAATATATATGCAGATGCAGGGGAATGGAAAGAGTCTGCAGATGTACGAGAATTGATGCAGAAATGTAAACTGCTGAAGCGACCTGGAAGTAGTTGGATCAGATCATAGATTCACATACACCTGTGCCTTAACCTAATGTAGTAATGACAAACATAAGAATGAAGGCCATATGTGTAAATCCCATTGCATTATGAAACATTGGAAGGATACTTGAATTGAAGGAAAATTTGTGGAATTCATGAAAAATCTCCATGATTGAAGGATACTTCCAATTTGTGCTCTTAATTTGGACTAAACATTTTTTATTTAAACCCTGGATGATGCAATTTAGTATTACATTATAAATAAATAATGCTTTAAATGTTTGGTAAGGTGGAAGTGGGAACAAATCTATTTTTTGTAAACTTCGAAATGCCTTTGTTTTTGTTAAGGTTGCAGAGAAACCAGCCAGGAAAATCCCCAAACACCGCCGTCCAAAAGAACTGCAGACTAAACCCACCAAAACCCCAGCTTAAATGAAAAGCTAAAAGTGAAAAAAACAAATAAACAACGTAGACTGCCGGAATCGCCACTGCCACTTGCATTGATCGGGGTGGACAATAACAAGCATCCTGATGTTGCAAACAATATCTCGATTACCGCTCAGCCGAAAGTCCCGCCGCCCTCGTAATCTCACAGTCCTACTATTAAACAACAATCTTACTACGAGCCCTCCAAATTGGACCCCTCATGGTCCAGTGTTGCGTTCTTTTTTCTCAACCCTTTCTTTTCCATTTTCAAGCACTCGGATTTTACACCGACGGCATCAAGACGAAGAGTTCAATGATAATGACGAGCTCAGTGGACCGCCAAAGCTCTTTGTGGTCCAGCCCCGTTTTAGGCCGGAGCCCATCTTGCGGACGAAGCTTGAAGAGGCTCTGAACTTGGCGAATTCGCTCGACCAACAGAGAAATGGATGCTATGCCGCTGATTTTTCCGAGAAAGAGTTGCCCCCTCATCTTCTTGTTCAAAATCCGCTTCACCGATCACCTCGTGCTGGTGGGTACTTTGGATTTTTCTGCATTAATCACTGTCTATAGTTTTCAATGTTTGGAATTATCGTTTTTATGTTTTATCTTGAATTTTGCAACCACTGTGTTCAAGTGCGTTTTTTGGCAACTTCACACCATTTTGTGTTCAAGTAGGCTAACTTTTTTTTTTTGGCAACTTCATTTTGTTCTGTGTTTGTGGATGGCAATGAGGAGGGCGGGGGATTAGAACCGCGCCTCTTGTTCATGTTCTATGTATAAATGTTTTTAGGAGAATTTACTCCAGTTGGAAGTAAAGAAGGTTACGAGAAAGATAGAACTTTTTTCTAGATGGACGTTCAGAGAAAACGTGTGGTGATCTCTTAATGAATTGTTTGTTACTTGATGCAGATACTTATTTTAGGAAGGGAGCAGTGGATACTGTCAAATGCCATTTGAATGCCTTGGAGTCACTGGTAGGGTGCTTCCATGCTAGTATGGCTTACTATTTCTTTTGTCCTAATAACTGAACTAAAATGTTAATGTGTGTTTTCTCCATCTGTTGTCTCTTAATAGGATGAAGTGGATGCTATATTTGTGAATGCAAGTCTAACGGGGATTCAGCAGCGGAATTTGGAGGTAAGTTGTATTTCAATTGGCTTCTCTAATTTGTGATGAGAGAGTTTTCTATTTTGCATGCTTTGAAGGATGTTTTCTCATTGTTAACCATTTATTTTGTCATACTATTACATGGCAGCGTATTTGGGGAAAGCCTGTTTTAGATCGTGTGGGTCTAATCATAGAGATTTTTAATGCTCATGCCCAGACAAAGGAAGCCAAGCTACAAGTATTCTGCAAGATTTCTGCCTTCTATTAATTTTTTTCCCCATTTTGCCTAATCCAACCATTTCCTTCCCCCTCATTCATTGGCCTACAGGCTGAGCTAGCAGCTCTTATGTACAAGAGGTCTAGGCTTGTTCGTCTTCGTGGCCCTGGTGGTCGCCATACTTTTGATTCATCTGCAGAGGTAGTTAGTGCCAGAGGGTAAGTGAGTTTCTAGATGCCATAACTGTGACAGCTCAGCCATGTTGTGCATCTTTAATGATGTTCTTGAAAGAAAGAAAGTTTGCCAAGTATGGGAACTTGTGGTTCTTTTAATTGGACCCTAGTGATTTCATGAATAATGGCAGAGTACACTTATCATTTTTCTCTTGTATGTGACTTTTATCCAAATCTGATGTATGATGTTCTGACTTGCAGGAGAGGAAGTGGAGGACGTGGTTTTATCAGTGGTGCAGGAGAGACTGAACTTCAACTCCAAAGACGAAGGTTTCTTGTTAACTTCAAACTCTTTACTTGTGCCATTTTTAGATTGTTACTATCTTCTTAGAACTTTTGTTATCTAGGTATCTTCTGAAAGGTACCAGATTCTAACCAGAAAAAATGTCCTTTTGCAGCAATTTTGGTTCACAGCTGATTAATAAGGTGGTTTAGATATGGACTTAAAAAACCCTTAGTTGCACCAATATGACGTTTAGAAACTAGAGAATTGTTAATTCAAACCAAAAAGGGAGGGAGAAGACCGAAAAAATTTGGAAAGAAACTAAGAAAAAAGATTTGGATTATTTAAATTTAAATGAAAATATGTATTTTGATAGAAAGTGACAGCAAGATGTGATCCATATAGCCAATCCAAATAGTAGGATAAAGGCTTAGCTGCTGCTGCTGCAGTTGTTATTTCCTTTTTTATTTGAATACTACTACCCTCTTTAAACAAAAATTATTATGAAAGTTTTGGGGATAATGATGTGAAAGCATGGTTTTAGAAAGTACTTTTTCAATTCTCACTTGAGGTGTTTCAAGGACAAATTCCTTGACATATTGCTGTCAGTATTTTATTATTGTCTAGAGATGTGGATATGAAAAAGTGGAAAATTGAAAAAATTTATCAGATATTTGTTCACATATTGATGACATTTTAGACTATTGGAGCGGCGGAATCAATTGTTGACAGAAATTAAAGAGGTGCGGCGGACACGAGCAGTGCAACGTGCTGCTCGCAAGAGAAATGGAAGATCAAATGGGCCAGCTACTGTTGCTGTAGTAGGCTACACAAATGCTGTATGTTGTTAGAACACCTGTAAATTGCTTTCAATCCCTGTTGTTTATTTGACGTAATGTTATTCATCTTTCCTTGTCTACCCAGGGAAAGTCAACACTAGTTAGTAATCTCTCAGACAGTTATCTATACTGCGACGATCGGTACAGAAAATTATTTCTGCAGTCTGTTATGTTCTTATTGTGATAATCTGACATCCTTTTTTAAATGTCATTTCAAATCCCTCTTCTTATTGAAGAGAAGTTCTGGTAAATGACTGCTTCACTGCATGAAATTCTCATCTTTGCAGATTGTTTGCAACGGTTGATCCTAAATTAAGAGGTGTTATTCTTCCTTCAGGGTAATGTAAACATCTTGGGTTTTGATTATTTAAAAATATTTTGTGAACTTTTATGATGCTCTAAGATTCAAAAGTTTGGCATTCTGCTTAGCTAACATTCAGGAGTTCTCTCCTTGTCATCTGATTAAATTCTTACATTCAGGAGGAAGGTGCTTCTTAGTGATACGGTTGGTTTCATATCAAATTTGCCCGTGCAGGTAGCTAGGAAGTTTCTCTTTGTGTTTTGTCCTCTGTGGGCATGGTTTGCAGTTGTCATAATGTTGACTCTTTGGAACCTTGCAGTTGGTGGAGGCATTTCAAGCAACCTTGGAAGAGGTTGTTGAGGCAGACCTACTTGTGGTATGATTTTAAAATTTGCTTCTTGTTTGTTGATATTAAATACTAAACTTTAACCAACACACTGTAGGAGGTGCTGATACCTTGTGTAACACTTTTCCCTGGAACTGCTTCTCCCGCTAGGGGGGGCAGTATATTGTTCCCTTCTTTCTTTTATGATAACACAATTGAGCGCTTCCATCCTTTTGATTTATTATATGTTGCAGCATGTCCTGGATTCAAGTTCTCCTAATCTAGAGGAACAACGGGATGCTGTATTGCAAGTTCTTCAGCAAATAGGGGTATCAGAAGCAAAGCTTGAGAATATGATTGAAGTCTGGAATAAGGTATAGCAGCTGACTAAAACTACCTACTTCCTCCCCTCCTAACGTCTGGAACACAAGCAAATTATGACACAAACTGCTGCAATTTTTCATTGCAACTTTATTTATTTGGTTTTTCAGATTGACCTTCAAAGTAAGGAATTTGGCAGTGATGAATATGGCGAGGATGAAGAAGTAATTGATTTATCAGATGAAAATGATGATGAAAATGAATCTGACCAGGAGGGATCTGGAGTGGATGTTTGTGACAGTGATGATGATGTAGATGCCAAGTTTGAAGTATCGGGGAATCTTGAAGAAGATCTGGAAGCCCAAAAAAGTGATTATTCTGATGGGTGGCTCTTATCAGAAGAAGAAGCATTGGTGGACTATGAAGGCTCCTCTGTGGGACAGGATACTCCTGGTAATTTGGAAAACTGGACCTTCAAAAAATGGAGGGGTATGGGAAATGCTGTTGTATCTCAATCTGAATCCAGCTCACATGTCAAATCATCTGCTCTTAGGGGAGCCTCCGCAGGACAGGATACTCCCAGTAATTTGGAAAACTGGAACTTCAAAAAATGGAGGGGTATTGGGAATGCTGTTGGATGTCAATCTGAATCCAGCTCACGTGTCAAAACATCTGCTCTTACAGGAGTTGGCTTGCAAGAGTTGTTGAAGCTCATTGATGAGAAGTTAGACAGGCAGAAAGAAGTCGTCCTAGAAAGGAGCATCTTCCATCAGAAATGGAGACCGCCTCGTTCAGAAGATACTGTAAGCAGTTAAGCAGTAGTAGATTCATTAAAAACGCAGGGTTGCTGATTGCTTGATGCAGTCTTTGTCAGCTTTGGTTTGGTGGAAAGTGGCGTTGTGCTTGATGATGAGTTTCAAATTATTGACACACTTGACGTCTTCGGTACTGGAGAAACAAGAATCATTTAGTGCAATATACCTTAGTATTGAAGTTTTCGGTTGCTGGATCTCTGTAAAGTATCATACTTGATGCATGATGCAAGTTATGCATGCGCTGAAAAGGAAGGAACGTGCAAAACTGTACTGCTTGAAGTTCTCTAGAGATGATGTCTTAATATTTATCATATTTATTACTTACTCCAACAAAAGTTTGCTTTGATACACAAACCTTGTACAGTACTATTATTTATCAAGATTGTCACCTTGGATGACCAACAAAGAAAGAAACTACGTAATTCTCGAAATGGGTTTCGCTTTGGCTAATTTTTCTTTTGTGTAATCTCCTATTATCTATATATATAATGAGATCAACAAAAAGTAGTAGTAAGAGGGTGCAACGTTGCAATTTTCAAGAATGCACGGAGTCTTCTGATATGCACGCAGCCGTAAAAATAGGCGGTTGAAATATCAAAGTTAACCAAGTATTCAAACGCGGTAGATCCGAAGTCGCGCCAAATAGATCCATAATGCTGGCAGCCCACTGGGCATCACCTCTTGCTCTCTTATTCTCGTCCATGCCAAATTCAGGTTTTTTTCTCCTTCCCCTCTTCTGCACTCGTTTTTAATTCGCTTGCGTTCTATATTTTTCTACGTTTCCCCTTCATGCATAATTCTCGTTTGATCTGGCTTAACTTTTACTAGTATGTCTTTTGCTCGATGCAATCAACTTTTCAGAAGGGATTTCTGTGCATGTTTTGGTAGTGTTCGGTCTCGCCAATATATGCTGTGATTTGTCATCATGGTTTTTAAAGTTCTGAAAAATGACTGGGACATAAATGATCAAGGAATAATTTGGGATCGCAAGGTTCAACTCAAACCCTTCTCATGAAAATCACGTCTTTGATAGTAATACACAATATCTTGAAACAGATAACGAGATCATATAGGCCTGTTCTGCTTTGTGACTTGGGCACTCCTCTTGTGATACAGAAGCTTTGAGACTTTGAGATATATGTTAGATCTTTTTGTTGTTGTTGTTGCTTGTTATAATAAGTGATTTTAGTTTCTTATATTTCGATCTTTCCTTCCAGATTGAACTTCACTGCACGCTGTGTTACTAGAGGTAGTCATGTCAAGAAGGCCATCGAATTCGACAAGGCGCCCTGCGGGCACGGGAATCTCTGGAGCTATTTTTCATCCAAAATCACGCCCTTTTCCTTTGTTATCCGTAGTCCTTGGTGCTTTGGTACTTATATTTATACAGCTTATTTACTATTTTTAACTCTTTTTTTTCAGGGTTTCAGCTTTTATTGTGAGTTATCTATTGTTCATATGCTGAAAAATGAATTTCATTCTTGAACTTTCAGGGTGTTATCCTTGTCATTGGCTATTTATCTCGCGGCTCAGGTATGTCTTTGTTGACGATTTAAAAATGAGAATCTGTTGGCTCCTTCTTGGGGGAGAATTTATGTTCTTAACCTTTTGTAGGTTGTGCAATAGTAGATAAACTTGAATCCAAGTATTTTCCTTCATCTCACTGAATACATCTTTTCTCTAGGTTTATCTGCCAGTAGGAAGGATGCGATAGCCGGAGTTTATGGTATACTATCTGATATCTAGGTTGTTTATCTATGTTGGTTCGCATAAACTTTCAGTTCTTCACTTTGGCTTATACAGTGCTACTAAACATTTATACAAGCAACCTAATACTTTAGTTGAGTGTAATGTTAATTTTGTAAGGAATGTAACTACAGGGACTGATCTCTTGAGTTTAAGCAATTATAGGTGAGACATGCACGGTGGACGTTCAGAGAGCAATTCCTACTCTGAAGAAGGCATATGGTGATAGTATGCAAAAGGTTTTGCATGTAGGACCTGATTCTTGTTCGGTGGTCTCTAAATTGTGGAAGGAAGAGGAAACTGAAGCTTGGGGTATTGAACCATATGATGTGGAGGATGCTGGTGGGACTTGCAAAAGTCTTGTCCAGAGGGGCTTAGTACGCGTGGCTGATATCAAGTTTCCCCTTCCATACAGGGAGATTTCATTTTCTCTTGTTATTGTGTCTGATGCAGTGGATTACCTGTCCCCAAAGTACCTGAACAAGACTCTTCCTAGTTTCGCAAGATTGTCGTCTGATGGTCTTGTGATTTTTACAGGTAGTTTCTCAAATAATATGCATTATGCTGTCTGGTAATTTTACTTGTACAAATGAATTTCATATTGGTAAGACCCTCTTCCTTTTATGCCATCACTTAAAAACAGCTCATTCAGACATTCATTTCCTTTCTACTTATGATAAATCACCAAGCTTGGCAGCAGCTATAAATTTTCTGCTCAAATTGACTGCGACTCTCCCTCTCTCTCACACACACGACACCCCCATGTGTGCACATACACAGAGTCACAGACTCCTCTGTTCCTTTCAATGATTCCAAATTTGGAACACAACAAGGATTATTGATCACTAATTCTTACTTCACGATGCCTAGAATTTGTTTCAAAGATCTAATTTCAATTATAACGTGCTTGTCAACCCCTCATTTTTGTGCCTGGTTTGTTGTTATGAAACTTTTACCTTATGGCAGCCTAACTTCCCTGTTTATCTGGTCTACTTCTTCCTGCGTTTAGGTCTTCCAGGCCATACTAGAGCTAAAGTTGCAGAGCTATCCAAGTTTGGACGCCCGGTAAGAAAACTACTCGGCTTCATTCAGTCGTGATGCTATTCAGATGATTTTATTAGCAATTATTGTAATATGGTCAAGGTAGATTTAGCTAATAAGCAAACCCATTTAGGATTCACATTTGAAAAGGTGGCTCTTGGTTTCTGGTAGTGTTTCATCAATTGAAAATTGACTTTAGAAAAATATTCGTAGGCAAAAATGCGCAGCTCTTCTTGGTGGTCTCGTTTTTTTGTCCAGACAAACTTATTGGAGAATGAAGCTGCAGCGAAAAAGTTTGCACAGGAGGCAGCCAAGGACGCATATATCCCAAGGTGCCAAGTTTTCCACGTCAAGTCTTTCAATTGATCCAATCAGTGTTAAGAGTAGGATTGTCTTCATTTTTTTACTTTGTTGATTTACTGAATTTAGTTAGGCGTAAAATTTTCGTGTTGGGGTAGATCAGTTTGTGTAGGAGTTATCAACTAGAAATGCTTTACTGTTTCCTCAGGATCAATTTTTGGAACAACTAAAGGGATATATGCTCGAGTTATTTGAAAATTGCTTCTTATGAATTTCCATGTTTGTCATTGCAAAACACTAGGAAAAAATGACAATTTATGAACAAACCACGAGCCAAATTTGATTGATAGTATATTGGCAAAATTCCAGATGAAGGAAACCTTCATTTCTAACTTGCGGGATTGGTAGAAAGGTTTAGCAGGTTTCCACCACTTGGTTATGACTGCCAGAGTTGAATCCCATACAGCACCATTGCAAGCTAATTAGTGGTCATTGCAGGGAGTATACAAAAATGTGATTTGCAGCATCTATATGAAAAAATCAAATACTTCTTACCAATAAATACATTTATTCTCCTGGGACTCCAACATACCCAAACTCTTTCCATTCATGTGGAGAAAATCACCAATAGTCCGCACAAGAACACTTGCCATCCTTAAAGCAGTGAAACCTATAACAATCCCTAACTGTAATCTCTCTTCCAGTTATAGCAGATATGACTTTGATTGCATTATGACAGTCCCCACATATCCTCAAGTTCTTGATAACAAGTATAGGCTCACCTTCTTTAGTTGATAACAACCCAAATGCAACAGCGAGCTTCTCGCTGTGATAGTCCAACCTAGTCTCTTCTTCTCCTTTCCTCAATTCTCCATCTCTAACCAGGGCAAAACTTAATTCTGGCACATAACCTGCTTGCTTCATCTTCTTTGACATTTCTTCCCAGTAATTATGTATCTCCTTAATCATTGGGTGTGAACTATCGTCTGCTACAAATACATGGATCCTCTTGTCTAACTCAATCCAACTACACCCCGGTTTCTTCTTTAGTTGCTTATCTCGAATTAGTTTTCTAGTTTTGGCTACCTCTTCCCATCTGCCAGTGCTGGCATACATGTGTGCAAGCATTACATGTGGAACTGCATTTGAGGAGTCCAGTTGAAGACACTTGTTGGCTGCTTTCTCTGCTAGCTTGATGTTACTGTGTGTTCTACAAGCCCGAAGCAGTGATGCCCAGACAATGCTACCAGGATTACATGGCATAGTATCAATCAATCTCTCTGCTTCCTCAAGCTTGCCTGCTCGGCCCAAAAGGTCAATCATGCACGAATAATGTTCTGCCTGAGGTTCTATCCAAAATTTCTCCCTCATCATTTTGAAATAATTCTGCCCTTCTTGAACTTTTCCAGTATGTGCGCATGCACAAAGAACAGAAATGAAAGTAATACTAGAAGGAGCAATATCATTTCCTAGCATCTCTTCAAAAAGCAACAAAGATTCCTTCCCTAATCCATGCTGAGCATAACCTGCAATCATTGAATTAAAAGTGACAGTATTACGCTCCGGCATCAGATTAAAAATCCTCCTAGCATCTTGAAGATTTCCAGATTTTGAATACATTGCTATGAGAGCATTATTGACTGCAATTCGATTCAATGGGATATCAGCTTTAATTGCCAAAGCATGAATCTGCTTCCCCTGTGTCGGTGATGACAAGATAGAGCACGCGCTAAGGACACACACAAAGCTGCAATCGTCAGGACGGTGACCAGAAATTTGCATCTGCCTAAAGCAAGCAACAGCCTCTTCAGAGAATTCCTCATTCTGAGAATATCCAGAAATCATTGTATTCCAGAGAACCAAGTCAGGCTCGGGAATTTCTCCAAATACTTTTCTGCAGTCCAGCATACTACCACTACATTTAGCATACAAATCAACCAAACCACTAGCCACATGAGGATTCTGATAGAATCCCATTTTGATTAACTGCGCATGAAACTGAATCCCACCAAACAAATCATTCGTGCTTGTAAAGGCAGTCAAAACGCTTGCCAAAGTAAACATATCCACATTGAACTCCCTGTGCACCATTTCTTGATACAAAGACAGCGCCTTTGATCCTTCCCTATGCTGCCCATATGCTACGATCATCGAATTCCAGGATACCTCATCTTTAATATCTCCCATCCCATAAAATACATTCTTAGCCTCATCCAAAACCCCGTTTTTACCATACCACGTAATCAAAGCATTATTCACAGAAGCATACGAATTAAAACCACCCAAAATAGCCAAGCAATGCAGCTGCTCAATCAGAATATTGTCATGAGAAGCAGCAGTAATGGCCGCAGAAAATGTGAACCCGTCCATTTCTAAGCCCGCATATCTCATACCCCTAAACAGCTGAAGAGCAGGCGTAGTCTCCCCGCGTTCAGCATAAGCTGCAATGAGAGTATTATAAGAAACGAGGTCAGGTTGGGGAATTTGGTCGAACAGTTGGTGTGCGACCTGGGGCATAGACTCTTTGGCGTAGGCAGCCATAATTGCGTTGAAGGAGAAGACATTGGGGTCTGGGTTTTCGTCGAAGGCCTTTCTGGCGTCGGCGAGTAGGCCGCATTTGGAGTAGAGGAGGATGAAGTGGTTGGAGAAGTAGGTGGAGCACGGGATAAGGGACTTGATGAAAAGAGCGTGGAGGGATTTGCCGGTTAACAGATCTCTTTGCGTTATACATGTTTTTATGAGATGGCGGATATGTGGGAGGCTGCATGATATTTGGTTCATCTAACAAGCATGGAAGGCCGATGGCTTTAGCGCTTTTTGTTCTTGAATCATTATTCTGCACGTTGTGTTCGATTAGGCTGGATGGGACCTTTTGCATAGCCAGAGCCCAGATTGTCCCAGAATTTAGTCCTTTCAGTGGACTTTATTAGGCATGACAAGTTTTTTTAAACATCAGAGCCTGACTGAGTAAAATGGATGGGTACACTGATGCAAATTAGTGTTGGGGTGCAAACTCGTGGTTCGTGGACCTGCCCAGGAAGCCAAGTTTTTATTATGAATGTATTTGAACCCAATCCGTGAGAATGCCAAGTTTGTTGGGCTGAAAGAAAGCTACAAGTACTAGTGATTATTTGGACTATGACCTCTGGGCCTGTTTATATGTTCAAACTGAAGTCAACAAAATGATATCCATATTCTTTAATATGAATTTATGTACTTCCTTACACAATGGTACGTTTTGATACCTTGTCCTGTCACATAGCACTACTTTTCTAATGTAAAAATCTTAAGGTTTAGTATGAGATATATTATATAAATTGAAACATGATGCAGCTGTTTATAGTTAAGCCAATATGGGTACCAAGAAGCCTGGTTTGGTGGCTCTCACCTTTTTTTTTTGGGGGGGCGGCATGTGAACATGGTGGGGGGAAACAATTGATCATTGCTTGCTTAGTGCTTCTGAGGTTTTGAGGTTTGATGACAAGTTTAATTAGTTTCAGCTGTTCAGAGACCACCGCTGGGCCTCAGTTTCTTAAAGTTATAAGCAGAATTTAGGTGGCAATTTGGCTTGTAGCTACAACATGTAACCCGAGTGGCTGTCATTTGGCTCTGCCATCTTTCAATGGAAAAAAGCAACATGCTTCCAAAGGGGCAACATTTAGAAAACATATGCTTATATGGTGTCCGGAACACGTCGGCTTAATCTGCTTTTCAAACCTTTTTGGCTTCGATAATCGCAAATCCATGCAAAGATAAAAACCTGTTCACGTACGAAGATGCATGAAATATTCTCAATTAGCTAGAAAAGCCCTTTTCATGATTTGAGCAATGAAGCATTGGCAAAAAGTATTCCATTTCGTCTGTGCAACAGGAATGATCGATATCATGTTATAGTTAGTGCCAAATGCCGTGTGCCGACACCAAAAAAACTGGTTTTAATTAAGAATGATAGGGAAGCAAATCGTGTAAAAAAAATGAATGCTTTCCATGTATGATCGATCCATTAATTTCTGATGAAATTAAATAGTACTTGTCTTTCTGAAACATTAATTCGGTTGAATGCTGGGGCTCGAATAATTGTTTAGATATCGATACAGTAGTACTCAAAGAAAATTGAAGTAAGTTGTTACAAAATCATCACTTTCAAGCTTGGCTGGAGGGAGTTCAATTCCATCCATCACTTAAGCATTAAGGTAAGACAAGTATGCATGGCTGCTTGGTTGGGATTGCGATATATATCATTGATTGGAATGTATGGACTAATTGAAGTGGTCTCTCGAAAATGCCAAGATCCTTTGACGTGTGAATGTACTACACTACATGCTTGATTGCAACTTTGGACGACCCACTTAGAGATCAGATGTAGACAAAAGATTAACTGGTCTGAAAGGAACATGCATGCAAACAACGAAGACTAATTCTTCATGGGTCCTATATATGGAATCATACATAAATGAACTAAATTTTTTTTATTGTACGTGCAAAACCTTCATATTTTCATCTGAATTAAAGTACTCTTCTATTTATAATTAGGTAATTAGATAGATTGCACTGTCCCTTATTGTTTCCAAGATTGGTATACTCATGATACGTACAATATTAATTTTTTTTTAAAAAAAAGAATATATATATATATATATATATATCCCACTTGATTTTCTGGGAGTATTACAGAACTCTTGGTTTAACTTAATTCTCCCAAAAAAGCTAAAATTCTTGGTCTAACTAAATATATAATGTCTTGATAATTTCGTTGATAATTGAACATTGGTATATATGGATAACCCGCATGTCTAATTGTCCTTTTCACAATAAGATCATTACCAAATTAATTAATTCGCTTGTCATACACGATCGAATTATATAAAGATCTTTGTCTGAGAGGTCGACATCATCCAACTCCACGCAGAGATTGAGCACAGAAATTCAATTTTGGATTAGTTGACTTGGAAAATCGATATCTTCTCATCAAATTCAGACCTCGTAAAGAAGTAGACTTAGTAGAGCACGTCAGGAGTTTTAGAACTCACTTTTTCCCCGAACTCAATCTTAATTTAGTTCTTGTGATTTAATTATACACGGCACAGTTAATTCCATTGAGAATTTTGCATGTCTATTACGTATTAGAATTGTATACGTCTGAAGATCGTGCATGGATCAGGGAAATGTCCCTGGAACTTTCTTTTTGGGGCTTCAAGATATATAGAAGTGGAAAAAAAATGCAGAAGTTCAAACCGTGCCAAAGCTGCATCGATTCTTGAACTGCAAAGTGGAAGTATGCATTAATTTGACTAGGCCGCCGAATTGCTTGGCCGGTGGACAGATAGAACTCGATCGGACGGGAACAAAAAATTTGGGACACTTCATACACTTTGCCAGAAAAAAAGAGGTGACAATACATAACAAAATGACAATATTATTACCTTCAAAAAATAATAATAAATATTCTTTAACAACAAAGAAGTTCATAGTTTTATGTTACATTAACTATCGTGCTATTGTTGTTATTGTTTCATTTACACTGAATTACGGAACTGATTTCTTTTGACCTACCAAATCTTGGTAAGAAATTTAGAAACGATAGAAAACTTTCTTAGTCAAAATAAAAGAACTAAAATTGTCGTGAAAGCAATCCCGCAGCGGATAATCAAGCAGACTATAACCTCCTGTATTCCACCTCGTGTTTTGACATTGTTGCTTTGTCAAAATCTGGAAAAATGGATGAGAAAAGAAAAGATAAGACATTTCTTACCAAACTTAGAAAGCAATAAATTGTGAATATGATAGATCAATTCCGGTCTTATCTCTTCATGCAAACTCCCTTTGTAAACGCACCCTGTATAATATATACCCACACTAGCTACTACTTTTTCCACAACGACCTACAACATGCATGCAATTCTTACATTGACTCACATGCTCAAACAATTTCCAGGAACTTAACCCATTGGACCTAAACCTCAAAACCTTTGACTCTTGGAAAGAACGAGGTGCACTTTGAAACTTTATGCACTATTAGTCAGACTTTGGACCTAACTTGTAAGTCTGACTAGATGAATTAGTTTCAATTTACCTGCCACGACTTTAATCCAAGTCAACCATATTTTGCACGAGAAGTTTAATAAATTTGAAGTGTAATTTTCGTTGACCTTTAACGTTATCTACAAGCATACATCTCTCAGCTGGCTGGCAATATGCTCGATCATAAATAAATACGATTCTGGAGCAAGCAAGGGCTGATTGAGTCCAAAAATTGATAGGCCATGCATGCAGGGGTCCTGGATGAGTGCATGGCTAGGGGCCTACACCATTGAAGAAAGAGAGAGGGGAAGCAAATGGTCCTTTACTAGTTGCTAATGTCTCCTCCTTCCTGAGTCAGCCTGTGAGAGGAGAATGGGACTTAATGTGCTTGTCATGTTGGCTGTCACCCTGAGGTTTAGGTCTTCAATGGTCCTCAGTCAATCCTCTTCGAAGGGAGTATGGTGGGGGCACTAAAACAAACCCTTTCACATGCCCTAATCACCCTTCTCATACAACAAAACCACGTGGTCCCATTTCAATCATTTTTTTTCTAATCTTTTTAAGGTTCTAAAATTCTTTATACAAAAATTTCACCAAACCATAATTTATTTAAGCAACAACCAATTTGTCTAACCAATTTATCGCCCTATATATGTGTAACAATGTGAATATTATGATGATGAACGATCAAACAGGCTTCATATTATGAATGTAGAGAAAAGGATTTTTAGAGTTACTTGCGTGGCCATTTAATTATGGGTATTTAACTTACTATTTTTCACATGTTATAAAGCATGCATGCATATGCAATGTTTGTCGTGTGTACGTATATAAAACTAATCAATGCTTGATCTCAATTAGTATGAAAGATTCTGTAACAGAGTAATTTTAAGGGACAAAAGCATTTAATGGGGCAAATTGCAGGACGGGTAAGTACAAGAGTATCCTTCCCCGAGTATGTTTAAAGCAAGTCGTGCCATTGTGTACAAACAAGCCGGTGGTCCTATAACATTCCCATAATTTGAGACAGGTAACGGGATTAAATTTTGTTCTTGCCTTCATGCATTTTGATTATCGACAACAATGGAACTCAATTTGAACAAGATGCGTGATGGGTTGGCGGTTGATTACAATTCCAGTCTGATCATGATCAAAATCAAGCAACAAAACAATTACCTACCATGCTCTACAACATTAATGCGACTTCCAGCTAGGAAAGACAATTAAGTTATTTTACAATTTTAATTTGATCATTAAAAGATGTAAAATAAAAATAATAATAGAGATTTAAAAAAAAAGTGGTTAAGTACCGAACAAAATTCATTAATCCAGGACAAAATATTGTCAAACACACAGACCTCGGTCTATCCTCTTTGTCTCACGTTATGCGGGAGCATAAATTTCCACGACCGGACCGGGTGATTCTTAAATGACGCGAAATGTCATTTCTTGCCCAAGAGTCAATCTCAATATCATACTTGACAGTCAAATCCATCTAATTACTTGTACCAACTGAGAGACCAAGATTGTTTCGTTGTTGGCTACGGCCACAGCAACCATCTCACCTACAATTTACAAATTGTCACTCATCGTGATCTACAATTTGGCTTTCTTAATCTGATATTTGTTTTTCCCCTCAACAAATCATATCCAAGTTTAATTCCAACGAAAAGAGGTACGTGTCTATTTTTTATACCAAATTTCATTCAAAATTTGCAAGATCGATCTTCCACAAATTTATAGATTTACATGCAAAACCAGTACTGAGATGATATGGACATTGTACTAATACGAGTGTGCTCAGTGGTTACGTCTGGAACATGATCCCAAAGGGGTTTGGTATTGACTTGAATGTGGCTTTTTGATCAAAGAATTAAAAAAGGATCGTCAAACAATCCGATGAAACCCCAGAATTCAAACACAAATGGGATACTGCATGCTATGTACCGTAGTGTACGTGATGCGCTGTTCCTCACTTTTTCTACCTTTCAAGAATTCTCTCCCACGGACCCCAAAAAGAGGTGAAAATGGCCTCGAAATCTGGGAGTGCCGGGTCATCACGGTCACCTACCCTGCTGGCCAAGTTAGCTACCTTGTTCTGATTTTTTTTTCGCTCATTATGGTGGGAGATCTCGATCGAGCGAATCACTTTAATTTGGACTAATACTTTTTTTTACTCAAAAATAATAATACGCATACTAACTTTTTATGGTGATTTTTTATAATAATTTTTTTTTATACTTGTTATATTAATTATTATAAAAAATTACTATAAAAAGTCATTATTATGTGTATGATTACTTTTTATTTAAATAAGTTATACCTTATCCCTTCAATTGAACTCCGATATCATTATTTATGCTTTCACCGACTGTCAGTGATTATGACCCAAGTTAAAACTGTAAGAAAAAACACCACGCCTTGGTATGGTAAATCAGTTGGCCAATACAAACGGCGCACTTAGTTGTTGCTGAGGGGCGACTGATTCACATATTTAGTAAATTCAAAATCTCAAAAAAATTTCCCTTAATTGAGAAGTTTAGTTTGTGGGATTATTAAATAACGTTGTTGAGTACTTTTGGTCGAGAATTATCGTCCATCCCAAATGCCAACACTTCCCTCTCAACAACCCTCAAAACACACACACACACACTTACCCTTGTTGCAAGTGCATTAGCACTATAATATTTTTGGAAGTCACACCATCAAAGTTGCTAGAAATCAAAAATTTTTTCCTGAAATTTACCCATGTATATAAAACCCCGCACGTCATGCATGGAATGACTACAACCTTAGAGGTTGATTCGTAAATGAAAAGGTAACTAATTAAGCTTTTCGTATTAGCTTGATCTTTCTTCTTGGATAATTATTTTCTTTTCACTCATTTTATCACTATGAGTTAAAACTGGAACCATCGTATGTTATTATTCATTTTATTTTTGTTCTGTTGTGGAGTTTTGAGTGTATTTTGGTGTTAAGGGGCGGGGATAAGTGGCCGACACGGAAGAAGAGATGGGCCATTGCAGTCGGGGGAACACGTGGACCATGGCATGGTTAAAGGTCCAATTTTTGGTGGGCTTTGTTGCCACTTTTGCCATTATGTCCTGAGATTTGCTGTCGGTGTGCCTTTGAGGATCTCTACAAATCACAAGACTTCCTCAATTCACACCACTCTAATACTTACCACTATTGCTAATATTTTCTCTTTCGCAACTTCACTAATTTTCAAAATTCTAATTACTTAAAAATTGTTCTCAAAGAGACCCCCTTTTTGTTTCTTCCTCTCCTCCTCCCCCACCCCCAATTTCCATAAAAAAAAATTGAAAATAAAAAGAGGCATAAATAATGTTTAAATAGAAATAGCACACACAAAAAGCAAGAATTGCAGTACATATTTATTCCTATGAACTCTATAAAAGAAATTGAAATTTTAAAATGGACAGAGGTACTTTGATGAATGTGAGTGGTCAAGCTGACTATGACAATAATTTGGTATATAATGCAAGAACTCTAATCTAATACAAAATCTGGTGGTAATAACATAAAAGCAATCAAATAAACGATAATATCTAAAATATATTTGCGAAAATATAGTTGTCGAGCATTGAGGTACGCTTGAGCAACACGGAGCAATTAAGAGATGCAAGTACGGTTTAGCAGCGGAAAAAGCGCGTGGAAATAGAACACATGGTATGATTTTATTCTAAATGCGTATACTTGTTATAATACTAACATAACATGGGCAAAATTTGAGAGAATTAAAGACACCCCTCTCTCGTAAAAAATAATAGTAAAAAAGGGAAATATTAGTCTAATGATGACTCTGCCATTCTTTACGGCCAAAACTCCTATAAATGGACAAGGAAAATGGAAAGCCAGATAGCAACCAACCATATTCCCAAATCTCACTCCCATCAGCCATCATCGCATTTTTGTTTCGAATCCCAAAAATCCCTTTTCTGTCTCTGCTTTGGAAATTCCTTTGCTTTTGTTTTGGTCCTTAATTCTCCTCTTTTTGGTACATAATCTTGGCTTACTTTCTGCACACAGTCCCTAGTATCATCAACAACGTGAATCCAATGAAGCTGCTGTCTAGGAAAGCCACGTGCAATTCCCACGGACAGGATTCATCCTACTTCTTAGGATGGCAGGAGTACGAGAAGAACCCATACGATGAAATTCGGAATCCCACTGGAATTATTCAGATGGGTCTTGCAGAGAATCAGGTTGGTTGGATTTTTTTTATTTATTATTTTCTCCGGAGTTAGTTCTGGAATGTCCATTTCATTTTCTTCGTCTAGTTTTTAACATTATCTTTTTCTGATTTTTGCTTGCAGCTATCCTTTGATCTGCTGGAGTTATGGCTTGCTGAAAACCCGGATGCAAGTGGGTTCAAGAGAAATGGGGAATCCATTTTCAGAGAGCTGGCTCTTTTCCAAGATTATCACGGCATGCCTTCTTTCAAGAAGGCGTTGGCTGAGTTCATGGAAGAAATTAGAGGAAACAAAGTCAGCTTTGATTCCAACAAATTGATTCTGACTGCCGGGGCGACTTCAGCCAACGAGACGCTCATGTTTTGCTTGGCTGAACCTGGCGACGCTTTCCTACTTCCCACTCCATACTATCCAGGGTACGTATTGTCTAGCTGCATTATATATGTCGCTTGCTTCTAGTATACTCAACAAATAGCGAGATATGTTTCTAAACGGTCACGTGTCGAACCGAGCCTAATGAATTAAATGCAAACATTATGCAGATTTGATAGGGACCTCAAGTGGCGAACTGGCGTGGAAATTGTTCCAATTCAATGCCATAGCTCAAATGGCTTCCAAATCACTGAATCTGCCCTTGAGGATGCTTATCAACTTGCTCGAAAGCAGAACCTGAGAGTGAAGGGCGTGCTGGTTACTAACCCTTCAAATCCACTGGGAACCACATTGAGCCGCCAGGAACTGAATCTTTTAGTTAGTTTCATTGATGCCAAAGGTATTCATCTCATCAGTGATGAAATTTACTCAGGCACCGTTTTTGAGTCACCAAGCTTCGTGAGTGTCATGGAAGTTTTAGCAGATAGAAACTTGATGAATACTCAAGTTTGGGATCGAGTTCACATTGTTTATAGTCTTTCCAAAGATCTGGGACTTCCCGGTTTTCGAGTTGGAGCTATTTATTCCAACGATGGCCTGGTTGTGGCTGCAGCAACAAAGATGTCAAGCTTTGGATTGGTTTCCTCTCAAACACAATATTTATTGTCGGCTATGCTCTCTGACAAAAAATTCACAAAATATTACATTTGTGAGAACCAAAGACGTCTTAAAAAGCGCCATGCAATGCTCGTAAAAGGGCTTCAAGGCGCTGGAATTGATTGCCTCAAAAGCAATGCCGGTTTATTTTGCTGGGTCGACATGAGGCATCTTTTACGAAACAATAGCTTTAAGGCGGAGATGGAGCTGTGGAAGAAAATAGTGTACGAAGTTGGGCTTAACATTTCACCAGGATCTTCGTGCCATTGTGCCGAACCCGGATGGTTTCGTGTGTGCTTTGCCAACATGTCCGAGGAAACATTAGAGCTCGCAATGCAAAGAATAAAGGGTTTTGCGCTGTCAGCAACCACCAAATCTGCAAGCAATCGTAGTCATCATGATAACCATTCAAACAAGAATTCAGGACGAAAGTCTCTCACAAAGTGGGTTTTTCGGCTATCGTTTCATGACCGTGGTGAAAATGAACGATAGTCTGACTGTTCCTCGTCCTAGTCTGAACGCATCCCTTTGACCATCTTTTTTTTTTTTTTTTTCCACCTAAAACAACCACAACTGGTCGTTATTGGGATTTGATTCCTGAGCTAATGGGTCACTATTTTGGGATAGAACCATTAAAACCAAACCTAGGGACCCACTTTTTTTTCTCAATATTCATATGTTGAGGTACAAATTTTGTATCAATATTTTATGTAGAGAATAGTAGAGTGCACTCTATCCATGTGGATGAGTAGTGGTTAATTACTGCCTGCTTCATTTGTTTGTAAAACCTTTTCAAGTCTCCCATGATTATCTTTTTTGGCATTGTTCAATCTGATCATGTTCAAGATTATATATTTAATGTTTGTTCATTTCCTCCCTTTTCTCCCTAGAAATCAATATTTTCTATTCCACCCTCTTGCAACAAATCAATATTAACTATTCCACTTTCTAACAACGTGGATTAGCAAATATATACTGGAGGGCAGCAATATTTTCGGTGACTCGAAAATCCGGCAGGATTAACAAAAATCAAAGACCAGGATCAGCGGGTAGAGCGGGGTGCGTAGAATGATGCCGACATTAGACGTTGGCCGGCTGCTCTCGATCAGATACATGAAATGCATGTCAACCGACATTTTATATGTTATACCTTTACGACGTTGTTTAAGCCGTATAAGCAGCAACCTTGTACGTGGGTCAGACACATAACAAAGTCAAAAATGAATTAGTAGTTTCACTCCTCCTAGGATTTTGTGTTAGAGTTCTGTGAGAGTATATCTTCTCAGATGGAGATGGAGAAGTGGAAAACCCTAGCTTTCTCAGTTCCTTCCTAGTCTTTCACAAAAAGAAAGTAATAAACAAGACCAATAAAGAAAGAAGGGGAATTAATTAAGTTTAGTAAAGTTGATTAACAGTAAAACGTCACTAACTATGAAAGTGGCAGAATTTCATGCAAGAAAATTAAATATTCATCTTCAACACTTTTTCACAGTTCCAGTTTAAGAGGTTTGTTTAACTTTAATTATTTTAATGGTTGTTAATTGAGATTTACGCGTTTTTAATTGCTGACTCATGGCACTCACGTGATTGCCCCTTTCGCGGCGGTGTGAGTTAGTGAGTAAACAAAATATATCATCATCCGTTAAAATTTACTGATTTGATCATTAGATTGAAGATTTTCAGCTAATTAGCTGCTCCATTCATTAATGGGAAGGAACTGGCCAATCTTACAGCGCATGAACACTATTAGGTCTAGTTTTGATGAAACTACGTTAGTTTATTAATAAAACATAATTATACACAATAAGTAAAACAAAAGATTTCAAGTATGTCCCGACAACCTGCGTGCCACGAGTTTTGGAGTGGAAGAACATATATCTTACACTATCAAGTTTTTAGTATATTTGGTTTCTCCTTAAAATTGAATGTGTCTCATGTTTTAATAATTTTATGAATTGTGTATAAAAACTACCTAATTCTGATTTCAACTCAATCCAACTCTGAATGCATTCTGTATAGAATTTGGTTTGAACTTTTAGATTACCTTTGTCATTCCAACTAATTTTTAATATCTAATTAAGACAAATGGAAATGAATGAGTTTGAATTGTAGAGTTTTTATAAATTTAAATTAATTACTTAAAGTATGCATCCAACCAACACTCCTTATGAATGAAATTTGAAAGTTCACAAGGCTAAAACCTGAATAGCTTCAAGTTGCACAAAATTTCAATTCATTGCTTATTATTAGATCTTCCAATCATAACTTACTCACATGATTCGTTTTAGAAAATTGATGACTTTTATTTCATCATAACGTTCATCCATATATAATTTTTTTGGCTAATTTTTTAATATGTTGCAATGATTGCCATAATTTGTTAGAGTAGAATACTTCAAATAAAGTTAAAAATTGGAAATACAAGTAATTAATGATCAAATAATTTTTTTCAAATGATTAACATATACCTACTTGATATGATATGAGTGGCCCTCTCTCTATATATGTGTATATATGAGGGCGTAATTTGCAATAAATGATTGCCATAGTTTCTTATGAGCCACACATTTTTATTCCATGAAATGCGCCCGTAATAGCCCTCGTCAATGATGGCAGTTGGGTAACTTGCATGTGAAGAGATTAAATTCCTCCATTTTTAAAATTTTGCTGATATATTAGATTAGTAATCGGGTCATGTGAGGGGTTTGGTAGCAATGCAAAAGAATCAAAGAGTCCTGAATAAATAAAAACCGACTAGAATTTTGGTCTTTCCATGTTCTTTTTGACTACTAACATGTGGAACCAAGAATTTGTGGTTGCTCATCCGCTTTAGAAGTTGTTGACTGGAGATGCTCCATCGATCTTCTCAGATTCTGGGTCTGCACTATTGTATTAACTTTAGGTTGCATAATGGGCAGGAGGGGATGACTAATCTCTCTCTCACACTGCATATTCTTCATGGTAATCATGAAATATTTATGCCGACCATCGATAACACTGTACATATTTTGTTCTGCTACTATTTCTAATTATTGCATTTTTTTCATAGGACCATGACCACTCCAACTTCTTCTAATCTTAACTGAAGCCATATCATAAATCCAAATCGATTGAGCAATTATATCTATTATTAGGAAGGAATGATTTGTTAGTTACGGGAAAGTATTGAAAGGAACTGAATCTGTCATACATAAAGGATCGATTTTTAATTCTACACTGCGTAAGACCGACGGAAAAAAAAGAAATAAAAAAGGAAGTTTCCCTGTACTTGATAGGATTAAAACCAAGATAACTAAAAAATTTAAGAAAGTATGTGGAATTAAGGTAATAGTTCCTTTCTGGAATTTGAAGAGTATATTCTTCAAATTGTCAACAATTTTTTGAGTTGATAACTATGCGGCAACAAATCAGAAGCCATGTCAGTGCAGCTTTTCATTAGTTTGGAACAATTTTCCTGCCCTAAATTTCGCTAATCACTAGTAAAATCCAAAGGCCCTATATATGATTATATATACGAAACACATATATAAATAAAGGGATGATTTTTCCAAGAGAATCTACAAATTCCTTCTTCTTACCTAAGTGTTATGAAGTCCCATATATAAGCATGCAATCAATAGATTTGTTTTGCATGTCGACATGGAAGACATGGAAAGACACGAATAATTTTGACGAAGGCGTTTGTTTCTTGTCAACATAGAAAATACGTAACATTTGTGAGACAGGTAAATATTGTCAGTGGCAACATAGCCAAATAAAACTGGGCTCACTAAAACAAGCATAGATTATATTTATAGATACCTTTGGTCGTCTGTTTGTGGCCTCTCTAAATAATGTCCGGTCATTAGTCGTATCCCCGTAAAACTAAAACCTTAGAAAATTTTCTAAAGATCTTGTAAATTAATTAAAAGATCTGAATCTGCAAAGCAACTCGAATGGTGAATAATAAATTATTTCCAAAATTAAGACGTGGGATCAAATTTGACATATGCTGGCCAATTTAGTCTAAGTTCTTGCATGATTCAAATCAAATTAATTATTTGGTTTTGGTATCGTGGATAGATAATGTCGCAAAGTTAAAGAATAAAAGAAATGTATATAAAATTTTATTTGATAAACTACTAATAATTCAGTTTTAAACATTTTGAATTAGTGAAAACAAAAATTCAAAAGTTATTGGGGGCACAGCTGGTAGAGCCGACTTGGTCCAAAACTAAATGCTACATGCGGAAGCCACTTGAATCCGGAACCTGGGAGCGGAACAAAGTCCTACTAGGAGCCACCTCTAGAGTCCTCTTCTAGGAAAGATTGAGTCAAAGAAAGTAATGGATGTGTAGGAGGTGGGGTTGTACTACTTGCGGGAGCCACTTCTTGAACCCGAAACCCATTACGTGTAGGCGAGAGCCACCTCTTGAACCTAAAACCTAAAACTCGCGAGCAGAACAAAGTCCTACGCACATGAGCCACCTCTAGAGTCCTCTTCCAGAGACCATAATTCCAACCACAAAGGATCGGGACCTTCAAGTCACACGTTGCTTTCTACCACATTGTTTCAAACAAAATTTTAGCATCACATCCCTCGTAATTTGGGATTGGTATGGAATTGATTCAATTGTGAAAAACCTAGAGTCCACTTCCAGAGACCATAATTCCAACTATAGTGAGTACTATTGACATAATAGAAGTAAGCGGATCGATCAAATATTCAAATTCTAAAGAAAAATCATTAATAATGATCTAGATTCCTCTTCTAGAGTTCTCTTCCATGGAAGATTGGAATCCTTGAGCAGAATGAATTGCTACGCACATGAGTCACCTCTAGATTCCTCTTCCAAAGTCCTTTTCTATAGAAGATTGTACCAAAGAAAGTAACGGGTTACACATGAGCCACCTCTAGAGTTCTCTTCTAGGGAAGATTGGGCCAAAGAAAGTAATTGTTATGCTATATGTGGGAGCCATCTCTAGAACCTCTAGAGTCATGTTACAAAGTCCTTTTCCAGGGAATATTGAGTCAAAGAAAGTAATGGATTGTGCTATGTGGAGGTACCCCCTTTTGAACCCCAAACCTGCTATGTGCGGGAGTCACTTTTGAATCTAGAACTCATAAGTGGGACAAAGTGCTAGGAATGCGCTATGTGCGGGAGCTACCTCGTGCTACGTGTAAGAGCCACATCTTGAACCCGGAACTCGCGTGTGAGACAAAGTATTATACACGGGAGCCATTTTTAGAGTCCTCTTATAAGAAAAACTGGGCCAAAGAAAATAATGAGTTGGGAAAATTAGGCCAAAAAAAGTAATGAATTGGGTCTCTTCCAAGGAAAACTGGGCTAAAGAAAGTAACGGGTTGGGAAAATTATGTCAAAAAAAGTAATGAGTTCAGTCTTGTAAGGACACAAAGACCTTAAAAGAGAAGAATGTAACATCCCGTTCTACAAAAAGTAATGGGTTGGAAAAACTAGACCAAAGAAAATAATAAGTTAGGCCTTGTGAGGACGCAAAGGGTTTACGGGGAGAAGAATGTGACATCTCATCCCACACCAGAAAGTTTAGGAATAAAATAAATGTATGTAAGACCTTACCTAATACACTACTAATAATTTGGGTTAACCATTTTGGGTTAGTAAAGATAAAAGTCCAAAAATTATTGAATTAATCCGTCATAATGGGGCGTTAAAATACCAACCATTTTTAGCATATAAATTAACATTACCATTAATCTCCATAACCTTAAAGGGCAATAGAAAAGGGTAAAAATATAGTATAGATTCAACTACCTTCCTATATATGTGGATTGTGGGAATATTGATTTATGAGTAAATGAGGCATGACAAGACCATATCTGTATATGTGGGATGGGGTGTCATGTGGGTTTCACATGAACCATCCATCAAAGCACATGGTGAGGAACAGAGAACATCTGCCCAATATTTTTGATAGGGCGTGCGAGAGGGGTTGAAGGTAGGGTTTATCCGCGTGCATCATTTCATTCGCCAAGCAACCTGCAGGTCAGGTGATGCTCCCTTATTTACTCACTCGGTCATTCACAATTGACGTGAACATGAACGGCCAACTGAACGTGACTGCTTGTCTCAGGACTATGAAACACTGACCCACTCCTCCATACCCTGGAGTTTAATTCAGCCGGACCCTCCTCAATCAGAAACAGATTGGTCTACTAGTAGTTCTCTATAGCTATCATAATGATTGATTTGATTGGAATTTCACTAATTTTCTGCATAGTTTTCATTTTATAATCATGGAGGACAATTTCATTCGCCATTCATTCGGATTTAATTTTACCCTGGGCGTAACTTTAATTTTTGGCTATAAAGTAAGTAGATGGGAGATTTCAAACTCCAACGATAGAGCTCGAATCTGAATTAGTATCTTCACAACCATAAGGGTTTTTTTTTTTCGGTTTAAGAATATATGTGGATAAGGATACTTTGTTTTGGACATATATAGCAAGAGTTTGGGGCCGGCCATAATATGTACTGATTAACTACTTTTCACTAATTTAACATCACAAATATTTGTTTGGATACTGATTTTGATTTAACAGGAGCACGTACACTTTGCTTTTGACTGTTGATAATTGATTAGAAATTTGACAATTTGTGTATTGTACTCTAAACTCTCCTTCCCCAACTATCCCCACCCCACAAAAGTGAAACACTAGTACTCCTCAGAGTGTCAACCATAGTGGTTATTGTTCCGTCATTTGCTTCCCTTGGGATCTAGTTTCAGATTGTAAAAGCAACTGCATGTGTTGTCCTTTTCCTATTTTAATTACTTTTCTCTTTGTGGGAAGAAAAAAAAAATGAGGGTGAACAGAAAGCTCTGGTTGCTGATCAAGCCAGTTTAATAACTATCTACGACTTGATTGTTTTTTATCATTCTGAACCGTTTTTCTTTGATCATCAAATGTTGTCGTTTGTTAATATCTTTTTAAACAAAAACTAAAGTAGTTATTATTTCTACTAAAGAAATACAATTCATTTTGTAAAGTATAATTATGAAAAGAGAAAGAAGTCAAGTTAAAAGAAAATTTTCCAAAATGAAGATTCTATGTGCCAAAGTGTACTTAATTAAAGAGTACATAGACAACTATTGGCTTTGATCCATTGACCACTCAACACGTGTTGAGCAAAGAGATTAGGTTCGAACCTCGCTTTTGACATTATAAGAAGAAGAAGAAGAGTACATAGACTAGAACCTGGTTAAAAGACTAGCCACATAGAAAGGCACCGGGCATAAATCCACTGGGAAACGAGTTCGTTTCATGGGCTTGGGAATTCATATGGGCTGAGACTTTTGAAGCCCAAAATTCCTACTCTGAAGTACTTCGGCTGAAGAACATTGGATTGATGATGGATTCCAATTAAGATGATCTGGCCTGGGTGGAAGCCCATGATTCTGGGCCTTTCTGATATCTCAGCATTCTGTCAGAATCCCCGTGCTCCCCCAGTGTCCTCAGTGACCTCTAGGATGCCCCAATTAGACTTGGGCCTCCTTGCAATGTCGTATCGTAATAGGTTATTTCCAATTACCATTTGCCCTTAAATTTTCCACAATAATAAGAACCCCAAGCTGCGTAGTTGTAATAATTATTAAAGATATATACAAATTAAGTTCTTGAAACGTCAAGTTATACACACTTTAAGATTTCACGAATTGCATTTCATATGATTTTATGTTTTTACATTTACAAAATAAATATTATGACACAAAAATTACTCTTAACAGCTAAAAATTATTTCAAAAATGAAAAATGAAACGAATATTCATAAAAGCCAATTTTTTTTGTTTTTTTTTCTTGGGGAGATTACAATCCCAAATTCCACTCTTGTGACCCAATAAAGATACCCCGTTGCCCAGTAGCTTGCTATGTAAGGTCGCAAAAGTTATTGCGGCTACGTAACCCATAAAAGTGCTTCGTTACCCAATAACTTGCTATCTATAAATTAAGCATGAGACTAATTCTTTAAAATTAAGTGGAATCGTATCAAATTTTACATCAAGATTTGAATTAGGACTAATTTTTCAAGATTAAATGAAACCGTCTCAAATTTCACACTAACAACGATAGTCAATATTTAAACTTGTGACCTGTGTGAGAACAAATTCAAGGAATACCATTGGGTCAAGTCCTAGAGACACGAGAAAAGGTTTTAAAAATAAAAGAAGAAGAAAATAGCGGCCGCCAAAAAAAGGTCATGTCCCCAGCCATGCATCTTTGTTCCCGAAATACGTTTGATGTTTCTTCGCCTCGGCGCTTCACTGGCAGCCAATATACTCCCAAGTCCCAACATATTTTTACTTCAGCAAAGACGCAGACCTTTGGCAGATGACCATAAATGATAAGAGAAAAATAAAGTAGAATACTTAATTAGTAAAATATTGGAATAAATTTTTTTTAGTGGCTGATATGATAAAAAAATATTAATAGTTAAAATAATAATTATTTAGTAGTGATACGTATTATGTAAATGTCTCGTTAAAAGAATTCATTTTATTCACATTCAAAAAAATGATTCATGAATGGTTGAATTTTTTCTATTTTTATAATTAATATATTTATACGATAAAAAATTATATTTAGATTTTTTTTTGTCTGAATATTCTCTTTTTTATTCAATATCAATCAAGAGTATACTTTGGAATCTTTGTGTTTTTTGTACTGAATTAATTTATCTTTTTCATTTTTTACTATATGCACTATTACTGATAAAAATTATACGAAAAATAATTCTTCTTCTCTTGGAAAAGATGTACATATTGTAATTAAATTAATGGGGAATATGTTTTTCTCTTTTTGCAAAGTTGGGCTGTCAAAAGTGGCTTTGATTTTCTTCCATTATCAACTGTCAAATTTCAAACAACATCAACTGGTAAGCAATGTTAACAAACGACAATAAGGGCTGACTAGCCCAAAAGACCAAATTATTAGAAGCCGTATCAAAAACGAAAATAAAAACGAGACTAACTAGTCGATGCTTCCACAAAACCATCCCCACTCGGTATAAAATTGTAACTTGAAACAATAATCGAAGTTTGTGAACATAACTCACTAAAATTAATGTCAATTAAGACCACAACTAATGATCTCGTACTTCTCCGTTGCCTAAAAGCGAAGTACTTTCAACCTACACTTTGTTAGATAATCATAATTGACAATAACATTAATGTTTTTTTTTTTGCTATTATAAAATTGTAATTTTTATCTTGGATCTACGGATTCTGTTATAGACAAAATCCTACTTATGACAACCTAATTGAATTGGGAGAAATTGTAAAAATTATTACAAGTCAATGTATTGGAAAATCAAATATTCAATTATCATTAAAAACGTTTTATACTAACTAAATATTTATAACATGTATTACGAAGTATAAGAAAACTCCTTATAATAGAAGTACTGTCAACTTTTTACTTTCGTGCCTACACTAATATCAAAGTGTGGACATTTACATATTCTGAGTTCTCGAATGCTTGGAATGGATCCATGATGGATCATCAAAGTCTTCAAAGACAAAGACTCAATCTTATTGCTAAAATGAGAATATCATGTGACAAAGCGTAACAAATTAGGTTGACTGCAGGAGGTGAGAGCAAATGCGTGAGCCCACTAAACCAACTAAAAGACTTGTGATGATGCAACCATGGAGACTTAAGAGCTGGTCACGCTTTTTTTAACGTTTGTTCTATTGCGCTTTATCCACTATTGACTTCACATCATGCACTAATTCATCCCACTCAATCTGTGTCCCACAGTGACTCCCTACCTCGCCAATCCTTTATGTTTCATTTCATGTTGGCATATGGAACTAAGCTTAATAAATTTAGAAATCATATTTAAAATAGGATTCATTTATTTGTAATATTATTAAATAAGGTGTTTTAGTTTTTTTTTTAAATAATTGGATTAGGTTATTAGATTTTAAATTAGAGTTAGTTTTGGTGATGAAATTCTATTCCAAATCATATTTAAATTAGATAGGAAATCTTGTTAAGTTTGGATTTTGGTAATTCTTATAAATAAAATATGTTGTCCATTATATTTTGTGTGTGTGTGCAAGAGAAAGAGGAAAAATAAACTTCCAATTTGTAGAGAAGTCAAATATTGGCTTTGTTCTTTGTTTTGACATGTGAAATTTAATGCATTATTTTGGAATTTACAACCATCTTGTCTTATATAGTTTTAATAATATTTTGTGTCCAACATGTGGTATCAGAGCCAACGGCACAATCCAATCCGTTGCTTTGATTCTACGCTTTTAATCATGGCTGACTGCCTCAGTGGCATTCAAGTCTAGGAAGGATCATAGAAAGCAGCTGGAATTGGAAGAGGGGGCGTAAGGCGAGGCTAGCTCCTGCGGAGGTCGATGAGGATGGAAAAGAAAACAATCCTCACATTCCTCAGTACATGTCATCGGCTCCTTGGTATCCCAATGCCGAGAGACCTAGTTTGAAACATCAAAGGAAATGGAAATCAGATCCAAACTATACCAAATCATGGAATGACAGAGCCGCCAAAACATTCTAGGCGGATAAGTATCGAAAAGGCACATGTTAGAACTGTGGAGCTATGAGACACAATGCTAAATCGTGCACGGAAAGGCCTCGCAAAATTGGACCAATATGGGTATTGCTCCAGATGAGAAAATAGAGGCCTTTGAGGTGGATTATGATGGTAAACGGGACCGCTGGAACGGATATGATGCTTCAACCTATGTTCAGGTCAATGAAAGATATGAAGCCAGAGATGAGGCGAGAAGGAAGTATTTGAAGGAACAACAACTTAAACAGTTGGACGTGATGATGGAGAAAGTGATGATGAGGATTTTGAAGATGCTTTGAAAGTTGATGAAAGCTGTTGGAGCAGAAGCGGAAGACTACTATTGAGGATTAATATTGTGTAACTAATGTTGATAACTCAAGGAGAAC
The DNA here is from genome assembly GCA_020080225.1 of Gynochthodes officinalis. Lineage (NCBI taxonomy): Eukaryota > Viridiplantae > Streptophyta > Magnoliopsida > Gentianales > Rubiaceae > Gynochthodes > Gynochthodes officinalis. Next base: position 33,271,076 of record CM034621.1, on the reverse strand, counting down.
TAGAAAGAGCGAGAAAATTTTATATTATATTGAAATTCAACTAACTCCACTCTTATAAATTACAAAAACTTATAGCTTATATATAATAGTTTAAATGAACTTTCAAATGTAACTCATTACTAATTAACACAATTCACTAAACATCTTCACATCTTTCTAATAGTTAGTCAAACTCCACAACCTTCTAGGTGACAATCAAATTTCTTGATGACTTTTTAGAAGATAGTCAAAATACTATACTAAATTCAAAGTAATGAATTCTAACTTATAATATTGAAATTTAAGTTTATTACCAGTGAGACTTGGACCATAATTAAACAGGAAATCTCACACTACAGAAACTCTTCTTCTTCCAACTTGGATTGTAGACTATTCTCATTACTTCTAGATCCTTCTGTTTCTCTTTCTTCCAACTTGTTCTTCAATTCATTTATTTCATCAATTACTTCATCAAAACTATTCCTCAATTCTTCATGAGCATCTTTCATGTCTACCAAATCATGCTTAACATCATATTGTTCTCTGTCATTTGCATCTCTAATGATAATACTATAAACCATCTTCAAATACTAAATCACGTGCAAAACTACTTCATTCTCTACTCCTTTTTTGGTGTAGTCCTTCAATCCATATTTTTCATGCTTTCCAAGCTTGTTTTCAAATATGATTTTTGCTTGAAAAATCGGTTGGTGATCTAGACCAAATTTATCACATATGTACATTACAAGTGGTAAATTTAATTTTTCTAGTAACTCTTTGAGAACTACCCTAAACTGAATAGTCACCACAAGAGGTTTTTTATACTCAATTCTTAAAATTTCTTTTCCTTTTCTTTTGGCCGTTGCAGATGCTATTGAGATATTTTTTCTTACCCTTAGAATTTCTTAAAAACCTTCTTCTTTTTTTTTTTTTCCTGGGTGTCTGTCTCACATGACTCGCACCATCTCAACGGGTATGTTTTTTTTCAACCTGGAGATTTCACAATGCTTTCTCAACAGATTTCTTTTCTTTAAATCCGGAGTTTCTGTTGTTTTTACTTCCCACGATTGGGTAAAGCTTTGATTGAGCGAGGCTCTGATTCTTACTTCCCAAAATCGGGATGCTTACTTTCTTGGCTCTGATAGATTAGCCTTACCTCCCAAGCTCTAACACCACTGTTGGAGCGGAAGTGGAAGACTACTCTCATTTCTTCTCTTAATCATTTTCTTTTTTTGTTTATTGTTTGGGTTTTGGTGTTGGGGTGGGGGGGTGGGTGGGTGAGGAGGGGTTTGGTTGGGAATTTCTAAATGATCACGACAGCTATTACTTTAGACACATGAAATATTCTGCTACTAACATGACTGGTTTTACGTCCGATGAAACTGATGGAAGCATCGCAAAGTTACTTCACAATTTCCATGCTAGTACATAACTGTTCATGCAAGAGGAGAGAGGGGGGGTGAAGGACGAAGAAATAATTAAATCAGTACAATAAGGGATTCGAATATATTTTTCATTTTAAAAAATTATAGCAATTCATGCTATGAAAGTAAATGCTTTGGGGATGTCGAATCAGCAGAAAAAAATTGCATGTTCTTTAGTTTGATGACACATGAAATTAGTGTGGACAATCAGTAATCGTTGAATTGTCATTTCAAATTTCAATCCAACTTTAATGTTGTTGGACAAATAATATGTGGTTTGCAGATGTGCCAAGTGCTATCACAGCTAGCTCTTCTTCTTGTTGCGGTAACAGTTAACGAAGAAAACACTAAGAGGATGCTGCCAGTTTTGGATCCCCTCAGAGTTAAAGCCATAGACTTGTTGCCAAAAATATGTAAGCCCATTAATTTGTATTTGAATATTCCTTTCCATGGGGAGGATGATGATTGATGAACACCGTTAAAGATATACTATATAATTTACCCTATTCAAATAATGCATTATGGTTTACAATGCCTATCAAGAAGCAGCTGAAGTGTGGTCTAAAAGCCATGGCATGCAAACAAATACAGTACGTACGTGCAATATAGTGAAATAAAGATCGAAACCAGAAATGCACCCCAAGCATGCAGAAGTATTGATGAATAATCTCTATGTTAAATTCAGTATATATTAAAGTTACAAAGCAAGTAAATAAGCAGTACAAAATGAATCCCCCGAAAGAAATACTCTGAAAGAATCCAAAGTTCAGCATGAATATATAGCCCTGAATTTCTAAATTAACCAAAAAAAAGAGAAAAAGAAAATCGTCTCTCTATTGAAGTACAGTTTGTTGCTGCATCCTGAAATGGCTCGACTATTGGAGTGTGCAATCTTGAGGAATAGTCTCTGGGCAAATTTGGTAGTTGTAGCCCATTGGCGAACAATTGACAGTAGTCAAGTCACCCCAGGTCGTAGTACTTTCTGGAGAAGAGCTGGTGATTGTGCTTCTGTTAACAATGTCCAAATTATCCAAACTGTAATTCATTTCATGATCAAGCTCTACAGGAAAGTATGGAATACTGAGATCTGCAATTGCCCCATACTCGTACATGGGGCAACTGCTGTAGTTGCTTGGCACCAGTGAACAAGTGCTCCTCATGGAATTGATGGAGGCAGGCATACTGAGGGGACTTTTACATGGTTGTCCTTCAGGACAAGAAATAATGCCATATGGGCATAAAGTACTGTAAGGATTATTTGATTGATCATGGTGATTATCACCAGGCAATTTCCCTTCCATGTTCATGACTAGCAAGCTTGCTAGAGATGGATGATCCTGGAGATGGGATTCTTGGTCTAGCAATGTACAATTAGCGGGCAAGGCTTCCAACGGTTGCTGGGGTAGGTTGTATAAGTTAAACGCCTCAGCAGTAGTTAAATTCTCCTTTCTCTTGCTTATGAGAGAACCAGATGAGCGAGCCCTTTGATCCTTGCGGTGCTTGCCGAGTAACTTCTTCTTCAACTTGGTATTCCAGTAATTCTTAATGTCATTATCTGTCCTCCCAGGCAACTGCCCCGCGATAATAGACCACCTTCAAAATTGACATTTCATACGTTCAAGCTCGTGATGAAGGAAATTTTGGTTTTTTTTTTTTTTTTGCGTTTGAGGATGAAAAAGGATCGATAAAGAGAGATGCATGATGATTAATGAACCCTAAATGAAATTACCTGCTTCCTATGCTCATATAGAGGCTGCAGATGATGTTGTCTTCTTCTTCTGAAAATCCACCATGCTTGATGTTAGGCCGCAGATAGTTCAGCCATCTAAGCCGACAACTCTTTCCACATCTCCTAAGACCTATGTATTAAAACTCATCCTTTTAGCTCAGTGCATATCTAAGATCACCAAAACTTTCTGCAAAAAGTGCGTATTGAATAAGATATATGCATGTTTTACCTATTTTCTGGGGTAAGGCAATCCAGTTGCCACCAGTGCCATATTGCTCAATGTAGGCTTTGAGTTTAGAGTCTTCTTCAGGTGACCATGGACCTCTCTTCACATTGGCCTTGTCACAACAAGGGGCTCTTCCCATGTTATTGAAATATTGGTGCTAGTGCAAACTAATGTCAAATAAGTTGGCTGAGCTTAAGCTCTCTCCTGATTTTTGCTCTGACTTCCCTCTATTGCACTTTCTAAAGTGATATGGTGGTAGGCTAGATAAAGGGAGAATATAATAGCTGGAGAAAGACATACATGTGATGGAACGATCCCCAGAATTCAAAAAGTGGAATTGGAAAAAAAATGATGAAACTTTAGAGGATAAATAAAATAATGGAGGGAATTGAATGCCAGAAGAGGAGACTTGGATGATCAGTTGTTTTCTTATTGTTTTTCTTATTCCAGAATCTCTCTTTCATCATATAATTCAGATTTGAGACATCCATCTTGACTGTCCCTGTCCCTAAAACGTCCAAACACCTCACTTTCAGACACACACTATCAAACACGCTAACTGTCAACATCTATTTTTCAATCCCACACACTTTGATCCTCATCGTCCATTTTACTGATGATTTAATTTGCCACTGTTTAAGTGGAGACCCGCAAAGGCATGGTTTTGATCCTCCATATCACCTGCAGCTATCATCATCTCATCATGATGAAGATGAAAATACAACAACATTGTCGAAAATAGATAGATGTCAACTAGCCAGCCCTACTTGCCTGCCTGCTTTTTATTCATCAAACCACGCAGTGGAAAAACACAGAATATACAAGTGGAAAATAGAAATACTTGATGTTAATGCTGTTCGTGGAAAATTTATGAAATCCCACATCGAAAATGTTGAGAAAAATATACCTGCTCGTAAATTATTTGCCTATATATGCTAACCTGCAAAGGATAAAGGATTTATCGATATTCTTTGTTGATATGCGGTAGCTTTTTGTTGTTTGGATCATTAGAGAAAGTAAATAAGTAATGCTTGTCAGAAGCTCACAGGAAACACAGGCATGGCTACTTTAGTTTCTAGCTTTCTTAAACAAATGACATATAGATTAGAAACGTTTCAACTTTTGCTTGTCATCATAACTGGATCGAAGTTTGCTGGGATCACATTTTTGACGATTCTTGATGAGCGAAGTTTTTCGTAGGCTGCCCTACGGATTGGAATTTTTTGGGTAATGATGGTGAACACGAAGGTATACACCACACACATACAACCCCCACTCAAAAGAGGGGGGAAAAGAGAGAAATCAGTATTTTTTTTTTGGTGTACATGATTGATTAAAAATGTTTGCCTAAACATACATTAGTTCCAAAGGAGGCAACCCCAAAAAAGGGGATAAAAAAATATCTGGACCAACAACTATATGTAATTAATCACTCCATGTTCATGATGCGTCGTATGAGGACCCCCAAAAGTTGTATGACAGTCACCCATGATGATGCACAATGCAACCACCCCAAAATTTTACAAAGTGAAGAGGGATGGAAATCCTGGGATTTGACTGGGTCTTACATTCATTCTGCCATATCCAATAAACTAGTCGCTGGCTTCACTAGAAGGTTTCCAAGAACAAGCTAGGTAGCTCACTTTTGGTAAAATGATGGCACATAGGATTGAGCCAACAGTAACTAGACTTTGGCTTGTATCCCCACATTCACTATTTTTTAGATTTTGTGCAAGGCTTCTCAAACTCCTCACTTGCAACAGCCTGACGGCTTTACTTGCACCGGCTAAGAGACTGGACTATCAAGACACGCCCAAAACCTTGGCAGCCATTAGTTAGGTAACTTAGGTTCAAACCCCGGTCGCCACTGAGGATAGAGATCCGTGTTACCATAGATACAGCCCCTGGGGGCACTAGACTGTGGCTTTTGGAAGATAATAGTTGTGTGATGCTACATTAGTTTTCAACATAGTTCAGCTTTTTTGACTGCATTATACAGAAGGGAAGAGGAAACTTCGTTGTCCACTGTAACAAGTGAAATATGAGTCTCTAATATTGAAATGAATCTTAAAGCATCTTAAATTCTTAAGTTAACCCGCTAATGGAACTTCTTTTCAATATTAAAACCAAGGGGAAGGAGAAAAAAATTATTAATTTGCGTGTGCCAGTAATGTTAAAGAATAGACCAAGTCTAAGTGCATTTGACAAGTTCGTGTACCATATTTCTATGTTCACACTTGCAATAATTCTAGAGCAAATTAAGTGGCTTGTAATTGTCAAACCAAGATTTATTGGTCCTCCATAAATGTTTAAATTAATGCGTAGTACTATGATACTGCCTTAATTACCACAAATTTGGATGTATGGCTTAGTGATATGGACGATGGAGTCATGACATCTATTCATGTTTTAAGCGTTTTTTTTTTTTTTTTTTGTGGGGGAGGTTGATTGACTCCTCTTACTTATTTAAGAGAAAAATTAAAAATAGAACCCAATTAGACTATTATAGATGATAAAAAGTAAATCACTAGAGATTGAGTGTGTATAATTTAATATTATAAAATATACTTTTATGTTTTTAATATATTTTTTCTTTTATAATTATTATATTAAAAAATATAAAAATACTTTTTTACACGTGATTTATACAAGTGAGGGAGGGGGTGTGATTCGTGTGTTTTGAATCGTCAGGCAATCCCAAGAAATTCATGGGATTTGTGGAAGGATGCTCTCACTAGACAGATTGAAGAAAAGACAGCAATATGATAGTTGTTGAACAGCAGTAAATCATATCTTATTTTCAACCACTGAAAGTAACAAAAAACTGTAGAAGAATAGTAAATCTAAAAAAGGGTTTTGTTCTTCCCCTCCAGGCTCCAGCACAACCGATGAGAAAAGTCGCTCAAAAAAGGAGTCAGTAATGTGGTTTCCCTGCAAAAGACAGATTATAGTATAGTGAAGGAAAATTTTATGTTGGTGGGCTACAGCCCCTCCCAATTATGCCTTTTTCCGCCTTTTCCCGTTGAAATTTTGGTGCGAATTCCTTCATCTATCGTCTCGGCTTTGCTTTACACTACTATATAATATATATATTTATCTCCAAATATTGAATAATGATAGTACCATTTATTAAAGTCTTCCACACCCAAATCAAGGTAAACTTTAACGCCATCCTTTTGACTTTTTACAAGCACTTAAGATATCATCTCCAGCCAAAATCACGGTTGCATTTGTGTTGCTCAATTATGTTTTTCCTCATCAACTCCAGTTTGTTCTCACTTGCAAAAAGCTTGGGCCAACTATTTACCTTTTTGAAAGAGTCTTTCTGCAGTCTTCCAGACGCCACGAATTGAATGGCTTGATCATTCTCTTTTACTTTGATTACAATATGACCAAACAAAAATATTTTTTGCCAACCATTTCTAGTTTGGACCAAGATATCGTGGCAACATGAAGCAGGCCTTATGTGCTCCTTTGAGAACCAACACTTAATACTTGAACCCCCAATACACTTCCAGGGGCTTACAACCTAAATTGCAAGGCCTTTAGCGGATACGAATATTTCATATCATCGGGCTTAGAAAATCTGGTTCCTGAGCCTCGCTTATTCTTGGCCTCATTCATAACGACTGAAAGATGTTAAAATTGAAAATCCATAAGTTGGACTAGAGTATACTTTGTAAAAGACAACACACAACAAAGTCTCTTGCATGTTCATAAATTGAGCTGGTCTTGAACTTATAAGTTGGACAACAAGATGCAGACTAAAATCAATTAATGAGCCAAGACTATCCTCCATCAAACGGGACACGCATGGACTACTTGAGCTCCACAATCCAGTTCATTTTATCCTCTGTCAGTCCCATCTGCAGACTTGTCAAGGCAGAATACAGTTGTTGTGACACACGACCAACACCGTCTTTTCCATAAGTCACCCTGCAGATGAGAATCAGAGAAATCTCTTAGAAAGGTTGCTTAAATATGACACACAAGATTTAGAGACTTTCATGAAAGGCAAAAGAAAAACGCAACCATTCAAGTCCACCAGAGGTTGGACTGCGGCTCATTCATAACACGAAGGGAGAAAAGAATTGGAAAAAATATCATAAACAAAAAATGAAAATTCTTAGAACATCAGAACATGAGATCGATTACATTTAATACATCCTAAGTTCCACCATATATGATGTGACTGGAAAGCTTAGCTAAATATGGAAGAGAGCCTAGGAGATGCATAGAGTGCTTTAAAGGGCCAATAACTTGCTCTGTTCTTCGACATGGGCTTTTTTGGTTTTTCAATTCCATGTTATGTGTATTTCATCACTTCTTCGAAATAAATGCTCACTGCCCAACGGGCTAAGATGACACCTGGAGGGAGGTAGCACATAAACCCCAAAATCCTGTTAAGAAGAAGTCACACAAAGAGTTTACCTTTTACCAAGGTAAGTTATGCTTCCAACAGGAGACACAACGACAGCTGTTCCTGTGCAGAAAACTTCATCAGCATCAAGCAATTCATCCACAGTTACCGACCGTTCCTCAACCTACATACATAAAATTGTATGAGCATCCCCAGTGTTCAGTCAGTTTTATGGTAAAACCCCATATATCAATGGGTTTAGAAGCAGAAGAAAGCTACAACTCCTCGAACTTGGATTTCTTGGGGAGCTATGATCAAGCAGTAACACAAAAAAAATTATAATTGATTTCAGGAAAAAAAGTTCTTGCACAAAGAGCAAAAAGCAACAAATTAACATAAATCGCCATATAATTTGTAGAGAGTGAAAATCACCAATTAAACAGACTCATGAACTGGTCTGATATGCAAATTGCCAAATAAAAGTGAGAACCGCAGCTCTATGTAGGAGGTCTGAGAAGAGTAATTAACATGCTCAAATAGTTAGATTATCAGTGATTACCGTGAAGCCTTGGCTACAAGCAACATCAATTATGCTCTTCCGCGTAATCCCAGGTAGGATGGTTCCTTTTATAGAAGGAGTAGATATCACATTTCCCTGGAAACAAATAGTAATTTAAATAATGTGAAGATTTGGTAGGTGAATGAAACTCGTAGAGAAAAGAACTGGCATTCAGAATGAAAGACAACCATATCAAGAGCAATCTAGAGCAGATAATCTTGTGCCCAATAACACAAAGATAAAATCAGTCTCATTTTCTCCCACTGACACTCGGGAAAAAGGGTCAATTGAATTTGACCAAATTCAGCTGAAGGCATACCTTTACAATAAAAACATTGCAAGAAGAGACCTCTTCTAGATATTTTTTGTGAACACTGTCAAGGTACAGAACATCCGAATAGCCCTTTGCTTTTGCAGCACTCTGGGCCTTTAGAACCTATATAATACAACCCAGGAAGTCAAAAGATTTTAGAAATTTTCGAAACAATACAAAACTCACCAGTTTTCCGGCTGCTGTTATCAATGATTACATAGTATAAACCTGAGTATTAGCTTACCGCAGCATAATTACCAATAGTCTTCACAGCTCCAGTACCACCAGGAGTTGCACGATGCATTTCAGTCTCAACTATCAAATTTATTGGTGACAAACCTTCCTGATATTACATTAAGTGGTTGAACCACACAAAGGATATCAGTAATCAGGCAAAAAAACATCTGCTACAGATGATGTCAAAGGGAACTCTTGCAAGAATCGACACCAAAAATCAAATTGATTATGGGGAAAGCAAATGTACAATTAATGTTATGAGAGGGGGGGGGAGAGGAAGAAAACCTTGCCATGGTAAATCAGTAATAGGCATAACACTGATAGTCTATTCACATAAGATCAGAGCTAACAGTACGTTTTTTTCCTCTACTTGTTCGGTATTATAGAATTGGCCTGTTCATCCTCTATTATTGCTTCAATAATTCATTTTCATTGAGTGTAAAGTATAGGAAATTATCTCATTGATTAGTAGTTTCTCAGTTCCAACAAGTACAGATAATTTCAGATATTTGCTTGCAATTTCAATCTACATTACAGGTATTAGACTTACACAAACATCGTACATATTCAAGCTTGAATAACTCTATCTTCCTTCCAATCTCCAAAGGAATGACCATGGGATGAAAGCTAAGCAAGAATTATAAGAGCAAGACAACTTAATTGTACAAGGGTATGCAAAAGAATAAAAAACTATACCTTAAAATAGTTACCAACAGGTGACACGTATATTAAAAATGTATACTCTGGTGCTGGTGCGAGACCAAGAACAGCCCCACTTCCCATGAGCAATGGTCGAATGTATAAAGAACCTTTACCAGGTGGAGGAATCTGGAAAAACGTAGAAAAACAGCCAACAGGTGAGCATGCGTAGTTTGTAAACTATCCATTTCAAAAGTTATTCGGTACGTTACCCATCTCTCATTTGCTAAAACAGTGACTTTTACAGCTTCAACAAACTGTTCAACAGTTGGAGAAGGCATGCACATACGCTCGGCACCCATCCTTAACCTCAAAGCATTTTCCTCAGGTCGGAAAAGTAAAATGTTGGCATCATGTTTTCTGTAGGCTTTTAAACCCTCAAACAGTCCCTACATACAATTACCATAAACACCATCCTCCCAATTTGAAAAAATGAAGAGCAAGAATACAACCTTATTCAGAGCAGTTAATAATGGAAAAACAAAAATGCAAAGAAACACTGGTGCTGCATTAAAGCTATGAAAAAACAGAAGAAGACGAGTAGCAGACTTCATCAAAAAGCTAACCTGCCCGTAATTTAAGATACCAGCTGATGGGCTCAACTCTATATTCCCAAAACGCTGTAATTCACCTTTTAAAAAGTTCTCCCCTTGAGAACATTTCATGACGTACATATAATCCGTAGACATGAAGCCAAAGCCAAGGTTATCCCAATCGATGTCGTCTAATTCAGTAGGTACATTGCTGTAATTAAAGAATTCAAGATAACTGAAATAAGATAGCCATCACAAAGAAGAAAATGAGTCTTCTAATCATGACATTTCTAGAATTTTATTCCAGTGTAAACACCTCGCGAGACCAAGGGAGCTCTCCTAATACATTTTTTTATCATGCACCCAATTTATGTATAAAATAATCTCCCGCAACTTCCTCAACTCCAATGAAATATATATATCATCAAAACTGAACCCAATTTACCAATAATAAGAACCAAGTGTCATAACTAAAAAAGGAAAAATAAAAAGGTAAACTTTATGTGAGACACGAGCATACCTGGTCGGAAGAGATGCCACCACCCGAAGAGTGTTGCCATTGCTATTACTGCTACTACAAGGTAGAAAACGGGACAGTTTTTGCAACTGCATTACAGACAGGCGTAGGTTAATCAAAATCCCAAAAACCAATACCCAAATTCAGAAAACACCAAGAATGAATTTTGAGGGACTGAATTCACAAAAACAAAGGGATTATTACTACCTTGGGATAAAGCGGGGAAGAATGTATCTTGTCAGTGACGAGAGTTGGGAGAAGCTTAACGGCGGCTCTTGATGGCCCCATAATTTGATTTGGGGGAGGATTCGGGTGAGGACCCCCTGCAAACACTGCGCATTTTTCCATGTCTCTTCCCTTCCTCTCCCTCACTCTCTTTCTCCCTGCTTGCCTTGTGCTTGACAAATGTAACAACGCTGCCAAGTGTCAACCCCTTCGGTCGGCGACGGAGGTTTGAAAATATACAGTCTCAATATAAGTTCAATCCACCAGTGAGTCCACCACTGCTGCCCACTGGCACTTATATGTATCATCTTAGGGTAATGCTTACTTCTTTCTGTCCGCTACGAGTTTGACTCTGTTGGAATGAGTCAGAGGCGGCCGTTTAGCCTTTAGGCAAGCGACTAATGCCTGTTTGCTTTACATTTTTAAATTCATTTTTTATCAAACACGTGTTTTAATATATTTTTTATTTTATTATTATTATTTTAAAATATATAAAAATATATATTTTTTAATTATACAACGCATTTTGAAATACTATTCATACACACATATGTTTTAAAATATTTTTTTAGGCTTTGGTTAGACAGAGTTTTTATTTGCAAAAAATTAACTTTTTTTAAATAAAAATAAAACATTCAAACACATTTTTATTTCAAATTTTAAAATTTAAATTTCTCACTCAAATTGTTCTCATCTAAATTTTTTAAAAAAAATTCTTTCTATTTTTCCTTTCAAAATTTTTTCTTTTAAAAAAATAGTCACCAAAATTTTTATACATTTAATACAATATTTCTCAAATAAATCACAATCTAACAAAGCCTTACATTCATTTGCGCTATGAACTTGTTTCGTTTTGTTAGTTTATTCTTTAATAAGAAATTGCTTTATTCACGGGAGTTTCTGCTCTTCGAAACAAAAACTTAATACATTAATTGTGTTCAAGATTTATCTCTTCCTAAAAAAATGAAAATGACAATGAAAAGAGAAATGTTACTAAAGTGAGATCCTCTTATAAAAAAGAGTTTATTTATAAATTCTTTTATCTTAAAAAAAAATTATATTTAAATGAAAGTTCTATGTTAAAATTAAAAAGTAATAATAAAAAATTAAAAAAATTAATGATATATTAAAAGTATTGTAATTTATAATCAAAAAAATTATATTAGAACGATTTTTTTTTTTTAATTAAGGATGAATATCACCTGTAGAAAATTACAGCGATGCGCTTCCCATTTGATGTTTCTTTTAAGGACAATGAGAGAAAATAATTTTATTGAGAAACTCTGGTTTAAAAAACCATACAACCCCATAATTTTACCATACAAACAACAAATTGCAAACAAAGCGCAGCCATAAGTCGTATGTCGGGCACGTGACGTAGCTGGTCAAAAGTCGACGGGCTTGTTCATTTTGTTTTCGTCATTTTTAATATTCGGGCCTTTTAGGCCATAGTTCTTTGCCTTTTTCAATCTTTGGGCCTCTTTTGGGCCCATGGTTCATTTGTGGCTGTTCAACCATTTGTTATTCCTTGGCATGGTTCATGTAAACTACAATTTTTATTTTTATTTTTGTTTGGGGCGTTACATGATTAGTGTTACCATCAGGCAAAATCCATTTTATCATTGTTAATACAAAGGCATGCTGAAGAATAAATTATTCAGAATATAAACAGCAAAACAGCAGATTACGAATTTACATGCATTCTGATACATGTCAGAATGCATCAACCAACATATCCAAGATGTATAGAACAATCAAATCCAAGGACTGGGTATTATCATAATATTGCATGTTGCTGTGGCAAACAAAATCACCAGCACGCTGGACAGAAGTAGAAGAGCAAAGAAACTACTCAATGGCATGAAGGGGCCTCCCCTTCACGCTAATGAATGCTACCAAACCTATGGCTATTAATAACATAAACTCAAACAAATGCACACATGGTTAAAACGAGCAACCTACAGAGCATGTACAGAGTCAGATTCCATGATCTAGCCACTTTAACAGTTTTACACCTTTGCCTTGCATAAGCCAAGTAACAGGCTATAGCAGAACAGCCCCGTTGGTAGCTGATCTTGAGCATTTGGTGCAAGACCTGAGTGAGATTAATTGCTACATATATGAAAGTCAAACCCACTTGAGATGAGACCCTTCGCCTACCAGAAAGGGAGAAGGGAGAAGGTGATGTTACTCCCTCTATTCACACCCTATACCAAAATATACGAATAAAGCAACCCTATTTACCACCTCTGTACCTTCGTCGGTTAACTTGATACTAAAAGCTTTCCATTACCATTAGTCTTTAGCCCATTGCTATCCTCAAGTTTCTCCTCACTCTCTTGGGGAACCAACTCCTGCATGTAAAATCGAATCATAACTTTTAATCAGATCAGCGAGTAAATGAATATTAAAAGATAAATAAACAAATAAAAGGGAATCTAAACACCAGCAAATGGACAATTAAAAACTAATTTGAACTTTTTTGAGCTCCACTGAGGGTAACCAAAGCTAGCTTGATCAGTTTACCATTATTCAGATCAGTGTTCAGCACGGTCAAGAGAAGATGGTGGCAATTGTACCACGAGGTTAAATACAAAAAAAGAAAAACATCAAGTTCCTCGGATTTAGTATCAGGACATCAGCTTCTGCTTAAAATTTTGAGTAGTGAGAACCAAACAATTTACAAAACCATTTAAACAAGACATGATAATTTAAATACCAAATAATACTATTCTGCCCTCAGAAACATTGAAGGTTCTTTTCTCAAAAGATCAATAAGATTTTACCTGGACATAGAAAGATATAGAAACATCATCTTGAAAGGAAGCAATACTGGGGAACTGTTACCTGAATGTCCCCTGCAACTGTTCCAACATCAACCACAGTTACTTCCCTGGTGGTGATTATTTTATCAATATACACAGTAGTTTCCACAGGGCCAACTGGTTTATGGTTGGGAGGCCTTGCTGCATGCTCAACTTCTGCAGCATTTGCTTCTTTTGCCGACAAACTACAAGTAAATAAATGAGGACGTGAATAAAAATGTATCCCGCCAAAATCATAGCAAACAGAAAGTGTCGGAAATAATTTAGTAGTTCTTGGACTACTTGTGAAGTATAATACCCGGTAGAAAGGCTATCAAATTGTGTAGTAACCTCTTTCTCCTGCTTCCTCTTTTTACTGCTCTGTGTTTGCTCAAGCAAGGTATCAGCACAGCGTTTAAGCCATGAAAAAGGAGTAGAGAGAGGAGAAGAGGGAGTAGGTGATCCTTTTCTGCCAGTTAAATTCTGTCCAATGCCATTTAAAGCATCATCGCTCTCACCTGAATCAATATTAGTCTTCTGTTGCAACAATCTCTTCACAGAACTTGATTGCAGCTCTGACTGTAACACCTTCTGTGGAGTGATCTGATCTGGAATATATTTCAAGTCCTCCAATTTCTTCAATTCATCAATCTGAGCAAGTATCTCCCTCCGGTCAGCGTGTAACAGTTCTCTCTGATTCTCCAATTTTTGTCTTTGCATTTTAAGTTCTTCAATCGATTCATTCAGCTCAGCCCATTCCTTATCTCGCTTTTGACGATCCAAATTGATCTCCTTTCTCTCAGCATCAAGTCTTTTCATTTCTAAGTTAACAAATTCCATTTCCTTCTCGGCAGTTTCTCTAAGGGAAGCAATGCGCAAAAGTTCATTCTTCTTTTCTTCATCAAAAGCTTCCATTCTTTCCTTCAGATAACTTTCTATTTCTTCACGCCTCTTATCAATACGGTTCTCTAGTTCATTCCTCTGCATCTCAACATCATGCAACAAGTCCGCACGTTCTTTTTGTATTTTGGTGAACCATTCTGACCGTTCATGCTCTATTTCACTCATGAAGGCTTCACGATCACGAGAAAGTGACGCAAGATCAAGCTGATATTGTTCACGCAGAGCATTTTTCTCAGAGTTGAGGCTGTCACGTTCATCCTTAAGAAACTTGTAAATGGCTAACCTCTCTTCAGCAACAGATTCCTTTTCTTTTCTCAACTCCTCTATTTTCTCATCAATCAAATTATACTTAGTCTCAAAATTTAACTTCTCTGCTTTCAGCTGCTCTGCTTCAGCCTCAAGCTCCAGTTTCTGTGCGCTGATCATGTCAATCTCCTCTTTCAGTTTTGTCTCCAGAACGATTAATTCATTGGTTTCATTCGTCCTTGCCTCTACCTTCTCTTCAGCAGAAAGGATTTGATTCTTTTTCACCTCCAAAGAATCCAGAGATTTTTGGAGGTCAGCCTTCAAGATGTTGATATGTTCCTTTTCTTGCTGTAGAAGGGAAATTTTCAACTCCAACTTTTCTTCATCAGCAATGAGCCTTTTTTGTTTCTCTTCAGTTGACTGAAACCTTTCTTCCAAATCTTTTTCCTTTTCAGCAAGTGCTCTGGATTTAATCTCTAACTCATGCTCCTTCTCCAGGACTACATCCTCCTTTTGCTTCATATCAATTTCCCTCAACTCCCAAGCCCGCCTCTTGGCTTCAATTTCTTCTTCTACCAATTTGCGTTTCATTTCCAACTCTGCCTCAAAAGCAGACTTCTTCAAGTCCAGTGCAGCTTCACTATTAGCCATTGCTTGCTGAATTCCATCCTGCCAGGCGCATCAAAAAGCATTATCAGGGAAAATTTTCTATATTCACAAAATTGGATGCTTTATTTCCTTTGTGATCATAACTTACAAACTCTTTGCTAGCAAGTTTCCGTTGAAGAATAAGAAGGTTTTCCTCTTTCTTTTTAAGTTCACACTCCCTGTTGACAACAGCCTGCATGCAGATGCATAAAATAATGGAAAAAGGCATTGAGAAAGAATTATAAAGGCACAAACCAAAACCTAGCAAGCAACACCAACTAATTAGAAAAATTATGACATTAACCTCCTCCCTTCCTGACAAGGATGTTGCCAGAAGCTCCAATTCTTGCTTCGTCTCAGCAATAGCTTTACGCTCCTTCTCTAGGTCCAACTTAGAGGCTTCCAATTCCTTTTCCAAACCATTTAATTCTTGAGATCTGTTAAGAATGTATTCCTCCCTTTGGTTAAGTAAAGATTGGCCATCAAACAGTCTTTCTTGAGACTGCTGCAAAACTTTCTGCCTGTCACGTAAAGATTGCTTTTCAAGGTTGATTTCATTCTCTTTAGCATCACATCTGGAATGCAATCACAAGACAAACTCATAAGTTGATCACCACCAAAATATTGGAATATACAACCATAATTAAACAAGATAAAAGCTGAACCCCCCCGCCCCAAAAAAAATTTTAAAAAAAAGGGTGCCACAATTCTCATTCTGCCAAAACTTCCAGAAGATGGTATTTCATTAAACACTGATGTCCAACTGATCATTCACTTTCTGAAGAGCACAAAGGCAAGAAATCATTAACTGCATGCAGGAATAAACTGACATGAACTTCATTCGTTAATTTCATTTAATTGTTCAATTTTTCCATAGTAAAGTACTAGGCAAAATATCTCACACAATATCTGGACAGAACAAAATAGCCATCTCATGGTCAAAAATGTTTCACACGATATCTGGACAGAACAAAACAACAATATATATGGTCAAAGAAGGATCAATAATGAACCAGGAAAAAAATTCCATGGGGAAGGGAAAAGAATTGTCAAAAAGGCATAAGGGTAAAAAGAAAGAACAATAACTGGAGATATTGGCTTTCTTATTAGTTAATACAAGCAGAATAGAATCTGACTTACTCAGATTTGAATGACATTATCCGTCTTCTAAGATCATCTTCACGTTCTTCAACTTCCCGCAACTTTCTTTCAGCAGTACGGTGATACCGGCTGGCTTCTTGTTCCAAAGATTCTGCTGCATGGAGTTTTACCTCAGCCTCAGCAAATTTCTTATGAGCATCGTCCATCATGCTTCTACCTTCTGCCAATTTACTCTCAGCTGCAACTTTTGCCTCTGCACACTCTGCTCGCATCTCGTGCAATGCCTTCTCAAGCTACAATCATAAAAAAGGTCAGAATAAAACCTAACAAAATGAATACATCAGAAAGTAAGAATCTTCGACACTGCACAGTACATTTGCCACACATTCTTTCTCAATGTCATGAGCTTTCTTCAAAGCATCTTCTCGTTTCTTTGCTTCAGCCAAATCAAACGCATGTGCAGCCTGTTCTCGTTTGTATTTCAACTCAGCAGATTCAGCAATAGCTTTCAATTCATCATGCTTGGAAACCCATTGTTTTCTTTCCAACAGGAGAAGACCCAAATGATGTTCAATATCATATTTCTGGGGAAAAAAAAAAGTATCCAATTGCAATTTAGACAGAATCAGTCCGAACTGAAATCACCAAAATTAGTCTCATTTATCAAAATAATAAGTCATACACAAATGCAACTCTTTAGCCTAAAAAACTTCTTCCTTTGAGAAGCCAGTAAGAGAAATGTGTGACTTTTGCATAGATTATTGATGGAATGTAAATAAAGAAATCTTCTTCCTTATACTCTCGGAGTCCTCCATTTATTTTATATGTTAGATAAAAAGTTAAAAACATAACTGTGATTAACAACTAGCTTCACGCACTTAAACTAATGAAGACCAGGTTACAAAACCATGGCCCATTATGACACGATCGTTTCAAGAAATAATGGATAAGGAAATTAACAAATTCTCATACAACTAAACGATTCCCTTGTCATTTATTAACAACCCACAAAAATTTCCGCAACTATAAGCACGACCCACCCTAAGAATAACTCGTGAGAGGCCATATACATAAAATTATTGAACCAACAACGCCATCTAAAAATAGAATTAGGCATTCTTAATTCAACAAAGTCAAAAAAAAAAATTTAAAAAAAAAGAAGGAGAAAAATAATCAATGCAGTCAAAAAATTAAACAGAATTAAATCGGGAAATAAAAAACTACCTCAGCTTCAAGCTTGGCAATATTAGCAATAAGAGCAGCCTTATCCCTGCGTTTAATAGACTCCTCATCAAAGCCAGCCTCTTTAAGTCTCTTCCATATGGCTTCTTCAGTTAACGGAGTCCGTAGAACCCTTACCCCAGATTCGGGCGTCTTTAAAGCGATCGCCGGAGTCTTGACCTGTTCAGAACTCCCCATTTCGTGAACCCTAAGCCTGGTCGATCTTTCTCCTCTTTTCCGTTCGTTGTATATTTGAAATTCGATCAAAGTTCGGTTCTTCAGAGCATGTTGGTGTCCCACTAACCCTCTACTTTTCTTCTTTCTTTTTATCCTTTGTGTGTGTGTGTGTGTGTGGTGGAGTACTACTACCGTGTGACTGTGTGAAGTAGAACAGAGTGTTGTGACAACCAGTCTGAGTTGGAAACCGCAGGGGATTCGAAGGAAATGGTGGGAGAAAGACGAGGCCTTTTTTTTTAATATTCTTGAGAGATAAAAAGGCCCCAATAGAGTGAATACACTACACGGTGAGGGTTTTCAGAGGGGTTTATTTTACAATTTTACCTTTTTATTTATTTTTAGAAATTCCTATTTTAGACTTAAAATTTTCTCCAATTTTTTGACAAGACATCTTTATTTGTAAATTAAAAAAAAGTAATTTTTTTTTTAAATAAAAATATTATACTTTAAATATATTTTTATTTTAAAATTTAAAATTAAAATTTTTTACTTAAATTCCTATCACATAATTTTAAAAACTCTTCTCTCTTACTTTTTCATATAAAATAATTTTTCTATAAAAAAAATTACCCACCAAAATTTTTACACATTTTAATACAACTTTTCTCAAATACATTACACTCCAAACATACCCTAAATTTTTTTATTAAAAAAAAAAAGTTTTGGCTATGTTTAGATTGTAATTTATTTGAGAAATTTTATATTTAAATATGTAAAATTTTGATGAATATTTTTTGATGAAAAAAATATTTTGAAATAAATAATAAAAGGAAATTTTTTTTTAAAATTATATGAAATGAATTTGAATGAAAAAATTTGAATTTTAAATTTTGAAATAAAGATGTATTTAAATATTTTATTTTTATTTTTTTAAAAAAATAACTTTGTATAAATAAAATCAAAATCCAAACATAGCCTTTAATTTCCTTTTTTCTTATTTGACTTTTTTCCACTGTCACATAATTCAAACATTTCACCCAATGAATATCATTATCATTATTATTCAGGTAAAGAACAAGGACATCCAGCGGAAAATCATCGTTCGTTTATTTGGTTTTATCTTTTAAAGTGTCTAAATACATTTTCCAATCATTTCCATAAAAGCACATGTTCTTCAAACTATTCATGATGATTGACTCAAGGAAGGACAGTGGAATTTTTGTAGAAACTGCTAACGTACAGTATAGTTGGAATCATTGTTTTTGCCTAACCGCAAGTCTATGTTTTGGTGCATGTGAATTGCTTTTTCAAGTTCTTTAAAACAGTAATAGTAAAATAAAAAACACATGAAAAACTAAAAAAATATTTTACAAATCACAAAAATACATCTTGAAAAGCTATGCTCGACATTATTCGACCATGCTCGTAAACAGACGCTGGTCAAGCTTGTTACGTAATGGTTAAAGGGAAGGCAGTAGAAATAGTAATCGCCATTGATATGTTGATGTAGGTAGGAACACCGGCTTCAGAACTGGAGAAGCACCCCAGTAAACAGAGCCAACAGTTACATGGAGAATGTTCTTCTAAATTTCTCCTTGTAATCCTTCAACCAGTTCTCAATCAGCTTCACTTCAGATTTCCGTTGGTCCACCAACCAGTCAGGATCTTCATCAGTTGCCGCACGTAAATCTAAATGATGAGCACCTGACACACACAAAGACAAAATTGTGATCAATCACGGGACCAGAAATGGCAATGGATTGGAAACTTAAAATTCCTCCACAACTAGAATCAGATTTTTTTCCTGTTATTCATGAGCAAATACATAAGAATCATTTTCATCCATAAAAACAGAAGGCAGCTAACACCAACACTTTAAGATGTTTGCACTTCAATCGCTTAAAACCATCCAAAACATTGCTTAACATTGCATTGAAGAGTGAATGACTAGGATGGATGCATACTCCACATCAGCTAAGTGTGAAATGTTATTAACACAAATGATAGCATAATGAGGTCTAAAACCAAAGCAGCATTTGCAATGTGATGGTGAATAGGAAGTTGCACAGGGATTTACCTTTTTCTGTAACAAGGGCAACAATGGTTTCAGAGAAATCCTCCAAAACACTGCAGAATGTAACTCATTCCCATCAAATTTTGGTGAATGGATCTTCTTAAATGACATCATATATTATAATAGGTCAAGAGTTTACCTGCCACCACTCCAGGGATCTAATAGACCATTTGAAAAAATGATATTGCTTCCAAATGTTTTTAGAGCATTTTTGAAATCCTGCATGGAGTGGGAGGAATAGTTAGAGAGAGTTGAGGAAATATACTTTTGACTCACCTATGCCTCAAATACAGGTACATTTAAACACGATTCCCTTTTTTACAGTTCAAATTTCTATTTGACCAAAAGATGACATAAACAAAAAATGAACAACTTGTATAAGACTGTTTCTGCATCATATAATACATAGAAGCCTTCTATAAAATGATAGTAGAACAAAAATCTGGCAGAAAATTAAAACTCATAATGAAATATTGGCAAGTGATAAATACAGAAAAGTTAAAGATGTATACATGTCCGCCAAATTCAGTAGTAATCCACGTAGGCCTTGGTTTGACATTAAAATCTTTCCAACATTGCTCCTCATCAGCAGTATAATTATACTCAAATGCTGGAAACATGCTAGTGTCATTCTTACTAGCAAGAGGCATAACCATCTCGGTGCAAGCCTACAAAAGTTAAAAGAATGCAAAAATGTTAACAACACATTTAAGGATACAAATATTGATTTGGCTAGTAAAGATGTAAGAATGTTTTCTACTAAGATTGCACACCTGCCAGTCCCACCCGCTCATACCATGAGGGTCATCATCAAGGTTAAAGCAGTCGACTGTTCCGCTGTAATTATAGTACACGCTAACTCCTTCAAAAACACGCTGCAGGGTACTAGTCCCATCCAGACAACTGTCAATCCTTCTGCATACCTAAAAAAGGAAAAGAGCAGTTACATATGAAGGCACTGGAACTTAAAATGGCCAGAAATAAGGCTGAGCTAGATTTTCAAGGCATATATATGAACTAATGATATAAATGCAACTTCAATTGCAGTCAAGGAAATAAAGGGGGGAAGATTATCTTTTTTCAGGGAAAAGGGGGGAAGATCAAACGATACCTTCAAGGGTTGGGAAAAGCTTGCCTGAACTCTAAAGTGGAAAAGATTCACTTAATTTTTACCTCAGTTTATAGCAATCATAATTAATCGCAGAACTACTTCCAAGATTGTTTGAAGAAACTTTTTGGCAAGAAGAATTTTTTTCTAAATATTAAGATGAGAAGCTCTATTAGCCAATGAAATTGCAACGTGATGAGATAAGCAAATGGAAGAAATTCAGCATGTCTATCTCCTCCAGTTAATGCAACATCCAATTTAATTAAAAGTAATTAAAAGGTTGAAGCTGGAACAAACCTCTTTTATTGGATTGGCAGGCAAAGGCATCAAGAATTCAGTAGGATATGGGTAATTGGTCATTGCCAAATAACTATAAGCAGACTCCAGCCAATCAGAAAGGTCATCAGTGCTCTCCAATTTCCTGGAAATCATCTTCATTGGATCAGATCATTAGTCATTGGACAAGAACGAGAAGTCCTAAAAGAATTTCTCAACTCAATGATAACAGTAATAAACCCATTGATGTGAAAGCACAAAAGAACAAGGCTCGTACAGACAAAAATGAAACATCTTGGTCAGCTCGTTAAGTCCATTATTTTCCAGTCCCTTTGATGTAATTGCATTCCAAGACTCTTTAATTGTGTTGAAGCAGCTAGTGCTTTCACGCTATGGGTGCAAAAAGGGCATCATGTCAAAAATTCCATCACGAAATCATATATCAGAACTTCAATAATATGAGGAAATCGGTCTAACTAATAACATACTTTAAAACCATTTGAGACAATATCATAAAATGTTTCAGGTGGCACAATATCTTCAAACTGAAGAACTGGCGCTGAAGAAGCTAATGCCCCAATAGCTATGTGAGGATACTTGAGACGCATCCATGCTGCTAACACTGGACCACACGTTAAACAATTAATTAAAACAAAGGCTCACAACAGTACATCTCAATTTTCCAACTTAATAATACCGTGGATACCACCAATACAGAAAACTAACCACCACATTATACTCACTTCCTCCATAGGATCCACCAAATAAGACTACAGGGCTAGCTTGCGCAGAAAGGTTCCGTTTAAGCTCAGTGATCAAAACCGCATAATCAGCAAGTGCTTGTTCAGCTGTTAAATATGACAATGTACTAGCGTTCTTGTATGCAATGTCCCGACTTCCGTATGGCATTGACTCCCCGTAATACCGGTGCTGCCAATCAAATTCTTCAATCGCGTTATACAAAAGTGGGAAACAAGCAGGTTCCAAAACTTATCAGCAAACGATATACACTAAATAAATCAATTGATAATTGAATTTTTCATTCTCACAAAAATCTATATCCCATTAAAAAAAAAAAAACAAAATTAAAACTTTGATAACAAAAGCACTAAAATAATAAGTGCTATTTACCAAACAATTCCCATACACAAGTCAAAACTCTTTTGCCATTTACAGCTCGAAAAGGGATACATAGTATTTGTTCAAACCTCGGGAAAAATCACCATGGCACCAAATTGTGGGACGAGTTCCCAGACGAAGCCGGTGTTGGCCGCAAACCATTCAATATCGCCTTCGTTACCGCAGTAGAAGAAGATGGGGCCCAAAAGTGAAGAGCCGACCCAGTGTTTAGTGTTAATTAAGTATCGCTGGCGAAAAGATGGGAGCTTGGCGAAGCTGAAGTGATCAAGAGGCTGCTCGAAGTATCGGGTCTCGTACTCATAGTGTGGAATTGGGTTAGAGCGTTTGTGGACGTGGGAGAACTTTCCCAGAAAACGAGGGACATATACGGAAGATCGAAGGCGACGGTGATCACTGTAGGCTGAGGAAATGGTGGAGAGAAAGAGAAGAGTTAGGAGAAGTCTGACAGGGAACGGAGTCGCCATTGAATTTGAGGGAGTGGAGTTACAGTGTCAGCTTCTTGTACTCTGGGAAGCTTAGAAGACTAGCCTGTTTGGTGTCCATTCTAAAATTCATTTTTGCCTCGATAAGCTTTTCAAAATCTCCTGTCCTTTAATTACTATCTTGTCAAATATAAAAATATATTTTTAAACTTTAAAATATTTAAAAATATTATTTATCTCAATCACACTTTTTAACATATATTTTTTATTTCATAATTATTATTTTTAAAAAATATAAAAATTGAACTGTAGAACGAATTTTAAAATGCTATAACAGGACTTTGCTGGGCTTATAATTGGGTTTATCTGAAGGCTTTTAAGTCTACTGGCTTCTACACATTGTCATTGTAGTCCAATGAATCTGAACCGGCTGCCATGTTTTTGTAAAAGCCTTATAGTACAACGACTTCTATACATTGTCATTGTAGCCCAAAGGATTATTTCTTTGTTCACGCAGATGGAAAGAAGTCCCCCGTCACACTTGAAGCTTGAAGATTCAGAACTCAACAATACGCCAATATACTGAAATTCTGAATTACAATGAAAAGAGTGAAACGGGGAGAGAAAACAAGAGCTGGAAACACAAAGAGAAAGGAAGGAGTGGGAATGAATCACCAAGAATCTGCCATTTTCCATGCCTCAAATACTGTCGCCTTCCTCCCATTTTATACAACTCATAGTCATATGACTCTTCTACCGACTTAACAAATTATAAGACTAACGACACCGTTTTCTCAACTAATTACAATTAGGGTATATAAGTGACTTAAAGCGGCATCGTTTAAGCTCCAAGCATGACATCCCTGTATTATTGTATTGTTCGTATTTTCTTCTTAATGGGTTATTTTGCTTCTTTGTTTGCATTAAAATGCTCTTGTTAAGGAATGACATTTTGTAAAACCATCCAAACAATTGTACAACTTGAGGCCCAACATGTATCCATATTCCCCGTAACTGAATTGTCCATCTTGGTTAAAAAAAAACAATTGTCCATCAAATCATATTTGGGCCCAAAAATAGGCCCATTGATATTTGCAAAAAATAAAAATAAAAAGACGGTGTTTGTGCCATACAAAATGAAAATTTTTAACGAAATATGTGATGTGACGTTTATAAAATAAAAGTCACTCATTAATAATTGCTTTAATTATTCAATAATTTGTTTATTGTCATGTCAATTGATTGTTGTTGAAAATTATTTCGAATTATTATATATTACTGGTGAAAATTCAAAAGATGTAAATCATGTTTGATCGGGACAAAATATGAGAATATGTTGAACGTAGAATTAAGAGACGACACACATAGGGTTGGATTGACCGTTCTTTATAGTCGCGTTGTCCATTACAAATAATCTCTATTTTTGAGTAATATATTAATTTAAGTATCAAAATAATTAAAGAATCAAGATTCCACTTGGCAAGCGAATTATTAAAATGCATTAAAAATGCATATCAAAATATCAACTCAGTTATTATGAGAATTTATTTAAAATTTTCATGGTAAATATCATTAATTAATTATAAAATATTTTGTGATGTTTTGAAAGCGTAAGCAATTACCGGTGACCACGCCAATGAACAAGTACCAGAAGGCAGAAGTGAGCCGGCTCCCATTCGATTTGTGAAAGAGAAGAAATGGGGCGGGGGATGGAGGACCGACGGAACCCTGAAATTTTATTTTATTGGTTATTATGTGAGAGGACCCACCTGACATAACTTTGTGCCACAGATAGTACCGGCAAAAGCCTTCAACTGTTTCTGCCCTTTACCCCCAACCATCCCGTTCCCGAGTCAAATTTAGCCATGATCCCCTCCACGAAGTTGGCCGTTCCCATTTTTCTTTTTCTGCTTCCGTGGGACCCACATAAATAATTCATCTATGATTTTAAAGTGCTCAGATAAAATTTGATAATTCAAAATACATTTATATACTTTTTAATAATTTTTTTAAAATATAAAAATACATTTTAAAATACAATATTTATATATACCATTAATGTTTACAATACATTTTTTTTATAATTATATTAGTTTCTCAGCTAAATGGCTCGTTGAGCAACCTAAATGATTTTTTATGTGCTTTTTCAAGATGATATATTTACTCCTTTTGAGAAAAAAAATAAAAGTTACAATAAAAAAAAATTAAAAATCTTAAGAAAAAAGAACACGCTAAATACGAAACTCTAGAAATTAATTACTTTGACTAAAAAAAAAAATTTGTGAGGCTAGAGAGAGAAGTATCTCTCTTTGTAGATTGACGACACGAGAAAATGAGAGGGCAGTAGAAATCGCTTTCGTAAATGGCAAAAGGGAAAAGGAAAAAAAAAAAAAGACCAAATAAGTTGAAGGATGACCATGGGCATGGAGGCTGAGTCTCATCGCAACTCTCTCTTTCTGACCTTTCTCCACTTTTAAACGCAAGCAATGATGCTTCCATCTGAATGCTTAATCGACGCCACCAAAAAAGTCTTTCGGGGTGGGGGCACTTCAAGTTTTACTTTCCTTTTTTCTTAGGAAAAAAGCCAAAAAGAAAACCTTTAACAAAAGTCGGTGGATTGGATAGGACTGTTTTTCCCCCAATTGGTTAAAAATCAACAATATGGTACCAGTGGCCCATTGATTGAGTACGGAGGTTTGTATATATAGAGGAGCTTCCAGCGTATTGTGTACTTGCCACTGACTCGGATTGTTGGACTCTTGTACTAATCCAATTTCAATTTTTACATTGACCGCATTTTTTATTAGCAATTTTTACATTCTAATTTCAACATTCTTAACAAGTTCAAACTCAGTGTTCCGCTGGAGCCGGAAGGCTGATTTGCAACCCAAAACAAAATCACTATTCTGCAGGCGAAAAATTTGCAACTAGCGGTGTGATTTTTTTTAGATAATATTTATGTTCTTTTTTTTTTAAATTATATCTCTCGTTAATAAGGTTTTGTTTTTATTTTTTGAAATGTATGTTACTAATTTGGGAGTCTTTTGATATACAAGACAGCATCACGTTAGACATGGATAAGCATAATTTGCATTTAATTTCTTCTGCAACTTGTAATTTCATGATTTGTTCAATAAGAAACCGACAAGCTAAGTTTAGTATTTTTTTTTTTTTTTTTGTCTTAGTGAATAGCTTTAGGATATTGTGTTATCCAAAATTTCGATGTAAAAAGTTAAATCACTTAGTTTCATTGCTAGTGCTAATATTTTTATTATTAGTGGGCAAGCTTGTATATATCACAAATTTGGTAATTAATATAACGATCGTTTTTTTTATAATATTTTTTTAATATATTTTTTATTTTACAATAATTATTTTTAAAAAATATAAAAATGAGTTTTGAGATGTTGTTCATACACTAATTACTTTTCATGAATAATTACTATTTTATAATTTATCCTCATCACGGAATGTTGAATTTTATTTTGTTTTTCTCTGTGATGACACAAATCTTGATAATAAAAATGAACCTCAATAGTACTTGGAAAATACAGCCTTAAGGAGACTATTCCCTTTGAATAAACAAATTTCTGGGCTGCTCAGGAGATGGAATGCCACGCTAATTTGCCTAAAACTATTCTCTACCTTTTACTCGGTTATTCATAAGTCATGACTTTGACTGCTGCAATAATGAAAGTTGAGAGTCTGATTTGTAAAGTGAACTAATTGTCACCTTAAGAATTTTGAATATTCGTTTTTCTCCTTAGAAATTCCTTGTTGATTTTTTTTTCATAGTTTCCATGTTCAATTTTCCTTAGTCAAGCCAGGCCGCCTCACAACAACCTCCTCCCAAAAAAAGAAAAAGAAAAACCGAATTTTTTTTAACTTTCAAATGGCCTGGGCGATGGAGCAAAAGCATAATACCAAATTATTACACTCCCATGATGTCACGATATAGATGTATCAGACTATCAAAAACCATACACGGTATGTTTCCTCTTGTAAAAGTTGGACCCGCTTTAATTAATTCCTCCGGCAATCACACAAGTGGTTAATTGGGTCAAATTAATTAAACTATATACATTGTTACTTTTTTTCCATTTTATGCTTACATAAGACACGAGGTAATCATTCTCTAGGTTTATATCCATTTTTCTTAACACGTGATTCAATGGTCCATCGAGTTAAAATTTCAGCAATCCATGGAAAAAAAATTATATAATGAGTTATTCTGGTAAAAAAAAAAAAAAAACAAGGTAACGTCCTCCAAGTATTATTTATCCTTTCATTTGATGCCGCCGCAGACAAAATAGACAATAATTGTAAGCTTAATGCAAGATGGTTAGGAGAGTTGGCAACAAAGTTAAAAAGGTGGAACAGGTAAAGAGGGCACAAATTATATGAGCAATGACTATTGTAATCAACATTGGTCGGCTGGCCGTAAAGACAGGAACCAATGAAGGACGTCACGAAACCTTATCCTCTCAGAAAATTCTCACCCTCCATCGCGCATTCACGACCATCGCTCCCCAATTTCTACGCTCCGCAATCGTCCCCGTCCTGACCCCGACCCCCGCCCCCGCCCCACTGAATCAAATGCCCCTGCTACAAAATCATTGGTGGGTCCCACCTAAAATCCGTCCATGCACGCATCAAATCATCATGCTAGGAGTAATGCTACTATTTATTATTTTTTTTTATTACTCATTTTGTGTGAAAAAAACATTCCACTTTAAACTTGATACTACTTCCTTTTAGTTATAAAATACAAAATACGTATTATTAAATATATATTTTTATATATTTATTTTTAATAAAATTAATACCTATCATTCGGTCCACAATAAACAACTCTTAAATTATCTTACCGAAAAAAAAACCTATAAAATAAATTCTATGGTAACACCAGGACGACTCATTCGATAAATAACCTTTAGACTATCTCTTGGGAAGGAAGCCCACAAAATACATTATGTGATGCAAAAATTAGAATTTCTTCCCTTTACTCATAGGAATGTGTTATAATAAGAGTTTAAAGTCGAGTATACTTGGTTATTTGAAGAACTTTTAGCTCTTTTGGGTCTTACTTGATGAGCAAAGGTCCTATACATATTAATTTTTACTTTTTAATTTGAGTTATACACAAAAAGTAACTTCTTTATTTTCGAGTATTACACCGTACCTATTTTTTGGATAAAAATAAATAATAATAATAATAATTAGGACGCAAAATTTTGATTTGCAACATAAGCGACTTTAGATGTACTACTGAAAAAAAGTTTGATTAATATAATCTAAGATGGTTTGACTTTATTTGAAATCTTGACTTGATGGGGGGGGGGGGGGGTGACTATAAAGTTTTGTGGTAGTGTCCTAAAATATAAAAAAAACGTTGTGTATCATCCATCAGCGATCACGTGAGATTTTGCAAGGATCCCCGCAATAATTGCCTTTTGGTTTATTTATTGAAGTTGGTTGAATTTAGTGAATTACGTTTGATGTCTGATTGGATTTGGAATGATTAGTCTAATGCTTTCCCGATTAATCATCACCAGTAATTACTAAATAATGTCAGCCAAGATTTTTCCGTAACAAAGTCAACTTTTGTCAAGTTGCTATGTGCACTCTCACTCACCATGTATAATGTATATCCATCCATGTCGAATTGCAAATACAGAAATGGTGCAATCATGATCCGTTGGACCAAATACTCCACTTGCATGTAGTAGGCACAGAAAGTCACGAAGAAAAACGATCAAATAAAATAAATCATGGGGGAAAAAATCCCATGCGCCTAAATTTTCATGAAAGGAAAAAATTGGGATTTTTTAACCCCCCAAAAAAAAAATGATGCAAAGGGATAATTTAAAAATTTGTATATATAATTGAAGGGGGTTGAAAAGATTATTAAAAAATATTTGAAAGTGTGAATGGTTAATCGTGTCAAAATATTATATATATATATATATATATATATATATATATATATTTTAAAAAATTATAAATTTATAATATATGTTTTAGTTTACAATTATTGTGTTAAAAAAAGTAAAAATATATTTTAAAATATAATTGAT
This sequence comes from Gynochthodes officinalis, assembly GCA_020080225.1. Lineage (NCBI taxonomy): Eukaryota > Viridiplantae > Streptophyta > Magnoliopsida > Gentianales > Rubiaceae > Gynochthodes > Gynochthodes officinalis. The sequence goes on along the minus strand of CM034621.1, from coordinate 33,242,078 downwards.
TTGAAAAATTAAAGAATTGTTACCCTCTAGTCGTCGAGAACAGCTAGAAGAAACATGTCCATGGGACACCATATCAACTATTGAAAAAGTAATAATATTTATAGTGATTTTGTATAGTAACTGATGTGACAAATATGAAAAGACAAAATTATTTTTTATTATTTTGCATTTTTTTTAAAAAAGATAATAAGTAAATTTTGTCTTTTTTATATTTGTTACATCAGTCACTATGATTAGTCATTGAAAGTATTATTATTCTTATTGAAATCACCTTTTGCCAAAAACATCAAACTTTGTTTTATTTATCCGTTACAACGAATATGCTCTCGTTTATGTATGCATGTCACGTATTTTACACGTAATTAACGTGCTTTATTTCAATAAAATGTATTAGGATATTTTTTTTTAACCCCAACGAAAAACCAGAGTTATTAAACAACGAAACTATACTATATCCATTTGTACAAATAAAAATTTTGCCTTTTAATTTCTATTTCGTACTCGAGTGTGTGTAAATAAACAAATCAATAAATATTTTTAAAGGGCTTTCCTTTTAGTTCTCAAATATTTTGGTCTTTGATGTGGGAACCCACATGCTGCGTGCAAAGATGGCGAGCAAAATGGGTAATGTAAGAGCTACAATTCCGGTTTACAAATAGTTTGATTTAGACTAAATTAAGAATCGATGATGATGTTTGATCCAATTTTCAAACTTATAGTAGTGGCATAAGTTTTGCATAATCCCAGGCATTATTAGATCGTGGAAACTGAGTGCATCAAAGACCTTTGGTGATGGATGATTTGGTCGGCGGGACCAATCATTCCATTTGGAAGAATACCGCCAACAACGAACGTAGTACTATGGTCCGAAGTAAGTTTACAGAGATCGTAGTTTTACTATTCAAAAGGTCCTTAATGGGTAATGTATGAAATATTGGGTTTAATCATGGATTTTGTAGGTGGGCAAACTCCTAATCAGCACAGCCGACGTTGCATTATTGGGTTGGTATTTGTAAATGCACGGATTAGAGAGTAGGTCCCAAAACACTCTTACATCAACTTTCTAGTTAAGCAAAGATCCGGATTCTTGTTGATGGATCATATTCTGGCACCATTATAACTCTTTGAAACTCCCTCTCCTATGTCTTCTACCTAATTTGCTTTCCACCTCCCACTCCCCCCTTGTCTTTTTCTCTTTCCTACGCATCAAACGAAGAAAATATCAAACACATTCATGGGATGGTGAATTGGTGACGATGGTGATGATGCATATTGGTGGACATCCCTATCTTTCTCCATCTCTTCTCACCTCTACATTGCCTCATTCTAATGCTAAAATGCAAACCAATGAAACTCTGCAATTAATGGATGCACCGTATTGTTTACTTCTCAACAGCAAAACGTACTCTAAAGAAGAATTTACCCTTTTAAATTCTCTAATGCAGAGTGATTAACAGAAAATGCAGAGGGGCAAATCATATGTTAATGTAAATGGAAGGTGTGTTAATTAACAACGTAAATGCAAACAGAAAAACAGAGAAGTAAAGCGCTCATGCATTGCGAGATACAGACAATACATGTTATCTGTTACGTAGTCATGCATGGACATCCTATTACCTAAAGTACCCAAAATTTAACAACGTTTTATTCCAGTTGTTTGCCTTAAATCCCCGAGACAGATATTTTTAAATGTTCAGAAGAGATTTTTGTTAAAAAAAAAAAAAAAAACACAAAACGAACCTATGATGATAATATTAAATAGTACTACTAGGATGAATATTATCTGCTGGCCGTCGCACAAGTTGGCTAATTATTGATCTTGGCATTGTCTTTCTTTCTGTAAGTTACTTATAAAAAGAGGAATCCTTGGTAAGGAAAAAGTTAGTGGTGACTGGTGTTAACAGTGAAATTTGGGATGTTGCGTACGGGGTTGCAAGCGGCAGACGAATCAAATATCCTCTGTGTGTGTGTGTGTGTCCAATTTTCCATGTTAATCCACGTTTTCCTCACATTCCAAGTTGATTTATTTTAATTTGTTTTCCGGTGGGTTCTTCCCCTTTCTTCTTTTTCTTCCTTTACCCTGTCTATGTAGGTCGTGCAAACGGGCCATTATTGAGTGTTTGTATTTATTTATGCAATACGAATTAAAGGAAGGTGGGTTGTGGAAATTTTGTGGCAAATGCTTTCAAATGCGTTTGTTTAATTGTACAGTAAGAATTACCGTAAACTAATACTCTCAGACTGCATATACTAGAATCGTGTGTAGACTATAAAAGCATTATTAAAGGGATGTTTATTGCTTCCTCGTTGGTTGGTCATTATCGTGGAGTTAACAGTGGGCTTCAAATGGTCAACCTTAGGAAGGAGAGATAAGAGACTCTGTCATGATTCTTTCCACACCATATTCGTTTCTATACTCATTCTTTCCTTTGATTTTTAATCATAGACAATCAGATAGCCACCCGTCCCCACCCAACTCAAACAAAGTCACATTTCATCCTGTGCCCAGCATATTCCGCAATTTTTCCACCAAGCCTCTCCCCCTCCCCCCGTGCCTTTTTAACAAACAAGCAACCCTCCACAAAAAACCACATCTATATATCTTTCCCCATACCAAAAGTTCCATCTTTACAACCATTCTACTCTGCACACCCCCCTCCAAGCATAAATGGGCTTTGATGATATGTGCACCACAGGCCTTGTGCTAGGTTTAGGCTTCCCATCAGCAGATGATCAGAAATCAAGAAAGCCGTCCATCAAGTCGGAACAGCTGGCAAAGGATCCCGCAGCACTCTTTGAGCCCTCGCTGACTTTGAGCCTTTCTGGGGAGACTTTTGACAAGGTAGTCAAGAAGTTGGAGGCTGATCTTCATAAGGCTTCCAATGACCCTCCTCCTCCTCTTCCGCCGGCTGATAACTTGCGTCGTCAAGATAGCGCTGCATCATCTTTTTCCAACGTTAGCGTGAAGAGGGAAAGAGAGTTTGGCGGCGAAGAAGTTGAGATAGAGAGAGTTTCATCAAGAGTGAGCGACGAAGATGATGATGGTTCCAATGGAAGGAAGAAACTTAGGCTCACTAAAGCTCAGTCTGCTCTTCTGGAGGAAAGCTTCAAGCAACACAGCACTCTTAATCCTGTAATACATCCCTCCCCTCCCTTCCGTTGATATATTCTCACATGCGTAACGTAATAGAATATTTGATTTTCGACTCTGATAATTATTTGGCCAATTAAACTGTTCACTTATAGTTTTTGAATTTACAGAAGCAAAAGCAAGACTTGGCGAGAGAACTCAATTTAAGGCCTCGACAAGTTGAAGTTTGGTTCCAGAACAGAAGGGCCAGGTCATTATTAATCCCCATCATCTGCAAACAAACGAAATAATTCACCAGTGTTTGATATGTGTACAATTACTACTTTTTTGTTTTTCCGGGTCCGATTACTGAAAGAACCTTTTTTCGTATCCACGTACAGGACAAAGCTTAAGCAAACGGAAGTTGATTGTGAATTCTTGAAGAAATGCTGTGAAACGCTGACCGATGAGAATAGGAGGCTACAAAAGGAGCTACAAGAGCTGAAAGCACTGAAACTAGCACAACCTCTGTACATGCAATTGCCCGCGGCTACCCTGACCATGTGTCCGTCCTGCGAAAGGGTCGGTGGGGTTGGCGAAAATGCTTCCAAGAACCCATTTACGATGGCTCCGAAACCTCACTTCTTTAATCCTTTTACCAACCCATCGGCAGCATGTTAGATGGTAGCTGTGAAATAGCGTTAGAAGGAGCTAAAAATCCGTATATGATCAGATTATCAATCAGAACCCTCAACCCGCCTTTTTTTGGTTAAGGGCTTGTAATGAAATTAAGGTTAGTTCAGTTAATTTGTAGAAATTTAATCGTTACCTATTCAATTACGGTGTCCTCTGATATATGCTTGTAAATGATGAAGCATTATATAATAGTACGAAGGTTTTTTTTTTGCAAGTCTTTTCCATTAATGTTCTTGTGTTATTGTATACTGGTAAAACCGAAGTCCTCCCTCGTATATATTTACACTTAACAGAAAAAGGAACGACTATCAAAATAAGTCGTCCATAAACTTGTGGTAGCGCACCCACAAGAAAGAAATGGAAACCGATATGGTGTTGGGATGTTGGGTATTCATTCATGACATAGCGTTGATTTGGGAACAGTGAGTCCAACAATTGGCCAAATAAAACGCGACTGATTGCTTTGGTACCCCACTTAACGAGGGGAGGAAGCGAAGGTACACGCACCAGGGTTGCTTTTGGGTTTTGGGGTGCGCTTAGTCATTTTACCTGACAAGAAAGAGAAGATAATGATGGAAAAATCAGTTGGAAGTTATGATGATCAGATGAAGATGATGTGTTTGTGAGTATGTGTGAGAGAGGGAGAGGGTGAGGGAGAGGGTGAGGGTGGGGAGGGGTTGGCTCACGTGTATTTGTCCGTAGCTTTTGTTAGCTCTTTCCGAAGAGGAAATAATAATAATATTTTATGAGACAGGCATCGTCAACATTCAATAAACATGAAAAAGAAGAGCGAGAAGAGCGAGAAGAGCGAGAGGCGTGCGGAGAAAGAAAAGAATGGAAAAATCCCAAACTCATTTCGTTTCCCATTTCGCTTCGGCAAAGAAAAACAGAAGATGATGTTTCATGTTCATGGGGGCCTGAATCCTCCTGATCAAAATATTTGATGGCCGCGTGAAATGCCCCAACTTTTAAGGGACTGGTGGGTCACGCCCCACATGATGTTCACGCTTCGAACCCCCCACCCGCTACATCTCTTTCTCTCCTTTGTTTCCCTTCTTCACATTCACGATCATGTTATGATGGGCAATGTGATTTCCATGAATTGGTAGGACCTTCCGGCTTGCCTGGGCTGTGGAAATTTCTATCCATCTAGATTCACCCCCATTTTGGCATCCATGCTTTTTTCATGAACAATAATTTGCACAAATTTCTCGTTTTTTTTTTTAATTTTTTCCATTGTATTGGCGGCATAGATTGGATGTGTATAAATTACGTTTCACTCGTTATATAATAAAATTTATTTATTTATATTTATGTTAGTACTATTGTTTTAACATTTTACGAAATACAAAATATATTAAAAAGTAAAAAAAAATATATATATATATATATATATATGTTTGGATTACATAATTCACTAACTAGTGATCATTTTGATTATCTATTGACGTTCCGCGTTTAAAAATTCATTAAAATTTTTCATCATGGTCAGGATTCTAGGGCATGTGATCACTTGAACTCAATGATAGCGTTGGACATCAAATAAATAAAATAAAGTAAAGTAATCTGAAGACGAGTTGATGGTCCAGATTTTTTTGGTATTACCAAAATAAAGTCAAAAAATAATAATAAAAAGAAAGAGAGGAAATAGTGGATACTGATAGTACAGTAGTAGTGTGAATGATGTGTATTTCTTCATGGACACGTTATTATGATTGGTCATGGGCGAAGTCATTGGCTGAATCATTGGGAGGATCTATCGTGGTCTTATGGTCCACTTTTATTATTAATTATTAATAAATTTATTATTATTATTGTTACCTAGAAATGTCTCTCAATCATGCGGTGGAGTGTGGACCAATAAATCACCAAGCCACTTTCCTGGAAGTTACAACGCTCCCATGGTCTTTCTCTAATCATCACCACTCCTTCTCGACGTTCAAATTACCCAACCCCTAGTCTCCCCTAGCCCCACCCCCCTGCCCCCATCTAACAACTAATATATGTAAAATTATTTCGTAATTAACATGGTATTTATGTAATTGCCACCAACGAGAGCATACTCAAAATTAAGGTTACTTCGAAATTTAAATTTTGACATTAATTTAAAATTTTAAAATTAGTGTAATACATTATTTTGATGATTAAATTCTTAATTCCTTAATACAATTTAGTTAGATTCTTCTTTTTTTAATTGAGTAAGAATTCTTTTTCTCATAGAATATAAATATATTAAAAACCATCATTTCGACCAAAAAGGTAATATTATGTTTCAACACGTAATATCATTTTCAAGATTATGGTTTATGCTGGTGTGCTAATATTTCAACCCTTTGCAGGACAAGAGTCAATATAATCATTCGTAGTATAATCTCGTGCATCTATCTATTCACAACGTTCTAAATCAGGGCAAAATGATAATAAAAGATTCTGTTGGATTATTTAGCTAGGCGAACCAAAGAAAATATCAAAAGATTAAAAAGAAACTTTTGTGGAACGCAACTCGGATAATAATTCTTTTTTTCTTTGTTAGGATGAAAAAAATCAGTGAATACAGCGATTATGCGTGTTTGATGTTTTAGCGTACAATTTTGTGGCTAAAAACTATACTAAAAATGGCATAGCATAGGCGAAATAAAAAGATTCCAGAGAAAGGTACTTGGCATTTATGGTGACGGGGAAAGGCCAAAGTGCGAAAATGGCATTCATCAAAGTTTGCTTTATTTTCGGGATTATAAAAATATGCGGTTTATCTACTCCTCCTGTTTGCACGCACTCGAGGCTGAGGGACGGTACACTGCAAACCCGTGTGCCCACACGAAACTTCATAAAAGAAGTCGAAAAGAACATCCTGGAAGACAAGTGTTGAGTTTTGGTTAACTTGTCGGCTTGTCCTGACTCTGCTACCTTAATCCCAGATTTAATTAGTTTAATTTAGGACAATAAGCAGCGTTGCGGCCGCTAAATAATTAGTGATTACTGTCCTCATCCGCACTTAAACATCGGCCCACTGTATACTATATAGTATTGGAAGTGTCGAGGACAAAGAAGAAACACTGTAATCATTGTGTGTTTTACGTCAGCAAAGGAACTAATTCAGCCGTGGATTTCCCGGTGGTTATTGTTCGATGGAACCGATTATGGAAGCATGTCGGCAAATCATCATCATCAATCTCACCTTTTGCTCAAAAGTCTTCATCGACTAATAAACCGCCGTGTATGTGAAAATTGGTGGCTAGTGCTAGCCATCGCCTCAAAGATGGACCAGCGTTTCACGTGGATTGTCTTGGCAGAGCTTTTCTCATTTGGGTTCTCTAGCTTGGGCCCTTGGGCTTTTATTATTCTTTTTCTTTATTTTTCTTTAGTATTCTTTTTTCTTCCCCGGTTCGAATGACAAATGAGGAAAAATATCGTCATTGACGTGGCCGATAATCACTCCTCCGAACTATTATACGTTATTATCAACAGTTAAAAATATGCAAGTTGTATATAATTCTATAAAAATAAGATTTACTGTTGAAAGTTAGGAATAACATATAATCCTGTAAAAATAAGATAACGTTTCTAACATGATAACGTTCGACAATAATTGATAACGAAATGAATGTGTATGTACATGTATACACAATTAAATTGGCTACTATAAAGAGGTAAGTTTGGTACACAAGGCACGTTAAACGTATCATTCACTTAGCAAAACATTATTAAATATTTATAACAATCACTATTTAAAAATTTCAGTCACTACGTGTTGCAAAGATCTGGCACCTTTGTATACATAATGTATACCACCCGTACAGTAGTGTGTTGGCGGCATTTGAGTTCGGTTTTGTTTTTGTTGAGGTCGATATTCGATTTAAGGCCACGTACAGACGTTTCATTAAATTTCTATGATAACCTAAATCATCGGCATCACGTGAAACAACCATATCGTTGGATACGTGCTTCACCATGCGTGAATCCAGCATGCGTGCATTTATGCTGATGCCAGAAACATGCTTGCTTTTGGGGAATTATGCTTATCATCATAGTATTATAGGAGCATCAAATTTCACCACCGTCGGCCACGATATTAGTGGCCATAGACTATAATTTTACACGATCGTACACGAACCACGCGGAAAGCGTACGTACGCAACTCAAACCAAATACCCCATCAAATTAAATGTAGGAGTGGCATGTGACAGCCTGACAGCTGATCTCCGAAGAAGATACATCAATGGCTTCGCAGCAAATCTGCGCATGATGCAGTGAATGAGCATGGAAAGCATGTCGTACCCGATTATCATCACCTGACCTGCAAAACTATATCCACAAAACGGTCTCAATCCATGTGTGGATAACGCGGGGGTCTTAAACCCGCTAGCAAACAAGCAGGGCGTGACGAAGGATACAAATAATATTCATGATTTTTGTCAACAAAAACTGGCAGGGACCTTTTCTTTTGTTGTTGGTACTTAGTTAGGCGGATGTTGTGGCCCCATTTCCATTGGAGTCTCTGGGAGCAATGTAATCATCCACAGTTCCACAACCATGGCATTGTATTCCACCACTCCCATGTTATCGTCCGCATTCTTCCTGTTTATTGTCCGATGTTATTACAGTGACTGCAACTTATCAAGGCATCTGTACGTGTTCTGCCTTGGTTGATGCTCTGCCGGAAGAAAAATTTGTTCGGGAAAATGTGTGGGGGAAAGTGTGTGGAAAAAAATGGCAATTACGTATTCAATTTTTAGTCTAATGAAACGACATGCATGAGAAGCCCATTCAGTGATTTCGACCCTTGAGTTAATCTCGTGCTGCATGCATTCGTCTATAATATTAGATATGAAAAAAAAAAAGCCAACAACAAAGAAGGGAGATATTCAATCAGTTCAGTGTACCTTAATACACTAATTCTTCTTGGTATATGAAGATATTTATGTTTCCTTTCCCATATGGAAATATGAAATTCAAACCCATATCACGAATTAAGATTTTGAAAGGATCACTAATGACATCCGTCATTTAAAAGTCCATTTATTTTGAATTTTTGACAAATATGAAATTATGATGCTAAGATTTCGGGTAGAAACGATGATATTTTAGTAGGTAAATTAACGCCTCAAGTGGTGAAAGAGTCGTCATATGTTCGAAAATATAGATTGGTACAAGTTATTATTGATATTCAGGTATTCTAAAACTACCTATAAATAATAGGGTCAGGTTATTGATATGAGATAGATGAGTTCTAGTTATAATTCACAAACACATTCAAAAAATATATTTGAATTGTATTTCAAAATTTATTTTTTTATTTTTAACACAATTTTTTACATTTCCAACACAGTTATTTCTTATAATTATTATTTCAAAAAATACAAAAATATTTTTGATACTTGATCCATACACATACTCTTTCACACCATCTAATCCATGTTGATTTTTGGAGTTTAGTGTTTAACTCCTTTCAACTATAGCTTATTCAAAATTTTGTTTATTTATATATATATTTTTTTGAATAATAACAAGATAGAGTGAAAGATTTTAATAAATTCACTCAAGTGCGACATCTACCGTAGTACATAATAAGAAGTCATCCATCATGTGAATTACCATGAGAAAATTTACCGAGATTTATTATTATTATTATTAAAGGTGAAGAAACGTGATTATAATGTGTGTAGTTAGTTGTTTCAAAATACGTGTTTCTACTTTTTAAAATAATTTTTATTCCATAGTTATTAATTAAAGAATATAAAAATACGTTTAAAAATACAATTTATACATTCTTATTAAACAGGATGGGATTTCTTTTCCAACTATAAGGTGGCCCAAAGACAATCTTTGAACCCGCGTTTATAGTTTGGGCCTCGTAATGTATGTCTAAGCTAAAGTTAAATTTGCCAGTTCTTTGAGGATCCGGTTAGCTCACATCTACACGGGCCGAACTGGAGGAGCTACATAACATGGGTCCACTTTGAGAACACTCAAAATTGGAATTAGTTGGGGTCTGGTATGCCTTAGTGGCGGGTAATAAGTAAAGTGCACACCAGGTGTTTGACATTAGGCCGCGGTCGGATTTTAGTCTAGTCGAATGCACTTCAAGAGGAGGGAGATATAGCCCAATATGGACTTTAACATGGTAAGAGTTGGTTAGTATTGTCTTATAGTATTTCTAACTAGAACTCACCAACTTTTGTGTTTTAGGAACATGCTGATGATAACTCATGTCGAAAACTGGGGAAGTCTTCTGCTCTTTACCGCATGATATATTCAGAGGTAGTGGGAAAATCATATGTTCACGTGAAGTTCATGTTACTAATCGAAATGTTGTTCTTGATTTTTATGTTACGGGAAATTTTAAAGGTATACTCGATTGTTGAACCACGCTGTGTTAAAAATCCTGCTTGTATATGCATAGGTAGAAGAGATTGGATGGGAGCATTTAGTAAGGATGGCTGAGGACCTGACATTTTTGAGCTTTCATATTGTGTAAGCCCATTTGTCTTGTACACATTTATTTTGATCTGGATTTTCAACTTTTAGCTGCTCTATGCCACCTTTGATGTTTTTCAGAGACAAGAAAGGAAGAGTTCACATTTTGGAGATGACATTAGATAGTGGATATCCGGAATGTCCACCTTCAGTATCAGCTGTCAGTCTTCTATCATTTGGTTAATTCCTTTAGCTCACTCCATTCTGGAAATAGACCCCTGTATATTAATTTTGGCAGGATGTCCCACAAATCTTTAAGTTAGGCTGGTCCATAAAATCAAAACTCAAGGATGTACTGGGGCAATTTCAGCGGGTACACATTGCCGTTGGAGATCTTTATTGCTTATTTGTTTTTATTATCCCTATGTTTCTTCATGAATGCAGTTGTTTACTTCATTAGCTTTATGGCTACTTGTGGCTACACTTTGAGATAGTTATAATTTTTCCACGATGTGCTGAATCCTTGATGCCAGCATCTAGATAAGCTTCAGGACTTCTGGTCTACGTTAGATGAAATTGACAAGAGCCCGTGGGTGGTTGATCCCAAGCATCCATGTTTAGCAACGTCATATCGTCAAATTTATATAGGTTTTGATTTCTCTTTATTTACATTATATCCTTTAATAAGTTACAGTTTCCACTTAACCAGTTTACTCCTTTCACTTTCCTAGGAAATGATTGCTATGTCATGCTATCACTAAATGCAAATGATCCAAGATCCTTACCAGAGTAAAATTTCTTTTTAATGCTTGTCTTGGAAAAAATTAGTGTTTGCCACATTAGTGACATTTTATTTTCATCCATTAGATGTCGCTTTCTGGGTTCAGATTCAAATGTGACCCTTTGGAGGAAGACTTGGCAGCGAAATTGCAAAAGATGGTATCTCCAAAGATCTATATGAACATTTCTCCATTTTCAATAGTCAGTATGTGATTTGTTTTAATCTTTCCATTAGCCTTTTAGTTTCTATATTCCTATAACTGTCTGCTTTGTACTTATAACAGGAATAAAGACAGATCATTCTCTGATAACCTTGCAAGTGTACTGAATATTCAGCTGCCTGAACCTCCTACTTCCAGTGAAAACGATCAGCAAACTGAATGTGGGGTTTGTTATGCTCAATATCTGCCCATGGGTAACAATGCATCCTATTAGCTATTAGTAAATAAGTACATTATCAATTATTTCCCACTAACATGGTGCTTTTCCCATAGATGATGAATTCGGTTCAAATAGTGGAGCTTCAACTGATTATACATGTGAGAATAGCAATTGCAGTAGGGCTTTTCATAGTGTTTGTCTTGGAGACTGGCTACGTTCTATTACAACAACACGGCGGTATGATGGATTTTGCATTTCTATTAATTTCTGTGGCTTTTATTATTAGCGTTGGGATACCATCTGTATAACACCTATTTTCAACATTTAAATGTGGTGTGGTTGATTCTCATGTATGACTGCTTGAAGGTCTAGAAGTGGTTCTCGCTACAGATTATAGAATTGTCATCTATTTCACAAGCGTAGGATTTTTTTTTTTTTCCTGGCTTTTTGGTGCAAATGATTTAACCAGTCGACGCATACTTTCTTCGTCCTTGGCATCATTGCACAAGCTGTTCAGATTAGATGTTAGCTTTTACTTTTTGCAACTTGGATCTCCATCTCTTCTTCATTGTTTGATTACCTTTTTTACAATACCTTAGGTATGTCTATTGCAGGTCATTTGATGTTATGTTTGGGAATTGTCCGTATTGCTCCAGTCCTGTTGCCGTCCAAATGAATAGCAGGAAATGAAATTTTGTTTCGTCGATGTTATCAATGTCTCTTTGTCACATGATAAATGTCCCTTTGCCGGCCAAATGAATTGCAGGAAATGAAATTTTGTTCCCTTGACGTTGTCACATGCCCCTTTGGTCATGGTGGAAACAGCAACTCATGCCGACAGACATATATATTCGATAAGGTCCTTTTAAGGGGAGCTGGGGAGTCCTGGTGGACTCTGGCAAATTGTAAATCAACATTGTGCGCTCTTAGCTTTCCTTTTCCAATTTAATGGGCGGTTGTGATCTTTTTAATTTCCCAGCTTATAATCTAGCATTTGTAACTCGTGGAACAGTTCATCTGCACTTGTAAATGTTGATGTTAGCATCATCTTGCCCATTGCCATTTATCTTCCAAAAAGTTGTTTTGACTTATTTGTGTGGCCATATTGAAAGATGGGCAGATTTTTGTTTGCGGCTTTTCTGAATTTAACTCGGTCAAAAAGCATTAAAAGTTACAGATGTATAAATGCAGGATTCCGAAATACGTCCCAGCTTGTTTTCTTTTCTATTCAACCGGAAATGAATTCATTCCGCTGTCGGCACTGTCATAGTTTTTAAGTTTAAGACATGCGCATTGATTCAGGCTGCTCACTTTCTGGGGTCCTTTCTTCTTTATTCCCTGCAGATCAGGCTGTCGGATAACGGGTCCCTGGATTAACATAAACGCTGTTCGTCCAGCTTATCGGGCTCTATCTTCAATCAGTACTCCGGTGAAGTTAAGGCAGCCAGTTTCAGAAAGATTAAAACATTTTTATCTTCAGATTCTAACTTCTTAATTTTCTATTTTATTTTCTTTCAGCTACGAATGAGAATTTTTTTTTAAAAAAATTAAACTATCTAGAGATAAATAGATAGTGTTAAAATTTTAAAAAAATGTTGTTTCTTCGATTAAATGATATTGATTGCTGAGTGAAATAACCAAGACAAATGTTTGGCTAACGCCATAAACAATAATTCAGTCCTACTTTAAAAAAGCTTATTGTCAAATCGAGAGAGCCGAAAAAATAAAAATAAAAATAATAAGTTGACTCAAATTATATTTCACAATGATGCCAAAAAGCATTATTGGTTTACACAGTATACAGCATATTCAGACACGACACAAATTGAAATACACAAGTTGAAGTACATAAATGACAGGGACAATTTTTTTTTCCCACAAATTAAAAATCACACAATTCAACTATTGGCTCTCATCATCTCTCCTACACAAGCTCCATCAAATATTCTTTATTATTCCACCAATACCCCTCATTTGCATGGCTTTCGTTGTATAAGGGGCATGTACGTAAACGAGGCTTTTGAACTTTGAGACAGAATTAACAATGGATGGATGATGGATCAAGCACTTATATATGCATGTACGAAAATAGAAATGAATGGGCGGTGGTTTGTTTTGATACGTCTTTAGATTCCTGCCAGGCATTCCGGTGGGGCAACGGGGTTCCGGGCTCTGTCGGTGCAGTAATCATAAACCATGTGTTGGACGCGAACCCAGTGATACATTCTGGCTTCAAGAGGGGTTAGTTGTTGGTAGTTTGCAGCTTCCCACCAATTGTTTGGGTTCGAGGGACAAGCCGCCGGCCCTGGAACTGGACATCCCTCAATGTCGAAGTCGCTGTAGTAGGCATAGAAGGGGGCTTTACTCCAATCAATTTTCTCCAGCCCACCCCTGGTTGCCCAGTCATCAGCTTCCCACAAAGTGGAAAAAATTCCCATGGGTTGGGGCCCAGGGAATGGAATTCCCTTGGCTTCGTTGTTCTTGTAAACCCTGACTGGCACTTCATCCACGAAGAAACTGCATATGAAGAGGTTGTTGAGGAATCCATGCATGATTGATGAACAAATTGAGCACAAGATATATAGTGTTGATGATGAGTACTTACGCAATCAATTTACGGGTCCATCGTATGCCGTAAGTGTGGTATCCTATTGATGGATCAAACCACAGGTTTATCCTTTGTTCTTTATCGCCTTTACCGTTGATATAAATATTAGTTTGGAGAGTGTAAGGTTGTCCTGAGCGATTTCCTAAGAATTCGAAGTCGAATTCGTTGCGAGTGTTAAATATCCCCGAAATCATCTGCCACCAAATCAAAGTATACATCATATGAAATTGGATGGAACCAAGGACAAAAAATAATTGGATGGAACCTAGGACAAAAAATTAACATAAGAAACATACGTAGAAGGCAGCGACTGTTCCAGCAGAGTCACCAGGGATGAGCTTCATCTTCATATTAAAACGACCAAACAAGTATTGACTCTTGGAAGCGAATCCACATCCTAAATTAAATTAATATAGTATCACGTACTTACGTTAATAGCATCATCTAATGATAATATCAATATAACTAAAAATGAAACAATTTGGGGGACTTGACTAACTAATTAGCCCCCTCCAAAAAAAAATTTAGTACCTGAATTTTGATCAAGAGTAAGCTGAATGGCCCTTCCTCCATCAAGTTGCCTGAGATGAGACTCGGACCACGTGACTCGAAAATCCTGAAGAAAAGTGGCCGGTCGTCCGCTGACACTCAAGGAAAAGGTAAGGATGACAATAATGAAAACAAACAAGACATGATATTTTAAGTGTATCATGGTGGCCATGGCCGTAAACAACAGTACCGGTATTAAGTTATTTGTGTTTTATGTTGTGCATGGTGGGAGAAGTGGCATGGCAATTTATATACAAAATGGGAGAGAAAGGTGGGGAGGAGGAGGGATTGATTGGGACTGCTGCTTTCAAATGGAAAGCGCCATTACAGCTTAGCTTTCAAACAGCTAATGGTAAGCCGTCAATGGACCCGGACCTCTCTCTTTCTAATTTATACCCCACCCTATTGTATATTGTTAGCTCTCGTGGGAACTTCTTCTTCCATCATATCTACTCTCCTATTAAGGTCTATCTTTTGCAAATTATGCATTTCTATAGCTTGGTAGGAGAATTTGTCCACATTATTTGAAATATCCATGTCAATGCTTTTTTTTTCTCTTTCTTCTTTTGGTTTAACGTTTGATTGGTTGCCTAACTCATCATTAAGATCCATTCATGACTTTCATGGAAATTTTGAAGCAATCGGTCATGCATGAAATGAAGTTGAGAGTTTGCCACCCTGGTTTTAATTGTACTTAATTGCCATATATACATCAGCAAGGTTCTTCTTAAACGGATTTAATCCACACAAATTGGAAGCTTTAAAAGACAGTTAGTAGTCTTGGTCGAGTCTTAAATACCAAGTGGTTTGGTTAGTTCACAATGTGTCCTTATCATTTCATAATTATGTTTAATTAATCACATAATGCAAAAGCAATCTTGATTCCACATTTGGAGTCATTAAATTTTACCTCTAAGAAAATATGAAGACCTAATTAATTTTAATACTTTGCGTTTGGTACTCATCCATGTTTGGTTCATGATTAATTGGTGGATTATAGTACAACAACGTAGTCCCATCTCATAAAGAATATAATATCAATAAAGAAGCTAGTTAGGTCTCGTTAATTATTTTGCTCAATGTGGAAGCTGAATTTAGGATATGTCATTCTTTCACAAAGATAACCTATTAATCAACTCCTAAACTCGAATGGTTGACGTTAGACCTAAGGAATTCATTTCTTCTTCATCTCGTCCACCATAAATTCCATTTTATCTACATCGCCGCATGCCCGAAAAGGCGAAGGCCATGGCCTATTGTAGAAACAGTCATCACACTCCTCATCATTAGATTCATTACCACATACGAGGAAAGACATGCTTTTAAGGATCACATAAGTTGCCTAAATTTACATTAAATGGTCACTTCAAGCAAAATAATGACGAGAAACGCAGATTTTGAGAAGCAGCTTATGAATTACATGAGCCAAAATCTAACAAAGTTACCATTAACAGAGCAGGAAAAAGAGCGATAAGTGCTCAGTCAACAAAAAAGGGCAAAGTTAATTCTAATTGCCAAAAATCAGATTCAAACTCACTGTATTTTTTGGATGCACACTGAGCCTTGTTATAACGTCGAGTGAAATATTTGTAATTTCTCCACAAGGTTGGTTCTCGTCTTTGTTCTTATTTTTCTCACAAAGTAACATCACCAAGGTTCATGAAGGCAAACCGAAATGACAGAAATGCGATGGCCCGTTTGTCCTGCTATGGAGTCAATGATGTCCAAATATCCAATCACAATTTCTATTTAATATTACACCTGCGGACAGCCTAGAGAAAAGAAAATGTATGTGACGCATGGCTAATTTGAAGGACCCCGCCGCTTCTCTAGCTTGTGGGCGCACTACAGACCACATCACAAATCTTAATCTGGGTTTAGGCTGCTAGTCCACCCTGGGCAGCCTGTTACTTTGAAGCCTCAATAAACTTCTTGTTGTCTCTGTCCTTGAGTGTTTGAAGGGGTTAGGATGACCCAGAAGCCCAAAGAGATCACGTGGCTCCTTGTGCATCACTGGGGAAAAAACTCAAAAGGGTTCACAGATTATCCTATATTAAATATTACTTCCCAAACAAGAATAGGCCATGTTTTTTCAGTTTTATGAAAAAAGTGTATGTAATGAACAATGATATTTGAGCTCCGTGTCCGGCAACCGACTATTCCCCTTCTGCTCCAAACCTCGCTCAAATTCAATCGTTGTCTATTTCTCGGACCACAATAGTTCGTTTATCTTGCTGCGTTGGGCAACAAATGTAGATGGATCTTTATGTGACTCACACGGACACCATTTAATTTCTCTCCTTCAAAATATCATCTTAGTTTCACTATAATAAATTTAGCATGGTGGGTAGGTCGTCTTCTACAGAAGGCCTGGCCTAGTACAGGCCGAAAGATGAAGACAGAGATGGCTTTTCTCCGAATTACAGAAATGGAAAGATCTGACTATGGGGGATTCCAATAATTGAAATCACCAACCCAAAACTCCACGTCATAATAAAACTATTTGCATTGTAGTTTTACTCCGATCCCTACCACGTTTTTCATGGATTTACGTGCCCCAACAGCAGTACCGTGTCACTTTCCCAGCCGCAACCATTTCACTGACTCTCGGAGCCCCAGACCCCAGAGCTTCATATGACATGATGATAGTAAAATTAATTACGGAGGCCAAATTTCTTGCCTTCCTTTTTTTTCTTTTTTTCCTCTTTTTCTTGAAGTAATAAGCGCACGTTGGAGGGAAAAACACAGGAATAAGTTTGCAAAAGCGTTTGATAACTAAGGACACTACTGTTGTGTCCTGTGTGAAAATGAAATGGGACCAGTTCGTATAACATGGATAACGACATTGTGGTGGCCAATGGCAATTGTTGAGTTACTCATTACTACCATCATTCATTCACGTCACATGAAGAGATAGGCTTCAGAAGTTACCCTTGTTTAATCCCCAAGCAATTACGAGGGTCTGCTATTTCATTTTGAAATGTGAAAAATGCAAAAATGAAATGACAAATCATACATGTCCATCTTAATTAGTTTGACATTAATTTCTAGCAAAAGGCTGCATATCAACTAGCACTTAGAACTGAAATAATTGAGCAAACCATGCATCTATTCAAACTGTTGGTTGAGTAGCAAAGGAACGTGGGCTTTTTATTTCAGATTAGAACGAACAGAATAGACAACTAATAAGATAGCTAAGCTACCCATGGCCATATATGGACAAGCTTTAATAATCTGTTCAATTAATTAGAACCTGACACTTTTCACCCTTCTATTCAATGATCGGGATTGACTGACTATATATCCGATAAATGACAATGTTAGAAAATGTACACCTGTAAATTGTAATAGGTGTTTCCTTTTATCTCTTTACATTTGTTATGTAAATAGAATTAATTGTTTCGAGAATCACTGAATCCCAAGTAGTATGGACCTTGTTGCGTTTTCTTTCTGTTTTATGGTGGCTTTCTTTTCATCTATAATAACATTAATAAGCCCAGACAATCAATGTGACGGGTTCTCCTCTTACCATATTATGATTATCCACTCTTATACCATTGATTCGACAAACTCAGGCTGGCATGTATAAGAAGAATCGACTGGGGAGCTACAACTAGAAAGCCCAAGTGTAGAAAGATGGGTGTATTATTGGTGCTCACCGACTCACGGGTTCGCTAACGGGTGTGATGTCAAAATCGTTGAAGCCAATTGTCCGAAATAGACGTATCCATACAATGAATGGATAGATTTTAATGGCGGTCATTAAAAATCCAGGGTTTGGATAGAGATGAGGGTGAGTAGGTGTAGGGCATTATCTCATTGATGATGATAGATAGATTCAGAAGGATTCAGAAAACAGAACCATAAACCGTCTCTTCCATCCGTGTGTTTTAATCCATGTCAAATGGTGGTTCATTACTGTAGTCAATAGGCCATGGAAACTAGACTATGAAGGATATGGTATTTATTCTACCCGGTACGAATGACACTTCATCCTCCCATCACCCTGAAAAGGATAAATGAAAATAGTAGTAGGACAACAACATTTCAAAAGGTATTTTTTATTTTTTAATAATAATGATAAGAGAGAAGATGCATTAAAAACTGAATAAATGTTTTAAAAATCTATCCATGGAAGCCCTTGGTAACTTAGCTGAGTACACTTTCGCTTGTGATTGTATTTGAATGGTTCTATATTCATAATCATAGTTTTCAAAATTTCGTTCCGATTTCATCAATGTTATGATTCTACGATTTAAATTTATTAAAATGATTCTGATTCTAATTCCGATTTTATATTTATTATGTGAATAAAATATAGTTAAATTTACTCCAAAAAAAAAAACTTTCATATTTGAGTAAAATACTAAAATTAAGATTTATCATTATATAAATAACTTAATTAGTTTAATCATACTTTTATTAAATTTTAATAATAAATAAATAAATTGAACATAAATACATTTCGATCACGACAATAATTGAAATATTGAGAAAATCATATAAAATGTTATAAGAAATAAAAATTGAAAAAGATCATTTAATTATAAACTATACATTAATTTTCTACGTACCTAGCTATTTATATATTGATTAATAATTTCTTTAAAAAATAATTTATAAATTATATTTTTTTCAATGTTTTAAAATTTTACAATTTTACAATCTGATTCCACCCTATCCAATCCTATTACTCTAAGTTGATTTTATATAGAATTCTAATCCTATAAACTATGTTCATAACTATAGAACTGCTTAATCATGAAATTGCTTCAATATCATGTTGACAAAACATGACGAACAGCCTTTTTGGATTTACAGGAGTAAACAAAGCAGGCTGAGTAGGAATATTTAAGAAGAGAAAGGCTAAACAAATTGCATTCCATGATCATTCTGCTTTTTCAGGTAAACCACCCAATAACTGGAGATCAGCCTATGAGGCTTGTGATTGGGAGACCCCTATTGCAACCAAACCAAAAGAATAGGAGAGTACTGGGCCAAATGAAAATTAAAAAAAATATAGCCATGAAATAGAGCTAGCCCAATCATGTGTAGAATTTTCTCTATCAACATAGAAATTAGTGAGCTTTCTTGATTCCCCTTATCCTGTGGATTTCAGTTTCTTCAATTAACAAATTCATAAAGATTGTACTAATATTTAGAGCCACCTGAACAATATCTACCATAGCGATCATATCAGATGATAAGTAACGTCAATGAATGACCCAATTCAGAAGCCCAGCCCACAAATTGACAAGTCGCCCACATTATCAGCGAAAAATAATGATAATATGTAAATAAAAATATTATGGGCACGTATGTATATTATTTTAAAAAATATTTTTTTATTTTGTAAAATAATAACCGTGAGATAATAAATATATTAAAAACTAAAAATGTATTTTAAAAAAACGCAAAAATGTGTTTGGAGATACTGTTCATACATACCCTATATTAGAATCATCTATAAGGCCCTCTCCCGAATGAAAGGCGTTGTATTGCCCTTGAGTTGTTGATGGCGCTTACATCCACCATCATATGAAGGCGTTAAACTTCACGGCTGGGACAAAACCACGCGTTTTGAATTAAAGACGCATGGTTTTGCAATCATAACCGCGCAACAAGGTTGTCTTCGTAATTGCGCCAATTCCTCGAAAGGCAACACGACTCGCAAAAATAAGCGTGGGAAATTGCACCCTCCAAAAACGCCAACGCTTTTTCCACGTTTTACTCTCTTGTTTAATTCTTCGAGTTTCACTACTTCGCTTATGGCCCACATGAATGTAGAGATTTTGAGATATTTCAGTTCACGCCTTCCAAAAGAAAGGAAAAAAAAAGAGTACATATAAATTGAGTTTTAAATTTAAATTTTGATTTTTTTATAATAATTGTGAAATAAAAAAATATAAAAAAGTCTAAAAAATATATTAAAAATTAAAAAAAATACATTTTAAAAGTGTAACATTTCACCTTTTGTGGGTTGAATACCAAACAAAGTTTTAACTCAGTTCTAGAAGATTAACTATTTCTTGATATATACGATTGTTTTACAATGCAAAGCAAAAGGAATGAATGGCGAACAAGTAATTTTAATTTCAGAAAAAGCGGAGGAAAAGCGACAACAAATGAGAACAAGTACTTTTGTTTTTTATGGGGATTCTTGTTTTGTCAGTTCAGAACTCCCCATCACATTTAGCCGTATAAGGGAAATCCAGCATTAAAGTTGTCCCAAAAATCAAGAATAACGCAACATCCAAGCTTAATCTATCAACAATTTGTCAATGCATAACTACGGTTTAAACTATAAACCTATGTGAAAAAGAAGTTAATTTGAGACATCTCGTCACAATCAAATAACCTCAAGGTTTGCACAAAAAAAGAGTGGCGCCAAATCCTGAAACCAACCGCTACAAGAAATCTTCTGTGATGGGCAAAATACGCAGCAGAATTCTGGAAGGCGAGAACCCCAAAATCCAACAGCTGTAGTCAGATGTCCGTTAGTGTGTCTGTTGTGGGAACTCTGTAGTCTGTAGACTGTGGTCTGCGTGGAGTGTATTATGTATGTAGTGGTTAGGGGTGAGGAGTCCTGGCCTGGCCTCTTGCTGTTTTTGGGCTTTGTCTTCTTCCCAATCCCCACTTCCTCCAGATACCACCCCCAATATCACTCGTTGCTATCTCATTCTTCACTACTACTCTTCTTCCTCAGCACTAATCTAAACTGTAACCACTAATGATTCTCTTTCTTCCATTATAGAGTATGTTAAAATGTCTGGCTCATGGAACGAGGTTAAGGTTCTTCCCTTTTCAGACAACCTTACTTTCTTCTCCACCCCTTTTCAACTTCTGCTAAACTGTTTTGTCCTTCCTTGTTCTATCATCTCAACTCTCTTGGAATCCACAGCTGGAGAGCGACATGTGTAAGTAAGAAGTTATTGCTTCACTGACTGCTCTTTTTGATCTCTTGTTTAACTCCTCAATTCACATCTCTATCATCAAACACCTTTCTGGCCTCTACTTAGCTCTATCTTTTACGCTCAATTTCTCCACTCATATCCATACGAGGCCTCTGTTATTACTTGGCAAAAACAGGCCTAGCTTTCCTCTCAAATGGGTAGCCGTCAGATTCGCACATGCAGCAGCATGCTTCACCATTTTGTCATTTCTTTTCTCGTTCTCCTGGTTCTGTGCTCATCTCACCTGAGATTCAATGCACAAGGTACCATTTTGGTTCCCAATTAAATTTTCGTAATGGCCAAAGAACGAGTTTTTGACATAAAGTTTGGTTCTTTTTGTATTTTGATTGCAGGCAGGCCAACAGCTAAAACCATTGGGAATTCAAAGATAGGTTCAAGGCCACCACGGTGCGATAGAAGATGCAGCACTTGCGGGCACTGCGAAGCCATTCAGGTGCCCACAAACCCCCAAATCAAAGACGGGCACAAGAATTCCAGAAATTCCTCTGCAGTTTCCACCGTTTCAAATTCCAGGGGTGATGATTACTCCAACTACAAGCCCATGAGTTGGAAATGCAAGTGTGGAAACCTCATTTTCAACCCATGATTTCTTTTTTCTTTTATATCTCTCTTTTTCCGAGTTCTTTAATTGTTCTTGGAAATGCTGTAAATGAATGATAGTTTCAGTTTCGATTTAATCATCACCCTTCCTGCTCTGCTTCTTGTCCTTCCGATTTAATCCATTTCGGATGGTATGGGCACTCTTTGTTTAGCTGATTTTTACAACACGTAATTCCCCAGAATCGGAAACTACTATGTTAGTGAAAATATTGCGAAAATGATTACGTTAAATGATAATATAAAAAATAATTGCACGTAAACTTATAATGGAATCTGTCTTTGATCAGAGAATCTCTGCGTTTAGGTGTACAGTTCTGATGCCAGTAAATGCAAAGGTCCGTAAAAATTACTAAACGTGCATAAGCCATTAATGAAACGTGCAGCTGTAAACAAATCTGGCGGCCAAAACTAAAGGGTAGAGATCAAAAGATTTTGTTAGAACTGCTACAAAGTACCACTACTTTTGGAATATCTGCCAGTTGGCTGTGTTACAGATACCGTTAAGTCTTCCCTGTATGGTCATTTCAATAAACAATGGAGGCAAATCATACTGATTTTCTTCAAATTTAATTTTGCACCATGTCTGATTTCAAACAAAACACCTTTGCAAGTTTTCATTAGTTTTTGTAGGGAAAAGGGATGCGAGCAATTGCTAAATCAGGCAAAAGTACAATGATAAGAAAGTGCAACCAAATAACCAATTTGCGTTGGTTCAAGAATTTGTCAATTACAGGTTGTCTTGGTTGCAGGATTCCTTGACTTGCAAGGAATTACTACACCTTTTTAGCTTTTGGGACTGTAGAGTAGAAAGCAGTAATTCGGTGGTCCAATCTGAGACTCATAATGAGTAGGGGGGTGATCTGCTTACTTGAGCAAATTGTCATCACCTACAAAGTGCAGCCTTTCCCACGTCATATTTGGGAGAGGTCCAAAAGCTAGATCATCAGGCCTAGGAGATATTGTTTGTTGCTGAAAAAGTTTCGGAAAACCATGCAAAGTTCTTCCCCCACACGAATTCTACTGTAAGTGCCTCTTAAATTTTGAAAATAGTAACTAGAGATAAAGATAGAAAATCAATCCCCACACATGTCATTAATGCATGCATCAATTCTCCCAGCTGATTTTTGTCTTGAAAAAAGCCACTCTCCTGATAAAATCAGAGAAAAAAAGTTTTCTCTTTTACTTTTTGGCTTTTGGTGGCAATCATTGGAATTGCAACCATTTTTGAAGACTTCCACATTGTGGGCTTCGCAGAAAATGATTTTCTTGAACAGCTCTTTTTAAACTTTCTCCTTAAAACACCAACATTTTTCTGGGAAAAAGATTTGCATTGATCCTCAAAAAGTTACTATGAAAGGGCCAAACACCTTCATAATATCTTAAGCATCCAGTCAACTGCGTTACTATTTTCCTCAGTCTTTTGATTTCAGGACATCTTTGGCCCATTAATATTTGAATAAAAAAACAAACGGTGCGTTGTGTTAACACTTAGGATCTTGAATTGCCTCCAGTGGACTCCTCCCACTTGCATTTGTCCTTGCATTTCCTTTTCTCTGATAAGCAGCAAATCATCCCCGGTAATGAAAGTCTGTCGCTAGTCATTAATCATTTCTTTGATATCACCATGAGAATAAAAGAAGTATATATTTTTCTGCACACAATGGAGAGTTGGAGTGATTAAAGAACTGATACACATTCAGCTACTGAAAACCAGTGTGATGAGCATTATGTGACAAGCGGCAATGTTTAATAATGTGACAAGAAAAATTTGTTTTGATCCGTCTGTCAAAGATCAAAAATGGAGTCGTAAAATTTTCTTTGCTTCTTGTTGACGATGACAATCAGATGACATGACATTTCATGGAATAGATTTTCCTTTGATGGCATCTGGGGTTTACTCTTTCTTATTCTTCAGGAAGACCCACTGAAAATGAGGCCATGCAATTGTACTTGAGGCCAAACTTTATGACCTGGAATATGTAAATTAGAATCAAAGGATACTGATTATGATACTGGTACTGAGAATGAATTTTGTGTCGGCTCGTGATATGATTTAAGTTATCTACATGCACTTAAGTACACGTTCTCAATGCAGATAGAGGGCATCCTCTTTGAAAATGAAAACTTTGGGCGACATTTTTTATTGAATAGTACTTTTATATTTTTATCTCGACAAAATACTTTATTCGTCTAAAAAAACATAATCTGCCCTTTCGGGAGACGACAATCATATGCCAAGTCTAATAAACGGTTTAAGGACAACAATCGTGGCCTTTACCATTTAATTTGAAGTTTGATTATACTAACTTGAGCATGGAATGTCGTTACTATAGACATTCACAAGTCTTTCAAAGCAATATTACAATTTACATGTCTCTAGGGAAAGAGCGGGCGGGGGATGTTCACGTGTGAACATTATTTGTGCAACTCCCACCAGGAGTTGTACTTCTAACATCGTCAATTTCAAACCAAAGTGGATTAATTTGTCGTACTTTTGGGACACCACGAAGACAAAGAATGGAAGTATGTGTGGCGCACGTTGTGCAGAGATTCCTTGTTCCCAATGGAATCCTCGCTTTTGGATTTCAACCATCCGCCGATAAAGGTCACATGCATGGACACACCAAATCATTTTGTCCACTTACCTCAGTCTCACTTCACATTTGGGCCGGTAATGTGGTCTAAATTTTTTCCTCCCGGGTAGTGCTTGAATTACCCATATGCATATATTTGATGCACCAATGACCCAAATCCATAAGGCTTTTACTATTAGAGCCTGAGTCCAATGTCAACCCATTTGGCAAGTCCATAGTGGTAAGAAGAAAGGCACCGACAGACGGGCGGACGCGGATGTGATTTGACACGTGGCGCCTAAAGGAAAGCACGACGCCTCATTTTAATAATAAGCGTAAAAAATCTGGGATCACACGACGTCGTTTTCAGTTCTCGAGGACAAAACGGGTGGAGCCAACCTGCCACGTGCCAACGCCGTCACTGTACTAGCAAGAAAAGGTGGAAAAATGGCGTGCAAGAAGAGTTCCCTGGGCGAAGAACAATTAAAAAGAAAATTGAATTTACAGATCCAGCGTAAGATCGACTGAAAAGGCAATGTGACCCTTTTGAAAGTGTCATTGAACCCTTCAAAACGACTACTTCACACCCACCAAAATTCTCATATTTTTTCACAATTGTTGTTTAAGTGCTATACTATATAAGTAACCATAATAAAAAAGATTGAAGATCCTGTGTGAATGTGCTCGTTGTTTACTACTTTCTATTAGGAGCTAATCATTTCTTTTTGGGTCATTTGGATCCACGCATTCTCCTAGTCTTTGCCTCTTCTTGTAGTGCCGGGTATGCTCTACATTTTCCCTTCTTCTTAAACTTTCTGGTGATCTAAATTTTCATTTTTGGCATTGAGAAAGTTGCACGTTCCTCTTTCTTAGCTTGTTACTTTTATTCCAATACAGATCTATGTGAATTTCATACTTAATTCTTTTTAGGATGCCATCATGTTGGTAAACATTTTGTCTGTTAGATGTTTCTTGTGTATGTTGCAATGGGTTTAGTTCAGAATCGCAGGAGAGTTGTGATTTTGGTTACCTGCTGTGAGGTTTTTTTCAGCTGAATTTAGAATGTTTTCGGTCGTTCCTTGCACATTAGTATTTGTTTAAGTTACCCATCGGCGTTGCTGCATTTACTGGAGATGATTACATATGCATATACATATTATTACATATATCTGGTTAAATTACACGTACTGTTTTGTGTGAGTTGAAATTACTCTGTTTTGGGCTCCGATCTATGGAATCGCGCAGTCCATCTTGGATCACTTTTTCTTACCCCTTTTTGGCAAAATTTTTTACTTCTTTGATTTAGGAATTAATGAATCCTTACGTAATTGTATTGGGAAACTTGGTTAGATCTGATCTGGAGTGTGCAAATCCTTAATGAATCAGATGCAGCAGATGACTTTTTTAATGCCTGTAGTTTTTGTTGATTAGTTGTGTGTTGTTTTTTTAATGCTGAGATTCATCTAATATTTTGCATCAAGATTACCACTCAAACTTTTGTACAACCCTGAAGTTAATATTTTTTTTGTCAATATTCGATTGGATGATAAGTTGTGTTTTTTTTTTTTTTTCTTTTTTTGTCAATTCAAATGGATGATAAGTTTTCTTCTGTCAAATTTCTTTATGACTGATAGACTACAATTGTTTACTTTTCGTCAAGTGTAAAACTTGGCGCAAAGGTTGGTGCCTTCCTGAAGGTTGTCGGTCCGAACGGGTTACACCTGAAGCACAATGTTCAGGCTATCACCTCGTAGGAGTCAGAGGAACAAAGGATTTAAGGTGAAGCGTGCCCTCCAGATATGTGTTCTAGTTGGTGTTGGCATATGGTTGCTGTATCAAGTCCAAAATTCCCGCAACAAGAAGGAATCCTATGGAGAAGGTGAAAAAATTTCAGAGAAGTTACAAAAGCTTGGGAGAAAGGACCTTCAACCAAAGATTGATATGATTACTGAAGACGAGAATCAAAAAGAAGAAGACGAAGAAGAAGAAAGCAAACATTTTGATGATGAAGTCAAGCCTGAGGAGAATGACCATGACCATGACAAACTAGGAGAGGAAGGAGAGCATAAAGGTGATCTTTTGGATGGAGAAAAGGAAGCAGAAAGTACTGAGGGTGACGTGAAAGAAGAAGAGAAGGCAGAGAACAAAGATTTGGATGGTGAAGGCAGAAATGAGCAGGAAACTGAACAGAAAGAGAATGACCAAAGTAATAATGATGGTGAAGGAACAGAAACTAGGGAAGAAAATAGGGAGAAAAACGAGGAAGAGCAAAGTGGTGTGGAGAGTGGAGAAAATAAAGAGAATGAAGGCATAGAAAAAGAAAATGAAGAACAAGGAACTGAGCAAAAGGATAATGATGAAAAGGATACAAAAGAAGAGAGCGGGCAAAATGAAGAGCCCAAAGAAAATAGAAATGACCTCGATGGTGGTGAAGAGCAGCAAGTGAAAGACGCAGAGAACAATGAGAACAAAGTAACAGAGAAGGGAGAGAACAAAGAGATGGGTAATGTAGAGCACAATGGAGACAAGCAGGTAGACGATGAAGAAAGGGAACAAAAAGAAGAGAAAACTAAGGAATCGCAGAATGACAATGGAGAGAAGCAGGTAGAAAATGAAGAGAAGGAACAAAAAGAAAAAACTAAAGAATCACAGGATGACAAGGGAGAGAAGCAGGTAGACAATGAAGAAAAGGAACAAAAAGAAGAGAAAACTAAGGAATCACAGGATGAGAAGGGTAACGAAGATACTGAGCAAACTAAACCAGAGGAATCAGGTTCAAATGATAAAGAAGGTGAGACAAATGAACAAAATAGTGCATCACGTCCAGTGGTTGATGAAAGCAATGTCAGTGAAAGCACAGAGCAGGCGTCAGATAGGAACCACAATTCCTCCGAAGGAGCAACGGAAGCTAATGAGCAGCAAAAGATTAAGGAAATCTCGAAAAAAGATGCCAATCAACATCACAGTGATACAGTAGGTAATGTCATTCTGAAGGGAGATGGCGTGGAGGCTATTCAACAGGAGGAAACAAAGAATACTGAAGCAACAACAGAAAATGGCCAATCAGATCAAAAGCATGAGGATTCAGCAGATGGAGTAGGCTCAAATAACTATTCAACCCTAAAGGACGAGAACCCGACAAATGGAGAGGGCTCAAATAACAATGATTCTGTTACGGCAAATGGCCAAAGTGAGGGTACTGAAAATAATAGCGAGATTTCATCTAGCAATGAGGATAATGGCAAAGCTGAGATCCAGAACTCTGACGTTCATTCTGAAACGAAGCCTGATGAAACTATTAATCCCTCAAATGACAATGACAGTACTGATTCTGGTGACAGTAAGTCAGTAGATTCTTCTAGTTCCTTGAGTTCAGTACATACTGAAGCATCTACAAACTCAAATGATAATGGTAATGCTGAGCAACACAGTGAAAGTGACTCATCCAGTTCATCTACCAACTCAAATGATAATGGTAATGCTGAGCAACACAATCAAGGTGACTCCAGTTCATCTGCAAACTCAAATGATAATGGTAATGCTGAACAGCATAATGAAGGTGACTCATCCAGTTCTTCCATTCCCCAAGGAGAGAAAGACGCTCGGTCTAACCTGGGAAATTTGGCGGAGACCGGAAATGAGGGAAACAGTCATGAAGATGCAGTTGCCAAGTGATGTTTGTGTAGTAAATTTTTGTAATCTCCGAAGTCCAAACTTTTGTTTTACATTCTTTGCTCTTTTTTTTTTTTTTTTCAAAATCATATAAATTGCGAAAGTAATTGTGAAATACATTGTAAACAGGCAGTACTGCCATTATTTTGTTAAAGTGGGTCAGCGTACAAGAAATGTACAACGTCACTTTATTCGCTAACTCATCGATCTTTTAAAGTTAGTAATACTTATTAGAGAAGGTTAATATATTTTTGAATCCAGCATTTTAATGAAAGAAACCACCACGCAACAAAATAGCAGAAGTTGAGACAATTCCAGCTGGAAGCGATTCCAGGCTTCAGCCTTCAACTGCCTTGCATTAAATGTAAATATTTATTGTTGGACGGTCCTGTTTGTTGCTCCTTCCGTTTGAGTCCATGTGGCTTGGCAAGGTTATGCATTTGCATTAAAGCCCAGTACCATCGTTTCACTTGGGACGAATGTAAGCAAACCAGATGCTTCCATATGTATTTGAACTTTTGAAGCCAACAAATACTTTGGGCATGTGCACCCGTAACAAATGCATTGCACGAATACCGGAAGTCAAAGGTAGCATTATGAAACAATTAACAGCAATAACATCCCAAAATTATTTCCAACTGAGCAAATTGCAAAGAAGTAGACTTGAAAAAGGAAACATCAGCTTGCAAATATGACTAAACCACAAACGCCTCTTTAATTCAAGAAGTGCCTGGAACATTATACGGTTCCTAATGGCCCAAAAGATTTTTCAGGAGTATGGACTCTAATGATGCCAGATGAAACACGATCAAACCATTATTTGTGAATTCTTCACTGTGCCATCACCAAAATCAATGGTGCTTCTTCTCAAACAAACCATCTGGACCTACAGTCAAGAAGAACATGGCAGTTCAGCTAAACCATATCTTAGCATTAAACATTGAAAGTATTTGATACAAAATAAGTAGCATTGCGCTATACAATGACATCCGTATCACAAGTTCACGGAATACCAACAGAGAAGCATATGTATAAACAAATATGGAGCACCAAATGTTATGTTTACCAAATGCCTTCACAGCTTCAATACTCTTCAAAAGGTTCTAATTAAGTATAGAACCGAGATAGTAGTATTATGCAGGTCAAAGTTCATACTTGTATGTGCTTTTAGAAAAACGAGATGCTCAACAGATGTTGGAAAAGAGTTTAGGCCAGGGACTAAGTTGTAGTTCAGAGTCAGTGTAAAGAGTGAAAAGAATGAAGCATCCACAACTACAACAAACTTGCTTCCACTGTCAGTCTATTTGAAAGCTCCTTTTTTGTTGATCTAAAAACATATCATTGCAACCATTTACATAACTCCCCACTAAAAATCATTCAGAAAATGCCGATATTCCACCATTCCAAAATCATGCAAAGACAATCAAGTTCTCAACATCTCTTAATCTTAAAAAGGCTCCATGCACAAGGATGCAATACTAGATCCCATGTAAAATTACACCACTGTAAAATGAATACAAAAAGAGTTTATAATGAAATCACTTATACATCAAAATATAAACAAATTAGTATATTCATGAAAAAATTATCAAATGAAACCAGTAACAAGCAGTCAGACTTCTTATGAAAGAAAAGTTCTAAATCACCCAAGCATCAAAAAGTAAACTTGAAGAAGTTAACATAACATTCTGCCGATTAGAATAACCTTCAAAAACTGAAGGTAACAAAAGATAAAAAAGATAAGCTCAAAAGGCAGAAGTTAATTTCTATAATGATCCCAATTTTAAAAATCTTATCTGACTTGTGATAGGTTAAAGCAATTCTATCTAAAGTCACAAAGGAACACAATAGAATATAATACTCTGCCAACAAACTGCATAGGCTTTTAGCATTTAAGCCTTAAATTTATATGAGCCAACCTGAAGAAGTAAACTGAAAATATTCCAATATAAATTTGGCATTAACAGATTTGTAGTGAGAATGAATCAGAAATTATTTTGCATTAACCAAATTCTAAAAAAAGGGACCAAAAGAAATCACATCCAGACAAGAAGGCTTGAGTGATAACAACTTCACAATTTTACATTGATGATTGTATACCCATATGGAAGTGCTGCATGAAATTGACTTCAAAGAATGATATTTGAAGTCTGATATCCAGCAAAAATTTTGGGGAAAAAAACAAAAAGAAAAAAAAGCGTTAAGAAACCATTACATCAACTCCCACAAACCAATATCACTAACATTACCAACCGACAAATGAAATCAGGTACAGCTAAAAAAGAAAAATAAATAGAAACAATGACTGAAGTTGATATAATTCAGCAAGAGATTTACCCCATGGAAACTCCTTATTGCGGATGTGAAGGTATGGATATGGCTGCATGCGTGAACACTGGGTCAGTATACATATAATGCGGATTTCTAAAAGATAAAAAACACATAAATTCAGTATAACCGTGTCAAAAAACACCAAGTTTGCAGATTTCTCAAAGAGAGTAAAACACTTTAATTCTGCATAACTGGGAGTGGTACCTAAAAGTCATACAACACATAAAGAGAATTTCTAAATGGTAAAATGGCATTGCAAAAGGTACTAGGGAAAAAGGGGGGAAACAAGGTGAAAAGGGTTTAGAAAGAATGCTTACAGGAGGCTCCTCATGGTGGGGATGACCCTTTGAGAGGTTAACGACTGAAAGAACAGTGCATAACACTATCGCAGAATATGTAATCTTCTCCCACTTTGAAGCCTCAGCTGGAACCAGAAAGTATTAACAATAAAATCCTTAGAAATTGCTGAAGCCCCAAATTACTCACTTCAATCTCATAGAACCAAAGCAATTTTCACACAGCCAAAAGGTAAGTAAAGTTGAATTACACAACATCCTGTACAAAATCACGGGAAAAAAATCTGCCACTAACGCCTTGACCCAAAAAAAAAATAGCAAATTCAGCAAACCCTAACAAAACCAACCATTGGATACACATCAAATGCACAAAATGCAACGGACCCAACCACCCTACCAGCAAAATTGTCATCTCGCAATAAAATTTACCAACAAAGCATTTCACATATTTCATTTACGAGCATAGAAATCAAAAGATGGAAACTTTATTCAAAATACCTGCTTCATCGTGATGGGCTTTGGAGGAAAAAGCTCTCTTCGACGACGCGCGAGCTTGGCGGGCGGCGCTTCCGCGGAGGGCGGATCGGCAGGCAGATCTGACAATCGCCGATGACATGACGTAGTCTCTTTCTATAAAACTTACACAATGGGTGCGTCAACTCACTTGGGTATAGAGGATATCCGTATTTCTTTACTGTGGGATTTTAATAGTATGCTGCCGTCATTTCTTTTGACTGTGGTAGAGTCTAAAACTTGTTGTCAAAACTTGTACTCGTAGCATCAAGACTTGTACACTATTTTCGGAGGAGGTAAAAAAATAAAAATTTCTGTAAATTCTTCGGTCCCATAAAATTTGTTGTTTTGCCCAATTTTTGAGTCAAACTTGGAAATTTTATAAGGTCCATACCACACCTCACACATTTTGTTAGATTTTTTTTTTATTTTTAAAAATGTTTAATTTTTATGTTTTTTCCCATGTTTTAGTTTAGTTTATATACCAATCATGTATGCTCAAGTTTTTTTGGTTGATAAATCAAGTGTATTGTCATTTTCTTGCTTTAAATCCCCCCATGAGGCCATGACCATGTCTGATTGTACATTCTAGTGGTGGGTTCATGAATTCTATGTATATGAATTCTATGACAACGTCGAAACTCGCCGGCTTATCAAAGGTGGTACGTACAACATCTCAGGTGTTTGCAGCCTTAGACAAAGCTGATCAATTATTGGGTTCTTAGTCATAAATGTAAGATGCCGATGAATTATGTTAGTAGTTTGGATCATGTTTAGGTACATAGGATACTGAAAATTGTCACTGGTAGCATGAAAGCCAAGTGGATTTCAGTCCCTTGTTTGGCTTTGGTTTACTTGATTTAGTAATCTATAAAATGGGAAACTAACCATACCAAACGCATCCTTTTTGGTAAAGAATAAAATTTCATTAATTTTATGCGTAAGCAACAAACAATTCAGATGAAAGAATGAGTTACAATTTCGACCAACAAAACAATATTGAACCTAAACAAGAATTCAAGAGACTATATCCTTCTCTAATTATTCATGAGAATATCCACCTTGCATGTCTTTGTGGGACGTTATTCATCTGTTATCTGATAAATCGAATTTAACTGCAAATAATAACAATCAAAGAATACGAATCATGAAGGAAAAAAATGATCACTGGTAAATGCAATGATCAGAGGAGCTATCAATGTTGAGTGCCTGTGACAATTTTGTGTCCTTCCCCGGGGCTCGGACCAGAATCCTTAATTCCTCCCAGTGTTTCAACGTTGGTGTATTTGTGTCCTTGCCCGGGACTCGGACCAGAATCCTTAATTCCTCCCAGTGTTTCAACGTTGGTGTATTTGTGACCGCCTCCGGGACTCGGACCAGAATCCTTAATTCCTCCAAGTGTTTCAACGTTGGTGTATTTGTGACCGCCTCCGGGACTCGGACCAGAATCCTTAATTCCTCCCAGGGTTTCAACGTTGGTGTATTTGTGACCGCCTCCGGGACTCGGACCAGAATCCTTAATTCCTCCCAGGGTTTCAACGTTGGTGTATTTGTGACCGACTCCTGAACTTGGACCATCCTTCACATCACTAAGTGAACGCCAGTAGTCTAAAAACCTGCAGTAAATAACATTCTTTTCCGTAGGTGGGCTTGAAGGCAATTTTAAGGTTGAACTAGTAGTGAGAGGACGAGCCTCGGCCACAAAACAGACCGAGCTGATGACTACTATGATGCAAATCAAACTGAAGAACAATGTCCAAAATACTTTAGCCATTGTAGTATAAACTGACGATCAAGAGACGGAGATTGATTAGGTTGGTGGAATACTGGTTGTATCCTTGATAGTTGGTTATGTTGGATTGTGTTGGAAATGATAGATAACGGAGCAAGGCCAATTTATAGGGGTGCAGGTTTGCATGGGGGCTAAACTTGGTTTTATTGAGTCAGAAGGAGGCTATGGCATCATTCAAAGGAACGTGAGGAAATGAGAATTTAGAAGAGTAAATTCAAGCAGAGGAACCAGCGAGGGAGGTTCTTGATTGCAGAAAATAAGGTGATGGGCTCAGAAATTGAGAGATTGCAAGTCTAAGTTGGTTAGCATTTTTCCTAGGTTTTACTAGCTGAATGACTGCGTTCTGGAAAATAATGGACTTGCCTCCATTTTCTTATGGGGACTTAGACCATGCAATCTCTCGAAGTGCGAATTCAATTCAGCACTTGGGCTGCTAATGTCAGTCATATGATACGACCAGAGTCCCCTTTTTACATATTGATCGTTGACTGAAGATTACTAAGGTATAATTTTAAGCGTTAACTGTGAATCAGCGGAGATTTTCTTGCGAATTTGTTTTCAAAATGATTTTTTGAATAAATTTTTGAACTAGTCAACCAATCAATTCAGATGAGGAAAGAGTGGAACATTTTAATTTGGCTACAGATGGAATTGTGTTCATCCATGACACCATCACTTAATTTCAAAGCAGTTTTATTTTTCTCCCTCATCCAGCCTTACAGGAAGCGCTTCAACTGGAATAAACATTTACAGATTTCTACCGCCACCCACTGAACAATTCATGTCCTCCTCAGCAAACATACCAAAAAGTGAGGCAACTCTTTGAACTCCTAAATCGTTAAGGCACTAAGCATATGTCGTTACAATACAAGCTTCTCTTTCAATACCATAAAAACTATAGCCATGTATTGACGTCTAACAACAGCTAACCTAATATTAACGCTTGTTTTCTTGTCACACAACGACAGAAATTATCCAAAGTTAACGAAAGGACAAAGCTGGAGTGATTCGTGTTTTATTGTTGGTGCACTTTCCAACATTTATGTTGGATTAAGACTTATGGGGCATTTGGTATAAACGATGGGTTTAGGATTGGAATAAATTTGATAAAAAGAAATGTTTGGAATGGAATAGAATGGAATGATAGTAATTATGTTGTTTGGTATTATTTTGTAATGGAATGGAATGGATTTTATATTAAAATTAAAATTTAATATTAATATTAATAAATTTTAATTTAATATTAATATTAATAAATTTTATATTATAATAAAGATATTATTATTTTATATTATATGATATTTAAGAAAATCATATATTGTTAAAAAAATAGTCAAAATGCATGTCAATTTGTAAAGAAAAATATTTTTTACAAGTTAATGAAATTTATTTTTTAAAAAAATAGGTAAAATGGAAGTTGCAAATTATTGGTGTGGTGGATTTGCAACCTCTGGGGCATGTGGCGAGCACCCATTGAGCCCTTCTTTACTCAAAATAACGTCGTTTTGAGTCTATTTTGATTTCATTCTCCCTAAAACAATAAAACCCACCCCCAAAAGTTTAAATACACCCAACCCCTTGTACTAAACACTTATTTTTATTCCAATTCTTTTTATTCCCTCCAAAACTCATGTACCAAACACCTCCTTAAATCCGTATCAAACATTCAACAATTTCTGGCCCTATTCATGGGCTAAGACCGACCTACGCGTAAAGCATAGCGCGGTCCGTGGTCGATGTTTCTAAATTCTAATTAGTCCCCTTGGTAAATTGCTTGAGAGTGAAGGAAAGGTATGATATGACAGCTGAATCAAGAGGTGTCATATGGTAGCTGAATCAAGAGGTGTCATATGGTAGCTAAATCAAGACAAACCAATCCGTTAATTAATAAGCAGCAGATTTGTGGGTGATTATTTCTTTGTAAGCACAGTGCGTTTGAACAAGGTTTTTATTTACAAAAAATTAATTTTTTATAAACAAAAATAAAATATTCAAATACATTCTTATTTTAAAATTTAAAATTTTCCATTCAAATTCCTCTTATATAATTTTTTAAAAAAAATTCTTTTATTTTTTCCTCCAAAATATTTTTTCTATAACAAAAATATTCATCAAAATTTTCACACATTCTAATACAACTTTTCTCAAATAAAACACAATCCAAACTAAGCCAATTAATTTGTTGTTGGGACTGCTGATCAGCAAACAAAACTGATCCATCCAGCCAAATGGATCCACCAAAGGTGAAAACAAACATGATATCAGAATTTAGTGAAGGTTGCCTGTTTCTTGGAATCAGTCTTCTCCTTGTCCCAACAACTCCGGTTTTCTCGTGCTTTGACTCGTGGAGGAATGAATAGTGAGCTACGTTAAAAAACGAAAGAACAGAAACTACTGATGAGGAGAATTAGTGTGTATGGATAATTTTTAAAATACATTTTTTTTTGTTTTTTGTGTTTTTTTTTGGTAGATGTTGTCCGGAGAAGATGGGGTCTTGATTAAAACTGCACCATATAATTGATTAGAACTGCACCACATACAACTATTTGCTACGCAGCAGATTCATTACAATCATCAAATGGGGGCCTTCTGGCTCTCTATTTTTAAACAAATTGTAATGATTTCTCCGCTTCATCCTCTGTGATTGAATCCATTCTCACTTTCTTCGAAGATCATTCACATGGCCATTTATAAGTGTCAGAGTATTAATTGCTGTGTATACATCTCATTCTTGAAAAGTCTTAGTAGTATTTACATTGAAGCAAAGCCTTTCAATAAAACTGTAATTCTAAGTGAAACAAATGGGACATAGTAACTAAGAAACTCAACAAATTCTCCCCCTCAGTCGAAAAACACAATTGCATATGATCCAAGCAGAAGGAAACATCACACCTTGATGCGGTGCTTGTCCATCATTTCAATAACGGGGGATATTACTTCATTAGTATCAGCAAAATCATCTTGATTATCGTTGTCCCAGATGCTAGATACTGATTGTTGACAGTCAAACCAAGATTCCTCCTGATGATCCTCTGAAAATCCGAGAGATTCCATCACATCTTCGCTGCTCCAACCTGCCCGTAATAGCATTTTGGACCACATTTCGACATGCCGCATAACGCATTCCCTGTCTAAAACTGATGCAGTGCCATTAATCCCATCATTTCTTTCATCCTCCATCATCATCATCTCCCTGACATCCTCTTCTTTCCAACCTCCGTCCCTTAATCTCCAAAACACATCTTCTAAACACTCTCTAAAGTAGTCTTCGCTCCACCACCCGGGATTCCCGACACTTGCGGCCAGTCTCTCCCCTCTCTCCACCAACTCCGTCCAAAACTCAATCCTCCTGGGCTCTGTCGCCGCCCAAGCCGGTACATTCAACAATTTAGACAAGGTGGGCTTTCTCAAGACATTCTCACCCACCCTCAGTTCGACCTGGTGAAAGAATCCGGCAATGTCAAAACTCCACAACTTAACATCCACTCCATGCACGTAAAAAACAGGATTCCCAGCCAAAAGGGGCACCGCTGCAATGTAGAAATTCCTGTACACCGGAATAAGAACCGGGACATTTTTCAAGAGCCCTTTGCCCAAATTCACGGCTTGATCATTATCTTTCGGCCTTTCTCCCCAAGAATTCAGCCAAAAACGGTTTCTAGAAATTTCATTACATAGACTCAAAACTGGTAAACTGGTGAGAATCTGAAGTTCCTGAATGGACGTTGACCGCCAATTGGGGAAGCCAGGACCCACTGGGAGGCCTTCCTGGAGAACAGATTTCAGGTCCGGTGGAAATATGAAGTTGAGGTTGGATTCAATGGAGGCTAATTCAACATCAGTGAGGCCTTCCTCAATGGGAATATTGAAGGATTTGAGATACTCGATGAGGTTCTTGGTGTAGGCAGCATAGGAAAAACAAACCCGAAAAGGTTTTGGGTTGGAGTTAATAGTCATAGCGGTAGAGCCAGCTTTAGGACTGCTGCTTCCGTTTCATGGTACTAGTATTAATAGAAAACCACTGTGTCAAATACGCGTGAGAGTAATCTAAGTCCGTTTTGTTGTGTTTATCCGTACTAAGCTCGGAGGGAAAGAGGAGAAATAAAAATCAGATCATTGATCAGAATAAGGTGTTTGTATGTATATGAAGAACGTGTTTGACGGGAGTTGATCCTGACCTCAGAATTCGCAGGTTAACATTTCAAAAGCGGTTTGATTTGGATTCGAGTTGGAAAGGATAATAGGGTGATGTTTGACTTTAAAGTAGTTGCTCTGAAGTCTTTGTAAACGACTAAACTTAGCAAGGCATGCTGCAGCTAATTTCCAGATGTCACTTCTACGTCCATTCCCCATTCCCATGTAGTACTACCAAGAAAAAGAAAGAAAAAAACAAAAATGGGATCTGTTCCTAATTTATAGACTTTTGTAAATGGCCTTTGAATTTTCCAAATCGGCATTGCCCGGAATTTTAGCCATTGTTTTTTTCCATTTGTTTCATTTGGGAAGGTTACTCCTGGTCATTGGTCCATGAGTCCATCCAAACTTGCTGTAAGGGAAGATGGACTATACTAGTAGTAAATTGCCCATTGTCAATCAATGTGCAGATGCCATATTATCTGTCTTTGTGTCTTTCAGAGGCTTCACCATCGGAAACACGAACTATTTGGCATCGTGCGCCATAAAAAATTATCAATCAGCCCAACATCCGCGGAACATGGTTCACATGCCTGTAATAGTCAGAGTAGAAAAAAAGGCATTCTGAAATGGACACAATGCATTTCCTGTTTTATCATGGCGCTTGACCATGCTGCATCAAGATTGCGTATTGACTAACTAGATCCGAACACTTCCTAACAGAAACATTTATAATCAAACACGCAATAGGATTCATCCTTTGCGACCAAAACAAAGATTTTAAGATACCAAGCATATCAATGGGACAAAGGTTTTCGTTTTGACTATCCCAAATGGGAGAATTTCTCAATCTTCACCATGATTATCCTTTGAGCTGATCAAAGTTAAAATAAGATGAAAACTCAGCGATCTACATGATTATATTTCACGATCATTATCCTTTAAACTGATTACGGCCTAAATTTTTAAAAATTGAAGAAAAAAACCCAGAAACCCAAATGATTATCATCCTAAAGAGAAGATGAGATTATTATTTTTTGAATTATTCATTCTCCCACCACAATAGTCATAGCAACAGAGAATAGTCCACAAACTCATCTTGCTGGGTTAAACTACTTTCGGGCTTCAATACTCCCCAATTCAGAAATTGGATTTGGGCTGAGATCATTTCCCTACGACACATAGAGCAATGCAAGTCCCAGTTCCTATTACCCCTTGGGTAGCCAAGTTGGTGTGGCAGGCGAGCCCTCCTGCCGACACCTTCTTGGTTGAACCCATCACATAAAGCTTGGTTAGTGCGGTTTATCTCTTTTGTGGGATACAAACATAGTCACTTAAATGATCAACATCAAGCTATAGCATTGATGAACCAAACAAAAGGAGTAAATACATTTATATCCTGCAGCTCTACAAAATTTTGATAGGTATCTTTGCTCCGAAAGGAATGACCAAACTTCCGCAGGGATATTGATTTAGCCAAATACATTTTGCATCCCAAAAGTTTTGTAGCCGCCAACTTTTGTATCTACACTCTTCGACACGGTTGAGTTCTCACTTCTCAAGGAAAGCTTCACTGTTTACAACTGCAGAAGCACCACGATGAATGAGCATAACGACTGAGTATTTTGTTTGGCTTGTTCATATGGGGAATTATCACTATGATTATCATGTGAAGAAGCAGCAATCACTGTATAATTTGGGACACACCAGTTTGGCTCTGATCTTTACTTATCTCACTTTTCTGTTCAAGTGTGAAGTCACTCAGTGGAGTACATAACGAGAGGCCGTGAAGATATAAACAGCACTAGGGACCAAAAAAGATGATCTTGAAAATTCAACAAATCAAAAGTATATAAAAGAGGTAGAAATCCAAACATTAAAGGGTAGAATTTCTTTCTCGAGAATTTGATTTGAACATTTCAGTATCATCATCATACAAAGTTTTGGTGTTTTGATAGTTGGCTATCAAAATAACATGGAATTAGGGCTTATTCAATCTTAACAAAATCAAATACTGTAGTAAATTAGGACTATAGAAACAAATCAAACAACAGCATCTAAGGGAACAGCTAAGTGTTCCTCTTATCTCTAGAAGGTAAAAAATGGAAAAACTGCTACAAAATCGGCAATTTTTGGAGGAAATAAAAATCACCCATCCTTTTATTAATTCCCTCCACTGCATGTATGCCACAAGAAGCAAATCATTGAACCAACGGAAGCCAACAATAAATGCCCTTTAGTAGGCCACAAAAATCACCCGAATGATCCATGGTATTTAGCAGAAAAAACACTGAACAAAAGACGTGAAACTACACACAATAATCATATTGCCGTTTGGAAAAATCAAAGAAAAAAAATCAAGAATTTTTTATGAAGTAACTCCGTACCCAAAAAGTTAAATAAATAAAGAAGTAACAGATGTTAGAAACTACAGTACATTACCCAGACTTTCATTGTATCAGTAGCATCTGGAGGGGTAGAGACAAGGCTCTTTTTATGCTTCTCCTTCTTCTGATGCATAGTTTTTGCAGTGATTCTTTTATTTCGTCCTCCTATTTGAAGATATATTTAAAACGTAACAGAATGTTTATCTGACCGTGTCAATAAATCAATAACGGGGCCAGATAAACGAAATTTTAATCCCGATGATCCCAGAAAACCGTGCCGCCATTTTTTTCTTTCTGAGCAGCTTTTTTCCTTCCCTCCCTTTGCACCCGCCGCGGGTGTCTCTTCAAGATTCTTCCATTTGCAGTTTTCACGATACAATTTTCGCCTGTGTTCCTGAAATCAGCTCTTTCAATGAGATGGCCATGAGGAATGTCACCTCCGCATGCCTGCTCATCCGTCGGTCAATGCTGCGGCAGGAGCATCTAAAGAGTAGGCCTGTAAACAACATTTGTATAATTAAGCCCGATTCTTTCCCAGTTAAATTTTTGTATTATCATACGTCTAGCCCATGCTTGCCTTTCTCAGCTGAAGTATTGATAGATTACAGACTTAGACCATCTATTGATATGGGCTTTCGCCCTAGTTTGAAACCCTTATTTTTTTTTAAAAAAAATAAAAATTTAAGTTTGGCTGAGTAGTTTTGCAGACATGATCATCTATAATATTTTTTTGTATTATTTTTTCGTATTATATTTTAATATTTTTATATAATAGTTATCATGGAATACGATTCATGCCTTGGTGGTGAAATGATAGGAATTTCTGGGCCCAAGAATGAAGAATTGGGTGTATTTCATTATTTATAATATTAACATTTATTTTTTATCCCAATTAATCTTGATGTTGAATTTTTAATTTTTTTCTCTTTTAGATATATACTTTTAATCAATTTTAATATGTTCTTACTAAAAATTTTGTACAGAAAACAATAAAAAATATAAAGTCAAAAAAGAAAAATGAATCAGACCTCAAATTAATATTAAAATAAAAGAAGTCACTAATGATATAATTTTTAACAAAAATAAGAACAGTTATATAAAAGATATGAACATGTATTCCAAAAAAATGGTACAATACTACTGAGGATCCCCTGCTATAATCTTGCAAGTAAGATGAACATGAAAATTAAATTTACGTTAATTTTTTTTTTTGTTGCATCAAATAGAGTGATAAAAGAGTCCCAAAGATATATCATCATTTATAGACATCCAAATCTAGTGGAATATATCAATATACACATTCAAAATTAGGTTTTTTTAATTCTTGCGGGTGATGGGAATCAATCATAGTAGGAGCAGGCTGGTCTATATTTAGTTGGTCCCCATCAGAATTCTAATTTTAGTAAACTCATTCGCTTCTATTTTTGGTAAGTCCATATCACGCTATGCTATAAATTTGCATGTAGATGTTGCAGGGGGGTAATAGACTAGGTTCTCCCTTCCCCTAGTAGTAAAAGAAATAATATTATAGTACAAATTTAAGGTTATATAGGCAGATGAACTGAGGAGTTAAAAAAAATTCAAAAAAATAATTTAAAAAAAAAAAAGGGTTGTAGCTATAGCCTATAGACTATGTTTAGGTTAGCAAATTTATGCTTAAAACAAAAATTCAAAATTTTCATCAGTAGTTCCTAAATAATGAAAAGAAATAAGCTACAGATACAATTTATAAAATTTTCATTGCACAAGAGTGGACTACTACTAGCAGAGTCTATAGTAGTAGTAAGAGGAGTGAAAGAGAAGGCCTAAAATGATGAGAAGAGTCTGTCAAAAGGCCAAGAATGTCCTGCCCGCCATCCAATTAATCAGTCGCAAGAAGTTCAATAATTTACATGCAAACTTCAAGGAGGAGGGCAAGACATTCTTGGCTTCCAAAAAAGGCTCTCATTACCATCATAGGCATCTCTTCCAACAAAAATGTTGATCCAGTAATGTCTGTGTCTGTGCATGCATGCTTAAATTACTCTTACCCTAATCGAACTAAACTTTCAAGAGGAGGGCCAGCGCGAAGAAGATGAAAAGATGTGTACTTCTTCACGTAAAACCTCCTCCATCAAATGGAATTCGATCGTCCTGATGATGCATGGAAGGTTTTTCCCAGGTCTCTATATATAGCCACAGAAAATGTGGGTGGCCTGGTGATTAAGGCTTTGTTTGGATTGTGTTCTATTTGAGAATTTTATATTAGAATGTGCGAACGTTTTTGTGAGAATTTTTTTTTTTAAAAAAAAAAGTGATATGAAATAGTAGATTTAAGGGAATTTATTTTATTTTATTTTTAAAAAAAATAATGTGAGAAGAATTTTGATGAAAATTTAAATTTTAAATTTTAAAATAAAAAATTGTTTAAATATTTTATTTTTGGTGATTAAAAAATTTTGATTTTTTTGCAAATAAAAACACAAAGCAAACGCAGCCTAAGCATGTGCTGATTGCCAAGTAATTTCCTGGCTCGTGAAAGAATATATTCTCTTGTACTGTGCACAGGCATGTTGGGACACGAGTAGGGGGCCCAATTTTATCTTGTTCTTGATCTTGATCTTTAGCCTCTTGCAGCCCAATGATGGGGAATTTTAGGCAGAATATCAACGCAGAAATGCCCTTCAATCCTTTCTTTCCTGTTGTTTTCGCAATTTGCACCTACTTGGCAAGTCGTCCATTTCCTTAACAGGTCAACTCTTTTTTGTTTTTTTAACATGCATCAGATCAAATTAATTATCCCATCCAACAATTTCAAAGAAACAATAAATTACTAATCACAAGCTAATATTTGCCAATACAACAAAATAATGGAGAATGGATTGAGGGGTGGAGCCGTAAATATGTTTGTTGATTAATTTAATTAGAAGAGGATCCTTAAAGTTAATGTTTGATTTTTTATATATGACACGGTGGTGGTTTATTAATTAATGGCGAATTATCCTCCAAATTTCGAATTTATTTTTATTGGCTGTTTGACTTTGGACTGTATGCACATTTGGACAAAAAATATTTTATTTTGATTGCATCCTTATTTTTACAGCAATAATTTAATTATATAATTTTATTTTTTTTTTAACTTCTTCACAAATAAATGAACGGCCTCCTTTAATTATTTTTTTATTGTATTATCCTATCTTATTTTATCTCGCTTGGAAGAATATATAATATAATTGCTTCTCTTCTAGATGTTCTCCTATATCTGATGATACGATCAACGAATCAGATCTCTACTTTGTTTCCTCCCTTGTCAAATGGATCGTATCCTAAGTTCAACATCGTTTGATTCCAAATTATATTATTAGATTAGACTAACAATTATGTTGTATTCGATATTCGACGCCTCAAAAGTAAAGTTTATGCCATAATTGAAAGCCCATATGACCTCGTACTGTTTTGTTTTTTTTTTTTTTTTCTCCATGATTCAATGTATTAATACATCGATCCGTTTTTGGTTTTTTCTTAGGTGATATAATGTATTAACATAACGATTTTTCCTTTCAAAATACAACAAAACAATTGCTCATAACATTCTCTATGTGCAAATTACGTTTCAAAACACATTTTTACATTTATTGAAATGATACTTGTGAAATAACAAAAATATATTATAAAACATGAAGTATATTAAAACTCACAAAAATAAATTTTAAAAAAGCTATCCATTCCAACCCTAACTATTCATACCAACCCTATAACTTATTGGAGTGGGACTTTTTTTTTTTTTTTTTTGCTAATTCAAAACTACACCATTTTTATTTGAATTAAGAATTAGCTAATAAACTATAAGGAGCCTGTGAATTGATAATTGCACAAACTTTATTTTGTACTACAACCAAAACTGGATTGGTTTCCTGGATTCCACAACCTATTATCATAAGCTGCTACGTTGTACTACCATCTATGTACATTACTTGGAACGAGTCCCAGATTTGTCCTTGAGCAATTCCACAACTCTTCTCATGGAGGGCCTGTTCAAGGGAAGAGAAGCGACGCACAGAAGAGCTACATGGAGGACAACCTTCATCTCTTCCATGTCAGATGTAGAAGGGTTAATCCTTGGATCTATGAGCCGATCCAAATACTCATCACAGACGCCGCCGACGGTCTCGTTGGCATTTCCTTGTTCTGGGGTGGATAATGCCACCTCTGTTACCCACATCACTATGTCCTTGTTTTCTCCGAAGGACTGATCCACTGGCCTTTTACCAGTTATTAGTTCCAACAGAACCACTCCAAAGCTGTACACATCACTCTTCTCTGTAATTTTCATCGTGTATGCATATTCTGCAAGGACAGAGGAACAGTGAAATTATGTAAGTTGGTCCAAAATGCTCATAATCAATTCGCCATCCCTAAAATATTGTCTGTATACAAATAAGGGAAAGCGTAAGCAGTAGCCAAGAAGAAAGGGAATCTAACAACCTGATCAGAAATCAACAACCAATTGTTAAAGCATGTTCACTCAAAATTAAAGGAAAATCAACCAGTTGAATACAAAGCACATAATTGAGTTTCCAGAAGGACAAAAATTTTGTTTTCTTTGCAGTCATCTTAGATTATCCTCCAAGAAATTTTCAAGTGGGCTAGTCTAGTTGTCTAATTGATTGGGTTCTATGATTGTTTCCTACTTGTCAATATGATTATTGGATACATCTTTAAGCTAGCTAGCGCTGTT
Organism: Gynochthodes officinalis; assembly: GCA_020080225.1. NCBI lineage: Eukaryota > Viridiplantae > Streptophyta > Magnoliopsida > Gentianales > Rubiaceae > Gynochthodes > Gynochthodes officinalis. The sequence continues at coordinate 33,197,588 of CM034621.1, read as the reverse complement.
ACATTTGGTTGCCTTTAGATTCCTTCAGAGCCAGGGACAATTGTTAGTGACATATGAAGAGTGCTGCCAAACGATATGTACATTATCCATCTCCACTAACAAGATACGCTCTCCAATTCCAATCCAACAAACATGTGCTAAAACTATGTGCTTCTTGCTTTATAAATAGAACTTAATGAAGATAAAGCAATTTTTTTCTTCACATCAAAGATTAATGCAGTATAAATTATAATGGGCTCCATCATATGTTGAAGAAAACGAATTAGTGAAAAGGATGATGACTGTGAATAAATGGAATTGATCTGTACAGAAAACATATGCCTCACCTGGAGCAATATAGCCGTAGGAACCAGCAATCTGTGACATGACTTCACCACCCTCCTCCATGTCCTTATGCAGACTTTTCGCCAAACCAAAATCAGCAACCTTGGGCCTGAATTCCTCATCCAACAATATGTTGTTGGACTTGACATCTCGGTGCACTATTGCAGGCACACAGTCATGGTGCAAATAAGCTAAACCTTGTGCTGCCCCCATTGCAATCTTGAACCTTCTTGGCCAGTCCAACAATACACCACCCTTCTCTCCATGCAGTACATCCCCCAAACTCCCATTCTCCATGTACTCGTACACCAATATCCTAAAATCATCTCCAGAACAACAGAACAACAATTTTACTATACAACCATGCCGGATTCTCCCCAAGGTATCCATCTCCGATTGGAACACCTCTTCAGATTCTGGCCCACGATTAGCATCCCATAGTCTTTTAACTGCAACTATCTGGCCATTCTTCAATGTGGCTCGATAAACCTGACCCGAACCACCCTTTGCAATTAGATTATCCTGGCTCAAGAAAGCTAAAATGTCCTCCTCATTGAACCAAAACCTTTGAAATGAAGTCATTTTCCATGATTTTTGGCTCTTCATTCCAAACTGATTTAACTTCCTGGTCTTGACCAATAACCAGAGCAATGATATTACAAGTATCCCCGACAATGCTGATAAAATCCCCACCAAACACATGCTCACAGTCCTCCTCTTATTGCATGAAGGAAGACGTTTAAGATCAGGACTACACAAATCCGGGTTGCCCATTAAGCCAGAAACGAACAATTCATTATCAAAAACAAGTGGTACTCTACCCTCGAGTCTGTTATTTGACACATTGAATTTATTCAACTTGAGCTTTGACAAGTCCTCTGGTATATCACCCGTAAGTAAATTATAAGAAAGATCTAAATATGTTAACACGGGTAATCGCCCGAGCTCAGAAGGAATTGTACCTGAAAACTGATTCCCTGATAAATCCAACTCTGTTAAATCAGTCCAAGCAGTGAGATCGGTAGGAATTTGGCCAGTAAAAAGATTATCTTGAACATCAAGCTTAAGTAACTTGCTCAATTTGGTTATGCAGGAAGGCAGATCTCCTGAGAACTGATTTCTGCTGAGATCAATTACAGCAAGTTTTTTCATGTCACATATTTCACGAGGCACCTGACCATTAAGCTTGTTATCGGACACCAAAAATGCCGTTAGTCCAAGGGCATTTGAAACTGTAGGAGGAATTGCACCCTCCAAGTTATTCTGTCTGATTTCAAACATTGTGAGCCCAGATAAACTCCAGAAACCGGACGGTATAACCCCTGACAGCTCATTATTGAAAATGCGAACGTACGTTAAAGAACTGCACTCACCGTACGATTCAGGGATTGAACCTGAGAAGTTATTGTTGAATAAATTTAATCGATCAAGCCGCTGCTTCGAACAAAGATTCGGAGGCAATGGACCTTCTATAAAGTTGCCTGAAACATCAAACTCTATCAAACCAGAATTTATTCCCAAATTGTCCGGTAAACGACCCGATAATCTGTTATTAAAGAGTTTGAGCTGGTAAAGGTTTCGATTGAGGGCTAAATTTTCTGGAATTTCGCCATCCAGATTGTTGTCGTTGAGATTCAATGAGTCCAGAGCTAAACCCGTGAGACTTTCCGGGATTTTTCCAGTGAGATTGTTTAACGAAGCATCGAAGTTATGCAACGAAGTGAGCTTGGAAAACACATCTGGAATTTCACCTGAGAGTTGGTTTGAATACAGCTCGATTTGTTCTATGGAAATTAGTGAGCCGAGAGTTTCAGGGATTTTTCCAGTCAAGGCATTATTGGAAAGGTCGAGGTATTGGAGAGAGGTAAGGTTTCCTACTGAATCCGGAATAGTTCCGATAATATTTGAATAAGGAAACCAAAGGTTCTTGAGTTTGGTGAGGCGGCCAATGTTGGCTGGTAGTGGGCTGGACACATAGTTGTTCCCGGCAATTTCTAAACGAGTTAACTCAGAAAGATTTGATATGAACTCCGGGATTGACCCGTTGAGTAAGTTAGAGGAAAGACAGAGCACCTGAAGGTTGGGTACCTGGAAGCCATAAGTCGAAGGAATCTCGCCAGAGAAGTTGTTTAATGAAAGGTCGAAGGTGGTGAGGTTGACGAACTCTGTCTGCAGCTCCGGCAAGTCACCGACGAATAAATTGGAGGAGAGATTTAGGAAGTTGAGATGAGAGCAAAGAGATATAGCTTCGGAAGAGAGCGTCCCACCAAAGAAGTTGTCTGAAAGGTCGAGTGTCCGGAGAGTTTGAATTCTGCAGAAATCCGCCGGGAAAGAGCCGGAGATCCCGAAACTGGGAAGCTGAATTGAAACGACGTGGTTTGTTTTTGGGTCGCAGACGATGCCAGTCCAATTGCAGGGTGCATTGGGAGCTGACTGTTGCCAGTCGGTGAGTCGGGCATCAGGGTCCTGGAGCTCAGAGTCCTTGACTAGACGCAAAACCATGGCATCCCTGTTTGATGCACTCGTAAAGGGAATGATGGAAGCAATGCAGAAAAGCAGTTTAACGAGACAGAGAAGCTGAGATTTGTAATTGTCATCATAAGAGCAGATACTCATTTTGTGCTCAGATCGGCACAGAACTTCACTACGCAGCAGGATTTTGTTGAGAAAATTTCGAGGTTTATAATGATACGTATTTAGCCACTGGATTTGATGGGCAGGAAGGGCAAGTAATGCAAATTGATAAGGTATGTGTGAGTATTATAACTTGATATTATGTCACTCACTTTCACTACTGTGTCCACATGTGTTGGGATGGCTAGTAATGCTTGGAATGTAGTGTATACTAATTTTGTGTAGTTTACTGATCAGCAATGGATTTATGGAGAATGATTGCGAATGTAGTGGAAGACTGAGAGGACCGAATTATTATTATGGGAGGAAGAAAGGTGATTAGCTAACCACTGATGTTACCTTTTTCTACTTACTAAAGTGAATGGTCATTTTTACAACATTCAACAACCATTTCAGTTCATACCGCACAATTAATAATGCTTCAAGATCCCACTAGAGCTACCCTCTTTCATCCTTGTAATAACATTTTTTTAAAAAAAAAAGACAACGGTCACAGAGAATAAGATTCCATTCATAAGGAGGTCAATTTAGCTTTCATTTATTTCGTTCAAACTTTTCAACTACTGTCAGTAGTCAGTAGCACCACAGGGATTGCTCGTGTTGAGACTGATACCTCAACATTTTGGACATTTGCTGAAGCCTCCAAGTCTCCAACTTCAATCATGCATTGGTCATGATACAAATGACAAAAGCAGTCAAAATGTTTGACTACAACTAGCATAATTATTGCTGTGGTTCGCCCCAAAAGTCTTCTGGAAGAAAAGAAACTATTGACCACATCTATTTATTGTGTTCAATTCACTTTTCTTTTGTGTTAGGACGGACGGTGTCTACTAATCCCGTGATTTCAATTCAAAAAAATCAAGAAAAGTTGATGCTGAGATTTGAAGGCATCTGGAATTTCTGCCGAAGCTGAATTAAGGAAGTAGCAACAAAAGGTTCCGTGATTAGCTGTCATCCGGTTGTGATTTGTGAGTTTCAATTTTCAAATGGGATTTGCTTGATTTGGCATTCGTTATCATGGGAAATTAATGAGAATTGATCCGTGAATGATTTTGTATCTTGTTTTGTATTTATCTCTTTTTTTATATTTTTACAAAGATTTGGAATCAAGTTAAAATTAAAATAATTTGTGATTTATTTATCATTTTAAGTCGAATCGGGTCAATTCAAATATTTAGTCCGCATTTTTACCTTATGAATATTCAAAACCAAATCAAAATAGTCTCATTTGAATAAGTTTCGCATCACAATTTTTAAATCATATATCGGGTGGAATTGGATCCGAATACCCAGAAGTGAGATGGCAACTTGGCAAGGGTACAGAACACAAGCCCGCTTAAGTTTAAAGCTGGCTGAGCAAGTGGCAAGCACTGCCACTGGTAGAAGAGGCATATACAGCCATCAGAATCAAGCAAGCATAGACTAAGGAATATAAAGTTCAGCCAAATTGTCTGTGGTGATTCTGTGATTTTTTTTTTGATGAAGTTTCCGTGATTCTGAGTGGATTGGTTGGATGCCGGGTATCAAAATAGTACACTATTGTATTACTCAATTGACACGGTTTGAAATAAAAAATACATTAAAAATGCAAAAAATATTTTTTAAAAAAAGAGAGTTTATTTTAAAAATATTTCTTTATTCTAAAAAAATTTATTTTCAAATTAAAATTTTAAAATATTCTCACTAATAATAATTATGTACACTTAAAATAAAAAAAATATAAATATAAATATAAAATTATATATTTTATAATGTTTTAAATAAATTATATTTAATAATTAATAAAAAAAATTATATTATAATTAAAGTGGACTCTTTTTTTGAAACTAAGAAAGTATATATATTATAGGAAACTCAAAAAACACTTTTAAATCGCGCGGTTCTTTTGACACCTAAAAGGGTTCAATTTTGGTTTTGTACAAGTGACCACTACCAAAGAAGGTACTAGGACCGATCCAAGCATTCAAAAGCAAAACAGGACTATGATGGAAATCTTTTAAAGTCTTTTTTGAGCTTTTTGCATTTGAAATATTTTAAGAAAAATGTCCACATTTACCAACTCCATCATCAATTTAAAACATTCCCCATTGCTCCAATGGGTGTTTGGAAGTTGGAAAATTAATCAACAAGTTTCAATTTAATTTACCACCCTTAACGTCTTAAATCTTGGATTCTTGATTGGCTTTTATTAGCTTTCGGTGGGTTGTTTGGTGGGGCTTTTGTGTTTGGATTCGCTGTCGTATTCTTCTTCGGTTCATCTGCAACAAGGACCGCCACGGTCACCATAATAATAAATGCTGTAGTCAAAAGTCAAAAGATTGCTGTCGTTAGGACCCCATACCCGAAGGCTACGTTTGGATAAAGTTTTATACATAAAAAGTTTTTTTTTTTACACAAAATAAATAAAACGTTCAAAACACATTTTTTATTTTAAAATTTCTGTCTCAAATTTTCTTCATATCATTTAAATTTTTTTTCCTCCAATACAAATTTTATTCTCCCTCCAAAATACTTTTTACAAAAAAAAATTTACCAAAATTTTTATATGTTCCAGTACAATTTTTTTTGAATAAACCACAATTCAAACATAATATAGAAACTGAGATCAACAAATCAAAATGACCTCGCAAATTAATAAAAAATTAGATTCTGCATAAATTATATTTTAAAATATATTTTTTTATTTTTTATGTAAAAATTATGAAATAAATTTTAGTTTAAAACTTAAAAGAATTTATTTTTAGAAATATAAAAATTCGATTTAACATATTACATACTCTAATTTTCTGAAAATCTAAGGCTATGTTTGGACAAGTCATTTTTGTTTGCAAATGAGTAAAAAGTTAACTTTTCTAAAACAAAAATAAACTATTCAAACACATTTTTATTTCAAATTTTAAAATTCAAACTTTCCCACTCAAATTATTCTCACATAATTTTAAAAAATTGCCCACTTAATTCTCCCTCCAAAATACTTTTTTTATCGAAAAAATATTCATTAAAATTTTCACATATTCTAATATAATTTTTTTCAAATATATCACACTGCAAAAGGAGCTTAAGATATTTATGGATTATATTTTAAAATATATTTTAAAATATATTTTTAATTTATTGTTATAAACAAAAAATATACTAAAACACATACAAATATATTTAAAAAAAGTAAAAATATATCTTGACAATGCCATCTATATGGACCCTACAAATTCTTTAGAAAGATGAGTCAAGGCTAAATATCAAACTCAGGGAGTGTTTGGTTGGATGGTCTGGGAAGTAATTAATGGGAAATGAATGATATATAGTTGTTTGGTACATAAGAATAATAATATGAACATTGTATTTATATTTTATTCTAGGGGTATTCATGATTCCTTTACATTTTTAGGGTATGATATTCAATACCCACAAAAAAGATAGAATTTTTTTTTCCTTATTCTTTTTGTTGTCTTTCTCTCTCTCCACTTTTATATTATTTTACATTCTCTATTTGCCCTTCTCTCTTATATCACTTTCTCTCTCTTCCCTTTTACACTCTCTCTCATTATACTTTTTCTCTATTCCGCTCATCCTATTTTCTCTCTCATCTCACATTCTCTTTATACATTCTCTCTTTCTCTTTCAAACTATCCCTTATCCCACTTTATTTCTATTCCCATTCACAGGTACAAACGCTATTTACTTTCTCTCACTACGATCTCTTTTTTCATTTTCACCATCTCTCTCATCCTACTTTCAATTTTTAATTTCTCTCTCTTCCTTTTATTGTCTCTATTCTTTAATAGAATATTTAAAATATTATAAAAATATTTAATATTATAATTTAATATTTAATTTTAATTAATTACTACTATTATTATTATTATTAAATATCATGATTAATTTATAATAATTTGATATTTAAAATAAAATAAAAAAAATTAACTAAATTTCTATTGCTAAAAATTCAGAAACCAACCATTATAATTAATAATCATAATTATTTCATATCACTAACCAAATAATATAATTATAATAAAAAATTTAATTATTATTTCTCACTATTATAATTTTTTTTATTTTTTCCATTTTTTTCAACTAACCATATGCACCCTCAATGACTTATTTGATATATTTTGTTTGGAGAAGGGAGTGCCGACGAATGACCAATGACCACAAAAGACGTCTTCCTTACCTCATCAATTTTTCTTTATAAAAATAAAATCAATCAGTTTGTTCTTTTAAGGAATTAATTTTCTCTTGCCTCTCAAAAAACGAATTTACTTTACAAATATTTTATTATAAATAATAATAGAAATAGTAATAAATTATAATGATTTTGTATAGTGACTCACGTGGTAACTATAAAAAGATAAAATTATCCATTTATCTTCGTTACAAAACACAAAATAATGAGCAATAATTTTATCTTTTTATAGTTGCCACGCTAGTAACTATACAAAGTTCCTGTAATTTGTCACTATTTCTATCATTACTTTTTTATTATATAAAAAAAAATATTTTTAAACTAAAATTTTAAAATATCTTTACTACTATTAATGATGTATGCATAAAATTAAAAATAAATATAAAATTATAAATTTAGTGATACATTAAATAAGTTATAGATAATAATTAATAAAAAAATTATATATTAACAAAGTTAATATTTTTTTATATATTTTTTTTATAGATGAAAGGAGTATTTTATTAAGGGTCCATTTGGACAATGTATTTTTATTCGTAAATAAGTGAATTCTCAAATAAAAACAAACTATTCAAACACATTTTTATTTCAAAATTTAAAATTTAAAATTTTCAACTCAAATTCCTTTCACATAATTAAAAAAAAAATTTCCTATTATTTTTTCCTCTAAAATATTTTTTCTATAAAAAAAGTACTAATCAAAATTTTTACACATTTTAATACAACTTTTTTCCAAATACATCACTGTCCAAACGGACCCTAACTTTCCATCTTGGTTTTTAATGTTACTTTTCCATCCACTTGGCGTTTTAAATATGCACAACTATGATGAAAGTTGGATGATATAGCCAATAGCCGACAAGGTGTACGACGGCCATGAGTAGGAGGCAATACAATTTCTACTTTTGTAGCGATTGTTATCAGAGGAGACGAAGGGCTATATATGGTTAGCGTATAAAACGTTATTTAATATATTTGTATTTTTTAATATATTTATTATTTTAAAAAGTGTAAAAATATTTATATTTTTAAAATATATTTTATATTTTTATATACCTTTTATTTCATTATTTTTATTTTTTAAAAGCATGGAAAATATTTTTTAAAGTTCAATTCATACCAACCTAATTTGCTGCTCCACCGTTGGCTTCGTTAATTATTTGACTAGGCAAGTGGGATCCTACATGAAAAGTGAAAACACGAGAATGGGATCAGTAAAACGGATCACAAGACAAGAAGTTCCATGGAATTTGAAATCTGGAAGAAATGTTTTTTCTCGTCCCCTATTCCATAACATAAAAAGAAAAAAATGGTATAAATTGGGTTCAATTCTCAGCAAATTTAGGCAGGCCGAGTCGCCGGCCAGCAGGGTTTTTGACCTTCTTTGAGATATTAAACTGAGTTTGAGGTTAAAGGGTTGCGATTACCCAGATGGATGAGCGCGAATTTCTTGCAATGGCAAAAGAAGGAAACGGACGAACCAGCTCAATCAGCGTCGCCGTGAAGATTAAGTCGTTCAATTAAGAATCTGAGAAGACAACTGCATATTTATGTGTGTGTGTGTAAATATATTGGTCATCCCAAAGAGGGGCCGAAGAAACTCTAATTTAAATCTTGATCTTTGTAGCTGTCGGGCAGAGCCATTTAATTAGGTTGTCCGTTGTACATGATTGATGGCTACTTGGATGAACTACTCGATAATTAAAAATGTTACAACGTTCGAAGTAGGAGTAAGTGTAAAATGGTCGGGATTGTGAGGTTTAGGTAAATGGGCAAAAACAGAAAGACTAGATTTTGGTGTATTACGCGAGAAAATGATGATTAGTAAATTCGTAGTACCACAATTTGTCGGATAATCAAGTTTCTACTTTCTTACTGGGGTCTTACTTTACTCTAAATCTCTACTTGAAATTTTTTATCACATTTATTGTATGACAACTGTGTCATCAATCAAATGATATAATTTTTTACTAGGATTGATATATTTCATGTTAAAATTTACATTTTTTATCTCAAAAAAAAAATTTAAATAATATATTTTTATTATTAGTAGGAGTATTACTTTATTTTTTAAAATTAAAAAAAAATGAAATTAAACTTTGTTTTTAAACAAGAATAATAATATTTATTAATAAAATGATATTATTTTATTAATGTGATACGGGTTATACACAAAGAATTAATCTGTACTTCCAAAGTCTCCAATGTCTCCCCAGCTTTTCGTGTGCTGTTTATTTTAACTTTCCAATGTTGTTGCCATTAAACTCTTTTCATTCTTAATTTACCATAACAAGCCAACCATATTACTGCTTTGTTAATTGTGCACGCTGTCGGTTGTCTTTCATTCACTGCCTTGCCTATATGCAATAGGAATTATACTCCAACGTTTATAACATTAACAGCCACAGACATGGACATGGCCCAGTCTTCTTGTCAAAGACAACCAAAATCGAGTATCCGGACTTCCTCCCTTATTATTCATTTGGGCCAAATTAGATTGGCAATGCACTTCATCCACACCAATTTTTTTTTTTTTTCTTTCTAATTTCAAATACATACACATTTATACTCTACAGTATACACGCGTGGCTAATTTTACTGATATATATTTCAAATGCAGCACTCCTCAATTATAACAAAGGAAAGATTATCATATGTAACTATGATTGTTTTCTTTAAATATATGTATTTATTAATGTTGTAGTTTTGATTTGTGAAAGTAAATGTGAAATTTCGCATTTGAGTTAGACATGTTAACAAAGTTGTTTATAACTACCTTAATCTGTGTTCATTATTCGTTAGCACCGACAGCGGGGGTTGCTACTATATTGCGTGAATTGTTCCCTGAACCAAATTAAACGAATAGGTTAACTGCCCATCTCTCTCCCGATCGACATTTTCTTTCCTCCGATATGCAAACGAATCGTGGGGGTGCTGCAAATTTGTACTTATACAGAGAAAAAGCTTCATGCAAGGGTTCAATATGGACAGAAGAAAAAGAACTAAACCTGCATGCAGTTGCAAAGTTCTCAGAATGGAGTAATGAAGTTTATTCCTTGTCTGGGTTTAGAATATACTCATGGAAGAAATCCACTGAAGAACCAGGCAACAAATAGAGTACCGTATACGATGATGGTTTTGATCAGCATCTAATGAGCATGAATAAGCAACCATCTGCCCCTGGAGAGTGCCTTTTAGTGAGGCATTTAATCTCAAACAAAGTAATATTACTGATTCGTTTCACATCTCCGTTATACCACATGTTTCCTTCAGCATTTTTTGCTTTCTTTTTTTGTAGGAGTGGGATTTAAGCTGCACAGTTTCAGTGCATAAATGCCCTGTTAAAGGTTCCAACATTCCATGTGTGGCCTTTTAATTAGTGGACGCGTTCTGGCCTAAAATCTCAAGTTTAACGATGTCTTTGTAGAGGGACAAATTAACCCATTAAGGTTCTTTTTCTGTTTATTTTGTACCGTTCGTAGTAGTATTTCTTCTTTTATAAATGCAAATAAACTTTCAAAATCCTTGGAAAGTCTGTACTGATAAGAGTGTATAGCACACTAATAGTACATTGTAAAACTTCATTAAGCTCTATTAAGGAACCAATAATGATTTCATAACCATTAAATATCACTAATCTCAAATTCAATTACAGTGGCAGTTGGATGAACCCTAACTGACACAGCATTCAGAAAAAATTAATATAGCATACAATAAATTCATAATTTCAGATCACGAGTATAGCAACCATCATATGGCCTAATAGAAAAGTAGAAGGTTTCTTATGCGTTCATCCGCATGATAAAATTGACTGGAAAAAATGGGCAGTAACCAAGCTAAGATGGCTCGATATCTTTGAGTTTCTTTGCCAAAAGTTGTTCCTTTTTTTTTTTTTAATTTTCTTTTTGTTGACATGTTATATTCTTGGTTGTAACATTTCATAAAATTAATCAAAACAAAAAGAAACAAATATGGAAATGCTACGATTATATACATGTTGAAAAATTTGAGAAAAAAGAAGTAGATTTTTCAAGGAAGGTACAACACAAACATCCAGAAATATATTGATGTAGCATAAATTAAAATAAGCAAATTATATTTAATATTATCATTAAGAGTTCATATCATTGCAGGAACACCCACTACAAATAGTAAGCTATTACATCTCCATCTCCATCTCCATGTTTGATATTGGATGATCAAGCAAAGGAAACACTCTAACCAACAATATTAATTATCTATTTGAAATTAGATCATAAACAACAGAGAACACAGTTAATTATGTAAGTGCATCTCATGATCTGGAAAAAGGGACCCGGGAAAAAAATGAGAAAAAAGAAAAGAATAATTAAGATCGTAAGAAAATATTCAGATCATTAATTAAGAAACCAAAAACAGTATTGCCTGGCTCCATTCTGTCTGCCTCATTCTACTCTCTAAGCAGTCTTGAGAGGCCTCAAAATGCGTTAGAGCCCCTAAATACTGGTGAACCATTCAACTCCTTGATGGGACTGCACAAATACCAACCTCCAAGGGAAGGGAAGCGATGCAGGGAATGCAAGAGTTGTAGCCATAAACTCGTTTCCATAGAACAGTGATGCAACTTGGCTTCTGGGATTGGTAAAATTACTGAAGAAATATCAGTAAATGATTTTGAAGGGAAGAACTCATCTCCTTCAACCATTTTCACATTCACCAAATCCCAATAACCCTCCTCCCCTCCTCCACTCCTCCACTTTTCTTAGTTACACAATCCCTACAATTTGTTTATTGTGAGGGAAAGAGCACTGGATTGATAAACGGCACTCAAAAGTATGCATAAGTACTCTACCCTGTTGAGCTTTCCTTTTTTCCAACTCAAAAGAAGAAAGGGAAGAAACTCAGGAGAGAAGAAGATGGTGAAAATGGTGGTGGTGGTGGTGGTTTTACGGTTATGGAGAGAATAAAGAGAGAGAGAATTGAAAATTGAGAGCTTGACTTAAAGAGTAACGGAGGGTAGGGTGACATCGAGGATTTTAAAGAAGGGCCCAGCCTGAAGGGGAAGAGACATTTTGTCACAGTGCCAGTTGTTCTGTTCTTTTTTCACGCCTCTTTGTTTGGGCTGCCGGGTCGGCCTTTTTTTTATTATTATTTTATGTCTTTTTTAAGGGTAAATTGCAAACAACCCCTTAACTATATATGTCTAGATCGTAATCTACGACCACCCTTGGGGTTTAATACTTGTAATTTTTTAGCTATCTTATTATTTATCACAATATATACTGTAATTTTATTTTTATTGAAAATTGATTATCTACCACAAAATTATGTTAAGTATTACAATTATTCGCATAGTTTTATATTTTTAATGACAAATAAAGAACATCAATAACAAAAAGTCAAATATTAATATTATCAACCTATGAAAATTATATTGACTCAGTAATTTTCATTTTCTTAAATTTTCACCCTGTGATGCTAAATCATATCATAGATTAATAATATAGAAAAATATTGATGGTTTAAGGATATAAAGTTTTGAAATTAAAACTTTTAAGGGAAATATTTTAACCAAAATATAATCTAGAAACGTTGTTCATAATTATTTAAAAAAAAAACAAACAAACAAACAAACAAAGTTTGTCTATGTCCGCTTTCACTGTAAAGGCAACGCTCCCGTGAAGTGAAGACGGCGTCTGCAGGGAGGCGCGTGCGGGATTTCGATATATCTACTTTGAGTAAAATTTGCCATGAGTGGTGGCGTTTGGTGTGCAACTCCCAGCGAGCGCGAGTGGGACGGTTGAATAATAGCCAAGAAAGGGAGTTGGGACGGTTGCAGTAGAATTTGGAAATGGAAGGCCGGTGATGGGGTGATGGGTGGTTTTCAACTTTCATATTTGGTCCGTATTCTGATGACTGGAGACACACAAATTCTTGGTTTTGTGGCCTCATTCAACCAATCCATAATAATATCATCTCCTCTAATAATTCCTTTTTGGAATTTTACCATCTGCTTTTCAGCTTCTCCATTACACTCTCTCTCGCCACCATTTTTATTCTTCTCCTCAATTTCTCTTATTAGAAAAAGCACTTCTTTCATGATTTTGTTATGTGTGTATCAATGATACTAAACACTTCATATATTTTTTGATATTTGCGTGGTAAAAAATCACTCAAAAATGTCATACGTTACTATTGAAAATGTTAGAGATGTGGGTTGTGTCTGATTTTGAAAAAAAAAAAACAAAAGAAAAACATGTCCAATATGGCAACGTTCGGTATAAATGAATTTGACATCAATGGATCTATATATATAAAGGTAGATTATCTTTATTTTAGGTACGCGATTCATTCTAACTTTTAGGTTTGTATTGTTTGAATTTCAAGATGTATTTTTATATTTTTTAAAATATTTTTTAGTTTTTGATAAAATTCTTATTTACAATTATATCTTAAAAGATATAAAAACACGTTTTGAAATACTATCTATTTAATTATATTTTTTGAACAATATACTTATTTAAATATAAGAGTGGCTAACGGATCAAAATCCCACTTCACATCATATTAACAAATGATATCCTCACACATTATGGCGAATTCGAGAATATAAATGATGTCACACGTTATCGCTAATTCAGTTTATGTTATTAACGTTACACTTCCATAAAAAAAAAAATTTAAAAAAAAAAATCAATGGAAAAGTTTAAGTGGGTAAAAATGGGAACCAAAACGTAGCTCCAAAAGCAAATGAACACAGAATGCAAGCAATTCAATTGACTTGTTATGTCGATTACTATTCTTTTCAAAATATTCTAAAATGAAAATTCAGTCATCCTCGCTGTAGTGACTTTTAGTTATTGCAAAAGATATTTTTCAGTAACTAAACTAAAGTCACTTCAGATCTTCTTTAGAGCTCACGTTACAATTAATCTCGCCGTCTAACAAGAAATCCTACGTTTTTCTTTTTCATCGCCGAGGTTAAAATCTTCGAAGCCAGGGTACAAGACACCATCGATAGACCAACTTGCAAAATCCAGAAACCCTTCAAAGTTTTCTGCGAAGAGGCAGGCCATGCATGCCGCCATGCACCCTCAAGAACCAAAGGTCGGCTTTGGACTTGTAAATGATTCGTTCATGTTTTGTCAGGACACTAAAATGGCTTGCATCATCATACTATGATCGAAAATTTCATTAAATTAATCTCCCCAGTTTTGCAGTTATCCCATGAAACAGAGGAGGATTCATGGGCTGTCACGTGACGCGGTTTAACCGGCTAACTGATAAGGAAAGACGGGACGAGACGAGAAACGACACCGTGAGGAAATTAATCAATTAATTATACGATTCAATAACTGAATTGATAATTGTTTAATCAACAAATTAGCTGTTATGTAGACATTCATTAGTACTAATTAATTAATTAATTAATTAATTAATCATGTCTTGGTGTGAATGGAGACGAAAATGAACACAGCCACCATCTTTGACAGAGACAGAGATTGGGGGTACTGAGTAGTGTGCCTTAAACGTCAATGATTCCCTGAAAAATTGAATCATCTGAAATGGGAAAAAAGAAAGAACGCTCATCATATGCATCCTTGACTTGCACCACCATAGATACTTCATTGTTTCAGTGCTAAAGTTCTTTATTCTAGAAACCCTCCACTCTCTCTTGTCTACCTCTGAATATACAAAACATTATTACTTTAATAAAGACATCAATTCCATTCATTAACGAAGCTTAAGGAATAAAGTAGAATGAAGAACGAATAATAAGTTGAACGATTATAAATTAATGGTACCCTAATCATCATCTCGTGGACGTCGTAAGATGTTGTAGCCAAATAAACACATGTTGTATCATCTAATGAGATAGTTACTGAAAAAAAGGGGGAGGTTTTTAAATAAGTCATTAGATTCTTACAATATATAGTGGAGTGAGACAGCTAAAAGGGCATCTTAAATCGATATTAAAGCATTCCCATAAGCCTCTGCAATGATATAAAGGTTGACAGAAGGAGTTCAAGATGACCAAAATTCTACAGCAGACCAACGCATACCATGAGGTTGGATTGCAATGTAAGAATGCCAAAAATATACCATATTTGATGGATATATTAAACGTTATTTCAAATGCAAGACACAAGTAAATAACTTTAACTTAAAGTAAAATAAAGATATCTCTCCTCACCCCACCCATCTTCCCCCCCGCCCCCCCCCCCCCCAAAAAAAAAAAAGAAAAACTAACTATTTTTAAAAATTTTCTGTATCCTGAGAAAGGAAACTTTTAAATGAAATTTCTATAAAAGACTACACATGACCTAAAATATTGTTAATGATTATACATGACTCAAAATTAAAAAATAAAAATTGTAAGTATTTTATAATTATATAAAAGCTATACTTTATTTAAAAGTAGATTTATGTTTTTGAAGGAATGGAGTCTGAAATAATGGAGCTTATGAATTATGTTTTAAAATACGTTTTTGAATTTTTAAAAACAGTAATTATAAGGTAAAAGATATATTAAAAATATAAAAATATAATTTTATACATACTCATGATACATTTTGAAAGTGCAACCCAACCCACACTAATAAATAGAGAAAATAAAGCAAACTTGCGGAATTGTGTGTCCTCTAAAAATAAATGCTAAGGGCCCAACTGGTGCACGGTTCAGAAGCATGCGCGGGCATCCATCTTTTGGGCCTAAGCTTATAGCCCAGTTTACTTTCCTCTTTTAACAGATTCGCTCCATTCATGATTCAGGTTTGGATGATCTTCACAACCCAATACGGCAGCAGTAATGTTGTAAAAGTGTACAAAACGAGGCATATCCAATTTTCACACATCCCAACAAGATTTAACTTCATCATCTTCTTCGGTGACACCCTCAAATTTCCTTCCTTTTCCCGTTTTGTTTATTTAAACTTTTTTGGTGGCATTTATTCACACTCAAACTTCCCTATTCCTCTTTCGACTTGTATTGGATTGTTGGTTCACACGACACGACTGCTTCGTTATTCGTTCAAATTTCCATTGACAAGAAACGCTCGAAACGGTTCAGTCCAGCCGATCAATTGAGTGCTACTAATAAGGAAGTGGAAAGAAAGGCAACCAGCATGGAGTCAGGTGCCAATTTCAATCAACGAATTGCGAAAATTTCAGCTCACCTTAACCCTCCGACTAATTCCCAGGTTTCTTCTGATTATTCTTGATCTAGCTTCATAATTTTTGTTAATTAATCTGTCGGATTAGTTTCTTCCCTGGTATTTAGCTATTCGTTTCTGCTTTTCTTCGTGGGTTCTATTTGTAAGTGTCAAAACTGCAATCTTTCTTTTCGTTTGTTCTTATTTTTTGGAAAAATGTATGTTGTCCGTGTGGGTTGTAAAAATTAGGAGGGAAGTTGTTGGTTGAGGAGAGGGAATTGCAGGGCAAAAGGGGGCTCACCTGGGTTTAGAGTTGCAATCTTGGGCGCTGCAGGAGGCATTGGCCAACCTTTGGCTTTGCTCATGAAGATGAATCCATTGGTCTCAGTTCTTCATCTGTACGACGTGGTCAACACCCCCGGAGTCACAGCAGATATCAGTCATATGGACACTGGTGCCGTGGTAATTTCCGTCGTTCTCCCCTTTCTTTGATTTTATCTTTTGTTTTAATGCTACTCTTTATCCTGCTTTATTTGATATACCCATAATATAATCAATGACAATGAAAAGGGGAAGAGGTTGAGATGAATGTTTTTGAATCGTTTTTTGTACAATTGTTCTGCTTTATCGTATGGAAACCTTGAATCAGCTAACCGAATTTGTAATGGACTTCAATTTATCCAGATGGATGTCTGGTTTGGGAAGAACAACGGCATTCTAGGTATTGTGTATAAGTTAATACTAAATTAGTAAAAATAGAGAACAGTGACTGCGGTCTATACAAATCTTTAAACTGTTAGATTATTACATGTCTGTCTTGATATTATTAACCTTACGAGGTGGGAAGAGGGGATGGAGGGAAGACCGTAAAATTGCGGGCTTGTCTCATCTTGATTCAGTTCAACTTGACTGTACTGCTTTATGTGAAAGCAGCATTGCAGGAAGATAGTAAAATTGTGGGTTTGTCTCATCTTGATTCAGTTGAACTTGACTGTACTGCTTTATGCAGGCATTTTGTTCCATTGACTGAAAGCAGCATTGCAGTAACAATATGATGTCCCTTTTTGTCTCTGCAAGTTTTTATATTGTGAGGTTGTCAAATATGAAGCTAATCTATGCTTTTCATATCTAGGTTCGTGGTTTTCTGGGCAAAGATCAATTGGAGGATGCCCTTACTGGCATAGACCTTGTAATTATTCCTGCTGGCGTTCCTAGAAAACCAGGAATGACAAGGGATGATCTTTTTAACATCAATGCTGGGATTGTTAAAACTCTATGTGAAGGAATTTCAAAGTGTTGCCCCAAAGCCATTGTCAACTTAATTAGTAATCCTGTAAACTCTACGGTTCCAATAGCTGCAGAGGTTTTTAAAAAGGCTGGTATCTATGAACCAAGGCGACTTTTGGGAGTCACAATGCTTGATGTTGTTAGGGCCAATACATTTGTGGTATGCACAGTATCATTTTGATGTATATAGACTTCCTACTTTCTTTACTGATTGCGTAATCTCTCATTCTCTCTGTGCATTTCTTGCATGCATAGTATGGATGGTTATCATTCTTTCTTTTGCTTTGTTCCTTGTATGTTAAATTTTGATCCCTGAAGGCTGAAGTCTTGGGGCTTGATCCTCGAGAGGTTAATGTTCCTGTTGTTGGGGGTCACGCTGGAGTTACAATTTTACCCCTTCTATCTCAGGTAATTTGAATGTTTGGAATTTTTTTTTCTTGAGTTCATTTAAATAGCATGCACCCTCCAATGTTATTAAAGGCTTTTCTCATGTGATGCAGATTAAACCTCCTTGCTCTTTTACTGCAGAAGAAACTGAGTATCTGACTTCCCGGATTCAGAATGGTGGAACTGAAGTTGTTGAGGTAAATGTGATTATACAAAGTCTCTACAGGCTACAATCTCCCTTTCTTACAAGAAGTGATTCTTTTCTTCTTTTTTTCTTAAAAAAAAGAAGACTATGATATCAGCCGTATAGTGTACTTGTTAGAAATGTCAGATCTAGAAGGTTAGAAAGTAAGCTTTAATTCATAATACATTTTTCTTTATTCTCAGAAAAGGAGATTGTTGACTGTGGAAAATTTGGGCAGCAATCTTCCCATTAAATGTTTAGAGTACTATTCCTTTTCAGTGTTAAAAAAAGTAAAGATATGTAATGTTCTATGTATTAATTGTTTGCTTCTCTTGCAGGCTAAAGCTGGTGCAGGATCTGCAACTCTATCAATGGTTAGGCATAGTTGTCCCATATTTCAGCTGTAAGTGAATTTCTTTTCACCCCTTTATATTGAGAGGATGCTGAATAAGGTCTTCCTAATATTCACAGGCATATGCTGCTGTTAAATTTGCTGATGCTTGCTTAAGAGGCTTGAGAGGAGATGCTGGTGTGGTTGAATGTGCTTTTGTGTCTTCTCAGGCATGTTTCTCTCTGTAACTTGTCTATTATTTGTAAAATAATTTGTTTGATGGTATTGAAGTTGATTCACGGATCGTACCCTCTTCAGGTGACTGAGCTTCCTTTCTTTGCAACCAGAGTACACCTTGGCCGTAATGGGGTTGAGGAGATATACCCACTTGGTCCACTGAATGAATATGAGAGGTCTAACCTGTGATATGCTTTAGATCTAATTTTATCTTCATCCTGAGGTTTTTACCGAATTATGTGATTATCTTGGCCTAGTGACGAGTTGGAAATTGTTTAATTGCTCCTCCCCTCCCTCCAATTTGTCATTTAGATAGTTTTGAATTGCATTGCCTTTGTCTTAGCTATAGCTTAGTTGGTCCATCTTACTGCATGGTCTGATCCAAAATTGTCGTCACATTCTCATTGTTGTCATGAAAATTTAAACATAATCATCAATGCATTAAAATCCGATTTTGATTATTACCTTTGTGCTTGACATCTTATTTCATTCGAATTAGGTTTGTGACTATCTAATGATAGCATTATTTAACTATTTACCTATGGTTGCCTCAAAATGTTCCTGCATGAAATGTATGGCTCTGCTAACTATGTCTAAAGCTTGAAGTAAATGTGGTTTTCCCTGAATCTGTTTTTGGCAGGGCTGGCTTGGAGAAAGCCAAGAAAGAGTTAGCTGGAAGCATTGAGAAAGGAGTTTCCTTTGCTAGGAAATAAATTGCCCAACAAAGATACAGACCTTCAGAGAATTTCTTAGTCGGTGTGTTCCTCATTGGTCAGGGAAGATAGCAGCAGACCAGTGTACTTTGTATGGAATAAAAGCATTTTCCTACCAGTGTACTTTGTATACAAGTCAGAAGAAAATAAAGCATTTTCCTACCATGTGCATCTTCCATATCTATTATCCTCCTCTCCTCTTTCTCTCGAGAAAGAAAAAAGCAATTGATATAATTGTTTTCAGAAGATTCTTTGGGTATGTTTGGATTAGGTTTTTTTATTTGTAAATAAGTAAATTCTCAAACAAAAAAAAATTATTTAAATACATTTTTATTTCAAAATTTAAAAATTAAATTTTTTTACTTAAATTCTTTTTACATAATTTAAAAAAAAATTCTCTTATTTTTTCTTTTAAAATATTTTTTCTATTTAAAATTATTTATTAAAATTTTCACTAAAAGGGGTTGATTGATATTTTTTTAAATTATGAAGATCAATCTGTTATATTACAAAATCTTTTGACATAGGTAAATGATGTTATTTCTATTTCTTTTTGGGTCCAAGGTTGAAAACAGAACATGTTTTAATGAGTCGTGCTTGTTAAATTAGCAGCCAAATATTTAGGAAAGACATACTTCCGCGAGTCTACGCAGCTAATTGGGCTCATCAATTTATTTACTACATGGATGTTGCTGAACGCATAACAGGTGGATTACATGTGATCAACAATGGTGATCCTATTTTGATTCCAATCCATACGTAACAAACATTACAATCCAACGTCAACAGCATCTAAACTTGTATTAAGTTCTCCTCTGTGAAAGTCTGTGACCCAAAGACGCTGGCTAATCCAAACTCTACAACCATGCCTGTTTCTCTCTGGGCTTTGTAAAAATTCTGCGGGCAAAGAATTTCAGCAATGTTATAATGAAGTTCAGTGGGCTTTAATTGTTGGGTAGTTTTTGTACGGATGAACTTCAGCTTTGAGCCCTTCACTCTTCGTTCATGAAACCCATGAACAATATTGGGCTTCGTTCACTGTGAACATTTTGCTTCTGTTAGGCCAGAGAATTTACTATTGGAAACAGTATGACCCGGCACAACCATAGGTGAATGTGGCACAGTGGCAGAGAATAGTACTATTCTGTAATGAAAGTGTTCATTTTTGGGTTACGAAGAAATAAATCTCAACAACCATATGATGAGAAACCGTGTACTTGAGAATTTTGACTCATAATTGATTTTCAGCATATAAAAGTGAAGCATATTACTGATTGGAACTTGATAAAACTAGGAAGAAAAAGTGAGCTTCTGGTAGCCCACACCCAAATGACATGATTAATTTGATCAGTGTCCATCTCTAAAGCCAAAGTGCACTTTCTTCTTGAACATGAAATTGTGCCAAAAGTCATTATAATATAACGAGTGGGTGTCTTCTGCTTTTTTCATGGGGTCAACATTCAAAATATATGCTATACATAATATGTTAGTATGTACTACCCTTTGTAGAGTTTCTTCCCTTTTGCCAAATCATTACACTTATCTGGTTCCCAGTAGTTTAGTTGTTACTTTAGGTAGTGGAGTACTTATGTATTATTAACGGATCGATCTTGACATGGATATATATGGGGTCGACTGCTTCATTATTGGGTCTCCATTGCAGCATCCCACAATTAGTTTTGTGGGTAATTACACGTGTTTCTGATTAACACACTGCTAAAAGGTGATTAGACGCGTTGATGGCAGAAATCTGTCTGCATTTCCTTTACAGCTACTTGGATATTTTGATTGTCGAACCCCACCACCACCGCCAAAGCACCAAAAGGTCTGTTCAATGCACATTTTCAAGCTTAAAAGTTTGACCAATTAGCATATGCCTTTTTTGTTGGCCTTTACGAAAATACCACATCACCTCAGTCTTTTCTTTCCTCTTTGATTAATCAATGGCTAACGGAATTGTTACAGTAATAGCGCCAACTTTAGCTTTGGTAATTTCATTTGGTAGCCGTGTATAATATTCTTTCGTGAAAATGTATGCACAGTTGCACACCTCCTCCGGCAGTACTATTTTGTTTCTCTAATTCAGTCACTTCTGGGTTCACGTCTAAGTCTGTAGGCTCCGGTCCTCCCTAGTTCCCTCCCTGGTTCATTTCAAAACGATTCCCACTTTTGCTATTTTCAGCTTTTCTACTGGGAGGGAAAAAAAAACTTGCAGGGATCTTGTCAGGAATACTGCTTTTCGTATGTTATTTGGTCCTATGGGCATCATCCCATATGGATCAATTATAACCTGTGGTAGACTCAAGAAACATTCATTGCCGAAGTCCCATCCATGATTAATCAAAGACCACAATGTTGAAACAGTGCAAGTTTATGCAATGGAATCCCAAGGCCCTTTATTTGCAACACTTTTTTCATGTGGGGGAAACATCCTTAACTTGAAATTAACGTTGATAAGAAACCCTAAATGATTTCAGAAGAAAATAATCAATCAAAATCATAAAAGTCGCACTTTATAAACTTTATAAACTGACATGATTTTTAAGGAGAACAACCATACGAAGGGTAGAGGAAATTGAAAATAAAAAAAGAGGTATTCGATAAAATAATTTTTTATACATTGATTAATAAATTTTTTTTTGTTTATATTTAAAATAATAAAAAAATATTCTTATTATTTTATTAATATTTTATTAATTTTTGTTATAATTTTATTTAATTTTTTATTAAAATTACACTATTATTATGATTAAAATTTAATAAAAAATTATATAAAATTATGAAAAATAATTTTAAAAAATATTAATAAAAAATATTATTTTAAATATTAAAAAATTATTTATCAATATATAAAAAGTTATTTTATGAGTTATTTTAAAAAAAAATTGTCGGTAATGCTTGGAGTGCAGGGTGCAGACGAAGAATGATGTTCATATCTCAACTATGGCTCTACAAGACTAGACTGTATTGAGTGATGTAACACAAAGTTAGGTTAAAAGACATTGATCATGGCTGCCATGTTGGGTGCGAAAAAGATGAAAACGTTAATGGATCTTTGATTGATGCAGACCTGTTTTGTTTGTTTCCTGGGTGGCCTCTCTCTAGAACAATAAGGCCGAATTATATTTATAACATGGACCCCCCCCCAAGAAACAGGACGAATGATATGATCCAAATCAACTGGGAATTGCCATGGCAAAATGATTGATCGACTACACATGCAAATACATTTCTCAATTAATACACATCATATGGGATGCTTCAAAACTTAGGGGTATTTGGTACAAGGAATACATTTCTCAATTAATACACATCATATGGGATGCTTCAAAACTTAGGGGTATTTGGTACAAGGGTTTAGAGAGGAAGGGAAAAAATAGAATGAATTTGATTAAAAATAGGTGTTTGATGCAAAATGATAGAATTACTAAAACCTTTGTGGATGAATTTTGTTAAAACCCACCTCCCCCCATCCCAACATCTCCTTCATGGGTTGTGAGAAAATAGAATAAAAAAAGACTCGAAACGATATTGTTTTAAATTAAAAATACTCAAAACAAGGTCATTTTAAGTATATTAAAAAAAATTCAACGCTAACTTGGTCATTTTGAGTTTTACAACAACTATTTTACCTGTTTTTTAAAAAAAAAATTCACTAATTTATAAAAAAATATTTTCTCTATAAATTACATGTACTTTGACTATTTTTTAAACAAGATATGATTTTTTTAAATATTATATAATATAAAATAATAATATATTTATTATAATATTAATATTAATATTAAATTTTAATTTTAATAAAAAATCTATTTTATTTAATTACAAAATAATACCAAATAACATAATTATTATCATTTCATTTTATTCTATTACAAGTTTTTTTTTTCTATCAAATTCATTTCATTTCCACGTCCACTGCTGCACCTTAATCTCCACTGTGTGGGATTGGTGTTTTCTTTATTCAAACTCTGGGCCCAGCATGCAATTATTGGAATATTGTACCACATTTTAAGGATGGTTTTTTTTGTCTTCTCCGAAATGTTTAAGTAATTAGTGATATTCACATGACACGTGGTTAAACAATAATTAGTCATCTCATGTATTTTTTCCTTTATGGGGTTTTTTTAAAAAAAGTTTAAGGGTGTATATAATTAGTTATTTTAAAAAATATATTTTTCATCTCGCGTACATCCAAATCAAATAATGTATTTTTGAGTATATATGAATGAGCGTGAATACCGGTGGTGAGTTGTGTACCTTAGCAAAACAGTGCTTGCCAATCAAAGGCGGAAAATCCAGAATGATTTTGGTATCGGATTCTGCTCTCTGAAAAATGACAGTAACCCCTTTAACCTATTTTTATTTTCTGGTCTTGGGTGAGCGATGCTCCATATTGGGGGGGGGGGGGAGGGGGATTATCCCTTTTAATTAAACAATATTACAATTTGGAGATCAATTATTTCAGAATATTCGGCTGGACCCCTAATATAATAAATCTGTGATGTTGGGCTTAGTGGCGTTTGGTTTCCCAACTGGGTGATATTTTATTCGGGTTGTAACAAAAGCTACTGCAAATGGAATATTAGGAAATTGTTTAGATTCGCATTTTCATAAAATAATCCAAACAGCACTACCAAGAGGATGGAATGGAAAAGTTGAAAAGAGAGGAAAGAGAGGAAAGAGAGGAAAGAGTGAGTGCCTAGCTTTTACAAAAAAAACCAGCTAGTTTTCCGAAATTTCATGGCGACAAAATGAAATGAAGGAAAATTTATGGGTAGAAAAAGAAAAAAACGCATGAGTCGTCACTCGTCAATCACGCATTTATAACGGTGCTGCAAATGAAGCTCTGGCTACGGGGCCTGCCTTTTTTTCTGAAATTAAATGGATTGTATTTTATTTTTCATTTTCATTTTTTTTTTATAAATGTTAAGTTTGATGATGATTGTGACATAAAATTTGTTTAAAAAATATAAAAATACAATTCATACCAACCAAAAAAAAAAAAATTACCGTCAATTTCAACACAATTCAACTCAATCATCAAAGTCAAACTTTGTTTTTACTTGCGGCTTTCATTTTATCCAAAAGTAATGGTATTTTAAATAAAAATAGAGAAAAATCAAAAATATTTTGTCACGCAACTTTCTCAATGCTTGTTTGAAATGCAAGTTACTTGAAAGTGTCTTGCAAATTTTGCATGCACTTCCTATACTGCCATGGAAATCTTTC
Organism: Gynochthodes officinalis; assembly: GCA_020080225.1. Taxonomy (NCBI): domain Eukaryota; kingdom Viridiplantae; phylum Streptophyta; class Magnoliopsida; order Gentianales; family Rubiaceae; genus Gynochthodes; species Gynochthodes officinalis. The sequence continues at coordinate 33,172,939 of CM034621.1, read as the reverse complement.
AAAGAATTAGAGAAAATCAAGCGACTTTTATTAAGAACAGGCCCTCCTCCCCCATCTACCACACCATCAAAACACGACAGGCGACACCCAGAAGATTAACAAAAATATGGTTGCTGAGAGTTGCTGGAATTAATGCCAGTGGATATACAGGTTCGTTTTACTGTTCATGAAAACGGGAGTTTATTTCTAATCACAGTAGAGTTTATTCTGTACTTGTTGGTTTTACCACCAATGTCTTTTCTGAAATTGCAATGGAGATAATTTGATTGAGTGATGGGATAAGGCAGGAAGGCAGGAAGGCAGGCAGGCAGCACCCCAAGCCAGCCAGCTAGTTCCCGCTAATAATGCCGTGGACGATCTGAAAAGCCTTTTCCATTGCAGCCTTTCCCATGGCGTGCCATCTCTATTGCCAATTTCGAAAAATCAACACCTGCGTCTGCCTGGACGTAGTACAAAACTAAAACTTCAACAATCACACAAAATATTCTGTCTCGCCACGCATTCCATTGCCAGGGTCAAACAATCAGCGAAATGAAATTTCATTTTAATGAATGAATAGTTGATATTCGTGACTCGATTGAATGCCGTTTTATTGCGGGTTGAAATTTTGGAACCAAAACAGTCCCTCACCTGACCTGCATACATGTAGCATAGCTCTCTGCATTGGATTTATCCCAAGCTCCGACATGTTTTCAACCATTCATTCATCACATCAAATCAAATCAAACAAATCAAATCATCCCAGTAAACACAGTAAGTCTATAAAACTTCAAATTATAATCAGGTGTAGCTAGTGGAAAATCCAACGATTACAGTCCAGGCAATTCATCAGAAAAATGTATTCTGTAGAACCCACCACCGTACATACTCCTTTGTCTGTTGTCAAGCGCACCAGCGGAGCGTATCGCGGACGAGAGAAGCGCATTTGCAAATTTGGATTCTCAGGATGTAGGGTCAGGGTGAATTGTATTTTCACTTTAAAATTTTCACTTTTACAAAATAGAAAGCAGTGAGATTGGGAGTTTAATGAATTGCACTTTCAAAATGCTTTTTTTGCAATATTTAACCAATTAGTGTGGCGCGATCAGTCGATTACTAATCTTCATAATCAATCAATTTGTGTTGCACGAGTTGATCAAAAATAGATTGCTCTTATCCACAGTTAACCAAATCTGGTTAATTACACTTTTTTGGGTTGATGGGACTTATAAATTAAGAATGGCTGGTTCACGACAAATCCCTCCCCTGATGGAATTATTAGTTCTAAATTTGGTTTACGACAAATCTCGTCGGGCTTGGCTATGGTTATATTTGGTCATCACAGATCACAATCGGTTACTAAATCAAGACTTGAAATTATATTTGCAAATGTTTTTAAGGTCATGAAAACCTTTCGTTTCATGAATTTGGATGATAGATTCATTAACTGGCGAATGCTACTTGCTACTTGCTACTTGCTACTTGCTACGTCGTCATTCATCTTCATGGAAAAGCAGTGAGCAACACAGTGATGTAGAGTAAAGTAAAAACTCAAGAGGGGAAGGGGGAGCATAATATTCAAAACTAATGCACATGCAACCCAAACAGTGAATACGTGTGCAGTGTGCTTTTCCCATGAGATCCACTCCCACTCACTACTGCCCATCAAATCCCAAAGTGGTAAAATTTGAGTTCAAAATACGAAAAAAGGGTCGCTTTCTGCTTGCTAGGAATCATCAAACAAATAGTATATTATTAGACTACCAAAAGAGGATGTCGACTGGACCGCATCCAAGACGGACAAATTACTTTTGGGGTAATTTGGACATTTTGTCGAGCAGAATCTCTCCCAGACTCCCAGTCTTGATTGTTGAAAGTAAACAAACGTTGGGACACAGTTTTCTTCTTTTACGACTTTCCGTTGCGACAACCAAAAAGGTAAGGCAGCAAAGCCGATCACGTGGTTGGCAAATGGCAAACAACATAAATAGGGACCCCGTCCCAGTCGAAAATGATGTCTCACTGGGTGTAACGTATTATTGTCACTGGCAAATTTTGACCCAATTTTTACAGACCAAAGGGAACAGACATACACTGGAAATCATCATAAGTACATACATATTTATAGATGCTGATCGCTGAATTTCTGTGTCATTTCTTTCTATGCCGATCGAGCCCTAGTCCCAGTTCGAAGATCATCATATATTAACTTTGGGATATAAATGAAGAGAGAGTTGTTTACTTCTTTCAAAGGCAACCTTGCAGTCATGGATTCCTTTCCCGCGAACCCCCAGAAACCCATTTGAGTACTTAGAATTAAATTCAATACAAGATCTTGAAAGCGGCAAGAGCCATAGCCAACTGAGTTTTCGCTATCAACGAAGTGAACCCCACAGCCCCAATGCCTGCCTGGCTGCTACTGCTCACTGTCTCGGTAATTGAAGGCACTGCACCACCACGCCGTGCTTAATTCACTCCACTAGGTGGGTTGCCTACCCAGCTTTCATGATGATCAAATACATAAATATGTTTTAGTTACGCTATTATCTATACACCCCGCATGACCAGGTATACCTTGTAGTCCAACCACTTGCACGGCTAACCAGAATTCATGACCTCATACAACTCCCCATGCAACACTGATGATTTTCATACCAAAGCTGTGGACTTTTCCCAGTTTTCTTTAATTTCCAGTCTAAATCTCCAAGAAGGATATTGCAATAAAGTGATAACAGATGATTACAGGGAATCAACATCACATGTTCAAGATAATTTCTTTGGTAACAACAACCACCCCCCCCCCCCCAAACAACTCTCCACTGTACATCCCCCCAAAAGAAGATAAAAAAATAGCGATTAAAACTTACAATACCTTCAAAGTTAGAGATTTGAGAGTCAAACCCAGCCCTTTTCCCCCCACTTTCCTCCAAAAGCTAAAGAAATAAAGAGCAAATGAACACAAAATAGAAAAGCTAGGCCAACCAATTGATCAAGGAAACATAAGCTTAAAGATGAAAAGAAAAAAACCCTACTATTAATCTAAATAATTCCCCTTCCCCCAACTCAACAGAACTCTGCTCAGATGCTAAGAAGATCAGGTGGCGGGGATTGAGGTGGGGGTGGCTGCTGATGGTCTTTTGGGTCCACGGGAGCTGTATTTGGAGACTCCAAAGCCGAGGCTGGTGGTGGAGACTCGGTCAATGTGGAGTGATCTTCCTGTTTGGTGTTGGCTGGCTTGGGCAGCTCAGTCAGTATTTGCACAACTTCCCTCATGGTGGGGCGTTCCACCGCCTGTTCTTCAACGCATAGCATTGCCACATAAAATACATGCATAACTTCATGAAGGGGAACTGTTGGGAGTCTTGGATCAAGTATCTTGAGTACTCCTTCCTTATGTCCATCGGTCATCTTCCTGACCCATTGCACTATGTCAACCCCATCACCAAACTCCCCTACTGGTTTTCTGCCACTCACTAACTCCAGGAGGACTACCCCAAAGCTGTACACATCACTCTTCTCATCAACTTTGAGTGTGTAAGCATATTCTGCGATACAAAATAAAATAGTGTTGGTTTAAGTAAATATTAATTGATTGCAATACTGACAGTCTAAAATCAACTGACAAGGAATATTTAGTAGCTTCAAGCAAACTAACAGAAGCAAAGATTATGTTAATTTCAAGGCTTTGACCAAATATCATTACAAACTTGCATAGCGTCTGTTTGCATTTAAGAAATGAGTTTGGTGTAGAATTTGATTTTCAAATTAATAGAATACCATAAATCCACACCAAAATGCAACCAAAGTAGTTGAAAATCATTTTCCAGCTGACGTGCATTCAGTAAGAAGGTCGGCCCATGTTACTAAACTAAAGTCAACCACTAGCGGACCATTCGGAGTTTATGTTCTTTTTTAGTGTTTCCTACCAGACACTGTCACAACCAAAGAGATGCATCATGCATTGTTATTAAGCCCATACAGTGTGTCGACAACAACTACATTCTAGCAAAGAGAGTTTTAGAAGCGTATATATTATACCAGGAAAACCGACTCAATTTAGGTGAGACAACACAATCTTTCAGATCTCAACCAATAAGTTTCTTAACAGCCTCAACAAATCAGCTTATGAATTTCATTTTAAACAGAAATTATAAACTTTAATCAGTAAACGAGATAATTATCAGCAGAAACGTAAAACTGATCAACCAGTAACATTTGAACAAATACCTGGTGCGATGTAACCATAGGAACCAGCAATAGCAGACATGCACTCGGATGTTCCCGAATCTTGCAAGAATTTGGCAAGTCCAAAATCAGCCACATGAGCCTCGAAATTCGAATCCAAGAGAATGTTGTTTGACTTGACATCACGATGGACAATCAAAGGCGAGCAATCATGATGAAGATAACAGAGTCCCTTAGCTGCCTCAACAGCAATCGTATACCTTGTATCCCAATGCAAATGACCACCTTTCTTGCCATGGAGCATTTCTCCCAAGCTCCCATTAGGCATGTACTCGTACACCAAAAGATTAGTCTCATGATTTGAACAGAATCCCAACAATCTAACAATGTGCCTGTGCCTAATCCTTCCAAGAGTCTGGATTTCAGCATTGAAACCATGATCATGGGACGATCCCCTGCTCATAGCGGGCAACCTCTTCACAGCTACCTGTTCCCCATTAGGCATTACCCCTTTGTACACAATCCCAGCACCCCCTTTTCCAATAATATTATCCTCTTTCAATGAATCCAACACATCATCACAAGTAAAATCCAGTCGCTGGAAAGCAGTAAGCTTCCAAGCACGAGCCTCGCTAGCCTTCTTCAAAGACCGTGCCTTTATAATTGCAGCAACAGCAAACACAATGGAACAAACAAGCAAACCAACAACAAGCAAAAGCTTCATAGAGGGCGAAAATGCACCTCTCTCATGAGGTTCATGAGTTCCATTAACAATACCTTCTTTGCAAGGTGCCAACATAGGACCACAAAGATCAGGATTGCCCAAAAACGAAGTGTAATTGAAATAACTAAATTGACCGCTCCCAGGAACCAATCCAGATAAATTATTATACGAAAAATCAACAGAAGTTAAGCTCTGCATTGTTGATATTAAAGAAGGAATGCTCCCACTCAAATGATTTCGTGATAAGTTCAAATAGTTCAAAATCCTCATACCTGTGATTTGAGTGGGAATCTCACCAGAGAGGTTGTTCCTACTGAGGTCAACGAAAGTTAACAGTTGGCATTCACTGATTTCAGGGGCAATGGGGCCTGAAAAGTTATTGTCACTGAAATCAATCTTTGATAATTGCTGCAACTTCCCAATTTCCGCAGGAATAGGGCCAGTAAACCTGTTCCCATCAAGCAAGAACTTTTGAACACCCGCAAAATTCCCAATACCAGGTGGTAACGGCCCGGACAAGTGATTATTTGAAAGGCTAATCTGCCCCAGAGAGGCGGATACTTTGTCAGTCTCCGGGAATGTTCCTGTAAGAAGATTATCCTGAAGCTCGACTTGTGTTAGCTGTGGCAAGCTCAAAAGTCCTTGTGGAATTGATCCATTCAGGTAGTTTTCACCCATCCTAATTCGATTCAGCGACTCACACTGACCCAAGGATTCAGGAATTGGACCAAAGAGAAAGTTTCCAAGAGTAATCAGGGTCTGCAACTTGTTCCCAGTGCAAATGTTTGGTGGCAAATTTCCAGTCAATTTGTTTGAGCTAAGGTCGACAAATTGGAGCTTACCATTGGTCCCCAGCCCTTGTGGGATACTCCCAGTGAAGTTGTTTTCCCAGAGCTGCAAGACTTCCAGCTCCGGCAAGTCCCCAATAAAATCCGGTATCGACCCATGAAGCTGATTCCTGAAAAGATTCAAAAGGGTAAGATTTTTCAGCTCAGCAAATGTGTCAGGTATTTCGCCGGTGAACATGTTGTTGGACAGATCCATTGACTTCAAGCTCTTTAAGTTTCCCAGCTCCGGCGTTAACGGCCCAGAAAGAGCATTCACTTGGAGAAAGAGAGTATCTAAGTTCTGAAGCTTCTCAAGTTCCGGAGGAATCTCGCCTGAGAGGCCACAGTTGGCGGCATCAAACCGTATAAGCTGAGATAAGTTTCCAATCTCCGGTGGAATCCCACCGGAGAAGGTGTTGAAGTAACCAATGTAAAGATGTTGAAGCTTAGTCAAGTTCCCTAACACCGGAGGGATCTTTCCGACGAGCTCATTTCCGGAAACCGCAAGATACTCTAGATTAGGAAAAGTACCGTACTCGGCGGGAATGCTGCCGGTGAAGAAGTTGCCCCCGAGGTGGAGATGTTGGAGGCTTGTTATCTGATAAACTTCCACCGGCAAAGGGCCCGACATGTTGTTGTTATAGAAATCAAGAACCTGGAGGTTCTTCAGGCGAACGAGGTCCGTCGGAAAAGTAAGGTTGAATATATTGTTGGAGAGGTTGAGGTAGCGGAGAGTGGAAATGGAGGAAATTTCAGGAGGTACGGGGCCGGAGAACTGGTTGGCGGCGACGGAGAGGTTGAGGAGTAAACGGAGATGACCCACGTGAGGCGAAAGAGTTCCGGTGAGATTAACCCCGGAGATGTCCAGTCCAATCACATGACGGCCATAAGAATCACAGGTGACGCCGTACCACGTGCAATGGCTAGTGGAGGCATTCCAGGATGCCAAAGCAGCTTGTGGGTCGTCGGTGATGGCCGATTTTATTGCCAGTAATGCCTGGTTTTCCGGCATGCGCTGTGGCCTCGCGGCAAGCGTAGAATGGAGCAAGAGAAAGATCCAAAGAAGATAACGCATTTTGTTTTTGCGTTATAAGGGTTAATGTGTGTGCGCGCGCGCAAGGAAACTGAATAGTATTTTAGAGTGTGAAGTGAACTGTGAAGGGACGAAGTTGTTTGGAAGTAAGTGTGGAGAAGAAGAGTGTGGGAGTGGGGAGGGAGGAAAGATGGGGTGAGTTTTGAATGAGAATGAGAGAAAAAGCTGTGGATTATATGAGTATTCTAATGGTCCTTTTCTTGGGGTGGGGGGGTGGTTTTAGTCGCGATATGGGTTTTGTTTTTGGCTCCTCAAATCATAAAATGGAAAGGGGATTAAAAGAACATTTTGAAGGTCTGGGTGAGTGGGTGAGCTAGTGAGCTGTGTTTCTAATCTTTTGTACGACTGCTGTGTTGTGAGTGCTTCAGTGCTGTGATCGTAATTCATTCGTTGGGAGAGGTATCACTTATCAGTGATGGCTTATTCTGGGGAAAGTGTAGGACCTTTTGGCTTTTTTTCTTTTTTACTCCTTGAGGGATATCAACCACTTTCCCTTCGGGCCTTTTTGACGTCTACAAATGAACGTGGAGGATTGCCAACTTTCTCTATTTCGGTTAAAATTATGGCCTGGAATTAGTTGCTGAATCACTGAAAATTATGGCTGAGATTATGCAGTTGCCTCCTGGAAGACAACTTTTGATTGAACCAATTTTGGGTAGGACGATTATTATTTTTATTCTTTTTTACAAATTAGAAAGTAAAAAAGCCAAATTTTTTGTAGTATCTTAGAAGCTACGTTCATTTATTTAAGCTTATAACAGCGAGGACTTGTTTACAAAGACACTCCCATCCATCAGACGCCTACCTGTCCTCCTTCACAATTACTACTACTAGTTACTATAATTACTATTCAGTTTTTTTTTTTCACTCTTTATAATTTTGCAATAATAACTTGTTACCCTTTTACTATATTTATATAGATTGCATTTCAATACCTCTTTTGATGTTTTACAAGATAATAATTATGAAATAAAAAATATAATTAAAATTAAAAAAAAAGTTTTGAAATAAACAATATATAAACACCCCCAAATAGTCTTAAAATATTTTCCCTATTTTAATTAAAACTTCCATATGTACTGATAAAGCCTAATCACTTTGCAAATTACATGTGCATCGCCAAAAGCATTGAGCTCAAACATGTAGATATTGAACAAGTTTTCCAGTTAGTTTTCCAAAATAAATTATATATAAAAATATATTTGGAACCACACCAAAGTATAGTTTTTTTTTTACCAAAGTATAGTTGATATGAGGTAAAACGCCACAAACCCAATTGGGCCAATAATCCACGTCACTGGATATTTTTGGCGTGATGGGTTGTCCTTGGCTTGCGTTCTTCATTTCTCATTATCGCATTAATGGGAATAAAAAAAAAAAAAAAATTATATCCAAGTGGTACCAACGTTGTTACCCTTAAGTATTTATTTTGTTTTCCTGGCTGTTCTTCTTTAATCGCAACCGTTGATTGGATTTGGTTCGGTATTAACTGTTTGATTGATAAGTAAATCATGCAAACTGTGTGATTGCTTGCCGTAGTCACCGTCTGTGAAGATTCGTAGCGTCCCTTAATAGAAATTACTCTTCCGTCATAAAAAAAATAATTCATTTTCAAAAAAAAAAATTAAAAATTAAAAAATATAAATATAAATATAAAATTATGCATTTAATTAATATATTAACTGTGTTATATTTAATAATTAAAATAAATATATATATTTAAATTAAAGTTAATTCTTTTTCTCAAAACGGATGGGAGGATAATTTAGTTGTCAATTTTTTAAGAGTAACGATTTTGATGACAGGTGACAATTAAGCATGTTTTTTTGTGGTGGTTGGTTATTTTAATTGGATTTTGTGATAAGTTAAATTCCACGTATTCCATAATATAAACACTCGCTAGATTTATTAATTTTAGTCGGTTTTCAAATGCTTCCCCATTTTTCAGTTTTATCCCCTCTCCCTTTTAAGGGCAAAAAATGACTTCCTGTAAACTATAGCTAGAAAATTAAAAAAAAAAAAAAAACACATGGAGTACTTGTTAATAGTAGTAAATCAACCTTTGTGTTCTCATTTTGCATTTTATAATAAATACAAAAATACAAAATACAAAATAAAATGATGGACCTTACAAATGGTAAGCCAAATTTGAAGAAAAATAATAATTTTTTCTCTCATAAAAATAGTCAGTTTTTGGGTTTGTATAATTTATTTAAAAAAAAAAAACAAAGTATAACACATTTAATGTACAATTAAATGTATAATTTTATATTTTTATTATTACTTCTTAATTTAGGTTATATAATATTATTATTAGTAGGGTAATGCAATAAATTACATTTCTAAAGTGAACTATTTTTTTAAGATAAGAAATTTTTTTAACCAAATAGTAATTTTTTTTTTTTTAGTGATTTTGGATAACTTAAAATTTCTCTTAAACGAGTTACATAGCTAATTCCCACAGAGCAACTTAACAAAGATTGACAAACAAAATCCATATCATCATAAACAAACTAATAAGTGATAACACGGAAATTATCCCCTAAATATGAAAAATTGTTTTAAAAACTATAAAAAGTGCATTTTCAAATCTAATTTATGCTCTCTTTGTAATTGCATTACCATTCTACCCTCCAAGCATTTTTACACTAGTTTTTCTGCTGCCCAAAAACCTCATCATTGTTTTCAAACTTTAGACAGTAAAGAGAAAAATAAAAAACGGGCTTCCCATAATTTTCAGCTGGAGGACTGATGAAGAAGAGTATGCAGGCGACAGCAAAACAGTGGACCAGCAGCCTTGAGACCTCAGACCTGGATCAGTTGAGTTGATCAACGAGCATAGCAGATTCTGATGCAAATCCCAGCATGGGAATTAAGATCATAGATGATGAATCGGGCGGCGCAGAGATATACGATCAAATCTATATAGACCGACCAGTCCCTCCACGATTGCTATCCAGCACACCCGACCCAAAGACAGTGACTGCAACGTTGGGCGAGCCAGACAGTGGTGTTTGCTTCCCTAAAGCTTGTGACATTTAATGGCTTGCATGCAGCCGTCCCTTTCCGATGAGGCCATCATTAGGCAGGAAAACACCCTGAGGTTGTTTGGGTAATTTTGAGGACAAAATCCACATATTCCGGGATGGAATCACAGCTTTTTTTGGGTCGTCCCACTTAGTTGAATCGAGTTGCTCGCATGAATACACGTACAATTTCATCATTACATATACAAATATTTATTATAAGGGGTAATATATTAAAATATTATGAACTTATGTACTTATAACCGTTTTAATTTGACCTTCTAATTATAATAACACAATACTTGAATTTTAAAATGTGTAACAATAATATTCTCTTACTAAAAAAAATTAAAAACCTCTCTCTAAAGACAAAAATGACAAAAATATTGACATAGTTTAATTTTTTTTATTAACTTTCTAAAAGAAAATATTTAATTAAATTATGTAAATTTTTGTTAAAAATTTTAATACAAAAATATAAAAAATTATTATATAATATTTTGGTTTTTAACTTCAATTTTTGTATAGATACTTTATTTTTTAACTTAAATTTTTTTGGTTATTTTTGTCTTTAAATTTTATTAAATTTTTATTTTTAAATTTTATTTTTTAGTTTGAAAAAATTTATTATATAGTGTAAATAAGTTTATTCAATTTTGTCTTTAAATTTTATTTTTTAGTCTTTTTAAAATTTTAAAAGACAAAATTATTGTTATACATTTTAAAGTTCAGGTATCGTGTTATTACAATTGAAAGGTTGAGTCAAAACGATTATAAGTGCCTAAGTTCAAAATATTTTAATATATTATTCCTCGTTATAAAACATTATAGTGAATTCTTTCCGGGATGTTTATATTATGGCTTTTGATGGGTGAATAAATATCTCAAACCCACATCATGATAATTTTTTATAACCATCGAATATAGATTAATCGGTATTTAGTATTTTTTGTTACCAAAACCTGATGAACGATTTTTTACTCAATTTATCATCACTCATTTTTTGGTTGCGTGAATATTTATAATGCATGGCGATAGCATAATTTTGAAGATTCTTTATTTTATTTATTATATATTAATTATATTTTATTAATAAAGTGATATTAATTTATTAATAGTATATTTATATAAGTGTTTTGTTTCTTAATGAAACAAGATTAGTATGATACAAAATTTGAACTCAGATGTGATTGTTAAAATGATACTATACTAATTTATATTTTATAATTAATATTAATAATTTTTTTTAACTTAAATCAAAATAAATCGAATCGAATTAACCTGCTTATCCGAAAAATGCATCATTTGACCCGATTTTTTTTTTTTGATATGACATAATCTGAAATTTTCAAATCAAGTTAAATTGAGTTGAATCATCAAATCAATCTATTCGCTGATTAAAATGAACGTCCCTAGTACAGATTATGTATGGGTAAAACAGAGAGTTAAGGGAGAGATGGGAGGAGTAAAGAAGAGATTATCAGCGATCGAGGCTTCGATTTTCTACACTAATTAATCAACGTAGAGCGCAGCCTTGGGGCTAACGCGAAAGCTAGCCTGAGCCCAATGCTCCTCCACTCCTCCACCGCCAGAAAAAACAACGATTTTGTCAAATCAATTATGATCAATAAAAGCAGCATTTCCTTCGGTCTCGTATCCTGTTCCTTTTGTCCCTTATATTTTGGACTCATCCCTCTCCCCTCCCCTCCGACGGATATGCCGTATGCGTTTCTTGCTATTTGCATCAGCACACACACACACACTGATATATATATATATATGTGGACAAGCTGTCAGTCTCTTCAGTCGTTTGTATCATCAATGTACGTACTTGCGTACGTATGATTAACATGAGATGATTTGTGAAACAAAATCTTCTAAACACCAGACCTGGCTGGAAGATGAGGCTGTGTCTGAAATGTATTTTTTTACCTTTGATATACTTTTTATTTTTACAATTAATATTTCAAAAAAATATAAATAAAATATTTTAAAATATAATTTATATACACATAAATTTTCCAATTCTCAATCTCCAATAATTATTTTACGAAAATTATTAATATTGTACACGGAATTGATATTTATAATTAATGCGAAGATTCGATTTCTGCAACATATAAATGTGAGGTTACGAGTAAATTATTGAAAATTTTCATTGTACCTAGTATCACTTTAATGTAAAAATTTGATAAGAGTGAATGGGCAATGCATAGCTTCATCAATTCAGTGTCTATCTTTTTTTCTTTTTTAATATAAAGTTACCCAATACAATGAGGAACGAATCCCAAATCCTGAATTCTTTGAATCTAGAATGGTACTATTTTGTTATTTCCGTTTGTCTTGTAGTAATTCCAGACATGCACCACCAATGACTCCAAAATGGTACTATTTTGTTATTTCCGTTTGTCTTGTAGTAATTCCAGACTTGTACCACCAATGACTCCAAAATTTAGCTTGTAGTTTATCGATGTTTGCTTTTATTTTTTTATGGTCACTTCTGTCGTTTAGTTGGATGTGATTGCAAGGCTAGCTGCTACCGGACATATTATACACGTCCATAAGTTACATTATATTCCATGATCCACTGCCCAAAAAATTAGAGAAAAATAAAAATAAAGGAAAGAAAATTTCACTTACCCATAATTCATCAACCATCACAGTGAAGAATCGATTATTGTTTAGGATTGCCCTGCTATGATCAATCATGCATACGATAATAATACTGTACCTCTGTTCTTTTACCCACGATTTTTTTTCTTTGATTTCTGGCTATTTTTTTAGTTTTAAGTGTCAGACACGAGAATCTACAGTAGTCCCTTTTCTGTTTGGCTATGAAGGACTGAAATTTGGCAATCAACTTTGACGGACTAAATAATCAAAGATTAGACATTTTAGACATGAAAGACTGCTGTCCCTCATTGGGGGAAAGAAAGAAACGCGGGCACGCAATATTTTTTCATTATTTCACATGTGAACTAGATAATTTTTTTGGCTAGGGTGTATATATTGCATTTTATTTTGTATTTTTATGTTTATAAAAAAAAATTATTTGATAATGGTAAGTTAACTATTTCAACTTTCGAGTTTTGATCAACAGTACTTACCTGCGAGGTGAGGGTAAGGTTTTCGAAATTATTCAGGCGATTTTGTATTCATAAACATTTCGATAATCAAGAGTACTATTTGTGATGTGGGAACAAGATCTTTAAAAATACTCTGACCATCTTATTTTCAAAATACTCCGATGATCAAAGTTAGAAGGGAATTATAGTTATATAAATGTAAACAGAATACAACATACATCTCTCATAAATTTTAGAATAATAATATTTATAATAACTTTTCATAATGATTGATATGGTAAATATGAAAAGACAAAATTATCATTTATTATTTTATATTTTTTAAGGAGGGTAACGCGTGAATTTTATATTTTTATATTTACCACATCAGCCAATATAAAAGTCAATATAATTAATTACTAACAGTATCATTACTCTATATTTTAATAGTATTTAAGAGTTAATCTATTTACTTGTAAAGTCATACCTAACTCGTCTCGTGGGAATTCATCATAATCATGGAATAAGTTCCTTATCTGTCCCTCTCTATCCCCATCAGATAATGAAAAAAATTATGTCAGAATGTAAAAATGCAAAACAAAACTCAATTCATATAGGACGTAAAAGATAGATTGCAAAAATGCACCGCTGCCAAAATTATTCAGTAAAATCCATCATACTATAATTACTAAAGCAGTGAGGGTTGAGAGTAGTTTTCGTTTGGTGCAATATAGGAAATAGCCCAAATTTTGATTCTGAGAGCATGCATCGTGGCAAAAGTTAATTGTGTAGGAATAAAAAAATAAAAAAAGAAGAAGATGTGCTACGTTTAATTATTTCTTCAAAGTTCACTTGTGCAGGGGACAAATTTAAAAACTCTTCAACAATACCATGGTCCATTAGAAGAGAAAACGATGGATAAGATGGAGATATAACTAATCTTTTGTCCTTTGTTGCTTGTTGGACGATGATGATGTTACCGCATGCTTATCTTCACCTAACCTTAAATCACGTACTACTAATAATGTTTCCTTTTCCGACTTTTATTTTTTTATTTTTTATTTTTTTATTAAAAAAAATATCTCCACATCCACTATTTCTCACATTGTACATAATCACTTACCAAACTCTTTTATCGCAAGAGCCTTTGACCCACATATTTCGGTTAAAAATCATCGAGCACACACCATTCGTTGATTAGGCGCAGGCCTAATCCTTATAGACTATCAACACTCGTTTCTAAATATTAGCAGCCAACGACTATCATGAAAACTGAAACCCTAGTACCCCTAGAGATCCACAACTTTTTCTCACCCGCATCTTACGAACTTAAAAACTCCTATGCCAAAAATAAATAAATAAATAAAAATCAATCCACTTATGAAGGTTATAGTTTCGGTTATTACGATTAAACTTATAATATTATAATTATTCATAATTATTTTGGCCAATTAATCTTTCAATGTACTAGTTTTAACAACTCTCTCTCATTATACTTTTTTTCTATTTGCGCAGTTTGCAGTAAGTATCTATTTTACCGTTTTAAATATTAACATTATGGCTTTCTACTTTGAACGGATATAATTTTTTTAATTATAAAATATGACACATTAAATATATTATTAAATTTGATGCGTAAAAATAATACAAGAATATGATTTTGAAAGGAATGGAGCATTATAATAATCTCAATAATCAAATTATATTAGGTGGATTCAAGTCTAACTTGAGAACTGAAATAATCTCACCGCTTTACTATACATTGAGGTTGGAATGGACCATTCAATAAACGCGGGCTAACGTGAGGTCTTTGTCTACTGATCTTTCCGTGTCCAACATTTAGGCCCAACATATCTTCCGGAGGAGTGGTGCTGCTTCAAAAATCAGCCACCTTATGTCGGTTGTCTGCTCCCCCGTGTCGTTACGGATTAATTTCCCCAAGCATTCCGCCATTTTCTGCACCCATTGATTGGTGTGTGTGTGTGTGTGGGTGTTGGCTCTCTCCTTACTGGACCATCGCATAATTATTTATGCTATTTATCTCAACATGATGAATGCAAGAACGTAAATTTCAAAAAGAGGATGCATGTGGACGATGATAACGACGATGTTGTTCATTTATAACGTTTTTCCTCTCAAATCATTTTCAAGCTTCGTCTCACTTGTCATAGCAGTGGGGATAATTTTCTGTCCCATATTAATTCAGCCATTCTGGAAGATAAACATGCCTCAGGCATACATCTTTCTTTGGTTGCCCCATCGAAAACAACAATTCAGTTTTATATATGTTGAAGAAATTACGAAAATGGAGCAGTTTCTTTTACTTCTCTTTGACATGCATTTAAGCTGTGTTCATTCTGAGTAAAAAAGAATCAAAGGATTCGAAATGGGAAAGCCCAGTTCAGGATTCTAAGCCCCAGTGAACAAGAAGCACAACATGTTTTAAAGAAAGTAATATTTTTTGCCGCTAACTGTGTCATATATTTAAGAATCTGCTGCATTCTGCGAATGAGCAGCAGCAATAAAGAGAGCACCAGCTCCTGAACCTCCATGAGAATGCTCTATAATCACGTTGTCGGAGAGCTCACTTCCTACCATCTCCCAAACACTGCCGTGCAGATAATTTCTGAAGATGCGATAATGCTCGTAAAGCCCACCTTCGATTGTAATTACACTCTTCTTGTTGGCAATTCTTCCAAGCTTTTTAACAATCCCCACTATTCCGGCTCCCACGAGACGAGCTCCACGTTCTGCCACAATGTCACAGATCTCCGCTACCACTTCTCTCACCATTGGCGTAGTGTTGTTTATCTGGGATGAGACCAGTGATTTACCAACAATGCAAATTATAATGCAGCGCTTGATTGAGTAATCAAGAGCTAAAATTTAACTAGATGTGGCTTAGATTACTGTTGGTTGGGAAGAAATTAATAAAACTATGACTGAGAGGCACAACCAAGGTCTTGTCTTGCATGGCTTTGTACTCATAACAACAAAGAGAAACTTTGTCTAGACATAATACCTCAAATATTTCTTTTAGTTTCTCATCAACTATTTCATAATCCTCTGATGTGTCCTGATGCATAGCAGCCATGTCTGGTGACCTGCATGCCATGCATAAGCAAAAATCTGATGATTCATGCAACAGATCGTAGATGTTATTTTAGTTTATTGTATGTCACAATTGCAAAAGTGTAACTTTCATGATTTCATCATCATTACCAAACAATGGCCGATAGGATATTGTCTTTCTTTCCACCAAAATATATAAAAAATGAAGAAAAGAAGGGTTTCTTCTATGATCCTGTCCCTTTCATTTTTACTAGTCTAGTCTTTTGGCTCTAGATATTGGAAGCAACAATTTTAATTGCATTGAGCAAGGATGAAATTGAAAAAAAGAAAATCCAATTTTGCATAATCTTAGAACTTTCGTGAATTAAATATTTCATTTTGAATGTACCGAATGAATATCATTGTACCAATGCTTATGTAATTTGTTGCTATGTTGTTAGGAAGGGATTAGATTACCTTAGTAAGTATGGGGTCATGAGTTTAGTTGGCACAGTGTCTCCAAATAAAGCTGTTTCTTTGGCCATCTTCAGTAAGACTCTTCTTACAACCTCTCCCAAATACATACCCGAAATGAGCTTTTCAAATATCTGAGACAAAACAGGATCCAGAAATGATTGCTTTTTAGTATAGATAGCCACAATTAATACACCTGTGAAATGATCAATTCCCTACCCGTCTACCAGGATTTGCACTTTCCAAATCTAAGGCAGCATCAAACTCTGTAAATGGAAGACTGACGGAACTGAAGTCTCCCCATTGAATGTTAACAACCTGCAAAAGGTATAATAAGCTAACATTAGTAACATCATACTCTGTCCTTATGACCTCAAAATGCTTATGGATCATACAACACTACCAACCAATTCTGGAGGGGTGGATAATTGCCCTTGCAACCTCTGAACTTCTTGCGGTAATTCTGTGTAGGCAACATTTGTGCCCAACCCTAAACTAATTGCAGCCACACTATCTCTACTGTAGTACCTTCCTCCAGCCAAATCACCAACCACATCATCCACCTGCAAACATCTCCAGGACATTATGTATGGATTAACCATTTTTCAGCTAATTCAATTTGCACAATAAGGCTGCTGAAATTCATGGGCTTCTTGCAATAAAATTAGAGAAATCCAGATAAAAATTCGATTAAGAAACTTACTAATGCAGAAACTCGCAAATCAACACTATGCTTCTCCAAAGCCTGGTTGATTTCAGTCATCAACCGCGCCCTTACCTGAACAATTAACATTTCAGTGAAGGCAACAATGTTATTATTCAAGTCATGAGATTCCTTTCAAGGCTATGAATTGCACAACCAAAAACGTTTCTTTTCATCTCCTGTACCAGTGTAGTACACAAGGGGCATAAGGCGTGCTATACTATGTCCTCTAACATCTTTATCAGAAAGAAACATAATGTTTGCAGTCATGAATTCTAAATACATTTGCATCAGTCTATAAAAATAATCTTGGACAGCTGTTCAGGAATGCTTTAATGTAACTTTGATAGTGATCTTCACTAAAATCTCCATGCATGCATATCCAGCATTAGAATGGGAAAAATTAGTAACTGGGATCAGAATTACCGTGTCATCATTTAAGTTTTTCCAATCAATAGCTTTGCAGGCTGAGGCTACAGCTTCGCCTACTGGACGTGATATCGTAAATCCTAGCTTAATCTTCTCCAATTTCATCCTTCGAGTACTTTCTGGATGTAAAGAAACAAATTTGGAGAGCTCCAAGGCAATTAGATCAAATAACTCCTGCAAATTATCACGACAGAAAACGCTTTTAATCAATCAACAATGTACATCATGTGCCCAACCTTTGAGGAAGAATAATTCTTGTAACTTTACAATCATCTTTTTTTGCCTCTTTTACTACCTTGGAATCGCCATTCGTTTGTAGATTTGAAGGAATTTCAATCTCTTGGCGTTGTAAATCAGAAATCGATTCATTCTTTCCTCCAAGCTGTGCTCGTAGAATTAAGAAATTGTTTCCGCGAAGATTTATTCCATAGTATAGTCCTTTCTCATCACTACCATCAAATGCAAATCGATTGTCATGTAAAATCAATAAATTAAGATCAATATGTCACTACAAAATGGGCGAGACTACGACGTAATGGCAGTGAGTATACCCAGTTGGAAGTGAAGCCAAGTCAGAAGGAAACATTCCAAGATTGGCTTTGTCCGAAGCCAGACCCGATTGCATGTCGGCCACCAAGTCATTAGCAAGAATCCAAAGTTTGGGGACTGGAGTGTCACACTCATTCGCGAACTTACGCAAAATCCGCTGTACATTCCTCCACCGGTTCTCACTCCGGCGCTTCCACTGTACCATTAACACCGCCCCACCAACAACTGCTGCAACAGTAGTCGCAGTTAAGGCCACCACTACCACCTCCTTCCTCATCACTACTTATCACATATTTTGATTTTCGGGTCTACCCAATCTCATAACATTGTTAGATTGGGGTGATGTAAGTAATAATACTAACAGAATAGCAACGTTCACGCAGGAAGATATGAACGAGTATTACGGTCATGTCAACTCCGCATGCGGTTAACGTCTTTAACACCTGCCCCTTTTCAAATCTTAAGCTGGATTTAAACATAAACGAACGGGCCGTTTCGCTCGCTTATTTTCGTTTATACTCGTTTATGTTTGTGAAATATGTCTTCGTGTTCGTTTATGTTCATTTATTAGTGTTCACGAACAGTTTACGAACACTTATCGAACACATTAACGAACGAGTAAACGAACACTCAACGAACATGTTCGCGAACACTTAAATGAACACGTTCGCGAACAAATAAACAAACACATTTGCAAATTGAAAAAACAATTCGCGAACAATAAACAAACACATTTGCAAATTGAAAAAACAATTCGCGAACATTTAAACGAACACGTTCGCGAACAAATAAACAAACACATTTGCAAATTGAAAAAACAAATAGCATTATTGAGAATTGAACTTTGGTACAAACACATTTGCAAATTGAACAAATAAACAAACACATTTGCAAATTGAAAAAACAAATAGCATTATTGAGAATTGAACTTTGGTACAAACACATTTGCAAATTGAAAAAATAAATAGCATTATTGAGAATTGAACTTTGGTCTCTAATGTGGGGAGCATGGCTACTTACTGCTACACCACAACAAATTTGTTTATAAATGATCAACAAACATTATTATTATATATATTATTATTATTATTTTAATATAAACGAGCTTTAAACGAACATTAACCGAGCTTGTTCATGAACACTAAACGAGCTTGTTCACGAACATAAATAAACGAACGTATACTTGTTGGTGTTTGTGTTCGTTTAACTTAACAAACGAACATAAACGAACGTAACCGATCTTGTTCACGAACTGTTCACCGAACGTACTAGTTCGTTTACACCCTTAGTTGGATTCAATATCATCTAAAAAAAGTTCATTTTTTTCTCACACAAAATACAACATTAAAAAAATTATTTAATTCTAAAACTTAAATTTTAATTTTAATTTTAATTTTTTATCAAAATTCTACTCAATTATTTCAAAAAATTTCCCCCGACCTAATTTTTTAGGTAATTTTATTTAATTTTAGATTATCTATAGCACACATCACAAACATATAAATAGTTAAGTTAAAAACCGTATATATAGATGAGTTAAAAAATATTTATTCATTAACTAAGCTAACAACCAAAAAATTTGGATTATATATTTAAAAAATATTTTTGAACATTTTTTACAATCCCAAAATAATTTATATTTTAGAATATTTGCTTCAAAAAAATATAAAAATGAGTTTTAAGAACATTTTTTACAATCCCAAAATAGTTTATATTTTAGAATATTTGCTTTGAAAAATATAAAAATGCATTTTAAAATATAGTATATCCATAGTTGAAGTAAAGTCCCAACCTAACAAATGAAATTGAAATTTGGGATTTGAAACACGCATTGTTTTCTTGTGCAAAATTAGGCTTTATACAAATATATATTTTCATTTTGATCTCACACATGCTTTCCCAATGTATAAAATTTTCTATGTTCAGTGTTTCTCAAAAAAATATTACATGTCTAGTATTTTCTAAAAACGTGTTTTGAAATAAATTTCAAAATATATTTTTTTCACAAAAAAAAAAATTCTAAAACATACAAATCTTTAACTCCATATACAGCATTTCAATTTAAAATACGCCTTGTAGCATTGTAGTTGAAAATATATTTTAATTTTTGCAATTGATGTAATATTTAAATTTAAACTATGTTTTCAAATTTACAATTCATATAGCATTTAGTTATACACACATTTTAAATTATGAATTCTAAAACATTTTAGAAATATTTCGAAACATATTTTGAAACGCAATTCATACTCAATGCTATTTACTTCATTATTCTAAAATAAGGCATGTAAGGCTATGTTTGTTTATGATTTTTTTTTGAAAATTTTTTATATGAGTATGTGTGAAAATTTGGTTGGGAACTTTTTGTTGAAAAAAGTGTTTTAGAAAGGGGAATAAAAAGTGTATTGGATGAAAAAATTTTAAAAATAAATGTAAGATAATTTTGAGGGAAATTTCAAATTTTAAAATAAAATAAAAAGTTGTTTGCTTTTTGTAAATAGAGGAAGAGTTATTAGCCTCTATTTATAAAAAATTAATTTTTTCAGAAAACCGAAAAAACAAAGTCTTCAAAATTTAAATTTAAAATTCAAAGACACAAATCCAAAGATAGCCTTAAAACTATGTTTACCTAACTCATTTCAGCAAACAGGAACAACGTTTCTAAATCACAAGTGGAGAACTTTGGTCTTCGTTAGTCCAGTGTTTTCAGGCAAAACGTTGCCACAACTACGTTTTGCATCTGAAGGTCGAAATTGGTTCGCCGCGTAATCAATGTGAACCGATTTAGTCCCAAAAGAAAAATTCCCTCCACCAAAGAAGGGACATAATAAAGACAAAGTACAAAAATGATGCGCTGTAAAATGGGAAGCCGAAAAATGTTCCTCTGATGAATTCAATAGACCAAATTAGATTAGAGCCCAAACAGAACAAGTTTCCAGATACACTAACTTAGATTAGAGCTCAAAATTGTGAAAAGGCTAACAAAGTTCTTTGACTACTGCTAGCATGTACATGACAAACAGATCCTTACAATGAAATTTATCCATCTTCAACAAGTGAGAAGTCTAACTACCAGAAGCAATAATCAGTGTTACAAATTCCTCCATAACATCAACAAATTCAGTCCCCCTGAGTCCAGATTTTGATCGCCTTGTCCTCTCCAAGGGCACCAGATGCAATCATATTTTCAGTTGGATGACACGATACAGAAATAACGGTATCAGTATGACCTTCCAATTTCTGAACAATTTTCCTTGATTGAAGCTCCCATACGTAGACAGAATTATCCTCTGAACCACTCACAATGTACTTCCCATTTGTTATTGAAAAAGTTGCTGAAATGCAGTAATTTGAATTAACATGACCAGTATAAGTTTTCAGGAATTTTCCAGTCGAGAAGTTCCAAAGTCGCTGCAACCACAGCACAACATTCCAAGTGAGATGGCAGGGGCAAGCAAACTAATCCTCAAAACAAAACTGTTCATAATATCTTATCATGGTAGGATGATAGTTGGGCACACATAATCCAAGGAGCAAGTTGAATTTATAAGAATAGGGGTATAACCAAGCAAAAGTAATAGACAGCAAAATTTCTTGGACTCAGATAAAGCATAAAAATCAAAGTGCCCCATGTAATACATCTCAAAAAGGAAATCAACAAGAAGTAAGAACAGTACGCAGGGTGTTAAAAGACTGTATCTTTAGATGGTCAAACTCAAATAGGTAATGAACAAGAAAACTTATAAAAGCCTAAATTTGACAACCCACGAATCTTATAGCAGATGAACCCCAGGTAAGCATCTTATGCACCTAACTCGGAGAAGATACATTGCGTCTTCCCTGAATTTTAACATTAAGGCCTGTATAACAATTATATAGGTTTGTGGAAAAGCTAGAGGAAACTGAAAATCTCTTCAAAGCATGATATAATCTGCAGACCTCAAAAAACTAGGATCTAAAATTCCATTTCTTCCACAAGTAACAATCATGAATCACAAACCTTTTCGTGTTACAACAAAAGATAATCACAGCCTTTGCAAAGCAAATAATTAGTACACATGCATCTTCTCAACTCATCTTAAATAACATCCTATTATTTTTACTTCCATTCTACAGCATTCACAAGTATCCCGCAAAGAATCTTGCTTTAGGCCCAAAAGAGCACATTGCTTTAATTGAGCTTAACATAGACGTTCAAGCGTGATTCAATCAAGGGAGAAATTAGATCAAACACATGCAAGGAATAAACAATACAATTGAATCCGCTTCCAGAAAAATCATCGCCCAAAAAAGTTGGGAGGGTGGGAAGAGTTAATCTCAGAACTTTCAAAATCAAATCTTTCATCCCAAATCCATTGCACAGACAGGAACAATACCTTATCCTGGTTAACTCTAAGTATGGAGAATTAGCAAAACCATAACAAAGCAAATATAAGAACAGAGACGTACCAAAGTATTATCCAAAGTCCCAACAAGTATAAACTTGCCATTGGGTGAAAACTTGACAAAACTCACAGGTGGATTCTCATCATCAATCAAAGTTTTCAGACAATGCCCAGTTGAAGCATCCCAAATCCTACACAGCCCATCATAACTACTAGAAACAATCAGTGATCCGTCCCGGTTAAAATTCACAGCCGTCACCGGGTCCGAATGAGCCGGCAAAACCTTCAAGCACTTCCCGGACTTAACATCCCAAACCCGAACTGTTTCGTCGAACGACCCGGAAACAAGCATGTTGGATTGAGGATTATAGTTCACACAGAAGACGTAATTAGTGTGGCCTGAGAGAGTCTTAACTAGGGTTCCGGTGGAAACGTCCCAGAGGCGGACGGTTTTGTCGTCGGACGCGGTGGCCAGGTAACGGGCGTCGGAGGAGAATGCTACGTCGGAGATTCCTTGCTCATGACCCTGGAACTCTTGGACGAAGGAGCCATCGGAAGGAGACCAGGTCCTGACGGTCTTATCAGCGGAAGCGGAGCCCAGAAGTCGGCCGTCATCGGAAAACTTGACGCTGGAGATGGCCTTTTTATGGCCAGTTAAGTTATGTTTTAGACGGTAGGGCTTGAAGGATTCAGCTGGGTCTGCTGTTGAAGCCATGCCCAACACAGATAAGATAAATTTATTTCTTGTTCAATTATCTTCTGGGTTAATGCTCTTTTCGAGGGTTTTTGCCAGGATTTGATGGTTGGGAAGAAGGGGTTTAGGAGCTACAGACGAATAGCAAATCCGTGAAAGCAGGGGAGCCAGATGCTGACGGCAACGCGCACCGGTTACAAACGAATGGAAATTGGTTTCCTATTACGAGTTCACTCGAGGATTTGGAGCAAGCTATTGGTGGGAATTGGAGGGGGAAAATGTAACACCGGTGTTTGCAAATTTCAAGGACAACGGAGAAATAACTAGAACTATGACTGTTTGATTAGTTTGCAAATTAGTAGTCTGCTCTTGTCCACTTCTCCCTATATCACTTGCCACGTCTGTTTTGGCCCTATATATTTCATTATTTTCCTAATTCCAGATGGATTTTCTTTTGATTTCCTCCATCTTCTCACTTCCCACTTCTCACTCATATATATATATATAACACTAGATACTCAAAAAAAAAAAAAATTCCACTATTAATGTTTAAAATTTTAATTTATAAAATATAACATATTTAATACAATATTAAATATATTATTTTATATTTTATCTTTACATTAATTTGAAATATGCATTATTATTAATAACATTAATACAAAAATATCACTCAAACTCTTTTTCGGATCAATTTTTTTTTTTTTTTTGGATAGAGTAATGTTGATGATTCTTCCATTGCGGAGAAAGAGGAAGATTGTTCTTCGCGATGAACACGTCACTAATGCTAAATGTAAAGATAGCAGGCCATCATACTTGAATGAACTGTACACAAATGTGATGTCCAACGCTATTAAGATGCTTCCGAGTACCTTGCACTCAAGCTTTAATCAATGCCCTCTACCGCCTCAGATTCTTTACAAGTAACTCAGGGTCGCTGCTCTCTCCATCTCATGCCAAATGAATCTAAAAATCAACAGAACTCCATATACAAAATCATTAGCCTAGTAGCCTGTTAGTCAGTTATCATGGCTTTCTGCAACCAATTTAGGTTCTAAAGGATTATTTCAATTCGAGGAACTTGTGCCCTTTGCTACACTGACCTGTATCAATGGTCTGATACAACCGAAGATATGTACATAGGGCAAAGAGGTGGAAAAGGCTCAAAAGGTTAGATACGGAAAGGACTAGAGTTCACTTGAAGGATTAGAGTGTAGAGGAATGGGAATCAAGACTAGATAAGTAAAAGAATTTTTTTCTGGAAGCACGAAAGAAGGTAGCAATTTTGATGTCTCCGGCAGATTAGAAGGCATTGATTTTGCAGAAACAAGGTTTTATGAATAGCAGGACCTTTACCCTAATGGGCCATTTCGAAACAAGCTGTAGATAGCGTCACCAGGAGTTATTTCCATTCTTCTAGGTGAATCACGATCTCCAGCTCTGAAATGCAGTCCTGCGTGTTCCTGTTGCCCCTTAGAATTTGTCCATATGTCCTGTGAAATTGAAAGACTCGAAGGTTAAAACATATATTGTTGCAAAAGAAACACAGAATTGTGTGAGTAATTGCTACACAAGTACCTCTTGCTTCCCACTATTACTGTAAGGAGATACTACATTTCTCTGTGCAATGGGTCCGCTGCCAAACCAGTGCTGACCACTAAGTCTCATATATGTTGCTAGTGAGTGATCACGAGACATGTAATAATACGAACTATGATGCTCCTCTCCACAATATGTCCGAGGCAATTTCCAGTTTGCAATGGAAAATGACCTAGCACTCAAATCTTGGAGTTGTGGGATGATGTGCAGTTCTCCACTGTGAATTTGATCATATGCTGAATAAGATGGAAGGGAATATCTTCTACACTCCAGATTGGGTGACGACAGCCTATTTACTAGTCCAAGTTGATGTGGTGTTGTCCAGTCTTCAATAGTTATTCCTTGCTTTACGGCAAGCTCCAATATCTGCTTCTCATCCAATCCTAGACTCAGGAGTAAATTCCAGAGATTCCTATTAGATTCCCTCTGGTTGTAAATGATTTGATCTCTCATTGCCATTTCAAACTGAAGCTCAGTATTCGTCATACCCTGCATGGATGTCAAACAAGTATTGTGGGACTCAGACAACAAATTCTCAACCCATTAGAAGTCCTAAAAGCATTCATGAGTATCAAGCCTCCAGTATAACAAACTTAACCAAGAACTAGACAAAAATTGTCTGAACTGGCTGGAAAAGAGTAGTTGAGAGAGAAGAAAACCAAAGTGAGGTGAGAAATAAAAAAAGCAAAAGCTTCGTTGTGCATGGGGAACAATAATAGCTTCACATATTTACCCATTATTATTAACCACTTATTCTATCTTCATTAGCAAAAGAAAAAGACTGCTATAGACTTTATGTAGTAATACAGAAGCAATAATGGAGGAACAGTATTATGAATACCAGGAGCCTGTATTGACTCAGAATACGCAAATAGGTTTTGTTGCCATTGTTGCTTATAGCTTCATCAATCATATCCTGTAACTGGCACCTACGCTTCTCATTGGCTTCTATTTCCTGCAGGATTCCGATTTTGCTAAACCATCAGAGTTACATAATGCAAGGAATCAAAAATCAAAGAATAATCGTAGCTATATCACCTTCTGGTATTGGACACCAAGTTCATCATTGTCACGAATGTTATCAAGAATCACTTGCCGCCTCACTCCTAATGCCTGAACTACTGCTCCATCTTTTTCAATGTCCTGTGATACAATAAAACTCCTTTAGACTTGGATTAACACCAACTTGGTACTATTTACAGTCAATCAGGAATTTCAATGCCTCTTATATCCCATAGAAAAAGTAATTCATCTTCCTGGAATTACATTTAGAGAAGATTTTGGTTTAGAAGGTAAGTCAAGGGTTAAAATTTCATAATCCAAATAACTTTTTGGGGAGATGATATAAATCATTATTCAATGAGCTACGTAACATTAAAACACATGGTCTGAAAATAGAATTAGAGACTATTTAACCTGTTCTTTTGCAATAGCCTCATCAAGTTGCTGGAGTTCAGTGCGGTTGTGAAGGTTAATTTCCTCAATTTCATATAAAGCCTTCTGCAAATTTATCCGTTCCTGGACATTTTCACTGGTTTCTTGGCTCAGTGCATTCAACCAAGACATCTCATCGTCTGCTGCTTTTTCAAAAGGCTTGGCACTTAATTGAGATTCCTTGTCAGACAACTCCTTTCTCAACCGGCTCACTTCATTCTGCAAAGTTTTGTATCATATATATGTTTTGCAGGTATAATACCTAATGCTCTGTTATATCCAATGGGTTTACCTGTAGACTGTCAATCATCCTTTGATAGTCTGATACATGTGTATTTATTGTGCCAATATTTGTCTGACAAGAAAGTAGACTCATCAAATATATGACAAGGACCAAACATAATAGCAAAATTTCATCAATACATGAAGAATATAAAACAAAGACAGACAAAGGCAGAAAGGAAAAAAACATATTAAAATGATCCAGCCTCAATAAAGGACAACTTTAACTTTGGTTATGGAACATGTAAACGCTTTGAATGTATTTTAATCACTTCTGCTAATAAGATTTCAATTTTTAGAGAGTCACGTCATGCTTTTCTGGATATGCTACTCACTCTGGGAATATTCCCAAAATGAGAGGTCATTTAGATAGTGTATGGAATTCCTAAGTGCAGTATGGAGCGGCTCTTTCAGAGCTCAGAAATACAAGTGTGTATATGACTCACCTGGATATGCGTCCTGATTTCTTTTGCCCGGCTAGCATACTTCAGTGTATTAACAGTGTGGTGATAGTGAACATCAGCTGGTGATACCGTAGCAATCATTATTGTCTGGGAATTACCGCTCAGACCATCTTTAAGAATCCGAGTCAATTTGCTGGAAAAGACATGAAAATCAAATACAACAGATGAAACCAATGTATTATTATAACCAGATAGATACCTGTTGCGATAAGGAACATAAGCTAGACCCTTTTTCTGTTGTTTCCCAAGAGCATTTATGCAATTTGCTAAAGCAAGAAGAGACCGATTGATATTGGCACCATCTCTCAGCTTTTGACCTCCACTGTTTGTTTCAGACGCTCGTTCACTTCATGAAAAATATTGGTCATATTTAGAACACCTTTCCACTGAGAAGGGTTAAAGCAGAAATAAACAGAAAGAAGGAGCAAACCTGCCAGCAAGATCAACAAGGGAAAGTTTTCCTCTAATAACCCGATTAGGATATCTCTTACTTTGCTTTCTTGTAACACTTATCCCCAAAACTGCATGTGAGCTGACCATTGGAAACTATGGTAAGATGAATCTGTTTAAGCAAATAACTCAAACTAACATATCACCATTTTTTTTTAACACCAACATATGTCCGTAATTAGCAGTAAATTCACACAACTTTCCATCTATACAATGATATCTGGAAGAGCCTCAACAATAGGAAAGGCTCACATAACACAGTAATAGAAATATGTAATATCCACAATTTGGGGGAAAAAGTCTACAGAATGATTTACCACAAATAGAGTCACTTAAATAAATAAACACAAAGGATAGAAAGGAAATTACTAATTTGTTGCAATAGAAGAATAAAGCAAGTTATATGTGTTGTTTGCCATCACATACTATTGGTAGATCCTCAGCCTAAAAGTAAAGAGCAACTAATATCACCACAAAAGGATGGCAGAGCCTATAAACTACCCGTGAAAAAGGAGGGAAAGAAGTCCATCTCATAGGACCCTGGATGCTGAAAGGCTTAAGATGAGTCAACCTACTCAGCTTATTCCTAGAGTTGTACAGTGTTTGTCATGCTTTTGTGTCCCCCATACAACAGCTACACTTAGATAAATTAACCATATCGAAACACTATTCAGCGAGCTAGAGGATAATCTCTACCCTCATCCTTACTAACAGCATATGATATAGGTAGCCAAAAATTCAGTGAATTAATTGCCCAAGAAGCACCAAAAAAAATATATATATTTGCTGACCGTGACGAAGTTTCATTAGCTTCTGTGCTTTCAGTTTTGCGTCTACTGTTCCCCAAATTTAGAAGTTCAAGAATCTTATCAGCTGAATTTACCTGAAAATGAGACACAAGATTCTAAGGAAATTACACACAGAAACACAGGAAATAAAATATGTTAGCCTGCAACATGTCCAGATTGCAGAAATAGATGAGACTAAGACAAGAATATAACAAATTATGGATTGTGAATAAGGCAAATGAAACCAGATTCAGCAGTCAAATGATATGTAGTTTTATGCGGCAGGTAATGGTGGTCCACGTCTTGTAATTTGAAGGCCATCATGTCTAACATCTAATACATAGCAAGGCATAATGTACAAAAATCAAAAGCTCAGTCAAACAACACATATTAAATTAAGGAAAAGAAAGAAGGAGATGGCTAAGCACATTTAAAAACAATAATTTTACCCATTGTTCATCCCCAACCAGTTTCAAGGCCAACTGTAGACTTGTATAGAAATTAATGCATTTACAATCGCACGTAAATATTTAAACCATTATTTACACGAGAAGACGGAAACCACGAGAGACCAGCAACACTTCAGAATATCCCCATATTCAGAACTGAGCATAACTTCCAGAAAAAAGTAGTTACAGTTATGTCTGTTTGTAATAGGAAGAGACGAACCTTAATGCTTCTAAGGCCAGCAACAGTTATCCCTTGCTCTGGATCCTCTCTAAGTTCCAGGTGACCTGATGACTTTTCAAGCAAATCATATATCACCTGCACTTCTCAAAGTTACACATGGAAATATTATAATAATAATTGTCAAACTGAAGAAATTTTATAGAGATGTGGAAATTCTACCTCATTGTAAACTTCAAGATAAGAACAAGTAACTTGAAAATTATCGCAGCTATCATCTTTCTTTATAAGATCAAAAACCGTTTTTAGACTGAGAACCATAAGTCCTGGATCATCTTGAGTCCCAACCATTGTATATGTTTTGCCACTGGGAACATAAATTAACATAAGTTCCTCTTGAGATGCAATGTGCAAAGTATACAGATTCTTCATCAGATCACACTCCAGTAACAGCTCATTAGTTTATATACTTACATTTTATTTATTTATTTATTTTAATATGAGGTTAAAAAGGTCTCCAGAAACACCTACTAATGGATCTTTTTAGATCTAGAGGAGACAAACAAACTCTTGGTTCCATTTAAGTACCTTCCTGTTGAACCATAAGCAAATATTGTTGCATTGAGACCTTGAATGACCCCAGCAATTGTAGAATGAATGCTTCTCTGGTAGACATCCTGGAATATTAGAGAGAAATTAACAGAGCAAAAGGGGAAAGATGCACTGCAAATTTCCTTTCATATTGAATGCCTTTCATATTTAATTAGGTGCATCCATACACTTTCTTGAAATACAAGAACGGTTTATGAAACTCTTGAACTGATATAATACCTTTAACATTAAATGGCTGCAGAAACCTAGATGACACACTAATGATCTCAAAAATTAAAAGTGATTTTCATTCCTTTTTTCTCTGCTGCTTGTCTTGCTAAATAAAACAATGCAACATAAGAAAAGAGCAATTTGAAGATCATTGCCCATTTTCTTTATACCTCTAACAAACAACTGAAGCATGCATGAGAGAAAAAAAGAATATATTCAAAACCAGAATGCAATGCAGTTAAAAACACAAAAATCACTTCAAATACAGAAAAGGAAGTATTACATACCAAATTGATTGAGGTAGGGCCAAAAGCATAATCAAAACTGTATCTTCTTTCTTTTGTTCGATTTTGTATCCGATCTAGATAGTCCTTTGATAAGTCAGGATCCAACACAAGTACTTCCTACACTTGCCATTTGTCACGCAGAACACAACCAAAGTAAATAAGCTAATCTTCTTTAACTTAATTCCACTACAAAATATAAAGAAAATTCATTCGCAGCCACAGTTCTTCCAAAATGATTACAGACAGCAAAACACACAAATGAATACAGCATACCTTATCATTGTGAACTCTAATTATATCACGGCCACGATCTCTATCGGTCAAAGGCCTACATTTCACAGCTACCTATATGCGCAATCAAACGGTCGATGAACAAAACTCAATCTTTGCAGCAGGCAATATAATTTCTTACCAAATTTTTTGTTAGGAGAAAGAAAAAAAAATGGCAAACCGTGAGAGTAGTCGTCTTCTTGGCAGCTGGAGCTCTGATGGTCGGCATGATGTTTCAACACCATTCGCCTCCAATCCTGCTCCTTTCCGCATAAATGCCCTAAATAGTGCTCTAATTTGGCAAAAAAATCATCGAGAGATAGACAATGAATAATGATCACAACGAATTTTGAACTTCATTTTTTCCGAAAGAATCAATAAAAACCGCCTTTCACCACAAAAGCTCCTGTTTATCTCGGATGAAAACATGCATCCAATCGAGAAAGGAACAAACAAAACCAGCTCGTTCCGCGTTTACCAAAACGACAGACGATTATTATTATTTTTTTTTTTTGGGGGGGAAAAATTAATCGAGAAAATGAACAAGAAGGAAACTAAGGAGAAATTACGCTGTTTTGAAGGACGGATTCAAATTTATTTAGGTCACAATTTTTTAAAGTATTGAAAAATTGAGAATTTGGTGTGTTGGTAACGGCAACGCGATTGCATTGAATACAGCGTTGGAAAAAAACAAAGACTACATTACGATTCATGATAAAGATTCTGATTTTTGCTTAATTTATTTCTTATTTATGAGGCGGGTAAATTAAGGGCAATATTTTGGATTTTGGATTTTGGATTTTGGAGGGACGACATTTTCTTTTATTTTAAACGTTCGTTGACGAATCCACGGCGGCCTCGAATCTTTTAAATGATCCTGACCGTTGATAACGATTGGTGGTTGAAATAACAAACTGAGGTGGGACACCAGAAAATTACATTTATATATTTTTTTTAATCAAAAATATAATATATAATATTTGTTGGAACAATCTTGATAAATTTACTCTTTTTTTTTTCTTTTTGGGTGGCATTTCAGAAATAAAAGGAAAGGGAAAAGGAAATGGGCGGGGGAGGGCGACTTTGGGACGGTGTGAATTTATTTATTGAATGCAGTTTCCTAAATCGCAGGATACCTGCACGTTATCTACGGTACAATTACCACCACACGTTCGCTTTCAGTCTTCCGCTTATCGCTTTCAATTCGTTGTCCAGAAAGAGCTGCGGCTTGTGGCTTGTGGCTTATACTACGTCCGACCTTTTTACCTTTTCTTGTTTCAGATTTTGTGAATTTCAGAAGGTTCTCGTTGCAGTAACACATAAAAAAAAAAAAAAACCAACAAAAAGTATTTTTTTATACTATGTGATAGGATAAAAATGCCTCAAAATTAAAATTATCATGTTACCAAGATAAAGCAGAATAAGAGTCTATTATATAAAGGAAATTTTAATTAAAAATATTTTGAATACCTTTTTTAAGTCATTATCTAACTTAAAATGTCGGCGTATCTCTGGGGACCAGCCCCGCTTTGCAAGTTGTACATGAATCTAAAAGGTCGACCATTGATGATGGAGCTTCGCCAATCGCCACCATTACTAATTTGCATTACAGAGGGAAAAAAGGCTAGTAGAATAAATTAAGAAAAATAAACACTGATGACTCAGATGTGAGAGATTATTGCAGCAGCTGTCTTTAGTTAAGAGACCACCAGAACAATCAAAGATATGAGGGTCCCTAAATTTAGAAAACAAAACTGCAACCAACCAATACAACCCAAATAGTACTTTTGAAATTTAATTAATCCTGGAACTAGAAGATGCAACTTGCAAGTAAGAATTACGAAATGAGGGGAAAGCACATTAATTTATAAACGTTGACAGTGCATAGGTTGCCCATTTCCTTATTAGCTGTTGTATTTTGACAGGCGGTCCAAAGTCCAGACCCGTGGTGTTTAACAACGCTGGGCTCAGTTTATCCGCGAGGATGCTTCCCCACGTACCAAACCTCCGTTCCTTCATTTGCTTTGGGCCAATATTCAGTAGAATTAAATGCAAGAACCAGCAGCACAGTTGTCACCTTAGTCGTGTATTATATGTACCTGTTTTATGCACCTTCCTAACCCATCAGGAAGAAAATCTGTATTTATACAAAGCGGAAAAGGAAAAAAAAATACCCTATATCTTTCTTCACAGGTCTTTTATGGCTGCATATGCTGAAACATGAACATCACAGGGCTCTGCATCCCACGAGAAATCCCTTGCCATGGCATCTGTAATCTTCCTGTTCCACTGAGCGGGATTGTTCTTCTGCAGAACAAAAAAATGATCAAAAGGTGCTCTAAGTTTTATAACTGGTAAAAGACAACCCTAGAGGAATAGTCAAACCATTTCATCAATTGCTTGGCTCAAGGTCATATTTGCAAAGGATTTGTAGATATGTTGTGAAACTTCTGTGCTTCCAAAGTCATGACCCGTAATGTGCCTGTTTATCCCATTGCATCTCACTTTTAATTTCTACCAGTCGAAACAGACATATAGCACAGCATTCAGCTCATAAAACATATTCCAAACCAACTAACCTGAATCTGCTGTTGCCTATGTTTACTGAAACAAGCCCGGCTCCATATTTCATGGCCTTCAGCTACAAATTTGATGGCAAATGAATGAAAACGGCTTCAGTACAGTGAAATATGACTGGGCACTGTTAGAAAAATTTCTTCTTAAATGGTTATAAATAGACAGCAAGACAAAATAAAACCATTAGCACTATGGCAAGAAGAGAAAATAACTAATCAAATCAATCAGTAACTACTGCATAGGATACAAACCGGTACTTGAAGGACTGGATCGTCAAAAGTTGCGCACAACATAATGTCACATCCAGCAAACATCAAATGCAATAAAGGTTCATCATATTTGTCAATAAATCTCACATTACCATCCTGCATATCAGAAAATTTTAAATAATGTTAAAGTTCTCTAGCATACGGAGTATACTTGTTAGTCTGGTGCATTCCAAAGTAAAAGACAAAATTAGGAGCCTTAAAAACAATGAATATCTTGAACCACCATGAACTGTGTTTCAGCTCAAGCAGTATCTTAAATCATAAGGAACTTGGAAGAAATTTTTCCACAATTCAAGTCTTGTCAACTGTTATATCATTTCTGCCTTAAGCTTAGATCTGATTAACAGATCAGGAATATATAACAGCATAGGACAACGGCCATAACAATAAGTTTAAGCATGTAGTCATTGGTGAATATCTTAGAAGTAGAAGAAGATATAATGGAGCAACCACAGAGTCTAGTGAAAGGTACAGATGCTGATACCTTGAGTTCTTCTTGTAAAGATTCCAATTCTGTATTTATACCAGGATTTTGGCTACAAAACAGGAAGACAAACTGAAAAGGATACACAGAAGAATTAGTATTATGCAGCATAATCCAATAGTATGTTCAAAATGGTAAGCCCTTGGATATAGTGCCAAAAATAATAGGAAAGAAAATTTCAGAAACAACCTGAATTGCTTTTGTGGAAGCCATCCAAACAAGTGTCTTGAGTGTCTCCAGATCAACATCGAAAACTTCTGTTAATATGCATCCAACCTGAGATTACCACATTTTCTTCTGGATATAGGCAGTTGAAAACAACATTGATCATATTTAAAACAGAAATACAGAAAACTCCATGAGTTGTCTTGCAGAATTTTCCTTAAAACCTATCTTAAGCTTGAAAGGGAAAGACTAGGCATCTTTTCCGCATTTTCTTACTTTAGGCAACATTTTGTTTCTTTTCTTTCCCCATTTATAGCAGCAAGGGTTGAGTGAAGATCTCAACAAAATTCATAAAGCAAAAATAAAATAAAAATACATCACTTCACTTCCCACCCCCAGGCCATTTTTTTTCCCCTTTTGTTTTTACCTTTTTTCGTTGCACTTTATAAGACTTTGACATACTGACAACTTACAAGAATCATGGAGGCCTGCCTTCTTAACCCAAGGTGCTGCTGCAATGAAATTTTGCAGACAGATTTTCCTAT
The DNA here is from genome assembly GCA_020080225.1 of Gynochthodes officinalis. Taxonomy (NCBI): domain Eukaryota; kingdom Viridiplantae; phylum Streptophyta; class Magnoliopsida; order Gentianales; family Rubiaceae; genus Gynochthodes; species Gynochthodes officinalis. Next base: position 33,138,692 of record CM034621.1, on the reverse strand, counting down.
CATGTCCTCTGCACTATACCTTTGTGGAAGAAATTTGTCCACCGAAGGATCCCAAATTGACTTGTCAAATCCATGAGGTGCAATCAGCACCTTGTCCCTTCAGTTGTAATCACAAGCAAAGAAAAAATGAGAAAAGATATCAGATAATAACAACACCATTAAAATGGTGATTGAGTTACCAAAGTAGATGCTAAATTATGTACCACTTTCCATACCAGCATTATGTCCAGTTAGAAGCAGATGGGTAGCCTATTAGCAAATTATCAATATCCAAGTTTTAGAAATGCCTCACAAGAAATGCTTACTTGTGGACGGTTAAGGTGGGTTCCATCCCATAACTCAAGTTTCCTATGATTTGGCCTTTCGTCTGCATGGATGAGATTACTATAACTTTATTGGAGTAAACAACTCCACCCTGAATACAAAACATCAGTCGGAAATTGGAGTGAAAATGGCAGCTGATTCAATGGAAATTAACTTCCCATTAATACAACATGTATCAGTTACCGATAAAAGAGAAGAATTATATTACGGGATGTAAAGATTTGCTGGTCGATGGTCAATGACTAAGTTTGAAACAGAAATCTTCGGTTCAATTACAGAATTTTCATTGCAAATCTTTGATGAAATTTATACACAATTACTCAACATTTTAAGCGGTTCGCATATTTACCCTAAATTAGCAACTTTATCAAATTATAGGGGCGTTCTAGGGCAGGAGAATCTATCTGTTATCTGATTATGAGCAATCAAACAAGAGAGAAAAAATGATATTGCACCAAAGTTTGTTTCATCAATCAAACTTTCATGAAAGCTGGTGAAAATAGCACTCCTAAAACTCTCTGTAAAATTACGAGCAAAGAAGCTTTTACCTAAATAATATGAGGGCTCAAGATTACCTTCAAAAGGTTGACCAAATGACCCTTGTTGTTATCTTGGAGGCGATCATGACGATGAAGTCTTGAAGGATCAAGGCCACATAAAGCTAGTTTCTCAGGTAGTTCAAGACACTAAAGCAGATCAATTACCACAATGGTTGCTACAAACATCGCAATAGCATTACAATAGAAATTGTAAAGAGACATTAATGTAAAACTTGCCTGTGAATTAAAGCCCTGGCATGTTAATAGTATTCTAGTGCCTCCAAGACCCTGTGTTTCAAAGACAGAAACTGTATTATTTTGATGACGAATCATGAAATAGCATTCAGAATCCTATGGTTAACTTGTTAAATTCAGCAGTCCAGTAAACCTATTAGCGTATTAAGCAAAAACATCAAATGAATGACTAATCAGTACGATTGCAAATACAGGAAATGGATGCTTTCTATGCTGAAACATCAACATGGATGCTTTTTTAGCAGGTCTACATAATATAAGAAGATGAACCATAACAGCCATAAGATTATAACAGAAAATTTTAAGATTACTAGAATATCTGTTATTTATTTCAACCACTCCCAAATACAGATGCATGACAAAATTATATTATGAAAATATGGCTCCATTAAAGATGATGCTGCATGAATCTATTGTTTCCTGTGTGGCTTTAAAGGGGAACCGAACCGGAAAACAGAAAGAAACCTGATTGACAAAAACATCCCAGAAAAGGGGGCCAACAATTGATGTTTCCCAATTGTGTATATGGATCACATCAGGCTGTTTTCCTGATTTCACAATGTAATCGAGTGATGCCCGAGAGAAATAGGTGAATCTGACAGCATCAAGAAACTGTTAGATAACCCGCAATTAGAATTTGTAAACCCAAGTATAACAAATAAAAGAATGAGAAACGGGAAGGTCTAGTTGAATAAATAAAAATGAAGATATCTACTCACCGTTCAAAGTCATTTGAATAGCCGTATACTCTGTCACCACTGAAAAACGAGGAATAGTAGACTGGTTCTATAAAAGTAACTCCAATGCCATAGATGACCCTATTTCACAGAAGCATGAACACTTAAAACAGAGATTTACATGGACAGAGATGATACATATATTTTGTATGACGAGGGACATTCTTTTTCACATTTCATCAATGAAACCAAAAAGCACACCCGCACTCCAAAAAGAGAAATGCAGGAAGCAAACTAGGTAATTATCATAGATCAAAACATGCTTCAAATATTCAAACTCACCCAGTCCAGATTCTGTTTCCATGCAATTGACCATTAAAAAATGAATAAAATTCTGCCTCAACTACTCGAAGGCCAAGAACTTCATTTAATTTTAGACATGCGTACCTGCTCGAAATGTCATTAGCAAGAATCAAAATTTAGTAAAATGAATTAAAAATGAGGCATGCTTGTATAAGGAAACTGAATTCGAGTTGAATGGGCAGGATAATACTATAAGTTTATAGCACAGAAGAAAGGAAGCTATTCACAGGGAATAGAATCAGAAGTTGAAAGCAATCTTGCCACCAGAATGTCTAACCCTATAAATACAAGCAGAATCAAAACTGCAAACATTTATAAGCAAAACTTGAAAATGAAGAAAGGTCCGTGATTACTTGGGCAAAATAACCTCAACCACGTTTCCCCGTTGTTGCAGAGCACGGGACAATCCTGTCACATATGATGCCAAAGATCCCACAGACACCATCGGTTCCATTTCAGCACAAATGTGAACTATGTGGAAACCCTTTCTGAATTGAAATATATGAAGTTAGACTAGAAATCAAAGAATATCGAAAGAAGAATAGCAGACAAAACACAGCAGATCATCTAGGCAGGAGACACACTTGAAGCCAAATTAAGGTGTGCATAAATTAATTACTCCACTTTCATAAATTATCATGGCTTATTTTACTTTTTATGTTCTTCATTTATCAGGACTCCAATGAGAACGAATATCTCCTTCAAGCATGTAGAAGTTCACCTCAACATTTTAAGAGTTCAGAAAAAGAAACAACTTAAAGAATGATATTACTAAAATTGGAAACGGTACCTTACTTTTGACTCATGTTGGAGAAATGGCGCAGTTCTACCAGAAGTTCAGAATTGTTCTTGTGCATGATTTCAAAGAAACTATCGGCTATACTAATTCTTGAATCCATGACTAGCCTCCTCAACTCAGAAGCCTCCCTACTACCAATCACCCCAGTTAAAACCATTGAATCTATCCTAAGCAGCAACTCCGAGCTGATAGAAAGCTTATCTATTTCTGATCAAAAGAATAAACCACATTAGCTAATTTAACAACACAAAGTAAGAACTAGCCTTAACAGAAGTTTATAATGGCCTCTATCTCGAGAAGTTCTGGCTACACATTAAACAGAGGGGAAGTGGTGCTAAGATACTGACACTGCTAGAGAACATGTACATAAGTTAGGAACTTTAACACTCTATTTGGTTGGTCATACAGCAAACTAATGGAAATAATTTCAGATTTTCCTCTAAGAAAACACAAGAATCATTTTCAGATGCATGCATTCTCATCATTATCCTTCATTTGTTTGAACATATCTAATCAATCTAGCACGCATAAATCAAACATCTGATTTCTTTCAAAAAAAAAAAAAATACAGCAACTTCAATATGCCATTTCTGAATGAGTGAACACTGGGCTTTATCCATCAAACTAATCAAATAAGTTTTAGGCAAGTTTATAGACCACTAAATTTCCCACTACTCCACAAAAATTTCAGAGATAGGAAGAAACAACTCAACAATGACTTTGTAGTACAAGAAGAGGAATTCACAAGGACTATTGAGCATTTGAGGACAGCTGACAGAAATTAACTCACTGTAAGAATTGTATGACACTTTGTTAGCGTTAAACAGCTCTTTTGCCTCCGATTGCTCTGTCCTATCAAGCAGCGAAGCTCTTTCTCTCTTGAGTTGATCCAACTCTTCCAACGCAATAAGTCGTTGTTTGTTCAAATATAATATATCTACATTGCAAGATTTCTGGAAATTTTAATTCGGGAAGAATTACATAATTTTGGAATGTATGCAGTGAAGGCATTGCATTGAGAGAATGGCAAGGTACAAAGTACAAACTCTGTTGTGCTTCTGCGAAAAGTTTCCAAATGTCTTTATGCTTCTCTTGTGGTTCATTCTCTGCAGGCTGAGGAAGATCCTGGCAGAGAAGGGAAAAACTCATTGTGTAATTCACTTCTGGTCATCTATGACCAACACAATTCAGCGAGATTTTGCTTACATTGCGAACATGCATGCCACCACGCCTTTCCAGCCTGGAAAAACCAATGGCACTTACCTTATTAATTAGATATGCAAATAGCACAAATTAAAAGCTAGCCCGCTAAATTGAAGGTGATTCTTAGCTATATTACGCGGGTAGCTGGAGTAACATAACCAAGGCCTAACAAACACAAAACTTTCTTGGTTGAAGCTGAAAATCCTTTTCTCATTTGCATGAGATGTCCGCACATACATGGTCATAGGGACATAAATGCGGGAACGGGCGCGTTCATGTGTGTGCCTGTGAGAGAGAAAGAGCGGAAATACGTGAAAGTACCGCAAGCAACGAGCAGGGCGTGTAAGAGGTTTGTACTTGCTGGTCGAGATTACAGGCAAAGAAAAAGGAGGCTTCCAGAGCGACGCATTCAGAACCATCTTCTTCTCCATGGTGCTATAATTGAGCGCTGCTAAGAGCTAACCCGTTTTCCTTTCGTTGTTCGTGAGGAAGACGAACTGACAAAGAGGGAATAGAACTCCATTTCCGTTACTACAATATTATATAAGCTCTTGCTAGTAGCAATATGTTGTCACATGACTTACTGCTTCTGGATTGGACGGATCGAATGGATGTGATGCAGTGGTGATAATTGCTGCCCTTTATCAAATGTGAACCTAACAAAACACAGGCGCCCTTACAGTCACTAACATGAAACCCACAAGAATCCACAGCACGACACCCCACTCATAACATGGGGGTGCTCTGTACTCTCTTAGATATAAAAAAAAAAGTTTCCCATTTTTTGGCTGCTTTAGCCCAAACCAATCCTTGTTTTTCCATTTTTATAGAAAAGATCGGCGCGTTTAGTAATTATATACATTCCGCCGAAGCAAGGAATGCAGATGAAAGATGAAACCCGCCAAAATATTGTTAATTACACCTTCGGAGCGTGTTCAGATTTCAGACATCAGCATGGCGGCGGACACAAAGAGATGGCTTAAACTCGGTGTATTCGAAGCAAAAATATGTACAACGGATAGAAAAAAATGATTTCCTGAGCCCGCGAAACAGGAGCTGCATGAAATTTTAGAAACATGAGCTAACTTACATTCACCTGCTTCTGACAAAATCGTTCCTAGAACTAACAAATAATCAAAGCCCACTATTACCCACAACAGGCTTATAAATGAAGATTGAATTAACCGAAAAAAAGGGGACAAATTTTCGCTACCCCTTTCCCTTTCTTTAATTGAATATCTGAAGGGCTTCAGCCAACTAAACAAATAAAATCCTGTCAGATTTAGCCACATTCTGCAATCATCGATTACTCAACTTGCGCCTTTTGCCTTCCTTCCGCAAACGCTCCCTCCTTTCTTCTTCTTCTATCTTGCGAAGCTCTTCTTCATCTTCTAGCCGAGCAATTCTTGCACTGCATGGCAACACATAAACAAGAATTTATAAAAACCCTGAACAATTCCAAAGGGATAGAATACAGATACATAAATAAAATATTTAAACAAAAATGTAAAACCAACTTGGTATATCAAAATTTATAAGTAAACTAAAAGCTTAGCACTCACTATAAGGACATGTATATGTTTGCTCCCTCATGATAAGGATAATACTTCATTCTGTTTAAGAAGTTCTCAAGTCCCATGTGGACTTTTCCAGTTAGGCAATTAGAGTGTACTCTATGATTAAAGACTCAGAAACAAAGTGCTGTCAACTGCTCCCAGTTCCCCCCGCAAAATTGAAGACATCAAAAAGTTAAAAACTGGAAATGTTGCCATTGCCAAGGGCTTTACTAACCTTCTCTTTTCTTCCCTCATAATATCATCAAAGTTAGCCTCCATGTCACTATCATCATCAACATCCTCATACCTCCGAGGGTTGTATCTGAAAGAAAATGCGCACAAACAGTCAACTTCTGAATATCTGAAACTAGAATGGGAGAAAGAGATTCTAAACATAAACAAATACAAAGTAATTACCCACTGGTTTCCAAAATTTCAGTTTTAAAGAAGACTGAGGGCAAAAATACTAAAATTCACAAGAAGATAAGGAGGTTAATTTACCCAAACATACTCCTGATCATACTAATTGCATTTTCAGGGTCGTCATCATCATCATGTCTCACAGGTCTTTTCCTTGGGCGCTCCTCCCGCGAAATATCACGAGCTACATCTTTTTGAGGTGGACGAATTACTTGCTGACAACAATAATAAAACAAACAACAAAATATTAACAAACAAGCCTTTTCATACAAATATAAAGAACATCAACTAAATTTTCAAATACAGATGGAAGTTCACAACTGCAATCAGAGAGCAACTAACCTTTGGTTTTGGGGCTGGAACAGTTTGTTTGGGTATCACCTTTGGCTTTTCTCGTACCTGATATTCCTCCCTCCTTGGGAGAGATTGCCTTGGAACAGGCTGATGCGATTTTGAAGTTATTGCCTTGTGCACACTAGGAGCAGAATTCCTTGAAACTGGTAAAGTAACCTTCTTCTCTGATGTACCTACGGGAACCTTAGCTGGAGCTGCCTTTGTCATCACAGGCCGACCTGGACCACTGCCATTGCTACTAGAAAGCTGTTTCCTTCGATCTGTTAATGTTCCATTACTGGCACCAACATGTTTCTTAGAGTCTGTTGAAGCCCGGACTTGGCTAGCCCCAGACGACATTCTCTCGGTCCCCACTTTAGGCTGCAATCTGCTAACAGCAGTGGTACCTTTCTCACGACTGCTGAAATCTTTTCTTCCACTATTGATAAGAGAACCTTTGTTCCTTTCGGGTAGTTGAGCAGGACGTGCCTCTTCAACATCACCAAAAACCCTGTATAAGTTTTCCGCAATGATACTACAATTCAAGCTTCACAGAAAGAGCCAGATAAAACAGAAAAGCAGAATAATACCAGGTTTTGGAGCAGAAATATTTCTGGGCAGGGGAACTTTCTTGGGAACCGGAACCTCAGTATCATCAGATAATAGAAATGAGTAATCCCTAGTATTTTTAAGTATCTCGACCTTTTTTTGCTGCAACAATAATCACAAATTCACATGCTTAAGGTTTTAAAAATGAATTACAAGCATAACAATAACGAACTGTGTGTAAAAGAAACAGAAGTTCAGAAATCAAGGCATTACCCCATTTGTAACCTTTGGTTTCTGTCCACTTGATTGGGATTTTGTGGCTGACAAGGACGAAGTACTACTCTTATTGCGCTGCAAAAATATCATATTAACCAAGTGAACATCTGAAAAGCACGAAAAAGATTAAAACTCTTAATCACAGTGAAAATAGATACAAACTACATATCAACCTAATATAAATTGAAAAGAAAAGCTAAATCCTGGAGCTAGAAAAATGACAAACTGAACAACCTTCTGAAACTCGTTAAGGCAAAACTAAGGGAATCTAAGAACTCAAAATTGATATATGTTCTTCAATACATTAAAGATCAAATATACTAGACATTAGCTTCTCAAACCCAATGTTAATATCAACAATAAAATTCCAAAATAAATCCTAGCCATTCAAAAAGTTGTGAATTGATTAATAAAAATGTGAACCCCAAGGTACAATTCTATTAGGTTAAAGCAGCCCTGGCATCTAATATACCAATGAAGGAGAGTCAACAGCACACTCTTAAATAAGGCTTTCAGACATACACTTTGACTCGGTTTATTAACCCTTCTTGCCAAACTAGCACTCTCAAGCAATGACTTGCTTTCTTGAATCACTCTTTGAGCAATAACTGGTTGTGAAGGTCCAAAAAAGGAGCCATAACTGCAGCCAAAAAAAGAAACATTAAGAGATTAGTTCAAACAAGACTAGTTTTGCCAAGTGGTGCTCATTTTAAATATCTCTAGTTTTGCCACTTTTCAACACAAAAACCTTGTAAATTAATATAGAAGCCCAATTAAGCCTTATTCCATTAGGCTTCAACAATTCCATTAACAAACATGAATATATTAAACATCTACAAAAGTCAATGCATTATTCAATGCGCCCCTTATTATTCGAAGACTGAAATTGGGGAAACAATCCCTCCAAAGCGCAAATATAGCATGAGCTATATCCTTCACAACAGGTAATACATGAATTCAGGCAAAGTCTGGATGAGTATAATTTCAATACTAGAGGATAAGATTTAAACAAATTCATGATCTAATGATGTTTTCCACCAACTTGTGCAGCACTCACCTGTCCCGCGAGATTGAATTCTTTTTATCACGCAAACTGCCATTAACAGTCCCAGATTCTTTCTTCAACTCCTTTCTTTTTTGTTCTTTCAATCGTTGCCTCAACTCTAGGTAATCCAATACATCCTTTGTGGGTTTAGGTTCTTCTTCTTCCTCCTCTTCATGTTCATATTCATCTCCACCTGCATCTTCCACTTCCAAGTCTTCGCCATCCTCCTCATACTCATCTAAATCATCATAATCCTGCAATTGCACAACTTCATTAAATTAGCAACAGTTACATCTTCATAAAAGAGATAGATACAAAATGAAATGCAAGCTTTCATACATATCTATCATATCCGCGCATGGCTGCATCAACTCAGAAGGTAAGAATTTCCAGATGCTTGCTCTTCAGGGAACTGAAAAATAAATCCCAAATCAAATTGCATTCACTCCATGGAAAGCAAAAATAGCACACCTTTCAACCCAGTAAATTATACCAATCCAACTTACTAATCTCGAACTGCTTTATATGTAAAATATACACCTTGTTCAAACTTACAATTCGTAAACACCTTTTCGACTAATCCAACCATGAATTACAACTTAGAATGCACCTCAAGTACGATCAAATTTAAAATTTTCCTGCCAAATCGTTAAGAATCATCTATTTTCGAAAAGCAAACACAAGATTTTGAATTCGGGTGCAATTAATAACGATATACATCTTTGCAAAAACAAATTTCTCGAGTCCTTAAGCGATAAAGTAAAACCTTTTCATCATACAATTTCTCCCACAAACCTCTCGTCCAAGTCAACCGTAAAAACAAAGAATTCTTGATCGATAAAATCAAATCAACTTCAAAAATGGAAAAATAACGGAAGAACCCTCATCCTCCATAACAGAACCGTCAATCAAACCTATAAAAAAATAATGAAAACCCTTACGAAGGAAAAATTTGAGATCCGTGACAAACGATTCAGAAGCCATAAAAACTTAAAACAGAAAGGATCTAGCAACCTTCGAAATTTCGAATCAATCGATCAAATCAAAAAAGCCCAAATTTTATGTTCCCTTTTGGCCAAAAAGACCCAAAATTTAATCAAACAAATCTGTAAGATACGAAGGACCACCACCATCACCACCCAAAACCCCCAAAAAATAAACAAAAAAGAACAAAGATCAACAATCGGAACACATCGTGATGATCGACCAACAAAAAATCACACAAAACCGATGAAAACTTACCTTGATCGATCCGAAAATCCGAAAAACGCCTCAAAACAGCCGAAATCGATGAAATCGAGGCCAAAGAATTTCCGGGCGTGGCTCGCTGTAAGGCCAAGGATAAAGAAGACAAGATATAGAGAGAGCGCTTCGGCGTAGGCAGGAGAAGAGAAGATAAAGTGCCGAAGGGCAATAGATGAAGAGCAAACGGAAGGACCCAGAAACAAAGGGGCCTCATGCTAACCTACGCATGGGGAGTAAATAGCAACCCCAACACCCCCCAACCCAAACCCAGTCCCGGTTTGGGTTTGGCGACTGGGGTGGTTGTACTGGGTACATTGGAAAGTCCAATGTTCGACTCTCGGACACATGTCCGATTTGCTTGACTTTTTTTTTTCTTTTCTTTTTTTAATTTGTCTACGAAGCTCTTTGGGAAGGGAAAGAGTAAATAAATGGCGTTAGCGGTCACGAATGGAGCTCCATAGAAATTGTGGGAATGTAGGGACAGCCTTCGCTGCTACCCCCGGTCGTAGCCGCGGCGCAAGGATGTTATTTTTTCACGTGGTGAAATTCCCGGAATTTTTCCACGGAAAAAAACAAAAAGTCCAATTCGTAATAAATTTTTGAGCATTGATGATCTCTTTGTGAGCAAAGGATTGTACTGTGCTAAATAAACATAAACGTAAGGTTTAATAAAACTATAAAATTATACACATTGTGACATTGTCCACCCTAAAAAAATTTTATTTAAAAACAAATAATTTCGAGCTAGAAGTTTGATTTTCCTTCAAAGTTAATGTTACCATAGGCGTTGGACGTGCGATTGTTGTGTGATTTTTTTCTTTTTTTTTGACTTTGTCGTACTTTTTAAAGCTTTTCTCCGTTTTTATGAGGGTTTTATCTTTCTCTAATAAAAGTGAATATTACTCGTTTGGGAGTTGGATTTATGCAACATCATCTCGTTAGACTTGAGAAAGAGTTAAAGGACTTCTGAAATAGCAATTTCAAGATGTTTAATGAATGATTGGCGGGTATTTCAAGGAATAGCTAATAGGTTGGGTTTTTTTTCATTAAATTTTTAAATAGACTTACTATTAGTGTAAATGATATTACGTGCTAGTTGAAAATAACCATCATTTGTTATCAGTTACACTTTTTTTATGGTGCTAATTTTATGTCGATTAATACCAAAAAAAACAATTAACATTTTTTTAATTATTTTATATAAATCTTTTGCCAATACAATAATATATACTATTGTTTTGTTTAAAAAATAAATAAATAAAACTATAAAATTAAATCAAATTTCAACCCAATTTCAACTTTAATTTTCGTGAATAACTTACCTATGCATGTTTTACGTGAACATATCATATCTGTTATCGAGGTAATTTTTTTTTTTTTTACAGTAAATACTATCTTATAAAATTTTGAATTATTTAGAAGTGATTGTGGGTTCTGTATCCACAAAATAAAATTTGATATTTAATGTTGGAAAAATAAAATTATAAAATATTGCCATTTTGAATGGACGGTATACGGTCAGTGTCAATCAAAGTATCATTGTATACTTCTAGACCATTCTAGGCTATCCTTGCATAATCATCAAAGTAATAAGAGATATTTTTTCTTAAAGGAAAATTGTTAACATTCATGCTATGATGGTAAAAGTGAAAGGAGGGCTTATTACAACAATTTCTGATTGGTAATAATTTACTGACTTTGTTCTTCCACTCTACTTTTTTTTTTTAGGTTTATTTGCAATTGATTCTCATTTGTATTCATTGTAAAGCTTCTTAAGGTGCCGTGCTTGACGAGAAAGCATCAAATATGTTTGTGTTCTTTAACATCCCAGAAGTAAATCCAAGTCAAAAACAAAAATGTATGTAACGGTTTTAGGTTTTTTTTTCTCTCTTTTTTCATAGTTATTCTTGTTATTTTTTCTTGGATGTTTGGATAGGATACCGATCCCTGTTGAACCTGCATGATTATCCGATTTTACTCCGACAGCTTGTACAATAGTTTGGCCCCAGAAACAATAATAACTCATGCTGTACAGAATTCACAAACTCGGTGATTCCATTTCCGTCCTAAGAGCTATAGGAGAATACAAACAATCAAAACCACTCCATCAATGTTCACAACTTATGCAGTTATTTCCATCAATGTTACTTGGACGCAGTTTGCTTTATCTTTCAATAACAGATCAGAATATGGGACCGGCTGCCAGAATTGCTTCTGTCAACTTGGTGTCTTTCCCAATCTGATGGTTCACAAATACTTTGAAGCTCTTCTTGAAAAGGCCAGCTGGCTTCAGCAGTGTCTCATCATAAGCATTTTTATCAGACCACTGTAACACAATATCCACATAAAAGTGAAACATGGAGGAAACAACAAACAGGTAAATGCAACAGAGGGCAAAGAATGGTGTACTCACTGTATTCACAGGATACAGGATTTCTGAAGGTGCTCCCTCCACCTCAGTTGGGATCTCAAGCCCGAACTCATCAGTCTTCTTCTTATAGTTAGCCTTCAAAAGGGTCCCAGAGTGTATGGCATCTATAATTTTCCTCGTATATGCCAACTTGATCCGACTCCCACCTCCATATCTGCAGTATGGACGAAATAGATATAAACCATTTTAGAGAAGCATTGTTCCTTTTTTTTTTTTTAATTGAACTTATATCAATTAGTTTGCTCCATATCTGAAAGTTAATTTGGGTTTCACAGACGTGCCTTCCTCCTGACCAGCCAGTGTTTACCAGCCATCCTGTTGCACCATGCTTCTGCATCTTTGCAGCTATCATGGATTCATGGCAGCGTACTTGCTTGGATGCAACATTATAAATGCTGCACCAAAACATGCTGAGAATGTAGCCTGGGGCTCCTTTATGCCGTCCTCTGTGCCTGCAACCTGCATTTTAATCGTGTTTTCAAATGAATAACGAGGAATAAAGAAGCAAAAGAAGAGATGAAGATCGTGAGGATGTTTCTCTGTTGCCTAACATGTAGTGCAAAATTAGCTTAAAGGGATGAAGAAAGCTAGTTTTGTAGAATGTAAATTACCAGGGCTGTTTAACCGCTAATGAAATGATACATGGTCTGTGCCAGGCTCAGCTTGCTCGCTGGGGGCAGAACACCGAAGGCATCACAAGCCAAGAGTATAACATTCTTTGGATGAGAGCCAATCCATGGAAGTTTTGCATTAGGGAAGAATTCAATGGGGTAGGCAGCACGCGTGTTCTCTGGTAAAACAAGAAAGGCGTCTTCATGAGCAATTTAAGTGTCCATTTCTGCAGAATTATTAAATTGGAAATAGTCTTCGTCTGGTTTCACAACTCAACACTTTATTATTCATCTCACCAACTGTTCAATTTCAACATTGTCAACACTCTTAACCATGGATATTAATCATGTTTTCCCACAAGGGGAGAAGGGCTTCAGGATGGGAATATACGTCATCATATCATATGTGAGTCAATTTTAGTATAAACCTATGAGGTAGCTACATCTAAGGACATCATAATCACATAAAACTCTTGCAATACCTGTGACAGATTTGTCAGAGTGATCCACTTCTCTTGTGTGCTCATCAAAAACCACATTTTCCAGCAGTTGTAGCAACAAGCAATGGACAATATCGCAAGTCAATAACATTTAATAACCAAAAAAACCAAACATGACAGAATACAATGAATGTACCAGTCCCAAACTTAATGGCATTCCATATATCTGGTTCCTTCTCCCCCGAGAGATCAATGCATTTGGCGTAGCAACCTCCTTCAATAGTAGATACTCCATTGTCGCTTCAGCAATGCTCGTCATCTCCAATTAAGTACCGATTGTGATCCGTAGTCTTCTCAGTGCCTAGAAAAATAACAACAAATGACCACGAATGTGAGATGGAAGCAAAAGTAATTTCCAGGTTCCAATGATCATTAGAGAGCGGAAGGCAAAAAGGGTGCCGAGGATGACCATTTCCCTTCTACCAAGGTTTAAATCTTGCTAGTAGAAGATGTCATGTAGTGTGTATAACGATTACACGGGAATTCTCCAGCATCGTATATAGTGAAGTCCGGAGTAACAAAGTTCTCCAGCTCTTCAGGAGTGGGTCGGATACACCTTTCACCCGTTATCGAATTGTACATTAAACTAACGAATGTGCCGTTACATTTCTGCAACTTTTTTTGGCTTTTACAGAAGCTCAATTTGAAGTTATATTCCAGGGATTTGCATAATCAGGAGTGTTTAAGGTTATTAAAAAAATTATCTGGCTCTTAATGGAGAAACAGCAGGTAGAAAAACAAGTACTCTTGTGATACAATTCCCTTACATGTTATGCAACAAGAAGGAATGGTAAGCTCTTGCTGATAATTTGATACGGTTCTCTGGATCCCAGTTCATATATTGATCATTGACAAACACCTGAATCCATCAAAAGCCAGGACAAATGATAATCCGGAATGGTTTTTTCACCCGAAACATATCAGCTGAGTTCAATTAAACACCTTCCCCAAATAATTCAAGTAATTCACGGCCCTTTATCTGTTAACCATGAAGGTATGTTCATCCATCTCAATATTTGGTGATCCCCTGTTCAAACAAAACATGACAAATTAGGACAAGCTACTGATCTTCTTTTTTTAAAAAAAAAAAACCCAGATATGAAAACAAAAACAAGAAGAAACTGAGATGGTGCTGACTTTCACCACCAAAGCTCATCCTGGGTAGAATCGTCCTCGACAACACGTTTGTCCTTAGGAGAACGTCCGGTCTTGGCCCCAGAAAGGGTAGCAAGTGCATGCAGCAGTAGAGGTTATGAATGATCCTTTGTCATACTTTAATAGCCTGCTAGTATAGCTCTGCTCGCATGCAGCATTAAATTAAGGTACAAAAAATCACCCATTATTAATTCGTCCTTCTATTTGTGCAACGTCATTAATATTCCTTCACTAATCACCCGGAATGTGAAATAACCAAAGAAATTCAAAAATGAAATAACGAAAGCCAAAAATAACAGTAAAATTAAAAGCAAAATATCCTTCTCTTTGTCTTTGCTGGGGAAATATTATCCACAAAGCAAGCTGTGGGCCGCTGGCGAATTGTTGAGGTATTCTTATTTGTATAACAGAGATTTGAACGAGAGCTTAACTCGTCCAACCACTTGACGAATGCTTCAGGCCCATATTTGTTTTTGCCCATTAGTAACAGGTTTGATGTGGTGGGTAGAAACTAAAACTTGGCATTATAAATCTTTGCTTGAAACCTTCAGACAGAAAGAAACTTAAACTGGGTTATATGGAAAGCCCACGTATCACCCCTCCCATCTCCTGTGTGTCCAATTGCCAGCTGGTACCCGCCTCCCATTGCAAAAAACTCCATCTTCGGCACCTTGAATGTCCAAGTGAAAAGCCCATATATCTATGGAAAGATAAAAAATATGTTAAAATATAAAAGTTAAATTAAAAAAATATTTTTTTTTTTTAAAAAATGTAATCTATACGTATTCTTAGTCTTTACTTTTATTACCGCAACTCTAAACCTAGAGTAATTACCGAATATACTAACTCCAGGATTAATTTTAGTATAGGAAATCAATTAAGAAAATAATAATAATTTTGATTGCTAAATTGTATATATTTTGTGTCGAATTTACACTTTTACGACAAAATTATACATACTATAAAATTTTAGCAAATGTACTTAATATTTTTTCCCAAACCCCATCCGAGGTACAACATTTTGTCATCCTAATGTAAACATCCTCGTGATTTTTAGTATCTAAAAGTCAAAAGAAAAGGGTGGGAACTTAGAAAACATATAAATCTTTTTGTCCATATCGGGGAAGAGAATTTGACCCAAGTTACAGAGAAAGTAAGTGGAAAAACAACATCAATCAAATGAAAATACAAATTTTTTTTTTAAAAATCTCTATTTGAAGGAAAAGTATTCCACCATTTGTGGACAAGTAAATTGACGAATGGTCTTTCAAACCTCATTCTCACGTTAACCATAAAAGCTTGTGTAAGATTGTTAAGACTTTATTACAGATTTCAACCAACTTGTCATTGTCCATTCCCAAAGTGTTAGTACTATTAAAAGTCATGCAATGCTTTTGTATGAGAAGAAAACTAAGAAAAGATTTGCAGCCCATGAAAAATATAGGTCTTACTTTTCTGATCCAATCGTGTAATTTACTGGAAGAGAAGTAAGAGAGGAGGCCAGACTATTCCAAAGCAGGAAGCTGAGAAGAGCTTTTACTTTTTGGTTTCTTAAAAAATAAAAAGACTGCCCAGTGCTTTCCAAATTCCACGGAAGACCAGACTACTAGTGTGTGTAAACGTGTTAGTTTTGAATGGTCAAGAGACAAATGAAATGAACAAGACACTTCATGGAAAACACGAGACTATTGTATGATTGAAAGGAGGCTGCTAAGAAAATGGAATTTTCAAAACCCCAGTTTTCTTTTTGGTTAAAGAATCAATTTTCAGAAAGTTCATATGTATTTTCTCAAATCACCATCGGTCAACCAAAGCACAAAGCACAAAGACAAAGACAAAGAGTTGGCATTTTGCGTTGTCTCCTTCCATTTTCATCCGCCTACCAAACAGGAAAAAGCAGGCCAGCCTGCTTACCCCACCATGCACCAAATCCCACCTAAAAACAATATTTCCTATTAGTAGTATAATATTGTAACTTGCGTAGGGGAGTAGTACTAATTCCACCTCTGCAACGGCAAAGCTGCAGCAGCAGAGAAATTTCCCATTTGTGAAATAGTGACTAATTCTATGGGTTAGAACGTCATATTCTTCTCACTTTGTGCTAATTCACTTGCACCTTCTCCCACGCATGGACTAATTGCACCTCCCCAGCACCTTCTCTATCTTTATTGATGGCGACTTTTAATTTTTTTTAACAATTCGACGTCACTTCCCATCCTTTTTTTCCTTCCAATATAAATCCCTTGTGAACCTGCCATTTCCAATGTCATTCAAACCAAGACTTCCTCTGTTTTCTCACCCTTCTGTTCTGCATGAGAAAAAACCTTCACAGAATCTTAAAGGCAAAAATAAGAAGGAACTAATACGAATTCACCATGTCTTTCAGCGGCTTCAATCACTTACCCATTGAGTACATTTATTTTGATAACACAATCCCTCTTGCCTTTCTGTTTTTGGGACTCATTCAAGTCTCCTTGTACATAATTCTTGACTGGGACAACAAAATTTACTCTTTTTTTCTCGGATCCAAGTGTTCTTCCATCCAAAAAGAACCACCGAGTCAGTTAAATAGCTTCGGAGCAGTTCAACAAGAAAAGAAGAGCCAAGATGCTGGGTCGGCGTTGTTGGAACAAAAAAGGAAACATGACGATAGCCTGTGTAGGGGAGATGTGGAAGTGGTGTATAGGAGTCTAGGAATGCTCAGCTACCCTCCACAAGAACAAGAAGAAACTGCAAGATTTGAAGAGACATTGGATTGCAATGATGTCTTTGATTTGTTTGAGGAGAAGGAACCAAGTGAGGACGAGGTAAGAGCGGCTTTTTACGCGTTTGATGAGAATAAGGATGGTTTTATCGATGCAAGGGAGTTGCAGAGAGTTTTGTGTGCTCTGGGGTTGAAGGAAGGATCAGAGCTGGAGAATTGCGAGAGGATGATCAAGGCGGTTGATGAAAACGGAGACGACAAAATTGATTTCAATGAGTTCGTGGAGTTTATGAATACTGTTTTCTGCTGATCAAACCATTCTTTTGTCCCATTTAATTGTGTATTATTAGGCCACAATATCACAACATAACATTTTGTTTGCCCCCGTGTTCGAGGGGGTTCATTTAACATTCTCGTAGGAAGGACAATGAAATGTTTTGTTCTTCATTTCATTCAAACCAATGTAATCTAGATGATGATAAGAATATCCAATACAAAGACTACAAAATTAAACTTGATGAATCTACTTGCCATGATGGTGCCTATAACTACAAATATAACGTTTGATCATGCTGAAGGGATTCAATTTTGCAAATTCAACCGCATTTCATGTCGAAATACCAATTATATAACATACTAATAATGTGATGCACTTCAAAACAACATAATTTTACTTTATTTCAATTATCAATAAAATGAACTTATTTTAGAATCTAATGCACTATTAATGCATCGTACTTAGGACAGAGGATCAAAGCCCCATCATAAAATAAAGAATATCCCAATTGAGTACCAAATCCAAAATTATGGAGTGGAGAAAAAGATCATCATCGTTAATGTCGTCTGGCGAGCTTTTGGAGAGAATGACAAATTAAAACCATTCTTTTTAACCCACTAAATGGAGGCCCCAAAACAAAAAAACAAAAAAAAAAAAAATCAATAGAACCAATGAGTATTACGATCTACCAACGTTGGATTTGGATCAGGCCAGTTGTAAACGGCCCAGACAAATATTTATATCCCTGAATGGCCGAACAAAAAGTTAAACCCGTTAGAATGGCCCAATATAAGTAACTGAGTTAGCCCTTGTTTAAACAGAAAGTAAAAAATCTACAAATATTTCAGAAGAAAGGTTACGTTACGTTCTTCCGATTTCCTGGTAAAACACGAACATCCACAACGTCGGACGAACAGGCGCCATCGTCTGGATTGATGGCGGAGGGAAACCAAAAGAAAATAAAACCATACAAACAAAGTCCTAGATTTACAGTTAGGAAAAGAATCAATCAACCCTAATAAGGCGGTGGTGCTGGCGGCGGAGGGGAGAAAGGATAGCCGCCCTTGGTATTAACGTTGGGCCCAGCATCAACATAGTCCAACTGGATCAGCTCCCTTGCTCTTTCCTGAAAAATGATGCAAAGAATGAATTCTTCCATATTAATATCAGAGAAGACCGAACGAGAATGACCCCCTTATAAAAAGGGAAGAATGAAACCTCAGCATTATGTTGGTATCCAAAAGTTTCGACCGTCAGTTCTCTCGCAGGTCCTGTGCATAGTGTATAGCACATAAAATGAAACTGCAGGAGTTTACTTGTACCGTTATATGTTACAATTGACATTAATAATTGGGTTTTTGCATACCATGTGAAAAACAAAGGATCAGAATTGCAGACACGAGGAGCACTGACTGAAACCCAGAGGATCTCATTGTTCCTGTATTACCTTTTGCAAAATTTTCAAAAGCGAACTGCTCTGTCGCTGACACCGACACTGTAACTGCTGCTCTCCCTGCTTCTTCTCCGGCGTTTAGGAACTGCTGGAAGGAGGGTAAACATTGTTTATCGGGTATTTCTTTGGGACTAATATGGGACAAATCCAAAATGTACCTCTTGATCTCGATTTTTACTTCTTTTGGAATTTACTATAACACCTTGCTTAGCAGATTACCAACTAAGAACGCCCTCCAATGAATTAATTAGTCTGGACAATAACAAGTCGTTTTATGCAGAACTCACCACTTGTTGAGCCGTAGCAAACCTTCTTCGCTGCGCCAGTAGGGAACAGGGATGGACCATTACACTAAATGGCGCATGGTTAAACGTAATTGATTGATGCTGTAAATTAATAAACAACAGGTCGGTGGCTTACAAGCTAATTAATCGAACGTAGGTGTAGATATTTCAAGTGGGCTACTACTTTAGGAATCATGGATGAGTGTGTACAGATTATAGTGTGTATTCTTTTTTGGGTTGACACAACTCACGAGTGCACGCATATTTCCACTTGGGATGGTTTGGATCCCGTTATAATTCAACCATCATCAAGTTCTAGGCAGCTTTTATAAACTTAGATGAGTTAGATCCCATCCGTGATCAAAGATTTATGTATATTGACTTTAGCAAGTCTAATTAATTTGGTTGAAGGGCTGAAATCAAGGCTACTTATATAGTAGTAACACTGATTCTTTAGTTGACCGATAATCACAATTCATCACATCCGTAAATTGTAAAGTAGTGTATAATGGGAAATCCCATTGGATGTATTCGGATTGCAACATGAATTTCCATTACAATATAGAAACTAAAACTATCAAGGACAGCGTTGACTCGGTAGTGACTCCGCATCTCAATGGCTTCGCTTGAGATTAATTTTAAGGGCCTCAATCCAATATAATACCATATTCAGAATCCTAGGAGTCGCCAAGTTCTGTTAACAGCATAATAAAGCAAAACAAGCTCGAAGAAAGTTCGTGAGACAAAAACGGTTTTAGAATGGAGGCATCTTCATAAGGTGCCAGCATATGGATATGTATCTGAACCTCGAAAAGAAATCATACTAAAAGGAGAACACAATATTAGTATTACATTCTCAGTAATTATGCTCTACAAGTGGACGCCAAGTGACAGAGCTTAAGAGCTCGATTTTATTTCCAAAATTAGTGAAGATACACTTTTGATACATAAACTCGCTCTAAATTGTCTCACTAAGTCATACATTAATATGTACATGGTGGACTAAAAGCCAACAAACCATCTCTCTTCCAATTAAAGCAACTAATTAATTTTTCATCCACGGAAAAAGCAAAATTTCTGTACCATGCAATCTAACTTTTGACAACCACAGGAAACTTCTTGACATTGCGCCATATTGGCCTCCATCAACTGGTTTACAAACGAGCCAGTACCAACAAAATGTTACCATAAAACTTGAAGTCTATCTTCTCTAACGAGCATTGGTTTATGATGCCTCATGGAAGCTTAACGACCTTGACAGGGCTGCTGGATTGGCCTGTAATACAGTAGAGGTTTCTGAAACACATGTTTTTTCATCACTCTTGGACTGGAAAGCCTTAAACAGACCACCTCCGCCAACTGAATCAACTTTATCATTTTTTATCCCCAGGGTTGCCCATATAGAACTCCTTGCAGCTTCTCCTGGGTCATCAATTCGCAAAGTTTTTGGAAACCATAAGCATTTCTCAGGATTACTCTCTTTCTGAGGCTCGTCATTTTTATCATTGACAGGCTTCAAAATGTTATCATCCCTCGAGTGCTTCCCCAAGGTTGGCGAATTAGGTCCTGATGTTGGGGAATTGAGGTTTTGTGACGTAACTGGTGGGTTAAGCCAAGGGACATTCCAAGTTCCCGGTACAGCACAACCCCAATAAGGTGCAGCAGGGTAGAATGGCATTGGAAATCCGGGAGGACAAAAGGCTGGTGGAGCTATTGGAGAGCTCCACTGAACCAGATTCCATTGGTAAGGCCACGGTGCACCTGGAAAGAAAGGTACCTGAGGAGGAATACCTTGACAATTAGGTATCAGTTTGTCAGGCAAAATATTTTTTCCAGCCCCATCCTTTGAAGTTGAACAAGTGGCTATAGATCCACTCAGGTGGTTATCTGTATTCCCTCCACTTCCACGAGGAACTGGGATTTTAAGCTCCTCCGGTCTATGGAAACCATTTCTGGTGGAGTTGTGCACTGTTTTTTCAGCAATATTCAGAACTGATGCCATTGATTCACATAAAGGTGAATCAGTCCCAAATGTGAGTACAGTACCATTCGGCTTCAGGGTTGGGTGCTGAATTCCATTGGGAATATCTACACAGGAATTGTGCAGAGTTTCTGAGACTGTTATGTGTCTGCACTGGGAAGCTGAATTTTTGTTCTTCCGTCGACCAGCACCAACAGGAACGTTTCTCATAGTCCCGCCTGCAGTCCAGTACCTCTGGCAATTCTTACAAAAGTGCCGAGGCTGGTTCACATTGTAATTGTTGTAATAACAAAACTTGGTATCCATGCTATTACAGCGAGGACAAGGAAGTATCTTGTCTGGCTTCTTCAAAGTCTTATCTTGAGAGTTACTTTTCTCATTCTGGTCATCTTCAGCTTTTGAAGCTATTGCAGGATCAGCTTCAGTATCCACAGATGACGCTTTAGAATTCTCCTTTGCTAGTGAACTCACAGATGGATCTGTTAGTTCCTCAGGCATCACAGATAGAGCTCCTTGCTCTGCTTTACTATCATCTGCTCTCCCTGATAAGAGCTGAAGCCAGCAAACACTAATGTGAATGACAAAGCAAGAGACTTGAATATGATCTCAATTGCACTATTAAAAATTTGTATGGACACGTGACTAATCTATGATGTGACATACTTCTCAATATGAATTAAATCTGAATCTGAAGAACAAATATACTTCATTCCATCAATCCATATATATACAGACCGGGGGAAAAAATGGAAGAGCAATTGAATAACCATAGCTCAATGTAGAAAAGACTTGTATACAGCCTGAATCCAAAGCATCCCAAAAACAGCTCTTTAACAACTTAATTCATATCTTGTGTGGATGTGAAGTGCTGAAAATATAAACATCCATAGTATGTTATTAAGAATTCACAAACTAAATTACTACATAACACCATGTAAGATTCTGAAGCTTTTTCACCACAAATTAGCCATAAAAAAATCATAGCATTTTCTGACTGGGAACAGAACATCAAAAGGATATCTTACACAAAAACAAAATCCGGTAAAAAATGGAAAACCTGGAATTAATGGCAATCCAAGTAAAGTAAGTTTATAAAACCGGGGACTGCAAGGAATTACATGTTAAAATGCCCCATAAATGCCTATAAGTATCATATACTATCCGGAAATATCTACTAAAACTCCACTGTAGTCCTCCATCCAGTTAATAAGCATGTAGAACTCAATCTATACCTCTATTATAAGAATTCTTTTTTCTCTATCGTGAGAACAAAGCATCTTAAATCCATCATTTTTTTTTTAATTAAGTACCTTCTATATTTTTCCATAAGGGTTCCAACTCCAAGTGGACAAAAGTATTGGCCTGGAAAAGGAATTTCAGGGAACAAAATTAAAGCTCAAACATAAGAGTTCAAGTTTGCAGTCATCGGGGTTCAGGCTCCAATTAGCATATCATGAACAAGAAATAAGATAAAAAATCACCATGTGGTATATTCATCCATCGCCATCAAATGAATCAGCAGATAAAGTTATTAACTTTAAACCGAATAATACAACCGTCAAACCCAGCTAAGTGCTGCAAGTGCGTTCAATAAGTAGTCATTTTCTACGGCATGAGTATCAAGCAACCTCTAAACTTAAAGGAAAACACTTATTTTTTCAGCTAAACAAGTATGGTACTTTTTGAGGCCAGTGTATACACTTGAAATTGAACACATGAATCATCTAATTTGTCAGTAAATGAAACAATAACAATTTGAGCAAGATGGTTAGCGAATAAAAACTTCCTTAATGCCGCAAAAGTCACCCACGTGAAACTATATTATCCAAATGTCCCAAATGAGGAGCTCAAAGCAAGCCATATAAGGTCAACTGTGTACTCGAAACATTCCAAAAACGAGATCTACCCATTATTTCTTTCAGTAATCCACTTAATGGGACTTCCCCGAAAAAGGAAAAGAGTAATCAAGTTTAGTACCTTCTCAGGTTCATCCTCTGCTCCACTTCTGTCCAGGTCGCTCTCTTCAGGTGAAGAATTTGGCGAATACGGACGATCCTGAACCAAACTATCATCAGCAGAAACATCGTTAGACTGAGCAGAAACATCTGCGTCACTTCCGGAAGCCGCCCCCGCCGTCGCCGGGATCTCCGGCAACTGTATCGTCTTCCCAAACAGCTTTATCGCTGGATCCTTCAGTTCCGACATTTGTGGTTTCCCTTTTGGATAATAAAAAATAAACCTCTGGCACGATAATTACCAAACTAAGTCCGTAGATTTTGGTATCTTACCCATGGAGATCTGACACGCACACACTCACTCAGTCTTGCTGAGCGTTGCTGGCGCTTGGAAAATTGGGATGGGGGTGGGGTTTTTTCCTTTGCTTTTGGTTTTTGAGGGGACAGAACCTGTGGACTGGGATTGGGCTCTGTGTGACTGTGTGCGGTTAGGATACTGACCGATCAGAGTCATGGAGGCTACGTGTAAAATGCGTTAAACCCAGGTAGGCAAGCCACGTCAGCAACAAAAAGAGAAGCTCAGCCACAAGTTTATATGTGGCTTTGATATCTTCCCTTTTCTCTTTCTTCTTTTTGATTTGGTTCTTTAAAAAGTGGCCGAGCCCTTTAATCTGACTCAGCAGTTTTTTTCCCCCTTGCCCCAACCCCACCCCAATTCCTCGGCAGTTTCTCTCGTCTTTTATTCGCTTTTCAAAAATCGCCAACCTTTTTCTTCACTTAAGTCTTCCCAATCCATTTCTTTTTTTTTCCTTTCCCACTTTTGGATGAGTCTTTTTCCACTTTTATCGTTTCTTGTGGATGGAAATGCAAGTTGGGCTAAAGTGGGAAGTGTTGAATGTTTCAAGTTTAGCTTGCAAAGCAAAAAGTGGGCAATTTAAAAACGTCAAAACAAAGCCAAAGTCTCAAGTTTAGAAGTATTTGATCCACATGCACCTTATCTGTACTGGGCACTAATAGAAAAAGAATTATTAGATTATCAACTCGATAAAGTAACTTGTTTTCTTTGAAGAACAGCTAAATGGGCATTGTTCCTCCTCCTAGCCATCATGATTCCATTAACGTCGTTGAGTTTTTTACTTTAATTGAGGAGATAATATTATTTATTTTCCTCAAAGTTTTGTTCTATAATAAA